>OZ004320.1:2972179-4172179 GCA_963924455.1 Pelagia noctiluca
CATCGGCAAAATGAAATCGCCCTAGACCCAGGGCATTACGTGTTGCTACTGACAGTCACATGAAGTAAATTTGAATGTTGAATTCTAATGCAAGTAAACCTTCCTTCGATTTTCGTTTTCTTTGGCAATCAAATCGAATATAAATTTCCTTACTCATAAGATTATTACTTTTTAAACATTAATCAAAAGTCCTAATACTTTCTTAATACTGATTTACTTTACGCAAGTGGCCCTTATAGTCTCATCTTTAATTAATAGCCACTGACCATTAACCTGTTGTTTACCGAGCGATCTATTTATCTGGACTAAACATGTGGTCTGGCACTATAATTGTTTATTTTTCATCTTTCCATGCGCTTTAACATAAGACATCGAATTATGAATAGTACAAGTTGTTATTTATCAAATTTACGGTATTTTAATCTTGAGAAAGTTTGCAATCCGATCAATCATGTTTATACGAGCGGCATCGACGCAGAAACAGGGGGAACGGTAGGGATCTACCTCCCCCTAGACTTAAAATAATCAAGTATCCATTTAATTTTCAGAAACTGTCCCTCTTGTCTAATAAAAAGTGCGCTTGAAGCGTCGTGCCCTCCTCCCCAGTTTGAGATGTTTCTCCGTTCCTGCTGACCGACAGAGAGCGTGAAATTAGATGGCTAGAACGAAATATGCAATACAATACGATACATTAAAACAGACCATCAGAAATAAATCCATTATTTGACTTTCTCTCAGAGATGTCACAGAACGTGCTTAGGAATGAGTTGCTTCAGAATTCACGCCCAAAATCTATTCTAAAATAAAGGAAATCGTTTCACTTTCTTTCTGATTGGCCAAAAGAAGTCGTGAGCTAAGTCTATACCGATTATCTGAATGGTACGACTCATTTTGACGGCACACCCCCCGTCTACAATAAGTAGTGCACCTCCGACTTGGAGCTAGATTTGAGTTCCGTTCACAAACATATTCCAAACAGTTTTCATGGTAGTGAACTACAGTTGCGCGGAAAAAGTGGCAAGAAACGAAATCTACAACATGACCATGGAATCCACTGCATTAATTCTTAACTGCATTAGGAGTCTAGTTCTCCTCTTTTCGTTCCTACTTAACATATTAGGAATTTATCTGTTAACTGCTACCAAGCCTTTGAGCAACAGCAAAATGCTCCTTCTGAACTTGGCATTGTCAGAGCTACTTCTAACTGCATCAAGATTGACATACAACTGTGTGCGTGCCTTTTCCAGCAATGCGCCGGCAACTTCGCTCGTTAAAAGCGTTGCTGCTGCAGTCTGGATAATCTTCCACTTTGCTATGTACTACTTAACCATAGATAGGTGGATTGCAGTCAAATTCTTACTGGAGTACAGAGTTCTAGTGACGAAGAGACGTTTGATTTTGGCCATAATAGGAGCTTGGGTATTGACCATTCTACAGGGGATACCCTTCTTTTTGAGCAGATTTCAGCAGGTATGGTATGACAACTTCAAAAGTTACATTTGGATTTCTTTGGATTTCTTTTTTATCATCTTGTCTCTACTCACATATGGTTTGGTATTCGTCAGGAGCTTGGCAAGGAGAAAACTGAATTTCAACCAGCAAGAAATCCATAAAGACAGAAGAAAACGGCTCATGTTTCAAAGAAACAGAAAGCTAATCAAGATGGTCGCCTTGATCATCGTTTCATTTTCATTTTGTATTTTCATTCCCGATATTATTTTCCGATTCTATACAGAACAAAATCAAGTAGTTCACGAGGGTCTAGGGATCGTCTGGTCCTTTGGTTTTGTAACAGATCCTGTCATATACATATATCTACAAGACGATTTGAGATTGTTCTTAAAGAGGAAATTATTCAAAACTACCAATGATTAAATCTAACAATTTCCTCCTTCACTTTGGTAAAGGATTGATTGCCATTAGCAGATCCTGTCATATACATATATCTACAAGACGATTTGAGATTGCTCTTAAAGAGGAAATTATTCAAAACTACCAATGATTAAATCTAACAATTTCCTCCTTCACTTTGGTAAAGGATTGATTGCCATTAGCAGATCCTGTCATATACATATATCTACAAGACGATTTGAGATTGCTCTTAAAGAGGAAATTATTCAAAACTACCAATGATTAAATCTAACAATTTCCTCCTTCACTTTGGTAAAGGATTGATTGCCATTAGCAGTTGCCATTGCATTACATCTTCAAATTTTGAAGAGACACAAAGCAGGGGAAGACCACATCAGCACACACTAAACTGCGTCCCAGTACACGGCTCCTAATCATGCTAAGGCAGGACCTTGTGAATCAAGGATGTTTTAGGGGAAATGTTTATGACCATTATGATGAAAGTTATCTATGGCAATGAAAATGATAGTATTAGTTATTGAGAAATTCAACATATGGAACTACTGGAAAAATAATCCTTAATGACAATACAAATTAACTTTCCATAATTACACATGGCTATTAATTTTGATAATATAATTGATGTTCACGAGTGGGTTTTAGTTGTCTGATGATGGAAATTGAAGCATGAAACTTTGAATGACACCTTAAATACTTGTGTTTCTTTCCTCTCACTCTGTCAGTATGAATCACATATTCAATTCTCTTCCTTTCATCAAGAGACATCAGTGAAACATGAAAATCACGGAGGGTATTGAATTTGAAGTCCACTTTGCTAATAAGAAGTCCTTTTTGATTGCATGGAATAAAACGGAGACAAGGAGCTTATGGTTATTATGTTTCACTGTGTTTCAATTCAATTCAATTCAATTTTTTTTTCTATTAAATTTTATTCATAGCATACAACCATAATACAAGGTTAAAAGATATTGTATACTAAATGACCCAAGAAAAGCAATGCTTATCATGCTTGGGCCATTAAATCAAAAGTAAAATAAATTAATTATAAGAGTAACTAGAATAAAAATTTACAGGAATTCAGGCCCAAGGTTTCTGTACTCTGGGTTTCAATTCATTTTCTGCAATTTACTCAGACTACCAAAGTTGGTTGACAAATGGCAGAACTGTAGTATACATTGGGTCCTATTTAATAATCCTCCCATTTGCTATATGAGAAGTTGAAAACTACTGACTCGCAATTAATACGAAAACCCAAATTAGGTCTGACAATGGTCTTGAACCTGCGCCATCCACAATCTCTAGACAGCAATAAAGCAGCTCTAGATGCACAACACTGTACCTACTACTTCTCGATTCTAGCTAGACTAAACTAATCTAGAAAGACGCAAGGGGCCATCTACATTTACGTTTCGTCTTTCATCTTGGCCTTTGGCTGCAATAGTTCCACCCCCCTACCCCCTCCCCAATCATGGCCTCATGTGAGTTGGTCAATTTTTGTCCGAGGAGAGGAAGGCCTAAAAAATCTCAAAACGGAAGGCCTTCTTGAATCATGGTCAACAGCGATTTTGAAGGCCTTGTGTGTGTAATTTCAACCATGATCTTATAATCAAAACCAAGAATGGAATATAAGCATACAAATTCTTGATAGCTTCATTTATGAAATATTTTTTGTGGTAACTTTCAACTTGTTTTTTGCTAACTTTCTTCTGCCTTGCAAATACGCAGTTTGCAAAACCGTTCGTTATCTATTCTATGCACTAAAACCTATCACCCAAGTTGGTTGACCCCTACATAAACTTAGTAAACAGATGTTAAAATGCAATTTCTAAGAGTAAAATAAGAATTGAAAAGATATTCAAAGCTTGAATTTCTTGATAAAATTTCAAAATCAGCTTTCGTCTAAGAAAACCTGAAATTGCGGCTTGTGACTCGACCCCCTCCCCCCATTGCGGCCATAAGCCGCGATGAAAGACGAAACGGAAATGTCGATGGTCCCAAACCAGTGTGCCTTCCATGTTGACTACGCTGCATATATCTAGCATGGAAAACAAAAAACAGTGTTCTTTGCTCTTTGGCAAAGATCTTTATCTTGATTCGGGACTGTGCACAATGATCGGCTATGCATTTAGCCGAATTTAGCCAAATTTTGATTTTTTGGCTAAAACAAAATTCGGCTATATTTTTTACAAATTTGGCTACGTAGCCGAATTTAGCCGAATTTATTTGGCTAAACTTCGGCTAAAATTCGGCTAGGGCTGAAATAAACAATTGAATAGAAAATCCCACGAGATCACTTCAACTGTTTGTCTTGTTTTATAATTATCTTAAAGATTGTGTCGCTGTGGCTCTGAAGTTTGAAAGAGCAACACTTCCAAACAATAACTGAATACAAAATATTGTGTTGAAAAAAGCTTTCAGTGTTTTATTCCCCGGGTAAGCTAGATTTGCTTTATAAATAATCCCCATGCGCGCTATATGCACGTTTTGTTTATCTCTAGCTGCTATGGCTAGTTATATCATAATAAAACCTTTTCAACGCAAAAAGAAAGTGAAATAAATTCGTATTGTATATCTTTTTCTTCTAAGACTTCAGTTGTATTTACTCAATTTTTATAAGAAACCGCGGATAAGAAACGGTAGGGCTTGATTTTCAAAACTTTAGGAGCTTTGGTAGGAGATTTTGTGTGAACCAAAAAGTTAAGAAACTTTTGATATCTTTCCTAACGAGAAAACAAACTGCCACACATGCTATCGCACGAGAGCATTAGCTTGTAAGGTATTTGGTTTTGTTTCTAGCTCAGTTTAGTTACATATAATAAGATATTTCAGCTATTCGCAATGAAATTTGCATTTATTCTTACTTCTTTATATCCATTCATTTTACGCAGTGATAGAAAATAAAGAAATGACGGTATATGAAGGAAAATCAGGTTTTTATGTTATGAAATTAGCTAAGAAACTTTTCGTGCCATGATTAGGGTGAAATCTAAGAAACTCTGGTACGAAGATTTACCATAGTTTCTTAAAAAAAAGAGTGCATTGCATACTGGTCAAACGAAACAGCCAGTCACCTTCCGCGTTTTCTCCTAAATTCTTCCTTATAGAAGGAGTCTCTTATTGGCCTGCCAACGGTTTCTTATAAAATGCTTTTTATGGAAACTCATGATGGACGTTTCTTGCTCAGCAACTAAAGTTGATTTGGCAATTTTATTTCTTAAAAGGTAAACTTTCTAAACACAAACGCATGCACTCTTGGAACTTTCGAATTTTTATTCACCCAAGCTCCGATAGTAAGCAAAATTTCTTCCATTCGATTTCGTAAACACCATTTGGCGCTTTTATTCTCAAGCAACACCAGCAAGCCTCGAGAGACCTGAATGGTTTAAAACATGATGAGAACATTTGGCTATAATCAAAATAGCCGAAAGTTAGCCGAAAAATAGCCAAATTTTCCATAAATTCGGCTATTTTGAAAATTCGGCTATGAAACATTCGGCTAAAATACTACAAAATTTGGCTATTTACCGAGAAATAGCCGAATTTAGCTGGATAGCCGAAAAATAGCCGATCATTGTGCACGGTCCCTTAGAACGTTTGTAGTGCAGCCCATAAATGCAATAAAACTGTTTATCAGCTGCAGCTGCAAGTTTTATAGGTATCTCTCAGTTCTGAAACCCTTGTTTTATAGGTAAGAGAAAGAAATCGGCCGCGCACTTTTCAGACTTTCAAAATCTGGACCTTAATGACAGAGGAAAAGACCCTTGATTCCTCCTGGCCTAGAGCCCTGCATGCATATCTTTCAACCAACCATCTAGGATTTAGACAGGCCTATCAAGTAACCGTTAGTTTCTGTTGGATTTAATTTAGGCCTTGTGTATTTAGTATATCTGACAGGCCTATCAAGTAACCGTTAGTTTCTGTTGGATTTAATTTAGGCCATCTATTCCATAAAAATGGTTAGGCCTAAAATAATAATACCAACCACCACGATTTCGAGACCTGCCTCCTCTTGATCTGCCCCCTCGATAATCATCAGATCTTTGATTCCTCTCTTCTCGATCCATCGCTGCGTTCCCACCGATTTGACGTGAGCCATTCCTTGATGTAGTTACAGAGAAATTCGCTTCATTCATCGCCTTCAGAAAATTCGACGCCATTTTCTCAACACAATGTTGGCAAGAACTTGAGTGGTAATGAATTCATTACTTCATGTATACTTCGGATTGAATAGGATTGTTGTTTAGTTGTGGTATTATTTTGATATTGAAGTGAATTGATAAAGGGGTTCCAATTTTCGCAACATTCCACTCTTCCATTTGAGGAACTGCTTTCTTTTGAATTCCATTTGATGATTGAATGAGATGGAACAAAAAATTTGGAATAAAGATCTGCTGGTATGTATGCTTGAGCTTCCTCCTAGGGGGAGCAGAGGGGAGCTAAGGGCAAAATAGGTAAGATAACGGTACCCTGAGATGAGCGAGGCTCTTTAGGAGCGAAGAAAGGCTTCCTGAGTGAGGCTTTTACGGTAAGAGAAATTATCATCTATATGGATGGCTTAGAATATGGCCCAATATAGCTACTATAGTATTTTGAATCTTTACGCTGTTGCTGCATATTGTGGTTAGGATTGTGGTGGTCTAGATGCGGTCCATTGCGCTTCTGTACTAAAATAGATATAAGGTGTGCTGATGCAACCCTTTTTTTAATTCCTGCGATTATGATGCTCAGTAGGGATTGTGATTATCATTGTATGCCTTTTCTACCTTCTGTTAGCAGGTCCATATCAGCTAAATTGCTGCCCTCTTTTTTTAACCTACTTCATCAAATAAGTAATGACATGATAATAATAATAATAATGATAATCATCATCATCAACATCATCATCACCATAAACATCCTCAACATCAGCATTGAGCATTTTGGTCATAGTCATCATCATCATCATCATCATCATCATCATCATCATCATCATCATCATCATCATCATCATCATCATCATCATCATCATCATCATCATCATCTTCATCATCATCAGTGGCGGCGCGTGAGAAATTTTGTAGGTGGGGCACAGGTAAAAAAGTGAGGGCCTAATTTTTTACTTCGTGATTTTCTTGGGTTGATAAAAAATTGAACGGAGTAACTGATGTTCTAATAGGCCCAGACTGGAAAGTTTGCCATGCGCGGGCAATAACTTGCCCGCGCACACGTGAAGAAGCAATAGAAAACAATGGGGCACGTAACTTTTCTTGCCTGCGCAAAATCGCAACAGGCCATCCACGATATTCATTTAAGATAAACTAATATTTGACGATAAATCAAAAACATACTTTAGTCTCTGTCACAAATTCCTATAATCTTGTTTTTAAAAGTTTTATACTGACTGAGAACTTACAGATTCGCTTCCTACACTACTTCCCAAAGTTTTTCCACAAGAGATTAGAGCCGAATAGATGAACTGAATGGCATTTGCGATGAGAGACATTGTTATTTGTCATCAGAGTTGCATTGTTACGGTTCGCGTTATCATCGGGTTTATGAGCTTTTCAGAATTGAATTGAATTTCGGGGCACTTTCAAATGTGCCCCGCTCACCACAGAAAGTCTACTGCAACGGGCTGGTCAGAAGCAACGTGACGAAATCAAACTCTTGAAAGTGATTGGTTTGAGATTACGTAATGCGGGGCCAGCCCCACCATGAGATGAGATTAGAATCTGAGGTTCGAGTTTCCCGATTTGATCATTGTCTCGTGAACAATTGGATCTATTCATGTAATCTAACCTTGTTGACACTTCGTCTTTTCAATAGTGATTTGTGGCTGGGCAGCTATTTTCTAGAATTTAGGGCATCAAAGTCGGTATTGTGTTGTGAATGGAATGCGTGCATGAAATCTGAAATTGAATATAGGCCAATAATGATAATTCTGTGAAAGTTTTTAAACGATAAAATGGCCACACAAAAATCATTTTGTGAAAATTCCAGGTGGGGCAGTGCCCCACTTGCCCCATTGGACGCGCCGCCACTGATCATCATCATCATCATCAATAACTAATTCATAAAATTTTTGATATTTCAGAGTGTGGACGAGCGCATAAAAAACCTGCAAAAGGTCAAGTTGAGTCAGCTTGTAAAACTTGCAAAGTATCCTGTTTTAAAACGAGATACCATCCTACAAGATATCCAAAATGCTGCCAACTCAAAAAAAGAAAAACAGATAACAGAGTCTTTAAAGATTTTGGATTGTCCAAGGTATAAAATGTTTTGTATACTATTGCGAATTGTTCATTGCACGATGGCAATTTGAATGAGCCCCCTCCCTTCTTGTAACCTTTTGTTCAATCCGTAGGGATAATTTGTGAGAATGGAAAGGAGGCTATAGGACTCAAACCCATGGAGAATGCACTTTAGATTGGTAATAGCTTGCTAGAGTCAGCTTTTATGTATTTTCATCCCCTAGGTAATCCCTACCTTTGTACATGTGACACTCCTTATTTTGCTCAGTCTAGAGGTCTTGTGCTTTCTGCAAGGCAACTATTTCCTCAGCACGCAATTCATATTTTGCATACACCCGCCCTCCCTAACTCAATTTTTGCTTATTTGCTGATTCACAAGGGAGGATTCGCTATTATTAAATATTTCATTGCTCGCTCATTTGCTGTTACCCTTAACCTCAATGGAGGATTTTCTATCATATGATAATTGTAAAATTGAATACTTGTGTGTTTTAGTATCTGCAGTGTAATGTAGTGTATTGTTAATATGATATGTTTGTTTTTGTGATGAAATATTTTACCCCATACTGGTGTCTTTCTTGGCTTTCCTAGTTTAATATTTTATTTGCTTTTACAAATCCTTAGTTATTTAGTGCCTAATGGCAATAAGCCCCTCTGATAGTTTTCAAACTTGTGTACCTTTATTCACAGCCTCAAACAAAATCTAGAAGAATACTAAGGAACAAATTATTTTTATCTTTATGCTATTGATTCAAGGTATTGTACAAAACTTTTGGAGTCAATTGTTTTATTGTTATTGTTTCTCTTATTTTTTATGTTGAAATATTTTCAGGGAAAGATTGCTTTGCAAATTGATAATTGACACTGATGAATTGGCTGGAGAATTGAAGGAAAAATCAAAGGCGAGTTTGAGAAGGAAGATCAGGGCTCAATATCTTCTAAAAGGAGGTTTGATTTTTGAAACTTTTATTTTGTTTGAATTTACGAGTTTATATTTGACATGTGCGCCTAAGTTTGTTTCAAAATTTGTTCCAAGCAGGGGAATGGTACTATGCAATACATAACCACATATTTGTAGAATAAGAAATGCTTGTGTGTTTAATGCAATCATTTGTTAAACTTTTGTTAAACGATTTGAATGATTTCCTTATTGTTGAAAACATTGGAATTTTGTTTCAAATTGCTTTACTATCGTTTTTTGTGCTTCAGGCAGAAGATTGGATAAATAACAAATAAGAAATTCTCACCTCTCTTTCTCATTTTTTACCTTACCTGTCTAGTGTCAGAAGATTTTTTCCGTTTATGTGGAGTTTGAAGCGCTGTTCAAAAGATTTTTTACCTTGTCTATATACTATTTTCTCCTTTGCGTTTCTATCTTACAGATAACTTTTTATTGGAGGATATACCAACAAATAAATTGATGAAATCCTGGTATGTGGAAATAGCAGAGAAACTTTCTTCTTCAGGTAAGGAAAGGATTTTTTTTCTTACGCATCTCTTTATGAAAACCTTATAATTTAGGAGGTTATGACCAGAGGACACTTTAGCATGCAGAATCTTCCTGCATAAATGATATCTAACTGAAACAAACTCTATCCTGGGAAAAGTGTATAGTCAAGGAACCAAAAATCACATAGTAGGTTAAGAGAAATAAAAAGTTAACTGGTTGGTTAAAAACAGCATATCAGGGAAAGAAAAGCATTCAAATCGACTGAGTGAATTGGTTAAATACTCGTTGAAGTCAGTTGCAGTTTTAGAGACTGCGGGCCTGTGCCAAAAACCTTCATTTCATCGAATTTAATGTTTTCTATACGGTATTTGGCAATTTCTTTGTCATTTGCTGGGCCCTTTTCGTCCATATGAAGCGCAAGGCTTGGGACCAGTGGCGGAAATTGGGCATTTTGGGTGGAGGGGCAAGCATGGTGAATTTTCCGAGTCATTTTCTTCGCCTGGCAATGACAAAGTCATTGCCTAGACAGCTAGCGGTGTAGGGGATGCTGTAAGCCCACTTACGAGTCCAGGGCAGAGTCCTGGCAGGGGTCGAGGGGGCGGAGCCCCCGGAAGCGGTTGAGATTGTGCCTTTTGTGAGGGTTCGAACTGGCTTAGAACCCCCCTATGTTAGCACTATGGTCGACTCCTGCTATCTCGAACACCGTTTTCTCGAACTCCCCTCTATCTCGAACAAAACCTATTTCCCTTCGTTTTCCCATACAGTAAGGTACACAAATAAAACCCGTTATCTTAAACACCGTTATCTCGAACTCCCCTCTATCTCGAACAAAACCTATTTCCCCTCGTTTTCCTATACAGTTAGGTACACAAATAAAACCCGTTATCTTAAACACCGTTATCTCGAACTCCCCTCTATCTCGAACAAAACCTATTTCCCCTCGTTTTCCTATACAGTTAGGTACACAAATAAAACCCGTTATCTTAAACACCGTTATCTCGAACAAAATTTCTTTCTAGTGAACAAAAAACCCCCTTTTCTCTAACATCAATACACAAAAGTTTAAATTTGTTCAATCATACGCCAATAATAGTTTTTTATTTAACTGACACAAGACCTCTAACTTCTGTTATTAACAACACCAATGACATATCTTTTTTAAAACCTAAATAAATATTTTCCAACAAGAAGTATTTTGCAAGTATTTTGAAGATTTCAAAGGTTTAATCGTTTGCCTTTAACTACTGCCGTGCAGGAACTAAACTAGTCTCCCCGGACAAAGAAGAAGATGGTCTTTACGAATCTGCCATTGGGCCCTTTAGATAGATGGCCCTAAAATTGTGTAATCTTTCTTCACGCAAAAAGCATACTTGTCGTCGACTAGGTTGTTTAGTTCCATCATGGCTTTCAGTTGATTCCAGTTCTTGATAAACACGATCCCCTTTTATAAGCTTCTATTAGCTAAAACTGATACCTGTTCAGTGGTTCTTAGATTTTCAAAAGTGGCTTTTTAGAAGCAAAAAACCTTTCATTTATACACTGCGTATGAAGCCCCCCTTTATGCCGAGGAAAATTCGACTCCCATGACAGTTTGAGATAGCGAGAGTCGACTGTTTATAAATACAAAACAAGTAGGAATAGTACAAATACAAACCATGAATAGTCAACGAATGAGATATTATATTTGATTTGATATTGACTAACTAAAAAGAGCGAAGTGTTAAAGAAATTTATCTGGCTCTTCCAAAATAGAATTTTGAATCACAGGTATCAAAATTTTCGAGTTGGATACCCAATTCAACTTCCAAGGTCCAAAATTTCCGACTTTTGAGAGAAATTTCCGACTCATTTTGAATTGGGGGGGGGGGCAATTGCCCCCCCAACCCCCCCATAATTTCCGCCACTGCTTGGGACCATGGCCCCCTTAGCCCCCACTTAAAACAGCCACTGATTGAAGTTCTGCCTAACTTAGTTTTGCCAACTATTACTGAATAAGTAGGGCTTAATAGCCAGGTTTTGATGCAGCTTGATTTAGTTTTAACCTTTTCATGGCGTTATATATATATATGTAAGATTGATATTCGTAAATTCGAGCTGAGTTTCTATTACTAATATTTCACTGCACGCTACAAATTACATTGATGGGTTTATGCTGCATTCACACGCTACAATGCACTTGTAAAATTTCACAACAGGAAGCTTTTGAATTGAAATTGAAAATCGCATTGTGATTGTTTGCCATTCAGATTGTAAGACTGGGCAGTGCGGATGCAGCCTCAGCCAATCAAGGCTAAGGGTTTATGATGGCCTTCTTGGTTTTTGACCCTTCAAAGAAGATCCAGATACCCCTGTTTACGTTGACCCAGGCAATAATTCTTAGCCCCCCGTTTATAATTCGCCTCAAAGTATTACAATTTGCATGTTGCTCATTGACTCGCGTTATTTTGAACATATTGTTAGATATCGTTTTCCATTTTTAGAAGAAAATATTTCATCTGATACCTCCAATTTTCCATACACCAACGACAAACTGGCTTACAGTATCAAGTATGAGCCATTTTGCACAAATTGCAAAGAAATCATCGGCCTGGCAGACACTGCTGTAAAACAAACGATGCCACGACAACGTCAAAAATACGCAATACTATCATTTTCAACTTGCCGTAAGGGATACTGTCACAGAATAACATTACAGTCACAATGCCAGCTATGTATAGAAGAGAAGTGAGTCGAAATTATTTTTTGTACCTTCTTGGACTTTTGCCCTTTTCCATCAAACTCGATGCGCCCTTTTCGTCCTACTTGCAACCCATCTTGCGTTCTCCTTGTGGTATGTAGAAAGAAAAGTGAGAAATGCAATATTGTCATAATCCTTTTCAAGGGAAGATCATTGCATTCGATTGTCTTCAAGTATTATTCCCTAAATTCTATTTTGTATGCAGCAATCCACTGGACCGGTCTAAGTACAGAAAACAAGGTAAATCACTAACCTAAGTCGCTCAAAGGCTAACTGAAATAGTATTATAGGTAGAAAGAAACAAAAAGATTTAACATCCGGAATTTGATGGTCGTGTCCTGTGCTCTTCGTTTATTCAATAGAGCCCGTGATTAATTGCTATCTTGAACTATACATAACTCGCCAATTATATTGCGATGTTCCATTGTTCCATTGTTCCATCGAGCAATTTGCTATTGATTTTTAAACTTTTCTATTATCTCAGCAATTGATCTACCGAGTGAGGAAACTGAATTGCATCATGGCCTTCTCTCTTTTTTCAACTTTCTGGTTCCTAATTTTAGATTTTTTATACGGTTTATGGTCCAATACAGCGGCATATAAAGCAGTTAATTCTTTCTGATTCCTAACGGTATTCAAATAGATTTAAATTTTAAATTGTAATCGTAACCGTAAATGCCTCGATGATAATATCAATTTAATTCCTACAATAGCTTATTGGATGTACAAAGTCAGAGATGGTATGGGTTCAACTCCTGCTAGAGTCATGTCATTCACACAAACTCTCTCGGTTGATCTTCCAAGTCCTACTTCCTATCGAATAGTTTGTTTTCAAAATTTCATTATTCATTTATTTATTTAAAATTTCCATGTGATGTCTTCAAAAGACAAGCATGACAATGTAAAGAGCAATCATGAAGGGTGATAGGTTATCGTGGATGATTTCCTTGTAATTTTGGGTGGCTAGCTTTGCAAGTCAAGATGGTACTGTTTATAAACGTTACTGACTGGCTACACCCAATTGTACGGGTTTGGTTTTCACATTTTTATTGTCAGCCTGTCATTGTTTTTCAGAGACCCAGAGCAATCTGACAAAAAAGAAGACGAGAACGTGAGAATATCTATCGATCCTTGTATAGAAAATCAAGATGAGATGTCATGGAGTATTTTGAATAGTTCCACTGGCATTAGGGATATGCTGAGGGAGGTATGGAAATGGATTGATGCAGTTAGCAAAATGAGGTGAAACCTTCCTGAAATTCTGAGATAACGAGAGGAGTATAGGCATTGATGAATTCGTGGCATGGTTAAAAGTGGACCAAAAGAAAGACAATGGACATGGCAAGGTATCTTCAACTTGGGATGAATTATTCTGCATTAATTATAGATATTTGGCGAGATTCTGTTTAGATTTCTAACGGGTGAGAAAAAAACCAAGCACCTTTACGTTAGCCGCAGGTATAAATCAGTTGCAATACTGGTTGTAGAATTTATAAATTACTCTTGTTTGGTATTAACTCTAGACGTCAACGTTATTTTTTTAGCCTCAAGATTTTCTTGATTGGCTTTGACTTTCAGGTACCAATTAAATTTGATGCGATTTTCAACTTTCTTTTTACTACACGTCCTTCTCGTCCTGCAAAGAAGACTTTACCCCTGATGTCTCTTCTGGTATAAATATTACGGACTTTTAGCCACCTGGACGGTAACACTAGGTAAAACGCGTACTCTTCCGAGTTATTGCACCAATATATTGCTTGCTATTTGTACGTTTTTCAATCCTATGAGAAATATTGGCGAAGAACTGGAAATCTGATTTTTGGTATGTTATTCTATAAATCAGGCTGGTGGAAGTAAAACTTCGTCATTTTTGCTGGTTAAGTCAGAAAAAGCATATATCTTGATGGCATATTCTAACTGAAGAAGAAGATTTGTGTAACAATTTTGGCAAACCATGCAGAGAAAACGTTATGGGTGTAATTTTGCGTATGATGATATATAAAGGGACGTTCTTCACACCGTCCTGGTTGCTACAGTAAACAGTACCCGCCAACAGTCTTGGAACACTTGTATGAAATCCTACATTTTGCTCCCTCCCCCCTTCACAATGTTGTTTCTGAAAACAAAAACTAGCCCAATTACATTCAGCTGGTGTTTGGCGTTCCTTTTGCGAACAAAATTGTTTTGAGGGGGATTGGAAATAAAAGGCTAGGGAAGCAAAAAAGTAGTTATTTGTTAAAACATCAAGGGTTACAACTTCTTTTGGCGGGGATTGTAGAACTGCTTATTATTTGGTTGAGGATGATGAGAAAATCTGGAACATAGTGAACTACTAAAGCTTTTATCAATTATGATATTTGTTAAGTTTCTGTTCCGATGTACTACTCTGATGATTGTCGGAAACAAAGCGTTAGTGGCTATGTTTAATTATCCAGATTTTCCTTACTATCTCTGTATCAATCAAATCTTGGGTTTTTGTTTAGTCTCTTGCAGTCTGTTTCCTCACAAATAGTAAACGAAAAATGATCCAATCAATATTTTTTTATAAAATATAGGAAATTTTACAATTATTTTACACTAGCCAATAATGCAACCAATAAATTTCTAATGAGAATCTATTGAAGCAAAGCAACAAATCCATTGATGTCTGTCTATAAGCCTTCCAATTCAGATAAATAATCATTTCTGCAGTTTTCTTCATCATTGGGAATTCAAAGTCATTTAGCTTTGGGTACACTTTTTAGCATTTGTCCAGCTAGTCTCATCATTCTATCACTCAGGCCACTTTCACGGGTATTTCGATGCAGGCAAGATCTTTGCCATTCTGGTCCATCAGTTCCCATTTCACTAGGAGTTTAATCTGCAAAAGAAAAAAGTATTCTTCAATTGTGAATAGTAATAATTCATAATACTGAAGAGAGAATTAATGGTAAACGCGAATTAATGATACACCTCGAGGCTACTGTGCTAACTTATTGTACTGGTTCAGGACAGTTGTTAGTAACCTTGACTTTAAAAGGTAAATCCCTGTTTTGAAACCTATAATTCTCCCCATAAGGTCTTGAGACACTATGCCGATTTTAGAATTATCTCAATCATGGAGGTATTAAACTGTAAGATGATGTTGAAGCTCCCCCTCCCCTCAAACCAATGTCGATAATAGGTCTGGATGTCACCGGATGATGTTGCAGATTCATTTCCGCACCAAAGCAACATCTGAAACAACATTGTTTAGGGGAGATTGGGGTCTCTCTTCGACAATTAGTACTTATCAAGTGGCAATCCAGCACTGTCTCCTACCTTTTAACAAGGATTGTAGTAATAGCATATGAGAATTGGGGAAGCCCACTTGGTTAAAATATAACTTCATTAGATAGCTGTATTGATCTATGGAATAGTAATGATGGAAATATGAAACAAAATACATAATGTTTATCAAAGAAACTCATCTGATTGGTGCTGAAGAAGGAAAGCAAAAATAGCCAGAAAACAGAGCGACATAGTTAAGCTTTTAGTCTGATGCTCAACAGAGTAATACGTCAGAAAGAGAACTGGGCAACTCACGGTATCACAGGTGATGATTGGGTTTTCCCACACAATACCAATCATTGACCTCTTTGCTGTTTGGCCTATTTCAATCCACATCTGGGTATAATAATTTGTTAGGTTTTTTGTTTCAATACTTTTCAAACATATTACTCTTTTGATTGTCAGACAAAAAGCTTAAAGTAATAATATGTTTTCGCTTCACAATGATTTTGATTTTTCTGTCTATTTTTAAGTTCTGTACCATTGAAAGCAAAAATGTAAACCCAAAAAATTATGAAATATTTTAAATTTATTACTTACAGATGGATAAGCTGTACTGACGTAAATCGCTTTCTGGTATTTTACAGACACCCCAGCTTTCAATGGACAAGTGAGGCCGGAATCCACACAACCGTCAGTTCCCTTGATGGGATATGGAATTGGTATGCCACTAATGATACCATGAACTGATGATGTCACTTTTGTTGTGGTTGCAGCTGAAAAAAATAAGTTCATTCAAAGCTAAATATTTCTTACAACCTAAAAAAGTTTCTGACTTGCCACCCGTGCACAAGGGGCATTTCACTCCCTAAAAATCTTGTACACTTTACCTGAGAATACTATTTTTCTAATGAAAATCCCTTTAAAATCATTGGAAATCCTTTGATCTTTAAAAAATCTTTTTTGTGCTTTGAAAAGGAGTGAAATGCAACTTGCCCATGCTAGTGAGTATATGCTATAGCAAGGGAAAATGTGTGTGAGTATATGCTATAGCAAGGGAAAATGTGTCTGCACTTGTTGTCATTACATGGTCAATGGTTTGTGATGAATCAGAATACTGCACAATTTCAACGCCAACCCAGATTAGTGTGTGTGGACCAATGCCACTCATTAGAGAATGCCACTGTTGCTGATGAAACAAAACAGATTTCTTGGGTGTAGGGGATAAGTCAAATCTTCTACTTGTACACGCATTTTTTTTTAAGCAATATCAGCTCAAGCTCAGTATTAAAAATTGCTTAGCTCAGGGCAAATTTGAGTACTGAAAATTGCTTAGCAATTGCTTAGCCATTTTTACTTTAAGATTTGTTTGAAAGAATACCATCTCTCATGTTGTTGTACAACAAATGTCAATAGTATTTATCCACTCTAACCTACTTCTCTATAGCTGCTGCATGATTTTCATCACCAATTGGATCAGTACAAAAATTTCAAAATTGCTTAGCATTCCTCTATCCAGTACAGTACATCCTCGATTATCCGAACAGGTTGAACTCAAATTTTTGTTGGGCCGTTCGGATACGCAAAAAATTCGGATAATCGAGGAAGAACATTTTACCTACTAAACTTGCTATAAAGGTTATTATCATCGTCCTGAACAGTCACAGGATGCTCAAACTGAATGCAAATTGAAAAGCTTGGCAAACGTAGCCTGTGTTCCAGACCCCATACAAAAAAGTAAGTGACATAATTTATTTTTCTGGAGTCTGGTACACAGGCTAGGCAAACGGAAAGACCAACAACAAAACTAAGGCAACAGTTTTTTGTAAATTTCAATAACGATTTGTAATAATAACAACGATAACAACGATTTGTATAAGGCCCTGTTCGCACTTGTAGTCAGTTTTCATGAATAGCTAATCCTCGTGGCTTCCCTTCAATGCCGCCGCTAATCCTTTAGGCAATAACACCTGAAACTGTAGTGCGACCAGCATTTTCGGCCATGAACCGAATCCTTCATTTCTCACTAATCCCTCAAAGGTTCCTTCGTCCTGCCTCTAGCCTCGACAAAACCATGACTAAGGCCAATTAGGGCATTAATCTCGCATCAGTGAGGTTAAAAAGGACTTAGATGCGGTTTCGTTGACCACAAGACTGTCCATCAAGCGCAAGATTGCCCAAGCAGTTTGCTTAAGTTCAAACCATAACGTGCAAACATTAATCCTACAGTAAGCAAATTTTTACGTTTAGGCTGAAATGCGACCTCATTTTTAAAACGGAAATCAATTAACTTTGTCAAACCATGACAAAGAATTTCATGAAAAAGTTTTGACTAACGTAATGACCGCTTAATGGTTTTCTAGTGCGAACAGGGCCTAAATGACAATATTAATTAACAAAGAGGTTATTGTTTTTGGAAAAATGTTGAATATGACTTTTATATTGGGAAACAGTTTGAGCAGACAACGGATATTTCGATTGGTTTCTCAAGAACTGGTTTGCAAAAAAATTTTTAATGAAAACTTTTGGCGTTCGGATAATCGAGGTTCGGATAATCGAGGTTCGGATAACCGAGGATGTACTATACTATAATTGCTTAAGTTTTTGTCTTGACAAATACTGTCTTGCTTACTAAGCAGAAACTTATAAACAAAAATATGTGAAGGGTTATTATGCTTCATTAGTTTAAAAGATTAATACACATGTACATCTCATAATTTCTTCATGAATTTGTTGCACCAAAAACTTGCGCCAAATTCAATCTTCAACTCTGTTCTGCACCAAAAATCTTATTAAATCACTCTTCTTTAAAAAGAGTAAGAATGTAAGGATATAAAAATGATTTTTTAAGAACACGATCCTCAAATTCTGCCTATTGAGAACAAGCTAAGAACAAGCTGAAGCTGGCTATTTTTGCTCAATATATTAATTATTAGAAATAGCCATTAGACAGAGAAATAAAGATAGACATGCATATTGGCAAAACACTGATGTCAGATGGGCTAGAAAAGTGGCAATTTGCAACAATTAATGCAACTGATGGCAGAAACAGGCTTTAAAAGCATTACAAAATTAAGAACAATTTAAGAATATTTCAGGCTAAAAATTGAGGTGTATTTAAGAACAGTGAACTTCAAATCAAATTTATTGGTTCTTATAAAAAAAAAGAGTGTACACCCAGTCTGCAGAGCATGGCAGAACTCAACGAGATCTCGCGCGTGCAGCGCAAAATTTCTGGTGTACATCGCATGCACATAAGAGTTTTGAGCGAGTTTTTCCCCCCAGAAATATCTGAAAACTCGTGAAACTCTAGAAAACCCGTTATTTGATGCAAATCTGCGCGTGCAAGGCTTAGATTCTGGTGTGCACTTGAAGTTTCTGACAAATTGACTTGCGCGTGCAGTTGCCATACTCTGCAGACTGGGTGTACACCCTCAGATTTACTTAGGCTGAACCTGACTGGGTTTGCCATGATTGAGCAATAAGAAGCTAGATTAAAAGATTTTACCTGGAGTGAAATGTATGGTGATTGTGCTGTTCTTTCCTTTAGCTAGAATGCATGGTGCAACATCGCAAGGGTCAACAGACACTGCGGTTGGCTTTCCCGAACCACCGCCTGTAGCTGTAAAAATCAAAGTAAAGTTTTTTAAATTCAAAAAATTTGGGTATTTATGTGAATAAGCTGACTCAAGTGGGACGAATTTTTGCCCTCTTTAAAATAGGAAATTATTATGATCATATTAATGCTGAACATACAAATGTAACACTGGCAGGAATTTTTATAAAGTCTTGATGTATTTTAGAAAACTGAAAATTTTCCTTCATCTATCAAGCATTACTGAATGCTGTTAGTGATTCGATACAGAGATAGTTCGAACAGCTAAGACGGAAGTAAAACTTGTTCTTGTGAGCGGGATGGGGCTGGTTCCAACTAAATGACTTATTGGACTTGGCCCAAGGCTACTCACTCTCTCAGGCGCAACTACATAATCGCTGGAGGCTCTATCAAGTCCGAACAGAGTGGTACATCAAGCAAACATGAATTAAGAGGCTTATCAATGGTTTAAGTCATTCTAAAAGATGGCCTTAGTGATTAGGCCAGGGGCCTGTATCTTCCATGCAGCGGGAAGGTTTTGGATAAACTTGAATAGGCCTACTCACCCTTACAGTCGATGAAATCAACGTTGATAGACTCTGCAATCCCTGCCAGAATGGCCAGTGAAAGAAATGCGGCAAGCTTCATGCTGAATTTGAGAAGAGTTACTGGAGGTTCAGCTCTTGGGCGACTGTTGACAAGAAAGGACTGATTTCTGCACAACAACAGATTTTGAGCTAATGGTAGTTTGTGCTTCGCGCTGATTGGTCGAAAAAAAAACAGCCGATGTGCCTGAAGTGCGGTTAGGTCGAACTATGGTGAAATGTGATCAAAGTGCTAAGATGTCATATGACCAAGTCAAATCAAAAGTCATTTCTACTCGTTTCATACTCGTTTGCTACCCGCTTATACTCATTTCCTTCCTGTATCTAACCCATTTCTACTCATTTCTAACTGTTTCATGTTTTAGTAATTGCACCTTAAACTTCGTTGAATTTATGTGATAGGAGTTGAGGTTGAGATTAGTCCTAATTTGATTGATTTCGATCGATATAGATATGTATTGAGTATTTTCATTTACTGTTTTTAGTTTTTGATAATCATCATGAACTGGATTACAAATTTATTAGAATCGTATCAAAAGTTGCAAGTGTCAAATTTCCATGAGATGCATTGATTTTATAATCCTCCTTGCAAAGAGGATCATATCATCTCAGTTAGAATTTTATCACTTGGATGATTTGATGCTAATTTTGGGTCTCATCCTCTCAAAATTTTTTGGGACCCATCTTTGATTTCTGTTCCCTACCCTTCATTCCATAGATTACCTGTATGTGTTAGATTCACCCTGGGGAACCTCTATGCAGTGCTGTAGAGGGTGTTCCTTACTTTTGGAGATATCAAAAGTACTGTGGAGGATTCTCAGTACTGTGGAGGGAAACCACAAGTACTATGAAGATGGAGGTAATATTCAGTGTGCTTGCAGTTTTCCCTATATTACTGAATATCCTTAACAGTACTCATGGTATCCAAACAGTAATGAACACCCTCAAGATGGCTGATGGTATCCCCACAGTACTGAGGATGTCCCCCTATATTGAACTTTCTCTAGAGTACTGAGTAAGAATCCTCTACAAACATTGCAACGGCGTTTTGAAGGTTGAGTTTGTTTGAAGAAAATGTCGTCTTTTGATCGTTATGTTTATTTCATGGCGCACACCAACCTCACAAAAACAGAGAAGGTCATGATGGGTGACCTCACACCTCACTATCCACAGCGACATTTCTATTTTTTCTGAACCGTTAGGTTGAATTTTTAGGATTCAATGCTTAAGAATTCTTACCTGATCGAAAACTGCTCAGGGCTTTAACCTAATGAAATCACGAATTGCGCAAACCAATCAAGCCCTTATCACAGGGGAAAGCTGAACTTACAACCTAAGTACAAAAGTATTTTTGATTCATTGTATAGGCAGACAAGGTGAGTTAAGATTGTATAATACCATACAGACTATTGAAAATTGGAGCAGTGCGACCCTTGTCCTTCCTCTCTATGTGACCAAATTGTGTGATTTATTTTGTCTCTTTGCTAGGAATTTCACAGAGCTTACGTCATTCGGCCATCTATGTCACCCTAAAAAATGGCTAGTCTCAAGTATCAGAACAATCTGATAAAGAAAACTTTAGGCTAATTTAAAAATGCTGGGAATGAGATGGGGATCAATATTTAGCATCTGCAAGATCCGATATAGCATCTGCAAGAAAGAGGTGGGATCTTTCACAATTCATAGTTGCAAATTCCTTTCAAAAAACATTTAATCGCGTTATATTCGCTATGAAAAATTGGTCTCAAATAATTTCAAAATCGTTACAAAAGGTTGTTCAATCGTTGCTAATCGTTGCACATTGTTCGAAATCGTTTCAAAGTGGTTCCAAATCGTGACAGTTCGTATCGATCATATGCGGACGATGCATAGGACAAAATAGTAGGAAAAAATCATAAAACTGACAAAGAAATCAAGTTGCACATTTTAAAGATGCACTCGAAGAATACTATTATCTTACTTGTAATAACAAAAATAAAGATATCGAAAATAAAGATATCGAGAATGCAGGCATAAGAAATTTTGGATAAAATTCAAGGCTCTTGGTGGAGCTGTTTTCTCTAGCGTTTTACACAGAATGATAATTTTTCCCCCTGACCCGTTTGCCCAAAATCACTTTATATCAGCATATCGAAATAATGTTTATCGACTTTACGGCCAAGTCTGACGTGATATTTATTGTTCACGTTAAATAAAGCAATGAAAATAAAATTTCTCAGAATAATGGTTGATGCAAATCAATGTCTTAGCAGCCTTTAAAAGAAGATCAACTTGACACCCTTCTGACCAGCAGGCTGCTCTCCCATTTCATAATATGTGTTTCACACCATGGCCTAATGCTCCACGCCTGATGCTTAACCCGAAGTAGTTTCATCTCTCTGCCGTGAAGACAGACTGACACCAGTCCAAAGCTAACTGGGAAATTCTTTCAAGAGCAGCCAAGTCACATTTGCCTCTTACGTTCAACGAATGATCAGCATCTTCAACCCAGTGGATTTTCTTATCGCTGGCTATTTGATCGACTACCTTTTCCATCAGATCAGTTCTGCACATGAGGTCTCTCGCTCCGCTGATAAACAGGACAGGCACTCTCAGGTGGATCACGTGTGATATACGCAGCTCCTCCTGTCGCCGTGGACGATGTAGGGGGTAGGAAAGGCAGAGAACACCGAGGACGAAGCCGTCGTGTGTGCCAATTGTAGCTAATTCTGCAGCCACCCGTGCACCCATTGACCTACCTGTTGAAAGAAAAAGGGAAAACTCAAATTAATCACGATAGATGACCTATTCTCTTTCATTATACATTTGCACCCCATTCACTCATCCGTTATTAGAACAACCTTTATAAGAAACACCACTAGCCTAAAATTTCGGTTAGCATTGTCTGTTATCTCCAACAGCAACGTAGGAACCGGGGGACACCGAAGGCACGTACCCTACCAAGATTTTGCCTCTCTTCCTTAATGACAATAGTGCCCT
This sequence comes from Pelagia noctiluca, assembly GCA_963924455.1. NCBI lineage: Eukaryota > Metazoa > Cnidaria > Scyphozoa > Semaeostomeae > Pelagiidae > Pelagia > Pelagia noctiluca. Next base: position 2,994,897 of record OZ004320.1, read on the forward strand.
TGAAGCACCATACCAACCCCCGTCAAGGTTTGAGATGCTTCCTACGTCTCGCTGATCTCTGAAACTGTTTGAGATAAACTTAAAACAAGTTTGTTTATTGGAGTTCCGCTTCTTCACCATTAGGTGTCGCTGCTTCTCCGGCCTTCAAAATTATTGTTCTTGTTAACTTCTTCCATCCCTTCCTATCTTGGGCCAGTGTTCTCAATTCTTCCAGATCTTCTTTGGTGTTTAGCTTTAACCTGTGGCAGTAGTTATGTTCAGCTGTAATGGGGTCTTTGTTGTAACAAGTTCATCACTTAAAACAAGTTCATCAGCGTAAATCCTCAGCCTAGAAAAGCATTTTTCAAACATGATTTTTTTACGGGTAGGGGGTGCTCCAAATGGTCACAAATCGTTCAACATTGTTATCGAATCGTTGGAGTCCTTGCAGCATAAATCTTTTCAAAATTGCCGAAAAATTAATTTATAAATCGTTGTAAATTGCTTGGATTCGCAAAGATGAATTTTTGATGGACTCTAAAGAAATAGCTTTAAAATCAATCTCACAGTAGTTCGACTGTTTTTAGGGAGAGGCGGAGAGATCAAGAATGAAAGAACTGTTTCTGTTTCCAAGCAGATTGAAATCCAAAACAAATTTCCCAATATTACCTTTATGAATGATTAGTAAACCTGCAGAATATTCAAAGGAGAGTCTTAAATTTCTGCTGAAATTCAATTACTTTGTCAAACCCTCTAAATCAATGTTTACATGAAATAAGAGGAAACGAATTTCTTTTTGCAATGTACTATTGTCAAGGGCACCATTCATGTGTTTAATGTATTTGCAAATATAAGGCGGCTGTGATGCAGGTCTCCTCAATTTGTGTAAAGCTTCATGGTGGCGAACATCAATAATTAATCTTCAAGCTCGCTGATTAGATGCAGTTGCATCTGCTTTGCGCAAAGCTTATCTTAAAGATTCTTAAGCACTAACCAGAATGGATCATTAACGTATACTAGAGACATTTTTTGGATACCAAGAAGTGTCTGAATTTGCTTAGCCCTCTGTAATACGAAGAATCTATAGGATAAAGGATATCTTTAGGAACACTAATATCTGGGTATCAAAGCGTTACTGAAGAGTTTTCCAAACAGAGAGGAAAATTATGTAATTAGATCTTTGCACACTGAAGAATTGTTAAGATAAAGAGGAATATTTTGAACATCAAGATCTGGATATCAAGTCTGAAGAATGTTTTAAAAAGAAATTATTATCTAATTATAAAGAAGAATTTTTAAAATAGAGAGGAACATAGTCTAGCGTAAAATTGCTGGCTACCAAAACAACACTGAAGAATTCTACAAACAGAGAGGAATATATAGAGGAAACATTTATATCTGTGAACCAAATAAAGGGAATATTTCGGAACAGGGAAAGGGAATGTATTGAACATTGATATCTGGATACCAAAACAGAACTGAAGAATTTTACAAGTAGAAAGGAATACATTGTCAAGAAGTCTCTGGATACCAAAACGTTACTGAAGAATTTCTCCTGAATCAACGATAGATCACATTAAACTCGTCCCAACTCTGCTCTGGAAACTTGCTAGCATTTAGAACAGGGTAAAGTAGCATACCAGCGTTTGTACGACAATCAGCGTCCGTTGAATGTGATTTTCACAAGAAAATCATTGTTTCCCTGAAGTGTTTTCACAAGAAAATCAATATCTTCCTGGAGTGATTTCATAAAAAATCCAAATTTTCCTTGAGTGATTCAACAAGAAAATCCATATTTCCCTGGAGTGATTTCACTAGAAAATCAATATTTTCCTGGAGTGATTTCACAAGCAAGTCAATATTTTACTAGTGAAAGATCAATGCTTTGGAAGATCAACAGTTGTTGCCTATAATACTTCATCAGCATCAGGGAAGGAACGAGACTTCATACAACTCAGAGCAAGACTTAAAGTGCCCATCAAGGGAATAAGAATCAATCGTTTTGAGCACAATTAGCAGATCTATATTAATTTTCATGTAAAATCGCAACGACAACACCAAACGAAAACAACAATTCATAATGGTTAACGGAATAACCTTGAATAAAATTCTCGTGCAAGCATTCGACATAATACCCATCATACTGACGATATTCGGCAACATCGTTTGCCTACTTACATTACTGAAAACCAGGTCCCTTCACAACCCGGCTAACGTGTTCCTCGGAGCCCTGTGTATCAGTGACTTATTTGTTGGTTTTATCGTGCAGCCACTATTCATCATTAACATCAATGCTCAAATGCAGGGCGATTTCAGATTTGCGCCCTTCGAGTACCGCGCAATTTTGATAGGTGCTGGTTGCTCGTTCATGATCGCAACGATGGTCAGCGTGGATCGATACATTGCCATTTGCCACCCCTTCTACTACCTACGAGTCTCTAATTGCAAAACTAATTTCATCATAGTTGGGGTGACATCAGCTGTATTGAGTGCCACGTGTATCATAATGGTCAGCCTCAGTATAGAAAGATACCTCTTCGTGATTCTGGTAATTGCAGCAATACTCGTTTATCTAACAGTTATATCCACGTACTGTATGATCTATCGAGTGGTATACAAACAGCGGAAAGTGGCAGTGACGATTGGGGAGATACAAGGCTCCACCAGACAGCAGACTTGTAAAATGCATAAAGAAAGATCAAGGACCTTTGCAATCGCATTACTGCTGTTGGTCCTGTTGTTATGCTATGCACCATCACTGGTGTTCCTGGTTTTCGATTTCGTCCATGACTTCAGTTATCAATTGCCCGCAACCATGATCATCTTCAGCCTTTGGACGAGATTCATATCCTTGCTCAGTAGTTGTTTCAACCCTATGATCTACAGCTTAAGGTGTACGGATGTGAGAAAGGCCGTCTTTCAACTACTGAAAATCAACCGGGAGGCAAATGAGCAGAGTGAAGTTTAGAATATTGTAAGAATCGAAAGGGAAAATGATACAAGAGAATAGGCAGACCAATCTCCAGTTGAACAGTTGTCAGCCAGTAGTCAAAACAACTTTTTGGGACATTGATCAAGCAACTTTTTGGGACATTGATCGAGATATTTTGAAACATGAGAGGCTAGATTAGCTTTAAAATCTTACAGATTTTTCCAACTATGGATAAAGATATCAACAATGTAGACATTCTAAAAAACCGTATTGGAAAACAGCATAAAAACTTCTAAAAATTTATTAACATTACTTACCAGACACTATGCATCCTCTTACTCCAAACTGATTGTGCATCTTCAGAAACTCCTGCAGAAGAGTAACAGAATTTCATAGCAAAAAAGAATCAAACCTCGTGTTTTTATATCAACAACAGGAAATTAAGGTAAAATAGGTTTCACAACTAAGAAACTAGTTAAGAAACTCTTTGTGCCATAATATAATTGGTGCAAAAAGCTAAGAAACTCTGGCATAAGAATTTCGCATAATTTCTAATGAAAATGTATTTGATTTAGGGGTTGTTCACGATTGTCAAAATTTTCAAAAGCGTACAAAATGTACACTTTTTCAGAACCCCCCCTCCCAAAAGTGTGCAAAATAAATGTTGATTTCTCAGAAGAACTATATCAAAAAAATCATACACTCTGCAGTATAAATGAAATTGCATCCTAGGATACGAAAAGTATGTTATGAGACACTATCCAAACTTAATATGTATGGAGTCTAGAATTGGGCCCAGAGTCCAGTCTGAGTCAAGAAGGAGTTGTCTCCCTCAACTGTATCAAGAATTCATAAGCCACAGTAAAGCATGGTAAAACTTGAGCAAAAAAGCCAAATCCAGCAAATTCAGAAATATAAGGATTTGACATTTCTATGTTTTCAAAAAGTGTATGCGGATCTCAGACCTCCTCCCCCTTAGCGTACGGTTTGTACGCTCGTGAAAATGTTGACACTTGTGAATGACCCCTTCTATATCATACCATGTATCATAGGCATAGAGCAAAAGACAAAAACAAATGACAGACCACTACAGCTGCATAGCACCGGACTCTGTAAGCAAAATTTGGAGGTTTGCAAGTGAACCTAAGCACTGTTAAACCAGCAGTAGAGAATTTATTAGCAAATCGAACAATTTGAGAGGTGTTCATGTCTCCGCCAGCTCCGTGTGTGATTATGACTCCAAAATCTGTCCATGTTGATCTTTTCAATGGGACAGAAACAATCGCTTCTATAGAGTGCTTTTCATCTACACTGATTGTAACCGCATGCTGAAATCAGATAAACCTTGATTATGAAACCATACATTTTGGATTAATAATTTGGTAAAATATAAATTTTTCTTTAATAAATCTTGTTTTCACAGACAATCAAATAACAGCAAAAGGCTTTGATGATAAAGTGTTCAAATGCAAACTCATAGACCTGCCCATTTATGTTGTGTAATCGTACCCCTGCACCTCGTTATGCTCCTTCTAAAAGAGAAGCGTTATTTTCCACGCTCTACACCAACACTGATCTTAAAAGTCAGCTTCCCATAATTTTTCCTTTTCTTTTCTTTTCTTTCCTTTTCTTTTCACTACTTCCTTTTTGTGCAAGGAACTTCCGCTGAAGCTTTAGACTAAGGGTCTGAAATTTTGGATCCTGGTTTAGTACCCCCTCCCCCTGTCCCCATTCGATATTAGATATGCATGATTTGTGATGAAGTTGATGCTGATGTTGATGTTGATAGGCAAACACGCTTGCTATCTTTGTATTAGGTGCATTGGTTTATGTGCAGAGCACTGAGGGCCCATGAATAGGTAGACTAATCGAGCAGTGCAACCCTAATCCTTCCTCTCTATGTGACCACACCTCGTCATTCCTTTTACTCTTTAGCATGGAATTACAGGGAGCTAGCAAATTCGTATTCACACTTTATGACAGATCTGAAGGTGGTTTTTAACCTGGGCCCCTTTTTTAAGAGGGTGGCGTAATCTAACCACTTGGAGATCCCTGCCACTGTAGTGCAAGTATGCTACTGTGCTCCACTGCTTTTTTATAAAGCCTGGCTTTAGTAAGCTGCTAGCATTAGTCTCACAAACAACATGCAACCTTCCCCCTCCCCAAATGCCCTACACCCTACTGTAAAGAGCAACCCTGACTCATTAGATATTAGATATTATGTCTTATTTTTTTAGAATAGGCCTATAAACTTGCCTCTTGAATATCAGGTGCCATTTCAATGTTTGCAAAATACCATCAGTGCACCACCTCATCAATCTTTAATCAAAACATGGGTATGGGTCTAGATACGTAGGCCTACTCATTACTGTATGTCTTGAAGATGTTGTTATACAGCCATTGCTCCGTGTGTGCTTGGCTTGTTGCCTTGTTGTTTATGAAGATTATATTTACTATGCCCCAAAACCTACTTTAAAATAATTTCAATATAGAGTTTTGACTTGGTTTTAGTGCATCGTTTTTATTGCCCAATTCAACTCAACTAAACAGGATCTACAACTTCTCAAAGATCCTTTTACAAATGTGGTGTTTGGTTGACAAGAAGACAAGAGTTTGTTGAAACCAAATTAATATTTCATGACATTCCGATGGTGTTACCACTTGAAGCAAGGCGCAATCTTCCTCATTGTAGCTGCACAGGCAAGCTGATCGATAAATAAAGTCACTCTCTCACGAACTTATGCACAAACGACAAGATGTGAAAAACGTTTAGTTGTTCTGTGGGAACCGAGAGGTGGTGGTCCAGACCAGGCCGGAGTACACTATTAGACAAATTCAACTCCTGGAATTTGACGTATGCGAATAAATGGGCTTTAATTCTTGGTGGTAACACTTAAGCACACAATTCAAAATTTGCAAATAAATGTGTAGTGATAATTGAGCTTGAAGAAGAGGACAGAATGACAAAATTTGTGAGAGAAAGAGTTGGCTTGTAAGACAAGTTGAGGAAATTCTAAACAACATGCCAGCACATGACATGCAGAATGAAGCCTTCAGCTCAAGTTCTAAATGGAAAGGATTGTTAGTGAATGCTCTAAAGAAGGCAAGATTCATATACACTCCCTTTTTTATTAGCAGCCGTTTAAAAGAAACCGTAGGGCTGGATATTAGAAAATTAGGAACCTTTGTTTGGGGATTTTGTATGAATTAAATGAGATAAGAAACTTTTTGTGTTGTCTTAAAAAAGGATGTTCGAGGACCCTCAATACCCTCGACTGGCACAGTATTGAAATGTATCTCATCTCTTCTGATACTTTTTCTGGAATTATTGGCACGGACGGTGACATTTTACAAGGTCAAACCTAATGTTTTTTATATCAACACAATGTCTAGGAAAAATAGGTTGTGGATTTAAGAAACTTGTTAAGATACATTTCCAACCATATCTTGGTTGAAAGATAAGATACTAGGTACCAAGATTGAGCATAGTTTCTCAGAAAAAAGATTATTTGTGCACTAATTTGGCCATGATATGTTTCATTGTCTCCATAAATCCTAACATAACATTACTTATAGCATATCATATAAAATCTAATGTTGTAAGCGCTCTTGTGCTTGTCCATTAATTTAATTTTTAAAAGGAAAAAAATTATCTTTTGGATTTTCACATTCTCCTTCATAGAATATTATGGGAACTAAGCCAGAAGGGGGGGGGGCTGGGGGAGCTGCGGCTCCTCCTCTTCTGAAGAGAAGTTGATGTATAATGCGAGTAGAGAGCAAATTTTATGGTTTGTTATCCAACCGTGAATGCTGGAAGTGGTCAATAGCCTCCCCCCCCCTCTCTAGAGTATTTAGCTACATCCCTGGTTCGATGATAATTATAATGATTATGATGACAGATAGGGGTTGCAGGGGAAGGTTTAGGGGTTGTTAGATGATTATGTCTGTTTATTTACCAAAGTTTATTAGCATGCAAGGAAATAATCCAAAACTACTTGGTAAAATGAACACTTGCGTGGAATTGTTTTGATCAATTCATCTCTGAAAAGAAAAGAAAAACAATTTAAATCCCGAACCCGTGTTAAGAAACTCACTGCACTTGTGGGAAGTATATAGAAACTGCTTCGAAAGAGAGGAGTCTCTTATTATTATTATTATTATTATCATTAGAGGTATATTTGGTTCTTCCTAAATATGAGGAAAATTGCAAAATTATTGTATCATTAAATTAGGAGCCGTTTTAGCTTGCAGACCCTGCCATCTATAAAGACGCCACTGCCTGGTGCCAACAAATTACTGATTTTGAGGTTAAAACTTTATTTGTTTAGGTTGGAAGACAAGTGCAGCCCACACTGCTTATTGCTCAAGATGCTGTGGTTTACTTGGAAGAGCTCATTACCCAACTGCTCTTTTTGATCTGTTCCTCTTTTCCAAGATCAATACCGGATGTGGAAGAAAGGGTGCAGAGGACGTTCCCCCCTCAGATTAATGAATGGGCAATTAATCTTGCAAAATCCACCATTGACAAGGGAAAGAAGAAAAGTCTAACATTACCACTGGATAAGATACATCCATTCATCTGCAAGGTACCCAAATCTTTATTTTACTTCCGGGTGGGCTAAAAAAGCTGTAGTCATTTGCTGTCACACAATAAACACATTTATATTGTTTTTTCCCCACTAGCAGGGGTTGACTGCTTCATGGATTAGTCCCCTAAACATTTCCCTATCCCTTGCCATCCCGTTCTCAAACTCCATCACCATTATGTCATTCTCTACTACATCTCTCCATTGCCTTGCTCTGGGTCCTCTCCCTTGTGTCCCTGCCACCTCCTTTTGCTGTTATTAGGTGGAAAATATTTCAAAATTGAACAATAAAGCATGGTTAGTTAGGGAAAGGGATGCTTTTCTGAAATCAACTCAATATTGAGTACAAGAACTGCGACGGTAATGCACATATTTGCACATATATCGTCGCAGTTGTTGTTTTCAAATTCATTATAAAACTTCGGCTCCCTGCCAATTTTCCAATTGCTATAACTCAATATTGCTAGATTATAAAAGAAACAAGAGCAAATCTAGTCGGTATCATTTACACAAAAATTTGTAGTTGGCTTGTAATGGCTTGGATTGCTTTAGAGCCTTGGTTGGGTAATAATCTAGAGGTTATAGGGTTGACTCCTACATCGGACATTTTCATTCACCTAGAATGTCTTGATTAATTGATATAGCAACTTCCTGATGTGTTTCAATTTTGAATTGTAGGAAGTTCTTGGATATAAAATTGAAACTCAGACTTCAATGTACATTGTTGCAATCTTGGAATACATCTCATCAGATATTCTGAAGGTAAGAGGATTTAACATTTCCAGCCGGGGCACGGAAACCCTTGTTTAACTCTCTTTCAAAGGACTCTGGAGAATTGTGGTAGGGATTACCAAGTGATTAGATCACTTGACCCTTGTTAAAAATATCACGGGTTCGAAGCCATCTACAGACCTGTCACAAAGTGTGAGAGGAGAATTTGCCAGCTCTCTGTAATTCCAGGCAAAAGGCAAAAGGAATGACTAGGTTTTATCACATTGAGAATAAGGATCAGGGGTAGACTGCTCAATTAATCTACCTATTCAGTGGGCCCTTTATGCTTTGCACATAAACCTGCGAGGATAGAGTATTTGCCTATCAACCACCAACAACAAGTTGTTTTAGTCAGCATCTGGATGTTGACCTCACATGACCCAGCTTAACTTCAGCGGCGCACAGGCCCGTAGGAAGCGGGGGGGCAGGGGGGGCATTTGCCCCCCCAATAATCCTAAAATTCAATTGTTCACAGCATGGTCCCTGGTCTTCCCTTTGTTCTCTAACAATGGTTGCCCCCCCCCAATAATTCTACCTAAGCTACAGCGCTGGCGGCGCATAGCAAACCTCTTAAGCCCCCCAGCAGGCCTTTCCGTTTGACGCGGGCGATCGCCCTCGCCCTCGCCATTGCCCTCGCCGAATGATTTACGAGGGCTCTTGATCGCCCTCGCAAAAACGTGTTTCGCCCCCAAAAGAAAAAACGTTAGAAATTTATTATTTTAGTTTGCAAATTATTCTGATTTATAGACATCCATCTAACGCAAAGAAAAAAGCAATAAAGATAAGTTTATTTGCGAAAACAAGAAATCTAATTTGAAAATCGAATAGGCCCTTCACCAAAAAGGCAAGCAACCTTTACAAAATCAATTCTCTGTTCTAGCTGTTCCATTGAATATTGAATAAATTAAAAGTTTGTCTTCTCAGCTTTGAAGTCCACTAACACTCTCTTCGTCAAAGAAGACAGTTAATATATCGTTTAGTCATTATCGTCACTAGTTCATTAATCGTTAATTTGAATCGGTTGGAACGAATGATGACTTTCTAGACAGCCCGATTTCAAGTCAACGACAAAGAGCCTGGGATTCAGCGTCTGTTTGGGACATACTTGAAGGCAGGCAACGCAACGTAAGCACCTGTGAATCGTGAGTTCGTAAAGCATGAATTCAAAGATATGCGCTACATGGAAATGAACAGTAGGTCGAAAGCAAGCAATGCCAAGGTAGAATTAATCGATGAATAATTTGAAGATAGGTTTAAAGACTTTCAAGACGGAATGTATGACGTGGTGTCATAGGTACGACTATGGAAATGAGGATATCAAAAGATTTGCAGCCCATATCAGATAAACCCTTGCCATTGTTTCCTTTAAAGAAGGTAAGGTTATTCCGGAGTGGAAAAGCTTAAGAAACTACGTTAAGATTTGGATGAAAAACGTAGATTCCGAGGAGCTTTGGAAAAATTTTTTTTTGAAAAAAGGATTCAAAAGGTCTGAATTTCCAAATGTATGTGCCCTGGTCGAGATCCTTATCTCTATTAGTGGTTCCAACTCCACCGTTGAACGTACATTCAGCACATTGACCAACATTTTGACGGACAAGCGTCTTTCAATGAAGCACAAACGGATGAAACAAATCCTCATCATCAGTAGCAATGACAAAAATTGGACAGTCCAAGAAAGAAACGAAATCATCGAAAGAGCCCTCCACATCTATTTGGAAAAAAGACGGAAGACGATAGTAGCGGAGCAGTGTGTAGGCCTAAGCTGGATGAAGCCACAATTACTTAACCTTTGACTTCATGTGCCATTTATCTTCTCAATGTTGACATTTACCTTAATCCTGAATATTGTTTACAAATTAAACATAATCAAGCATCCTGAAATCAAAGATTAAGAAATTGTGTTCAGGCCAATACAGTAATATCTTCTTGAGACCCTGGAGGCTGAATGCAAAAATATTTTTGGAGGGGCTATCCCCCTCCTGTGCTTATCAACGTGGGCGATTTACCGCCCTGGTGACAATTTCTATACGAAAAGGCCTGCCCCCCAGCCACTCATCCTGCATGTTAGAGTATGGGAGTGTAGTAAAATGGATGGTAAAGAATGAGTGTATAGCACTTAAATATGATATCAAGACAATTATTTTCATTTTTTTAGCTGGCTGGCAATTATGTCAAAAATATTAGGCATCATGAAATTACCTGCCAAGACATCAAGGTTGCAATGCAAGCAGACAAGGTACTGTGCATATGTTTCTCTTTGATTCTAAAATCTCATGGAGATGAACCAAGAGGCTTAACATATGTTGAATTCATAGAGATAATTTGTTAGAATGATAATGACCCAAGTAGAACTTGAACCCACAACCTCTAGACTCGTACTTTAGTGTGCTACTACTGCGCAACTGGGGCTTTGAGAAACCCAGGCCATTTCATTAACACATATTGCACCACCACTCACCGAACGCAGAGACAAACCGCCATTGATTTTCCAGATCCTGCTACTCCTCAAGTTCACTCCTAAACACTATCCAGTGGTAGGACTACAATGGCCTTCCTGGTCTGAGAAAGTTGTGGCCCTTCCGTAGGTTGAGTGTAGTTGTAAAAGAGCCCCAAAAGGTTTGCCTCTGCATTTGGTGAGTGCTGGTGCAATTTGTGTGAATGAAATGGTGCAGTGATAGCGCACTAGATTACCAATCTAGAGGTCATGTTTACATCATTTTCATTCTCACTTATTACCTCAATTGATTTTCCAATTCCTGCTTCTCCTCAAATATGTTGAATTCATAGAGAAAGGCTAGACAAGCTAGTAAGGGATCGCTAAGTTGGTGGAAAAATCAATCCTTTATGGAAGGCTCCTAGTTTGTGCCCGCCTTCATGCATGGTAGCTGGTGACAAAAATGCGAGAAGATGATAGGCCATTTCTATGTATTTCAAGATATAAGGCAAAAGGATTGGCAAGGTGCAGTCACATTGAGATGAACGGTCTAAGTGCTTGAATTAGTTTTGAGCTTGCAAAAGTGGCGCTCTTTGCATAAACGAAAACTTTTTAAAAAGCAATTAAGTGTATTTTCCTACTTAGTTGACTTTACCTATTGATTAAGGCATATCAAATAGAGTTCAACTCAATTTTGATGACGTGTTTAATATCTTGTATCTTTACTTTAAAAAACCATGAGATACCCTGATTTATTGCTTTCTGATTGCATTCTAGGTGCTTATGGACATGTTTCACGGAGATGAAATGGAGCCGACAGTTGAAAGAATTGAGGTAAATAAGAGAACAGTCATAATCATTGTTGCATATTGAAATAATCGTTATACAGTAGCATTTCAAGGCTTCTCTGAGTCAAAAGGCTTAAAGTAACTAATATCTGTTTGGCTGAATTTAAGAAGCAGCACATAGAGCAATGTAGCTGTGCCTCAACTAGCCACTTCTGCTTTCTCTATTTCATATGTATTTTCGTATGAAAGTGTTCAACTTTTTTTTACCTCAACATAGCCACTGGCAAAGCGTGGTTCACTTCTTTACGAAGATATCCTGAAAGACTTCATTATGTCCGAAGATCAATACATCAGAGAACTGAACTTGCTCATTAAAGTAAGCATTTTCCACCCTTACACATAAAAACTTCACATATCTGATTTGATTCATCTAGCAAAACATACCGTATAAGCCAACTAAAATGAAAACTTTAGAATTTGGATCAAGATATACACAAAGAGTGCTCAAGAAGTTACAAGAACAACTAGCAACATATAAGTATGTGATCAAGAGACCCAACGTCCCCAACGGGTTATCACCACACTGCCAGTGCAGTAACTTGTAAACTTAGGCGTACAATGTATGGTGTATACCAAGTAGATCGATGTACAATAAACAAAATAAATTGATACCAAATAGACCAACTTAAAACTCTGCCAATCCTTGGTAAACAGACTATATCCATTGATTCATTTTACAATTGAGAATTTCAGTTGATTTGTTTCATTGTAGGTCTTTCGGCAGCAGTTTGCCGCCGCTAAAGATCTCTTCTCAAGAGAGGTAACTTTTTACTTTTGATTAAACTCTCTGTAAGGCTGTAGTTGTGGATGGCTTTCCCAATCTTTTAAATTCTTCATCAACATCCTTATAGCAGCATGTGTTTGTTTTGCTTTTTTTCCAGGGGAATTCATTTGCTTAATTGTTACCCCTTTCTTGCTTTTCAGGATGTTGACTGTATATTCAGTAACATAGTGGACATCCGTGAGACGACGATACAGTTTTATAGCATGCTTGACGCAGCTGTAGAGATGGCTGATGAAGACTCTTTGTCGAAGAAAAGTCCCCTTATCGGAGACTGCTTCGAAGAAATGGCTGAGGTGAGCTGGATTCGAGTTTTGAAAAAGTTTTAGACTCTTAAGTTTTGGAAACGCTAGATATGTGATATGGCTGGTCGAACAGTTTATCAACATATGCTTTAGAGCATGTACTGTTTGATCCCATCGCAAAACTAATAAGGGCGACCGTTGTACCTGAAATCTATGCTGAAATGAATCTTAAAAAGCCAGAAAAATCGGAAACATAGCGAAGCGAAAACATGGTTTACTTTAATCATGGATTAGGCTTTTGCTATGTTTTAGATTTTTGTGGCTATTTTGAAGTTCTGTACCATTGAAAGACTGAAATGAATCTATATTCTATCCTCCATTTCAGGCAGCAGAGTTAGAAGTTTATGATCAATATGCCCGAGAACTCAACAGTAATTTTCAAAATCTAAGACAAAGAATTGACGAAATTCTAAAGCGACCAGGAGTCTGTGAGTATTTCAAGGTTAGTAGTCTTAAGTCATTTTGTTGTATTTCAAAGTTGACTAAAAATGCACAGGTAATTTGGGTTTTGATGCCAAATCTTGATTCTCCTCACTGATTTCTAAGATCCACTTTTCTATTCTTTGTTAACAGAAGTAGATTATATTAATGTATTTTTTTGTACTGCCGATCTTTTTCTTATTTTCAAGCTGATATCGGCACTTTTTCTTTATCATATTTCCACTCTTCAGGACTTCAATATGTTGCTTGTTATCAAGTACATCTTGCCGAAATTGCTGTACATTCCAGTATTCCATTGTCTGGAATATTTCGAATATATGAAGGTATGTATCTGCGTTTTCTTTGTTTGCTCGTGTGAGGTAAACAACTGGATGGGTGACTTACCTGGTTTTAGCATACAACTCACTCCAGCACCCTTGAGAAGGACGTATAACTAGGGATTCTGTGTTTACTGTTGGAAATAAGACCTCTGCTCTTTCACAAGCTAGCATGTGAAACTTAAACTCAATTAGTTACTCAGAGGGCGTCTTGCTCGCATGGTTTCCCTAAACTCTGAAGATAGAATCGTATTTAGTGATTCTATTCTATTTTTTATAGCTGCTAATGACAACATCTCCAAACGGAGAAGACAGAGAGAAATTTGATGAGGTAAGGCATCTTCGGTTTCCAGATTATTAAGAATATATAACAACCATTTACGTTGCCTGAGACGTTTGACTAAATTGCTTACATACAGAAACTCTGAACAACTCCTTTCTGACATTTGATTAACAGAAATCACATGTCATTGAAATGATATTTCTTGCAGGCTTTGAGTGCGTTATGTGGTTTGCAAGTTTCTTTGGAGAGGATCTGTTCTGGTAGTTCTTTCAAGACCAAAGTAGAGTGAGTATTGTTTATTGATCTTTTCTTCAATGGCAAGTTTTTCGTACAGTCTGTAAGGTATATTTTCTTGTTTGGAGAATATTGTTCCATCAGCAGCAAGATAATGCCTTGAAATCGTATATAAGGTTTATACGAAGTTTGGGTATCGGTTTCCCATAAGGGTGCTCAATACATGGAGTAGAGCTATATGCACTAAGAAGACATCGGTATATCTCCTGGTGAGTGGGTAACCATGAAACAGGCTTGTCAAGATAGAGAGTTTTGTCTTTTGAGTCTCTTTCTTCTGAGTGTATAAGGATATGTTTATTTCAAGTTGAAAACAACTTACCTACGAAACACCCTCCACGTTTAGGTAGGAAAGTGGTTTCGAGCTCGTTCTCTTCAGAGGCATTAGTACCAAGCAGTTTACGGGTGCACATCACTGTATGTGTAGGGTCAAGACCTTTATAATCTATATTATATTATTATATGCTACCCCGTCATCTCACGTTATGTTATGTCATGTGTATGTAGGTGTTGGTGTGTTCAAAGTGTGATGTGTGAGTTACTCTCTCTTTACATTCGCTTCTAAAAGACTAGGTCTCGCCTGCCTAACAAATAGTCTTGTAAATAATTATTGGTGCGTTGCTGTTTTGGTATAAGTTTGTGTGTTTGATGTAGTCATTCTGTCTGTAACGATACCCAGTAGAAATACCGGAGTATTAAACATGCACAGTATCTTGAATTGTTGTTTCTTGAATCATTTGTTCCTAGACCAAGATTCATATTAGTATTTCTATTGGTATCTTAAAATATTTCTGTGTGATTTTTGCATTCTTCTGTTTCAACATTTGTTCTCTCGAAATTGTGTTGTACTTTAAGGGATTAGACATAGCTATATCGTCAAGTTGTTATAAAAAGGCCTAAGAGACGTTCACAAGCTAATTACTTTTTTCACCTCGCATAATGAAATAAGGCATATAAGCTAGTGAATATGATGTATTTATTTCTAAGTTAGTGCAAGTCAATTTTCCAACTTTCGTGATCTCAACGTGTTGATTGAAAAAGCTCAATTCTCTTTTTCCAGGGATCGTATTTTCTACCAAAGAAGAATCGGTAGTGTGGCAAGCACTGCTACTTCAAAATTGAATGATCTGCAAAGAAGCATAGATGGATGGGAGGTTTAAATCTTTATGAAATACTTTCAATATCTCAAATTATTTCTCACATTTAATGTTTCCTGTAGCGTTATGAACCAGTTCCTTCCTACTGGGATAACTGAACAAATAATTGACTCCCTCCTTTTTGTTTCGTCTAGGGAAAAGACATTTGCCAATGTACCTCTGAGTTTCTCAAAGGTAAGAATCATACTTCAATTTGAATATGGTGCTTTAATCCTGCGTTATAAATGGTTAATTTCCGAGCCTTAACAGTTTATCCTTTATGTTCCAATACAGTAGAATCCCGATAACTCGAACATGCGATAACTCGAACTTTCGCTAACTCAAACCATAGTTACTAGAAAGGGGACTGGTTTGGAAACTGATGTTCGAGAACAATTGCGCAATTGTTCTTTCTTGAAGCGAGACGAATTTTAGTCACGTGACCAAAACGCTACCAAGGCAAAATCAAAACATGGAGGACGGCGCAGAAGTTGATGTGTGTTTTCAATCTGACGAAGATATTTTAGAATTCATCCGAGCTGTGGATGAACAAGAATCGCTGACAAATGAAACCGAAGAAGCCGTAATTGATGTGAGTAGAAATTTATTCTGTCCTTTGTTGTACGGTACTTCAGCTTTTCGGCCTAAAACTGTTGTAAAAACAGGAAAAGGCCTCAGGAAGTCGAACAGCGGATTAGGACTACGATAGAAGTTTTTATAGTAATAAAATATTGATAAAAAATGTTTTGAGGGAACAAAAGGTGAAGGTGAAAAGTTAATATTTTTATATAACAGAAGCAAACGGGATTTTTAGGCCAATAGAATAATCATCTAATAAGTCTAGCTCATATTTTGTCATGTCAGGTCAGCAAAGCAAAATTTATTTAAGGGCCTGTACAGTACACGTTTTTTTTTATTTGTAAGAAACTTGGCTCAAGCCTTAGTACTGAAAGATTCTTAAATTTTTTATTGTTTTCTATTGTTATGGAAACAAGAGAAAAATAGAATCTATTGTTATTTACGAGAAATCCTAGTACTAGTTTTTATATAGAGTTTCTTATAAATAAAAAAACGTGTATGTTGATTATGGGGGAAATATCCACACCCAGGGCTGGCAGAAGATATTTCACCCCTCTATAAAGATACTTTGAATTTAATTTGATGTTAATTTTATTAATAAATCATTCAAGAAAAGAAATTCAAATCATCTTATTAAGAGCTTAATAAGATTTTCTTTTTCTCTGTGGACAGGTTGCAAGAAGCCAGCCAGAATGGGAATGCCAGGTTTGTGGAAAGAAATTAAAGACAACAGCAGGTTTAAAGAGGCATAAAAAATTGAAGCATACTGAAGTGGCACTGGAACCTGAAAAAATCAAAGTTCTTCTGTACAATGCTTGCTATGATCTATCCAAGGACAGGTGCTATGGAGAAGAGGTAAACAAGCTTTTTGCAGAATATTATACAAAGGAATTTTTTGATCAGCCAACATTTGTGGATAAAGACTTATATACAATAATAAATAATCTATGCTTGATTCTCTCACAACCGAAAAATAAAGAGATGTTTTACGCCAAATTTTATGAAGTTATCATGCAAAATGCCAACAACTGCCGCATTATCCCCAATCATAGCAACTTCATTGATCAGTTTTTCACATAAAGTTATTAGCAGAAGTGTTGCGTCACCAGATGACATTGATGCAAAGTATTCGTTGGCATTTTATAGCATCTTTCCACAAACCTGGCATTCCCATTCTGGCTGGCTTCTTGCAACCTGTCCACAGAGAAAAAGAAAATCTTATTAAGATCTTAATAAGATGATTTGAATTTCTTTTCTTGAATGATTTATTAATAAAATTAACATCAAATTAAATTCAAAGTATCTTTATAGAGGGGTGAAATATCTTCTGCCAGCCCTGGGTGTGGATATTTCCCCCATAATCAACATACACGTTTTTTTATTTATAAGAAACTCTATATAAAAACTAGTACTAGGATTTCTCGTAAATAACAATAGATTCTATTTTTCTTTTGTTTCCATAACAATAGAAAACAATAAAAAATTTAAGAATCTTTCAGTACTAAGGCTTGAGCCAAGTTTCTTACAAATAAAAAAAACGTGTACTGTACAGGCCCTTAAATAAATTTTGCTTTGCTGACCTGACATGACAAAATATGAGCTAGACTTATTAGATGATTATTCTATTGGCCTAAAAATCCCGTTTGCTTCTGTTATATAAAAATATTAACTTTTCACCTTCACCTTTTGTTCCCTCAAAACATTTTTTATCAATATTTTATTACTATAAAAACTTCTATCGTAGTCCTAATCCGCTGTTCGACTTCCTGAGGCCTTTTCCTGTTTTTACAACAGTTTTAGGCCGAAAAGCTGAAGTACCGTACAACAAAGGACAGAATAAATTTCTACTCACATCAATTACGGCTTCTTCGGTTTCATTTGTCAGCGATTCTTGTTCATCCACAGCTCGGATGAATTCTAAAATATCTTCGTCAGATTGAAAACACACATCAACTTCTGCGCCGTCCTCCATGTTTTGATTTTGCCTTGGTATAGTTTTGGTCACGTGACCAACTTTTTGCAGAACAATAAGATATTGCGCAATCGCAAGTGTTTCCGAACCAGTCCCCTTCTAGTAACTATGCTCAAACAGATTTGGCATTCCCCCTGAACCTTCAACACTACTCACATATGAATAAACCCCCTATAACTCAAACCCCCGATAACTCGAACATTCGCCAACTCGAACAATTTTTTATACCCGCTGCGGCTATTTTCTCTCGATAACTCGAAATTTTTGTGCCAAAGTACTAACAACAACAATGACAACGATATTTTAATCACAAACTCTTCATTGAATCAAGCTGTTTTTTTAAATAGAGACAAAGTTCTTAAGTCCAGTGACTTCATCGCTGCATGCAACAATTAAACCCTTTCCATCCCCCTGATTGTACTTCTTTCCAGTGACTTTGGCAACGCACTTAGCTTCCGAATGACTTCGAAGAAAGTAGAAAATTGTTTTAGAAAAATGGCCAGTATCTCCTTTCTTCAAGTGTCCCACAATATCTGCACCTTTCAGAACACAAACAGCATAATTATCTAGAGGATTTTCAGGTTCAGAACGGACATTCAGATATTCATTTTGCTTTGACGTCCAAATCTCCTTATACACATGTCCTATGATGTGTGTTTCATTTTGTAGAGCAATCGTCTCCAACGAAAAACTTTCAAGTTCAAATTGCATTATCGTTCTGTTTCGTTTCGCTATTAAGATATTATTGTTCTTCTCCTCTTCATGAAATCCCGATAACTTGAATAATAGGCTGATTTTCTAAAACGTTTCAGAGTGCCTCGATAACTCGAACATTCGATAACTCGAACTATTTTGATCGTCCCTTGCGTGTTCGAGTTATCAGGATTCTACTGTATTTGTTGCTTCTGTCATCGATTTGTTTTATGATTTCATAATGTATACAAATACTCACAATGAACGCTGTTTTTATAAAATTTTAGAGGGGCAAATGTGGAGGGTCTCTTCGAGCGGAAAAAAGGTACGATTCTTAATTTTTACTATTTGTTGTTATTTTCATCTAGATAATGCCCCCCCCATATTGATTATGCCCCCCTCACGAAAAATACCTATTGTGAATAGGCTCCCCTTTTGGATGCAAAGATTAGAATAACCCCTCCTTTATCACAGTTTCGATCCCTTATCACAGGACAAGAGGCCAATCATCATGAAAATATGAACAATAAAGACTTTAAGAATTAGGATATAATCAAAATGCAAGTTTAGGTGGATAGAATGGTAGATGGGAGGCAGTTTAGTAGAGCTATAATTGCTGAACCTATAATCTAAGATTATTGTGACCAATTATCATATGATGTTATTTTCAGGGCCTGACTGAACGCTATGTGTTCCTGTTCGACAGTTTGATATTATTCACAAAACAGGTAATTTTTATTTACAAATGATAAGATCAAATTTGCTGCGTGTGGCGAAGTATTAGTAGTATAATATCAGCTCAAATTTGCAGCTAGTAAACTTAGGCCTATCTCTCGAACATAAATTCCCGCACTACCTCGTATCCCAAACTACTGTATGCACTTTTTTCAGGATGTTCATGTAATTGAGAATAGAGTTATGGAATCTTTGTTATCAGTTCTTTGTAACTTTTTTTGCAGAATGCAAGACACTCGATAACAGGCCTAATAAGTGCTGAATACCGTTACAAAGAGAAGTTCTTCCTTCGAAAGATAGAAATCAAAGACCTGGAAGATACTGAAGGTAGCTCTGCTTGAATTTCTTTCAAATCTCAGCTGTGTCGATGCTGCACAAGGATTTCTAGTGCCTTCACGCCCTTGTAAAAATTCACAATGAGTCGAAGTGTTTTAAGATTGACCCATGACTGAATTAGTTCTTGTTTCGAATGTAAACGTTGTATATTCATAGATTTTGAAACCTATTTATCTCAAGATGAATTCTTTATTTCATGCCTTTTTATTTTGTTTCTAGAAATAAGCAACGCCTTTGAACTGATCCCCAAGGGGCAACCGAGCTGTATAATCGTTTGCAAATCAGAAGAAGAGAAAAACGAATGGCTTTCAGTTTTACTTACTTTGCTTTTGCGAAGGTAAGTAAGCTTCTATCCTTATGGTAAATAGTTTTTTTCCCAAATCTAAACAAGTTGAAAACTTGTAACCACCCTTGAAAGCCAGTTTGGAATAAATCATATTAGGATATTTCGATAAATAATCCCATTGACAAACCTCCGTCTATTCATGTAGCAATATCGTAATGAATTAAACGAACTTTGTGCACGATCAAGACAAATTCCATATCCAGAATAAAACAAAGAAAGGAATCAAAAGGCTTCAATCAGACCGTTCCCCTCTAATGTCTATGATCAGACCATTCCCCCTTTAATTACTATGATCAGACCATTTCTCTCTAATCACTATAATAAGACCATTCCCCCCTTATTACTATGATCAGACCATTCCCATCTTATTACTATGATCAGACCATTCCCCTCTGATTACTATGATCAGAACACTCTCCTCTAATTACTATGATCAGACCATACCCCACTAATCACTATGATCAGACCATTCCTCTCTAATCACTATGATCGGAACATCCCCATCTTATTACTATGGTCAGACCATTCCCGTCTTATTACTTTGATCAGAACACTCTCCTCTAATTAATATGATCAGACTATTTCTCTCTAATCACTATGATCAGACCATTCCCCTCTTATCACTATGATCAGACCATTCCCCTCTAATTACTATGATCAGACCATTCCCCTCTAATTAATATGATCAGACTATTTCTCTCTAACCACTATGATCAGACCATTCCCTTCTTATCACTATGATCAGACCATTTCCCACTAATCACTATGGTCAGACCATCCCAATCTAATTACCATTATCAGACCATTCCCCTCCAGTTACTATGATCAGACCATTTCTCTCTAATCACTATGATCAGACAATTCCCCTCTAATCACTATGATCAGACCATTCCCCTCTAATTACTATGATCAGACTGTTCCCCTCTGATGACTCTGATTCCCCTCTACAACTGAGCTTCTGAAACACTTATAGAATTAATGAATATTTATTTTCCTTGCGTGATTACAAGTGTTGACTGGTTCAACATCTCTTGAGAAGAATTCATAGATTCTACGTGTATGACTGTACTTTTGTTGATAGAAACAAAAAAATTGAACAGGCGACCTGTCTATTTGCTTTTCTGCAGATTGAAACATGATGAATCTGCCCTGAATCTCATTTCAGCCAACAAAGAGGCTACTTTTTCATTTGTGAAATCTTTTGAAATCTTTACAAGTTGAAAACAGTCGCATGGAAATATACTGAATTATTTTCTGCTTTACAATGGAGAATATGTTTGTCAAACTATTCGTTGTTCATTTCTATTTATAACCTAACAGGTTGGTTTAAGCAGAATTGCGAGAGTGAAACCTTTTTTACTGCGAATGTTAGAATCACGAGATATATATTGCACTCTGCCTACTTAAATTTGATGGAATCATGTTAAAGCATATTGAAAAATAGCAAATTTGCAGATATGTACATTTAGAAAAATGCTCGAATTTATCCTGTTATAGTGGAGTTGATTTACAAACAATACGAGGACATTAATGGCATAGATTTGGAGAGGGAAATAATTAGCTGTTGCGGTGGTTAGAAGTACCAGATGTATATTATATTACTCAGTTGAAGGAATTCAAGATAATATTATATAGAGAAAAGGAAATTTGATATATTTATGATACGCCATATTGCTTGAGCTCTCTTCAAGTGACCTTATGTTGTGGAGTTTATTTACAAACAATACGAAGAGCTTTGGAGTATAAATTGCGAGGGAGAAAATCATTTTTTGTAATTGTTAGAAGTACGATTCGATTTGCAGATTTGGACTCAATTTGCAGTTTGAAATTCTGATGAAATGACCAAGCAGATAAGCTTAAATTTGATTTGGAGTTTTGAAGTTTGTTTGCTGAAAGCTGTTGGATTTTCCCTTGATTATTCTTAATTCACGAATTAGTTTCAATACCGAAAGGATTCCAAACTCATTTTTGGTAGTTACCCAAGGCGCTTCACATCACTTCGTACATATCAACTATTCTAGATTCAGTTTGAAATGCGTATGCTCAAAGCTGTTGAAGTTGTTCTCGATTCTTCTGCCTAATGTATTGGATTCAAAACATCTTTAAAACTGGTCTTTGATAGTAACCCAAGGAGCCTTGCATTGCTTTTTATGTAACAAATATTCTACCTTCAGAACACCGACTTAGCAGTTATAAACAAAAGGATTAACTTGGATAAGTCTCCATTAATAAACACAAAATCCTTCATTAGTAGACTTACTACACCGATTCAAACAAATCTCCAAAATTTGCAAATTTTCGTAATAGGAAACATCGAGAACTCAATTTCTAATATTTCCTGCGCTCCTTCGAATTAACCTCGCTGATGATAAAAGTTAGTTTTGCCTTTCATAAAGAACTGGCTTTTATCAGATGTGGCTCCTACCTATAATTATCCCTTAAGCTGTGCTTCATGTCTGTTGATAACAATCTAACGAGAAAGGTGGCTTTATTTAGAAGAATAACGAAGATTTGGAGTGAGTAAAGGTTAAATTTTAATCTGCTGGAAGCCATGGGAATTCTACTTTTGCTTTTATGCTCTGATAGGGAAAATTATTAACATATATATTAAAAGATGTTTAGTATCCCATACAAAAACGTTATATTGCTGTTTGATAGCTGAAAATGGCATTTTTTAACACGAGATTTATTGCCAGTCGTATTACCAGATGTTTATTATCCAATACAAAATTGTTTTATCGCTGTGAGTTTGCTAATATCGACTATTTCACCACGAGACGATCTTGATATACTTTTACATCTACAAACCATTCCGTTTGAATACTTCAACCAACCTTGAATCACGTCAAAAGAGAAATATCTTCCGATGAAGTTTTACGGTGCTGCCAAAGAGCTAACATGGACAATTTTTGAGCTGACTGCTGCATGTACCTCCTTATATATACGTACTACAAATTCAAATTGTCTTGGTCCACACTGTTGTGATATATTATAAAAAGGCATAGTCTACATTTATTCAAGTCAGAAGATATACATTTTGCAATTGCAGATTTTCAATGCACTGCCATTCACCTAACATGGACTGTTTTGCTACGAATTGAAGCGTTTCATGCGCTTTTTCTACAAGCAATAGTTTAAGATGATTATTGAGGCCTTAGGTCCACTGCATCTGTTTGTATTGGGAGAAGGCATGTTCTTTATTCATCCAAGTCTATTTTGCAATTCAAGAATGTTTTTATCGCTGCCATATAGCTAACAACATGGACAGTTTAGCTACAAAATAGCGCTCTCAATACTTTAGTATCTATATACCATATTGTGTGGCTAGTTACTATAGCCTTCGGTCTTCGTATTGGTCGATATTGTGGCAAGGCATGTTTCATATCCATTCAAGTCAGAAGATATCTATTTTCAACAACCAATCGATTTATTTATTTCATAACACAAGAACATTTTTATCAAAGCCAGAAAGCTAACACACGATGCTTCATCAGTGATAATATATGCTACCTTCAATCGAAATCATCAAAGACTTACGCTCAAATCAGTTCATCAATTCCTTGCTTCTATACTGTTACCTAGATCGTTAAAAGTCTTGTTAAACCGTTCTGCTCGCTGCTGAAGGATATTGACTAAAAAATCATAAGAGACATTAGCCCAAATCAGCGATATTTATCCATCTCTGTTGCTTCTACACTGCGCTATACTGTTACCTAGATCGTTAAAAGCCTTATAAAAACCGTTCTTGCTGTCTACTGAAGGATATTGACCAAAACATCATAAGTGACATTAGCCCAAATCAGCGATATTCATCCATCTCTGTTGCTTCTACACTGCGCTATACTGTTACCTAGATCGTTAAAAGCCTATAAAAACCGTTCTTGCTGTCTACTGAAGGATATTTACCAAAACATCATAAGTGACATTAGCCCAAATCAGCGATATTCATCCATCTCTGTTGCTTCTACACTGCGCTATACTGTTACCTAGATCGTTAAAAGCCTATAAAAACCGTTCTTGCTGTCTACTGAAGGATATTTACCAAAACATCATAAGTGACATTAGCCCAAATCAGCGATATTCATCCATCTCTGTTGCTTCTACACTGCGCTATACTGTTACCTAGATTGTTAAAAGCCTTATAAAAACCGTTCTTGCTGTCTACTGAAGGATATTGACCAAAACATCATAAGAAACATTAGCCCAAATCAGCGATATTCATCCATCTCTGTTGCTTCTACACTGCGCTATACTGTTACCTAGATCGTTAAAAGCCTTATAAAAACCGTTCTTGCTGTCTACTGAAGGATATTGACCAAAACATCATAAGTGACATTAGCCCAAATCAGCGATATTCATCCATCTATGTTGCTTCTACACTGCGCTATATTG
Organism: Pelagia noctiluca; assembly: GCA_963924455.1. Taxonomy (NCBI): domain Eukaryota; kingdom Metazoa; phylum Cnidaria; class Scyphozoa; order Semaeostomeae; family Pelagiidae; genus Pelagia; species Pelagia noctiluca. The sequence goes on from OZ004320.1 coordinate 3,019,054, forward strand.
TTACCTAGATCGTTAAAAGCCTTATAAAAACCGTTCTTGCTGTCTACTGAAGGATATTGACCAAAACATCATAAGTGACATTAGCCCAAATCAGCGATATTCATCCATCTATGTTGCTTCTACACTGCGCTATATTGTTACCTAGATCGTTAAAAGCCTTATAAAAACCGTTCTTGCTGTCTACTGAAGGATATTGACCAAAACATCATAAGTGACATTAGCCCAAATCAGCGATATTCATCCATCTCTGTTGCTTCTACACTGCGCTATACTGTTACCTAGATCGTTAAAAGCCTTATAAAAACCGTTCTTGCTGTCTACTGAAGGATATTGACCAAAACATCATAAGTGACATTAGCCCAAATCAGCGATATTCATCCATCTCTGTTGCTTCTACACTGCGCTATACTGTTACCTAGATCGTTAAAAGCCTTATAAAAGCCGTTCTTGCTGTCTACTGAAGGATATTTACCAAAAAATCATAAGAAACATTAGCCCAAATCAGCGATATTCATCCATCTCTGTTGCTTCTACACTGCGCTATACTGTTACCTAGATCGTTAAAAGCCTTATAAAAACCGTTCTTGCTGTCTACTGAAGGATATTGACCAAAACATCATAAGTGACATTAGCCCAAATCAGCGATATTCATCCATCTATGTTGCTTCTACACTGCGCTATATTGTTACCTAGATCGTTAAAAGCCTTATAAAAGCCGTTCTTGCTGTCTACTGAAGGATATTGACCAAAACATCATAAGTGACATTAGCCCAAATCAGCGATATTCATCCATCTCTGTTGCTTCTACACTGCGCTATATTGTTACCTAGATCGTTAAAAGCCTTATAAAAACCGTTCTTGCTGTCTACTGAAGGATATTGACCAAAACATCATAAGTGACATTAGCCCAAATCAGCGATATTCATCCATCTCTGTTGCTTCTACACTGCGCTATACTGTTACCTAGATCGTTAAAAGCCTTATAAAAACCGTTCTTGCTGTCTACTGAAGGATATTTACCAAAAAATCATAAGAAACATTAGCCCAAATCAGCGATATTCATCCATCTATGTTGCTTCTACACTGCGCTATATTGTTACCTAGATCGTTAAAAGCCTTATAAAAACCGTTCTTGCTGTCTACTGAAGGATATTGACCAAAACATCATAAGTGACATTAGCCCAAATCAGCGATATTCATCCATCTATGTTGCTTCTACACTGCGCTATATTGTTACCTAGATCTTTAAAAGCCTTATAAAAACCGTTCTTGCTGTCTACTGAAGGATATTGACCAAAACATCATAAGTGACATTAGCCCAAATCAGCGATATTCATCCATCTCTGTTGCTTCTACACTGCGCTATACTGTTACCTAGATCGTTAAAAGCCTTATAAAAACCGTTCTTGCTGTCTACTGAAGGATATTGACCAAAACATCATAAGTGACATTAGCCCAAATCAGCGATATTCATCCATCTCTGTTGCTTCTACACTGCGCTATACTGTTACCTAGATCGTTAAAAGCCTTATAAAAGCCGTTCTTGCTGTCTACTGAAGGATATTTACCAAAAAATCATAAGAAACATTAGCCCAAATCAGCGATATTCATCCATCTCTGTTGCTTCTACACTGCGCTATACTGTTACCTAGATCGTTAAAAGCCTTATAAAAACCGTTCTTGCTGTCTACTGAAGGATATTGACCAAAACATCATAAGTGACATTAGCCCAAATCAGCGATATTCATCCATCTATGTTGCTTCTACACTGCGCTATATTGTTACCTAGATCGTTAAAAGCCTTATAAAAGCCGTTCTTGCTGTCTACTGAAGGATATTGACCAAAACATCATAAGTGACATTAGCCCAAATCAGCGATATTCATCCATCTCTGTTGCTTCTACACTGCGCTATACTGTTACCTAGATCGTTAAAAGCCTTATAAAAACCGTTCTTGCTGTCTACTGAAGGATATTGACCAAAACATCATAAGTGACATTAGCCCAAATCAGCGATATTCATCCATCTCTGTTGCTTCTACACTGCGCTATACTGTTACCTAGATCGTTAAAAGCCTTATAAAAACCGTTCTTGCTGTCTACTGAAGGATATTGACCAAAGCATCATAAGTGACATTAGCCCAAATCAGCGATATTCATCCATCTCTGTTGCTTCTACACTGCGCTATATTGTTACCTAGATCGTTAAAAGCCTTATAAAAGCCGTTCTTGCTGTCTACTGAAGGATATTGACCAAAACATCATAAGTGACATTAGCCCAAATCAGCGATATTCATCCATCTCTGTTGCTTCTACACTGCGCTATACTGTTACCTAGATCGTTAAAAGCCTTATAAAAGCCGTTCTTGCTGTCTACTGAAGGATATTTACCAAAAAATCATAAGAAACATTAGCCCAAATCAGCGATATTCATCCATCTCTGTCGCTTCTACACTGCGCTATACTGTTACCTAGATCGTTAAAAGCCTTATAAAAACCGTTCTTGCTGTCTACTGAAGGATATTTACCAAAAAATCATAAGAAACATTAGCCCAAATCAGCGATATTCATCCATCTCTGTCGCTTCCATACTGTTATCAAGATCGCTATAATCATATCATTAACTATTCTCACTATAGAATGATATTGACCAAAAATCATAAGAGGCCTTAGCCCAATCAGCAGTGCTCAACATTTCATTGCTTCCTCATTGTTACCCATAGCGTTAGAAGTGATATTGTAAACTTTTGTTGATGTGGGCGTTTTTCAGATCCATAAAATTCGCTCTTGATCCCCCTAGTACCTTGGATCGTATGCTGGATGCAGCTTTGGTTGATGAAGAACAACTTTCTCAGAACCAGTGGAGGATACCCGATCACTATTGGTGAGTGACTCAGCACTAACGTGTACAGTTCTTCAGAGTTGCGAAAATATTACGGTTGCACGGTCATTCACCCGAGTCAAAAATTGAGAAATTGAGGATTAATTCAAACATTTATTGTCAATTATTTGTATTCAATTAGTAGCATTGTAATATGGTAAACTCTCGCTGCATTGAAGTCTTTTTGACGCTTTCAGGACTTTTTTTTGGTAAAAATAATTTTGATCTTTCGCTTTCAAATCACAACTTAACCTTCTTAGTTTATATCCCAACGTAAGTGAGGAAGAATATTGGCTACTGGAAATTTTATTCGGGGAAGGCCGAAGACTCTTTTGGACTCTGCATTTCTCTAGTCGAATTTAACCAAAGCTATTTCACCTCAAAGTAAAGAAGTCTCTGTTCTTGATGATAGCGTTCTTTAATAGTTGATTTTTGAATTCTGTTTTGTCATGTAAGTTTTCTCTTATTTCAGTTTTGCAGTTGAGGATACTGAAGAAAACATTGTGTTTGAGGAAGGACAAGAGGTAGGTCCTCAAACCTGTTATTTTGATTAAAATTCAAAACTAGCCAAGAAAGTGACGGATTTTTCTTTTATCTTAAACTATGGTTAAGAAGATTCATGAACATATCAGAACATGATAAATACTCTAAAGCTCTTCGACTGACACTCATCCGAGTTTTACATCCGAAATAGAATGGAATATGAAAAACCTTACGAATTTGGATCCGACTCTGTGTACAAAAATTTGCTAGGTTCCATTTTCGTTCTCTAACAGTTTAAAGATCTTTTTAGGACAGTGTTTAGCACACTAGCCTATGGAAAAGAAGGTCCCGGGTTCGAGACTCGATAGGGGCATATAACAATTTTGGGAGTCCACTCATCAGAATACATTTCCATGTTAGACCATAAATTACAGATTTAGGTATATTATTAGAACTGTAACCGTGGGTTCTTTTTAAAGCTTTGGATAAGGCGATCAACCCTAATATTTTTGAAATGAATACTTGGTTTTCCTAGTTTCGGATCAAAATCAATCCTCTTAAATATTAACACAGCTTAGAATGCAGATCAAAAGATTACCCATAATACAAAGCAGTGGATGTCGTGTGTTTAGGCTTCTCCTAATCAGATTAAGGTGATTATCTCTTTTGATAGGACCGCGCTGTCCCTGTGATTAAAGGTGGAACTTTATTAAAGTTGATCGAGAGACTTACGTTTCATAAATACGCCGGTAAGAAGATATTTGCATCACCCTTCTACTCTTTTCTTTTTACTCATTTAAAGATTGATATCAGAGTATGGAATTTGTTTTTCAATTCACTGCTAAAGTGCTCAATGCATTTAACTACAGCAATACATGTTTATATGCCCACGAAATAGGCTTGATGAGATGAAGAGTTTAGTCCTTCGAGTCTTTCCTTCTTGTAAACATCAAGTCAAGGTATCAAGCCGCAACCCCTTCCATGCACGACTTATCAATAATTGCAATATCGATGTTGATTTTGCTCTCAATGTAGACCTTAATGTTTGAAACTAGAAATTAGTTAGCAAATGCAAGGTAATGGCTAATCGCTTCACTCTAAAAATCTGGGTATAAGGAAACTACACGCAGCGGGTTCAAAAACTTAGGGACTTTAATTAAGGCAAAACCAGTAAGGATTTTTGGTTTGTAGTATATTCACCTTGCTGCTTTATTAGAAATAACCAGACCAGATTTGATTTTTCCGTCAAAGTCTCCTTTCTCATGGGAATTTCTGGAATCAACTTGAGAAGTCTTCTTGACATTTGTGACGGTTCTGTTTAATTCTAATGTTTTTCTTATCTCTGGCTCACTGAATGAGATTTAAGAATATTGGGACTACTCAGTGAGCATACAAAATGGTTTTTTTTTTCCAGATCCAACTTTCGTCCGAATCTTTCTGACAACGTACAGGTCATTCTGCAATCCTGAAGAGTTTCTTGACTTATTGATCAAAAGATATCCTTTCACTTCAACGTGAAACATCTAATTGGGCTCTCCTTTGGGATAACTTTCTTTACGACTCTGTCTATACCTTTGTTGCACAGACTTCTGATTTACAGATGATTGATAGCATTAATTTTTCCATGTCTTGATACCAAAGCAATATTATTTTTCTTATCAGCCTGAAATTCCAATATACCTTCACAATGACGTCAATTCTTTTGAAATACATCTAGGAACATCACTAACTTCGATATCATGTGGACCCTAATCTCAAAGGCGTGCATTGCTCTTAGCAACGCATGGAGTTGTTTTGTATTTGTACTTTAAGCATAATGTTATGATGAAGGATCCTTGCTCAGCGGGGAGTCATATCTCTTGCCTCACTTTCAAAGCACATTGTACGTCATTGTGGAAGGGGTGTATTGTTAGTAGTAACAACTTCCTTGACTGAGAGTAAGTATGAGATTCCAGAGCCACCCCCTTCTGAGAAAGATCAGCTCGCCATTCAAAGAGGCCAACCAGTCGTAAGAGAAGACCTCAAGAGATTTAGGAAGGAGTATGTGCAGCCAGTGCAACTTAGGTAAACAATTGATTTAATTATTTGTTAATTTTTATTCCCTATCCTCTTTGTCTTCGCTTTTCTCTTGTCTTCTTCTTAGTAAGTGAGCTGTTCCAGTGGGCTAGACTGTTTTTGCTATCAAGAGTACGATAACATGCATTCAAAACATTGCATACATTTGGAGAGTCCTGTTGTGTTTATCTCACAGAAGTTTCAAAATCACCGCCCACTGGACAGCCCTGCGATTGTAAGTTAAAAGCCTGTAGATCGATTTAATTATCCCCCTACAAAATCTTATTCAGAATCGCATACAATCACTTAGGTTTTGAATTGAATATTTCAATCGAGATAATTTGTGAGAATGAAAACGACCTGAGTAGGACTGGAAACTAGGACCTCTAGATTGGCACTCTAGTATGGTAATCCACCGTGCCATCAGGGCCTCGAGAGACCCAAGTAATTTCATTCACGCAAATCGCACCTCCACTCACCGAATGCAGAGCTTAAGAACCTATCCAGGCTCTCTACCAACTGCCTAGGACCTACCGAAGGACGAGGACTTTCCAATCGTAAATCTCAACTCTGATATTTGGTAGTTCAATCTTCTCTTCTTTGTTTATTTTATTCTTTCCTATCTTTTTTAATTTAGAGTCCTGAATGTTATTCGGCAATGGGTGGACCAGCATTTTTATGACTTTGAACGAGAACCTGAACTGTTGAAGACTTTGGGGGAGTTTTTCACTCGCATCAGGAGGTCAAAGGCTGCAAAGAAATGGGTTGAGTCGATCGATAAAATGATCCAGCGACGAGTGAGTATTTGTTTGCTTAAAGTGCTAATGCAGCCAAATTTGACATACGGTTTTTTTTACTTCATATGAAAATTTCATCTTTTCTGATTAGTTTGGTACAATTTTCACTGTTTTCTGACGAGCGATCGATTTTATATGAAAATTTAAAAACACGCACTTCGCTAGACACAGCTCCTCATTTGTGACGTCACATTGATGACTCCCGTTTTGCTGTCTATAGGATTTTGTATGGGAAATGACGAGCACGCGTTACATTTTTTTTCATAGCTCGCGTTCAGGTCGACCGATTTCGATTATGAATACAGCAGCCAAAGCGCAAATCTTTTCTCCACAATACCAATATTTTTTCGTAATTTTTTTATTCCGTTTTGAGCTGGAAATCAATCGTTGAAAATTAGCAACTCTTCACCAGGCGTGACGTCACACTGATGCGCCTTATTGTTCTTTCGCCGTTCCACAGGGAAACACTGTTTGCAGTTTATGGTTGTTCGCACTCTCCATTGTATGTCCCTGCTACGCAAGAGCGGCCACGCGATTTCTTTCTTTTGAATTCAGTCGCCGTTTGGAATATGTAACAATGCTTTTCGAAGTGTCATTCAATCAGCGATTTTGCGGGCCGCAAAGCCTACAGGGATTGCGCATCAATGTGATGTCACAACTTGTCCTAAATTGTCTAGTCAAAAATGCTCAAAAGTCCGAATTTGACAAGCCATAGCGAAAAAACTACAAAGAATTGGGAGATTCTGTTTACACCATGTTAATTAGGAGGTTGAAAACTATAAAATGAGGCAATAAAATCGATATGTAAAATTTGGCTGCATTAGCACTTTAAGGGGCTAGGTCCACACCAACATAAAACTTTAAAAGGTTCCCCAGGACGTTCTCCTAAACCTTAAAAATCTGCTGAATTTCGAAAAGATAAAACTACCAACCAGAGACAGAATCCATTATTCTAGAACACGCAAATTGGCTCTCTTAGCTCGTTCCCAATCCTATTCATGATGTGTATCCTGGCAACTGACCACGTGGCAGCCCCTTTCAAATTCTAGATCTTTCGAAAGTCTCAGAGCCTTCCACTTTTGATTGCAGAGGGTTTGGAAAAGCTCCTAAACCTGACGTTCTCAGGAGAATGGCTTTGAAAAACGCTCATTTAAAACAAGAGAACAATTGGTTGGTTCAGAAGAGCACGCCCTTTGCCTTTCCCTTTTATCCAGGTAGGGTGTCCATTCAGAATCTTTATGCTATTTGATTGTAAATCTCTTGTGATGAGGCTGATGTGCTAAATGATAATTTCATGTTTCAGAGAGAGGCTCTACTTTTCAGCCCAGAGCACAGCTTCTCCCACCCAACACCCCCGGTGGAATGGCATTTGACACAAGACCCTGAGAAATTTGACATCCTCACAGTAAGCAAATAAATCTTTATATCTTATCTTCAGAGGGTGGGCTTGTTCAAATCAGGAACTTTAATGATCTTCTAAATCTGCTTTAACATTTTAACAGTTTTACCCTTGCCTATCTTAAGTTTGACTATATTCTCTATTGCTACGTCTTTTTTATGAATATCTTTTGAGGCTAGGGTTATTCAAGAGGGGGGCATGATCAAATCATTACGTTGTATGAAATTCTCAACTCATCTTAAAGGAAGCAAGATTCACATGGAAAATGTTTTTTAAAGTATTACAAATATTTAACGTATTTACAAAAGGTCATTAACTACCAAATACTTTCTTATTGCCGCCCTTGTATGAGATCATATACTGAACCTGTAGTGTAGTGATACAAAACTATTTTCACTGATCTATTAACAGCAAAGAAAATGCTTCATATTATTCTCATCACATATTTCTTATCTAGTTGCATCCGCTTGAAATCGGAAGACAGATTACTTTATTGGAGTCGGAGATGTTTAGGTATGTGGCTTATTTGACACTTCAAGCAAACCTTGCTATATGATGAAGTAAAATATTTTGGTTCCAAAATAGATTAGGTTAAAGTATTCACCCTTTGTATTGCTAGTCGGGATCCTTCTACGATAACCATTCAATTTAATTAAATTCAATATTATAACAGGTCGGTAAAGCCATCAGAACTGGTTGGCAGTGCTTGGACTAAAAAGGACAAAGAAAAGACATCTCCAAACGCACTGAGGATGATCCGAAGCGCAAATAAAGTGACTTACTGGTTTGAGAAAAGCATCATTGATGTCGCCAACTTTGAAGAGAGAGTTGCTGTCATGTCGAGAATCTTGGAAATACTGTTGGTTTGTAACTTTCAATGCATGTTTTCATCTTTCTTTATTAAGTATTTATTATTCTTCTCTTACTTAACTGAGTATTTCAATGCATATTCTTCTCTTACTTTACTGAGTATTTCAATGTATAATCTTCTCTTACTTTACTGAGTATTTCAATGTATATTCTTCTCTTACTTTACTGAGTATTTCAATGCATATTCTCCTCTTACTTTACTGAGTATTTCAATGTATATTCTTCTCTTACTTTACTGAGTATTTCAATGTATATTCTTCTCTTACTTTACTGAGTATTTCAATGTATATTCTTCTCTTACTTTACTGAGTATTTCAATGTATATTCTTCTCTTACTTTACTGAGTATTTCAATGCATATTCTTCTCTTATTTTACTGAGTATTTCAATGTATATTCTTCTCTTACTTTACTGAGTATTTCAATGTATATTCTTCTCTTACTTTACTGAGTATTTCAATGTATATTCTTCTCTTACTTTACTGAGTATTTCAATGTATATTCTTCTCTTACTTTACTGAGTATTTCAATGCATATTCTTCTCTTACTTTACTGAGTATTTCAATGCATATTCTTCTCTTACTTTACTGAGTATTTCAATGCATATTCTTCTCTTACTGTACTGAGTATTTCAATGTATATTCTTCTCTTACTTTACTAAGTATTTCAATGCATATTCTTTTCTTTCTTTACTGAGTATTTCAATGTATATTCTTCTCTTACTTTACTGAGTATTTCAATGCATATTCTTCTCTTACTTTACTGAGTATTTCAATGCATATTCTTCTCTTACTTTACTGAGTATTTCAATGCATATTCTTCTCTTACTTTACTGAGTATTTCAATGCATATTCTTCTCTTACTTTACTGAGTATTTCAATGCATATTCTTCTCTTACTTTACTGAGTATTTCAATGCATATTCTTCTCTTACTTTACTGAGTATTTCAATGTATATTCTTCTCTTACTTTACTGAGTATTTCAATGCATATTCTTCTCTTACTTTACTGAGTATTTCAATGCATATTCTTCTCTTACTTTACTGAGTATTTCAATGCATATTCTTCTCTTACTGTACTGAGTATTTCAATGTATATTCTTCTCTTACTTTACTAAGTATTTCAATGCATATTCTTTTCTTTCTTTACTGAGTATTTCAATGTATATTCTTCTCTTACTTTACTGAGTATTTCAATGCATATTCTTCTCTTACTTTACTGAGTATTTCAATGCATATTCTTCTCTTACTTTACTGAGTATTTCAATGCATATTCTTCTCTTACTGTACTGAGTATTTCAATGTATATTCTTCTCTTACTTTACTAAGTATTTCAATGCATATTCTTTTCTTTCTTTACTGAGTATTTCAATGCATATTCTTCTCTTACTTTACTGAGTATTTCAATGTATATTCTTCTCTTACTTTACTGAGTATTTCAATGCATATTCTTCTCTTACTTTACTGAGTATTTCAATGCATATTCTTCTCTTACTTTACTGAGTATTTCAATGCATATTCTTCTCTTACTGTACTGAGTATTTCAATGTATATTCTTCTCTTACTTTACTAAGTATTTCAATGCATATTCTTTTCTTTCTTTACTGAGTATTTCAATGTATATTCTTCTCTTACTTTACTGAGTATTTCAATGCATATTCTTCTCTTACTTTACTGAGTATTTCAATGCATATTCTTCTCTTACTTTACTGAGTATTTCAATGCATATTCTTCTCTTACTGTACTGAGTATTTCAATGTATATTCTTCTCTTACTTTACTGAGTATTTCAATGCATATTCTTCTCTTACTTTACTGAGTATTTCAATGTATATTCTTCTCTTACTTTACTGAGTATTTCAATGTATATTCTTCTCTTACTTTACTGAGTATTTCAATGCATATTCTTCTCTTACTTTACTGAGTATTTCAATGCATATTCTTCTCTTACTGTACTGAGTATTTCAATGTATATTCTTCTCTTACTTTACTGAGTATTTCAATGTATATTCTTCTCTTACTTTACTGAGTATTTCAATGCATATTCTTCTCTTACTTTACTGAGTATTTCAATGTATATTGTTCTCTCACTTTAATGAGTATTTCAATGCATATTCTTCTCTTACTTTACTGAGTATTTCAATGCATATTCTTCTCTTACTGTACTGAGTATTTCAATGTATATTCTTCTCTTACTGTACTGAGTATTTCAATGCATATTCTTCTCTTACTTTACTGAGTATTTCAATGTATATTCTTCTCTTACTTTACTGAGTATTTCAATGCATATTCTTCTCTTACTTTACTGAGTATTTCAATGCATATTCTTCTCTTACTTTACTGAGTATTTCAATGTATATTCTTCTCTTACTTTACTGAGTATTTCAATGCATATTCTTCTCTTACTTTACTGAGTATTTCAATGCATATTCTTCTCTTACTGTACTGAGTATTTCAATGTATATTCTTCTCTTACTTTACTGAGTATTTCAATGTATATTCTTCTCTTACTTTACTGAGTATTTCAATGCATATTCTTCTCTTACTGTACTGAGTATTTCAATGCATATTCTTCTCTTACTTTACTGAGTATTTCAATGCATATTCTTCTCTTACTTTACTGAGTATTTCAATGTATATTCTTCTCTTACTTTACTGAGTATTTCAATGCATATTCTTCTCTTACTTTACTGAGTATTTCAATGTATATTCTTCTCTTACTTTACTGAGTATTTCAATGCATATTCTTCTCTTACTGTACTGAGTATTTCAATGCATATTCTTCTCTTACTTTACTGAGTATTTCAATGTATATTCTTCTCTTACTTTACTGAGTATTTCAATGCATATTCTTCTCTTACTTTACTGAGTATTTCAATGTATATTCTTCTCTTACTTTACTGAGTATTTCAATGTATATTCTTCTCTTACTTTACTGAGTATTTCAATGCATATTCTTCTCTTACTTTACTGAGTATTTCAATGCATATTCTTCTCTTACTGTACTGAGTATTTCAATGTATATTCTTCTCTTACTTTACTGAGTATTTCAATGTATATTCTTCTCTTACTTTACTGAGTATTTCAATGCATATTCTTCTCTTACTTTACTGAGTATTTCAATGTATATTGTTCTCTTACTTTAATGAGTATTTCAATGCATATTCTTCTCTTACTTTACTGAGTATTTCAATGCATATTCTTCTCTTACTGTACTGAGTATTTCAATGTATATTCTTCTCTTACTTTACTGAGTATTTCAATGTATATTCTTCTCTTACTTTACTGAGTATTTCAATGCGTAAATCAAGTTTTTGAAGGAACGGAAAAATTTTCCTTACGCAGCATGAAGTATCTTCCTTTTACTATGTATAATACTATTCTTAGTTCAGAGTTGAAATCTTTCAGTTCTAACTTTTACTATATAGCACTCTATATAGCAGAGAGATGCGATTTAAAAGCATTATGATGTATGTCCGACTTGAAAATAAGAGGGGAAAGTTTTTGCTCTGACTCGCTGACTGCATTCAGTATTTATCAGTAATCTTTTTAATCTCCAAATTTCATTGCCTTTTCGTTAAAAACAAGGAAAATTGTCTACGGGATTGTTTACAGCCTGGGTCAAGAGCCAAGCCCCAGGCTCGTGTAAACGAGGCCATAGAAGTAGTGTGTTTTCGTCATTCTTTGATAAAATGAAATTGTTTCTGTTCAGGTATTTCAAGAATTGAACAACTTCAATGGAATGATGGAAGTTGTTAGTGCACTGAACTCAGCACCCGTCTTCCGACTTCATCTCACCTTCGCTGTAAGTCTGTCTTTCTTATGATTCTGATCATTCATGAAAGACAGAAGTGTGTAACCATGATCACTGCAGAAGTCTAACTACAGCATAAAAACACCTATTTTGGCAGTTCAGGCTGATTTGGTTCTTACATAAAGGGTCAGAATCTACTAATCAGCTTTTAAGTTTTCTTAACTATCCTTTAAACAAAATTCTCGACAAAGGAACGTTAACTGATTATCCAGAGATAAAGTCAACATATACACCACAATTTTGATTTATCTTAGAATTACATGTGATGAAGTATTACATATAATTTACATATAATGATGGGGTGGAACTATATTAGCAGTGAAAAGTGTATAAGAACAACTTTTAGTTTTTCAGGCTGATTGGGCTCTTATATAAATGGTACCTACTTTATTTCTCAAAATCAGTTCTGGGTCTTCTTTCTACCACGTGTTCTTATACGCGGGTTTTTATTGTAGCATGTCGTCATTCTTCGTTAACCAGTTATCCTGATATCGATTCAAACGGATGGGCTCAATTTTTGTGGGCCTCGCAGTTTAGGTAGCTATGAGTTGCTAAGGGGTTATACCTGTGATGCATATTGCGTGAATTGAAAACCGCGATCTTTCGCAGAACGGTCCGTTGTATTTTATTTCGTTTTTGAATCAAAACTCTTTTCCAGGAAATTCCCCCCAAGCGGATGCAAGCATTCGAAGAAGCCAAAGAGCTGGCAGATACTCACAGCAAGAAATACGTCGAGAAACTTCGATCCATAAATCCACCTTGTGTTCCATTTTTGGGTAAGTCCACTCGCTACCGTTTGTCTCAATAGGAAATAACCTTATTTACGTGATAAGGAAATTACTATTTCGTAATTTATTCTCAGGGATCTATTTACCAAAAATTATTAAGATTGTACATATTTGAGAGGAGACTTGACAGTGATGAAAATATGATTATTTCAATTCGATTGCAATTTATTTTCAGGGATCTATTTAACAAATATTCTTAAGATCGAAGATGGGAATCCAGATTTTCTTCCGAACCGTGGAGAAGGAATAATCAACTTCACTAAGAGGTAACTGGTTATTTCTTTGAACTTTATAACTATCAAGCATTTTGTTATTGATTTTAGATGCTGTTACAGCATTATCAATGATGAGTGATTCATTTTGACTTGCTAGCCTGCTTAAGGCCACAAGAGGCCTTATTTCCATTAGGGGCACGGTAGCATACATGAAATCCTTCCTTTGAAGGCCTAGTTTGTTTCATATACCCATTAGTGCAACATAAGATCATTTTTGAAAACGGTTGCCCACTAAAGAGCCCCATAGATAAAGTCCATAGTGGTTTTAAACCCAAAACAGCTTGCTTATGCAAATAGCACTGAAGAAAACGGATAGGTCTCTCTATATTCGGTTAGTGGTAGTGCTATTCGTGTTATTGACATGGCATGTGTTTTCTCGAGGCCCCGATCTTGCAGTAGTATTTCACTAGAGTGCTAATCAAAAGGTTATGGGTAACTACTCTGTTCATTTCATTCACCCAAATCGCCTCGATGGAACTAATTAAACCACAGAATGTAAAGATATTTTGATTGTATTTCCTACAGCTCTACGTATTGTAGTTGGGTACATTTTCTTTTTATTTTAAATCTATAAGTTTATTTTTGCAGGCGGATGGTCGCTGATATAACAGGGGAGATTCAGCAGTACCAAAATCAACCTTACAATCTTCAAACAGAACCAACAATACGGGTGTGCTTTCAATTTTTGTCGTTATTGTGACTTTTAGATTATAGATGTGAATATATGTGACTATAGTCTGTCTGATGATTGAAAAGTTGAAGATTTGCTTTCTTGTTTCTCAACTATATCGCTCTGTTCCTTCGCACATCGAGCACTTTGATGTTGTTATAGACAAAGCAATGCTTTAGAAATAGATGTGATGTGAATATATTTTTCTGGCATCCATTCTATTCATCTGCTAGTTTTCCTTACCTCCTTTCACCCATTCCCTGGAATTTGAATTTGATATTTTTTGTGCAGGCGTTTTTCGAAGACCTCAGTCCGTTTGGAGATCAATCAGACAAAGAGATAAACGACTATTTATTTCATGGATCGTTGGCTATTGAACCAAGGGGTGTCAAACAACCTGCAAAAGCTGTAAGTTTCACTCAAATTTTTCATATTTTCAATATTCTTAGACAACCTTATCCTGCTCGAGGAGGGGGATAGGGGTAATTCATGTTGTTGGCCTAATACGCATTTGCCGAACCGAGTTGTGGGTTGTGGGAGTAGACTCATACTAGATATTAAGTTTATTGGTGTTGTTGTTTATGAAACTTTTTTGCCCTAGTCAACAGTATATAAGAAAGTCCTCGATTTCAGTACAATATACCCAGTTTTGGGCCAAAGTTTTGTGCTTATAGTATTTGATTCTTCCCTGATCCCGGATTTAAGCAATATATTTAACCAACTCAGACGGTTATTCCTAACAATGTTCCTGAATATTTGCTCTGGTTCTTGGGCTCAGTTTTAAAAATTTCTGGCTCTTTAAAGCTCAGGCTATCAAATATTTGCTATTATTATGAACTGACTATAGTTGTTTGGCCATTCTGTTAAAATATTTCTATTGATTTACAGCCCCGATCAACAGAGTCACCCCTCAAATCACCTGGCATAAAGTCCTCGAAGTCAACTACAAGTCGTAAAACCTCACTAACTTCAATCTCGAGTTTCGATTCCATTGAAAGTCCAGCAGCCTCTTCAAAGCGGCCTTCGCACAGCATCTCACTCTCCGATATTTTTGAAAATGACGAACAAGTTTCGAATGGGACTGCTCTTGGGCGAATTGAAGAGGCACAGCAGGAAGCACCGAAGATATTACCACGTACCCCTAAAATACCGCCGCGGAAACCTTCTATCGATACCGGACATAGAAGTCCTGAAAACATGTTACCTGCAGATGACTCGGGGCAGAAGAAGGCGCCTATTCTGCCACCAAGACCAGTTAGGACTGCTGCGTTACCTTTAGCTAGAGCTTCTTCGTTACCTCTCCCATCTCCAGGTTCGTCTCCGCCACCTGCAAGACCAATAAGACGGACGTTGCCGCCACCCCCACTCCCTCCTGTTCAAAATGATGCTCCTCCTATTCCGCCACGTCCACCTAAGACACCGCTTGCCACGCCGCTTGATGTTTTCGACCGCTTTGATTTGCCGCCGCCCGGAACGCCGCCGCCAGTGATTCCGCCGAAACCAAGTAAAGTCGACGGGTAAATCAGCTTTTGTAAAGTTTTATAACAGATTTGTTTTTACGTGTATGATTATAAGATCGTGTGTAAAATGTATTTGGACTTTTCGATAGATAGCTTAGTAAAAATAACCTTAGGATTGGATGAAGCCGAGGGATGAACTTGATACTAAAAATGAGGGCATTTTTTTAAGAGGGGTGCTTAATTTAGGAGAGAATTATTTGAAAGGGAGACCTCGTTTAAGATTTGGAAAAGCGGGCAACCGAAACGTTTTGAAAGCTTAGAAATAGATAGATAAAAACTTAAAGCTTAGATATTTCTGACCGAGCTGAGGTAGCTAAAGGGTTGTTGATTCGAGTAGGGGCATCCGGAAATTCCAGTCAGAAAAATGTTTTTTCGAAATATTAAAGTAATGTAAATGAACATGGTCCTTTGATCTCCCTCGGTAAGATCTCATTGAAACGAAATGCAGTTTCAGGACAACTTATTTTAAGCCACCTTAACAGTTACCAACGCTTGACTGGAGTAAAGCCATGCCGTGTATGGTCAACATCTGACCCTTGTCTTTCGTATGATGTAGATGTGGTAAATTTGCTATCAATTTTCTTATGCAAGATATATTTTTGCTTGATTTGTTGAGAATATACAATATATTTTAATAAGGACTGTAGATTCAGATTTTAGCAAATTTATTACCTTTGACGTGTATATTGCGCAGGATTCTAGTCTTGGCGAACTAACGTTCCTGAGTGGGACTGTCGTATCTATTAATCGTTAATAGCGTTAAAGTATTGCCTACGGCAGATGAGATTAATATGCCTGATTTGGTGGGCCCTTTTGTAAAGAACTGGTTTCACCGGTTATCAAAGGCTACCCACTTTAAATATGATGTATTATTATTATTATTATTATTATTGATCATGGTCTTATTTGCTTTCATTCCTTTTGGTGTATCTTTTTGAGTAAGTTTTCAAGATTGACCGCACAGTGTATTGTTTTGCGATCGTTTTAACAAACAATGAAACAGACATACAGCAATTGGTTTCCTAACCATCTACTTCTATAAACTATTGGCATACGTTGCGCACTCTCGAGTACTTTTCATCATCAAACATGAAACAAAGTCACACGATTACCATCTACTCCTATAATCAAGGGATTTACGTTGTGAATCTTTTGAAGGTACTGCTCAACATGAAAAATATGAAAAAAATCGTACAACAATAGGTTTTCTAACCATCTACTTCTATAAACTATGGACAAAAGTTTATTCCAAATTTATTCATGTTTTTATAGGGAACTTTCTTTGCGTTAAATACTCATCCCACAAAGTATCAAAAACAACAACTGCAGAGATTTAGAAAAGTTCCCACTTGACAAGAAAAAATTTTAATTGTTCCATTAAAAATAATAGTAATGCATGAAACGGTTCATATAATATCAGATGAAGAATGCAATTGCGTGTAATTAAAATATGATTATTCTAAAAATCATTTGCTGTTTGCAAACTGAGCTCAAAGGTTTACTTGTAAGGTTTTTATTTTAACTCCCTACCCTACCAATCCAATATATAGCTCTTCTGCTAATTGATTCTAATAAGCAATTTCCCTAAACTACAAATATTATTCTCACCATAGTCATAAGGGATGAAGTCTGGAAACTAAAATAATGGCTGATGTATTTACTTCTGTACGTTGGACAAACATGAACAGCTTAGCAAGAATGCACAATCATGTACAGGAATATGATAGGCCCAAGTAGTGGTGGTGCCATAACGATAGAAGGGACAACAAATAATAAAACTTTAAGGAAATTCCTCGATACCCCGGTGGGTCAGCACGCCCCTAGTAACAAAAAAACAGCGGAAATGACACTAAGTCATCTGATTTGCTAGTAGAACAGAACAAATTGTGTTCTTCAAGAAAACAATCAAAAGTAGAGAGATTTCCTGTAAAAAAACAGATTGCCATTTTTTGTTTCTAGCCATCAGTCTCTTATGACTATGTTTTCACTTTTTGCTGATTAAATACATTTAGTGTATATTATCTACTATGTATTGGTCTGTGTAAGGGTGATGCGAGTTCATCTTTGGAATTTCTGTCCCTCAAGCTAGAAACCTGATACTCATTTTAGCTTGAAAATCGGTTTTCTGCATCATCTAAAAGATAAAAAAATCATTTCAGGACACTAGAATCCATAGAATTACTTAATTCCATAAGATAGTATGGTCATTTTACTGTGTGTGACTCATTTGATTTGAAAAATGCTACAGGTTTGATTTGATCAAGCAGAAAAATATTTTCTTATTTAGCTTAGATTTGAAGAATTATACTCCCATTTTCATCATCATTCAAACTTTCTGGAATGAATTATTCATCCTGAAAGTTCAAATTTTTCCAAAGTAACCCTCAAACCAGAACTTTTGAAAAATGGCTAAAAACTCTTTCCTCTTCGAAAATAGCAGCTAGCTTCATCAGTCTTCCTTATGCTATTTGTAAGCAACAATTCAATTTCTAAAACAATAGACCCCTTTCACAGTTAGGTCAGTTCTTTAGAAATTCATCTTGAAATAACGTTAGCCCTCGAAAGATTCGTAGCAAAATCCCAAAGCATGTAAAGTGATTCCCTTTGTTGCTAGAAGCAATGCATGGTTTGGGAATTAGCTAATCTTCTTGTTGAGGCAAAGGTTGTTTTGAAATGAATTTCTATAGAGCTGACTAATTGTGAAAAGGGTCAATTTCAATACTAACCTACCACTAAAAAACAGAATGTTGCAAAACCAGGCTGCCTGCTTTCTGATAGGTTGGGAAGAAATAGGTGCAGTATTTAAAACATAGCAAGACATCCCCTGAATTGGCATGAAATTTCAAATCTTTGCAATCACAAATACTTCCTGGAGCAATATGAATGTTGAAGCTGAAAAACTTATATATAAGAATAATGCTCTACTATCTGGCAGGCGGAAGTTACTTTAAGTCAGTTTCCAAATGGTGGGTTAGTACCTTATTAGAAACGATACAAAAATAATGTATGATGATGCCATTGGCCATAAATTTGCGTGAAATAACAAGACCCAAAAATGATTCAAACTCACAACCTCTGGCTTTGTGCATCAGCGCTATTATTCACTAAGCTATTGCGGCTTGTCACCCGAACTGAGCTTTGGGGGCACACTTAAAATTGCCATCTAAACAATGTCAACAACGCAATATTTCAGTGAGTGACAGTGCTCACATACAAAGTCAATATCATTGCTTTGAGTCCTGTTAGTCCTGTTTATTCACACAAATCTTGTTTAACTTTTGATATACCTTGCTGAATTCTTGGAATGATATGCAGCCATCTTGGTCTTCATCCGCCTCTGATAATGTTCTATCTGCAATGCACGCGAGTTGCTCATCACTTATGCTCGTCCCAACCATCATTCGCAGTAGCTGAAAAGAAAATCAAATTTCTGTATAGAATTTTGTCTGGTTTACATACCATTTTGTCCCAAAACCACAAATTTTGAAGTAGAAGAGTACAATGTGTGTAAAGCAATGTTTTATAAACTCAGTGTAAAAAATAATAAGATGTATTCAACTTACTGATAACAATTCTTCCCTTGCAATGTAACCGTCAGAATCAAGATCATAAATTTTGAAGGCAACTACAAATAAAATGAAAACTTTTCATAGGAAGCACAACTAACACATATGATATAAGAAGCACTTTAAAGGTATTAGACACTGATAAGACAGGGTGATCAAAAATAGAATTGGTAAGGCGTTATCTGATTGGCACAAAGCTCCTGTTTACTGTCAAGACGATTTCTCATTGGACAGATATTTAGGAAATTGTGGGCAAATGCCCAATTTAACAGAGCTGAATCCCTTTCAGGAAACGGTGCACCACAAATTTGATAAAGGCATGGAATACAGTTTAAACCTGCAACTAAGAACCTATATTTCAGGTTTAACCTGAATTTGTTCCAAAATAGGTGGTTGATTTAAAACATAGAGTTTTCTAAAAATTGAGAGTCATTGCTTTGTCTCAGGTTCCTTATCAAGGTGTTCCTTTATAAAAAGAGGTGAGTTCAACTTACACTCAAGCTTGTGTTCTCTGGTGCATAGGGGGTTTTCTTTCTTGGCTGATACAGGTCTGAAGTGAGCCAATGTTCTTACAAATTCTCTGAAATTCACCCCTTCATCGTCAGCATCTTCCCTGAAAAACAAAATAGTCACAGAATCCATTCCAGAATTACCAAGAGTCAAGGATATCAAAGTGGTTAGGCAACTCAACCCTTGTTCAACGAGTCTTGTGGTTTAGCTCACCTTCAGACAAGTTGCATAGAGGGCATTCTCTACCTCTGAATGAATTCTATGGTGTTATATGTTGGTTAAGTTTTTTTTTTTTTTTTTTTTTTTTTTTTTTTTTTTCTATATCATTAAAACTAAAAACTCAAAATTACTTGTAATGCAACAGTGTACTATCCATAGCCAAAAAAGACACTGGGTCACCGAGTTCTAGCTATGGATGGCACTTACAATTTTCAATTATAAAATACAATTAATGAAAACATTAAAGACGAGAAACAGACAGGGCAAAAGAAAGAAAGACAAATAAAATAGGTACGTACCTAAAAGAAAAAAGGAAAAAGGTTTTAGGGGGTGCTGCTGTTTTAAATGCATATTTTCTTAATTAAACCGTCCTGTACCTTGAATGAAGGTTATGGTGGATTCTAGAATAATTGTATTTTCCATAATGGTACAATTGGGGCTACCGTATAGTAGAATATTACAACGCGATTCATCATCAAGGGAGGCGAATCCAATTCCAGGAATTTCGGAGAGTTGACCAAAGAGATCCATGCGATAAGCGTGATGCTGAGGGCAGTGCAGGAGAAAATGTTCGTTACTTTCTTTACTTAACCCACAAATACAAATTGGAGTTAGACAGTCAAAGGCATGCCTGAAACGATGTTCATTAAGGGCACTAAACTGAACACGGAGCCTGGTCAGTAGCCTTACACCCAAGATATCAGAAATACGGTATATTGGATTTTTCACTGGTCGAATAATTGAGAGCAGTTTTGCTTTAAACTGTGAAATTGACGCAGAGTTTTGGATCTCACTATCTAGTAAATTCCACTCAAAGAGAGTGTTCTGAAAGTAAGTGTTAGCAAAACGAGTTGTTCTCGCAACTGGTTGCTCATATATATTTGGATTGCGTAAATCATATCTTAGTTGACGTTCCTTTGGTATTTCATTGAAAAGATATTCTGGTGTTTCGGATTTTTTTAGAGAAAAAAAGTGCGTTAGTCTACGGTACCATCGTCTGTGATATAAGGTTTCCCATCCTAACTCTTGGTAGAGCCTTTGTCTACTAGTACCTCTCCACGTTCCAGTCACCGCCAGAGCCGCTGAGTACTGTACCTGTTCTAATCTTTTTGTGATTTCAAGATGCATTTCAGGGTCAAATCTATGATATATTATATCCCCGTAATCTAAATGTGGTCTAACATAAAGCTTGTACATTTGATCAAGGACGTCCCTTGACACAAATTTAGAGAGGTATCTTATCAATCCAATGCCCCTACGTGCCTTTAGAATTGCTTCTCTAATGTGACTTTGGAAGTCAAGCTTGGAGTCAAGGATAATCCCAAGGTGCTTATGTTCTGAGCTAGTTTTTATTTCATCATTTCCTAATTTAAGAACTGGATGGGTAGATTTGGCTCTTTTCCAAGAAAATATGATTTCCTCGGTTTTGTCAGCATTGAATAGCATTTTCCATTGCCACGCCCAAATACGAATTTTTTCAAGGTCAAGATTTAAAGCTAGACTGGTGACATATTCATCTTTTACAACGGAGAACAGAGACGTGTCGTCTGCAAACAGCTTTACTTCACACGAAACATTGTTAGGAAGATCATTAATGTATAGGAGGAAAAATAAAGGACCAAGGACTGACCCCTGGGGCACACCAGCTTTTACTGTGGACCAATAAGAACATTTTCCGTTCAATAAGACTCGCTGTTTGCGATCATGCAAGAAATCCTGGATGACTTTAAAAAGACTACCACTAATTCCGTTGCATTTCAGTTTGTATAGCAGACCTTTATGCCACACCCTGTCAAATGCCTTGGACAAGTCTAGGAAAACAGCTCTTGTTTCTCTGCTAGGAACTTCTTCAAAGGCAGTATAAATTGAATGCGTTATCGACAACAACTGGTTTATAGTTGAGTCGCCCGGGCGAAAGCCAGACTGATTTGGAGTTATAAGGCTATGATCGCATAAATGCTTGTAAATAGCGTCAAAAATAATTTTTTCAAAAATCTTACCAAATATCGGTAACAGGGAGATTGGACGATAGTTTCCTTTGTTTTGTCTACTGTTTTTCTTATGAATAGGAATTATATTCGCTCTCTTCCACGAAGAAGGGTAAACACCAGTTTCTAAACACTTTTCAAATATTAGACACAAAGGCTCTACAATTTCAGTATCACAGATCTTTAACATTGACACTGAAATATCATCACATCCATGTGCCTTCTTGGAATCAAGGGAGCGAATAAGCTTAAGCACCTTTTCTCTTTCAACAGGCACATTCTGCAATAGCGTTGGACACAATGGTCTAAAATCAGGAAGGGTACTATCTGTCACGACGGTGCTACATTGCTCTACAAAATAGTCATTAAACAGATTCGCCTTAGCCTCCAAGTTGGTAATGAAGAGACCATTTTCTAGGATGGGTGGTATATTTGCAAATTTCTTTTTGTCAACAAGCTTTTTCAAAATACTCCAATACGATTTTACGCCAATATGAGGATCAGACAACTTATTTCCCAGTTTAGAATAAAATGTGTTCTTGGCTTCTGCGATTTTTTTACTGTTTTCAAATTGAAGATTTCTAACTAAGCTCCAGTCCTCCTGCTTCCTTCCTCGCCTGATATACCTTCTGTATACCCTATGCTTCCTTTTAATGGCAGTTTTCAGGCTTTTAGTGAGCCAAGGCGGGTCCTTGTCATTAATTCTTATTGTCTCGTTTGGAATATGAAAGGAAACAATTGCATAAAGAGTCCTGGTTAAATAGTCGACCATTTCCGTTGGGGAAAGAGAATTGAAGCTATTTGCCCAGTTCACATTAGTGATAGAATTTTTTATCGTTTGCACGTTAGCTTTTGAATAGTGCCAGATGGTTCTTTTATAGGGGGGAGGAGAAGGCAACGACAAGCTCAGATTGCCAAAAATAATTTGATGTTGACAGTGAACATCCAATGAGGGGTGGACACCATAGTCGACAAACATGCTTGGCTGGTCTGTGATTATCAAATCAATACATGACAAGCTCTCATTTCGTATATTTGTTGGTTCGTCAATTAACTGATACAGGCCGTTCGTTTCCAAGAACTCATCAAGGGCTGCACCCTCTGGACTTTCTACATCATCAGCCCACCATTGTGAGGATCTGCAATTAAAGTCTCCGGTAAAGATAACGCAATGAGGCCTTTCATCTCTTATAGTACTTAGAACTTGCTGTAAATTGTTAATGAATGCTTCAAACTGATCACTATTTTGGCTTGGACTGCGATAGAGGGTAATTACGAATACTTTCTTTCGTGAAATAGTTACTTCAGAAACAATCATTTCTTGTAATATTTCAAGATCAGCTCTCCTCTTGATTGGCAATTCGTCACGGAAATATAAACAAACTCCCCCAGTTTTAGAATTACTTGGATGATCGCTGCGAAAGATCTCTGGGCTGAACCCCTTAATACTAATTGCTTCATTTTTTATATTACTATCAAGCATAGACTCGGATATTGCAATGACATCAAATTTATGAATAGCATCATAGGCCTCGATAAGTGGTATTTTTATGCTGTCCCTTGCACAAATGCTATTCAGATTCCAATGGAAAAATTTTAAGCCCTTACTTATCCTTTGGCCTGGGTTCATATGAATATCACCAGATAGTAACAATAACATATTTAGAGGGTAGCGTCGCCCAAGCCTCAGATCAATAAAAAAGGTAGAGAAAAGCATAACATATACAATATTTTGCAAGATTCTAATCAGGCTTTTAATTTTCATTTTACCAATATATCCTTGTGAAGTCTTCAAGATATATTGAAGCACAAGGTTGTAGGAAATTGTAGCGAAATAGTCCAAAGCAGACAAAACAGAGGTAACACAGAGAGATTTTGAAGGTTTTGGGGTCAAATATGTCCATGACCACACAACAATACCAGAAAGTGGGACAGGGAATACTGAAATCCAAATGAAGAGGTACAAGTATCCTAAGCATCCCAGGGTATCTAGAATCCTTTCAATAAGAGGCCGTGGATGGTAGGATCGTTTGACAATCAAAAGCCTTTTGTTGAAAATTCCTGCACGCCACTCATTCACTCCTATCGGCATCTAAGGTGCTTTAGATATCTTTGGTCATTCTCTGAAAACAACAATTTCAAATCGGATCTATACATATATGCGGTGAATATAAAGCAGCAGCAGCAAGTTGAAGGGAAGAGAGAAAAGTAAGATTGTAGAAAGTAAAGGAAAAATAGACTAGTAAGCTGGTCGCAGCATGAAAGCATTTATTAAATATAGTTTCTATTTAGCCAAAATCACGAATTCAAAATCACGGTTAAGTTTCCTAATTCAAGCAGCAAATGCACGCTTAGAAGATATTCGTATTGAAGAATCTAAATTCTTAAGTTATTTCCACTTACTTGTCTTTAAAGGAGAAGAAGGCTTTGACAATTCTTTCTCCAAGCGGGTTTATTACCAACTCTGGGATCCTCAGGAAATCTTCTCTCCTGTCGATATAAGACTTTGTGTAAAGCACCCGAAATGTTTCAATATTGCACATACACAGTGCAGTGCATACACACACATGCATTCTTTGATACGAATTGAGATGATTTTGATTGGCGATGATTTAAAATAATCTACAATAACTATTATGAAGCCATAGTGAAGCAATTCTAATAATGTAAGCCCTATCAAAATTATTTCAAATGTTTCAAAAACAATTTTATGAAACCAATTTGCAAAATAATTGGTATAAAACTCCTAATCGGGTTAATAAATCCAGTTAAGTTTCTTGGTTGAGATGATTTGGAAGAAGAATTATGACAAGGGACCACAGCAATTATTGCTCACAAAGATGACTATGGTGGTGGCCCATGGTTGCCATTCAAAAGTCTTTGAAAATGTTCAGCTTTCTTTACCTTAGTTTTCCCAAGTTTCCTTTGTCCAGATTTGAGAATCTGCTGTAGAGTCTCTGAATCTGCTTTGCAGTAACTACAAAACCAACAAAGAGTGTTCAAAGCTCAATTCATTTTCTGAAATAGTCAAAGTCAAAAGACCAACCAGTGGAGGGTTCAAAGGAGTATGGAACAATAAGCTGAGTTCTGCCTAAGCAATTTACATTCCAATGCTAAGGTAATTAAACAGGTGTGCGCTTGATTTAGGGGGATAAGCTGTATATAGTGCTACTGTCTAACGATGATGGATCAATCCATCTCCATGCATTAGGGAGGGGAATGGTTAGGTCTGTTCAGTTCAGTGCAAATTTTCAATTGGTTGTCATTTGTTCGTAAATATAATCAAAGTGCAGGGCCTTAGGTGGGAGAAACTGTACAATTAAAGTTTGACTGGCTACTTCTGCATTTCATTTTCATTCCATTAATAAAAATCTAAGAGATGGCCTAAAATCCTATTTATAATTTTGTTTAACAACTATCATACAATTAAAAAACTTTTAAGAATTTACAAATTAAAGATTTAAAAATAAAAGTAACAACTCTTCTGAACATTTCTTCAAAAAAACTTGAAATTATTTCCACAATGATCAATACACCCTTCTTTATTTTGATTTGGTGTATAAATGTTCAACTCTGCTTTGATCAGCAGCAAACTTGCTTCAAGTCTCTAGTAATTTGAATAAATTTGCATTAGAAACCTATATCTGTTCTTATGAACAAATTTTTATTGATTGCATGAAAATTATTGAACAGGCAAACGGCACACTCAATTTGAGTCAATTATGGATAAATGTTAGTTTGATGTTCATTTACCGAAAAAGGAAAAGCTCTACAGCCTAGAAAATCTAAGTGAGCAGAAAGTATGAAGTTTTTTATCTAATTGTTGGCAAATTATTTCATTTTCAAGTTGCTTGTTGAACATAAAACCATCTGCAAAGTACAACTGTACAGTTTATGCCTCATATGACCTTTACTCTCTGCTCAATTTACATTCTTAGTTTGTGGCTCATGCCGAGTTATGTAGCGCTGGCTGATGCCACTAATCAAGTTTATTTAGTTACATGAACCATACAATTTTTATGTATTCTCTTCTCTTTTTACTTACAACCAGTTTCTCTGCTTATTTCCTGAATGTCAGCTTCCTCCAGCTGTATTGTAGAGCATTGAGAGCCCATTTCTAAATGACCCCGATATTTTGTTTGCAGTCCCTTCCTTCACTTCAAGACTTCATCTGTATTTAGCTTGTTATTCGTTTCGTTTCGAAATTACACTAACAACACGAATGAAATGAAACATAAAGAAAGAATAATTGAATTGGATGTTAACAACAACAACAACAAAACATACTTACTGTAAAAGCTCTATTAAGCCCCCCTGTAAGAACCTCAAAACTTGAATAAGCCCCCGGGGGCTCAGTAGATATTTTACTATTTGAAAAATCCCATGACTCATTGTGAGACTCGGAGTTAATGTTTTTAGGTTCAATGGCGGATGATTTGCTGCAGCTGTGACGGATAAAACTGAACTTATTCACTCCTAAAACATCCTTTTTGATACTTTTTTCATCACAAAATGGATCAATGCTCTTCTCAGTTGCCTGGTACAGAAACGTTAGAAAATTTATGCACCAAAGCTGCTATCAAATCGGAGAAAGGTATATTAAAAAGCTTGCTTCTTTGTGATGGCCATGGACGGACTTGTCAGTCTACTATACTAGTGCAATTTACAGTATCTGTAGACTGCACTGTATCCATTTAAACAAGGGACTGGGGTACTTTGGACCTATTAATCAGGAACATGATACTCAAATTTTGATGGACGAAGAAATGCTTTCAATCCAGCCATACTTGCAACTGGGCCGGAGTTGTATGGCTCACATCGAAAATGTGCCGCACAGGGCAATCAGGAAAAATATGAAAAACAATGCAAATTTACGAGTTTTGAGCTGATATATGTATTCATAGGCTATATAAAAACCATCTGTTAAGGGTATTATCGAGGTTCAAGTCAAAAATATCGGAAACATAGCGAAACGAACACATAGATTACTTAAGCTTTTGGTCTGACACTCAACAGAGTAATACGTCAGAAAGAGAATGAATTCCAATTTGAGAACGAATACGAATTCGAGAACGAATCATTAACCTCTTTTCTGATTGGCCTATTTCGATCCACTTCTGGGTATATAAATCAGTTAGGTTTCTGTTTCGTTCTCTTTCTGACGTATTACTCTGTTGAGTGTCAGATGAAAAGCTAGTAAGCAATCCATGTGTTTGTTTCGCTATTTTTCCGATATCTCTGGCTATATTCAAGTCAAAGCAAAATTGAAGCCGTTACTACGCATAGTGCAAGTTGAAGTTGATCATTTTACAAAAAATATTTCTTTAACCATAAGTTCTTAGTATTTTGAATAAATAGGGATTTATTGGAGTGTATTTAATCTGGTTTGCACCGGGTCTGAAGAACACAGGTTGGCAGTGAATGTACCCTTTGCTGTCATGATTTTGTATCAGTCCAGTTAGAGCCCTTAGAGCAAATCAATCTGTTGACCAAATTTTTTAAACCCGCTTGTGACCCATATACATTTTCAGAGTTCAGAGTTACGTAACCCAAATACACTTTCAGAGTTTAACTAACTAAGATATTCCTACTGTTCTTCCTATTATGAATCTGAAATTGTTCTCTTTTCATTGCAGAGCCTACTAATATCAAACCGTCTCTAATAACAGGATCACTCGAAGAAGCCTTGAAAATCATCAAAAATCATGAGCAAGAACACAACCTCAAGTTTGCAACCCATTTTTCAGAAAAAGGCTTTGGTGCCACTGGTATGCTATAACAATTGAAATGTCTTGAAAATTTATATCAATATTCCCAGCCCTACTCACACTGGTATGTTTTTGTGAAAACAAATTGAAATCTATCAAATTCAGCCCTGCGTTCACCGTAAGATAAACACATCTGTACGCTGCCGTAACCCACCTGAACCCAGCATTCAAAACCGCCAAACCCACTTGCTCTCATCTTAGCATAATTCATAAGATTTAACGTCAAGGATAGCTATCTCCTCCAAATGATTTCTCTACCCCCAGAAACCTGTTTATTTGCATGCTCCTTGCAAAAGAAAGCCAGGAAAGCATGGCCAGTCTAAAGTCATTTGCTTTGAATAAAAAATACCCTTGATCCAGGATTGAATCCAGGGGCAAGTAACTTATTGTCTAATGTGATTCTGCATGAAAAAGAACAGAACAATAAGCATTTGTAGTAATAAGTAGTAATTGCTCTCAGCTTTGTATGCTATTACTGTTGTTTTTGCATCACTGTACAGTATTCTTTTAAATCTATCTTTTTATTATCTCATTGCATACTTGTAGTTTATGATGAGCGTTTAAATGTATATTGTGCGTTATTAGGCTCCCTTTTAGATTACCAAGCTCAGAGGATCAAGCCCCCTCCCAATTTTCAGAATACGATAATTCTTCACTACTTTACTGCAGTAGATAGCGTCGTTCAACAATGCTTTCATTGAAATCTCTTGGAAATCCTTTTCTTTTCAGGGCAAATAGGTAAATCGTTTTGAGGGTTCTAGTGGATGGCAAAAATTGCACGACAATTCTGAAATCTCTTTAAATTTACTATTCCTAATTCCCAAGAGTGTCTTTAGAGGTGATATTCTAAGGTGAGAGTGGGTGACTTTCGGCAGTTGGGAATGCTGGTTTCAGGTGAGTTCAGCTGGGTTATTGCTAGGCTCAACTGGGTTCAACCAATGGATCTGCTGGGTTTAACTTTTATGAATTACCCTGCGTTCAGACTGGTCTGATTCAAATACGAAGAGTTTTGGGTCGGTGCAAAACTTCGATATAGCCAGGGCTAATAATTCATTGGGTTTTTGTGTCGTTCTCTTTCTGACGTATTACTCTGTTGAGTGGCATACAAAAAGCTTAAGTAATCCATGTTTTTGCGTCTCTATGCTTTCGACTTTTCTGGCTATATCAAATACGGAGCTTCCCAATTATCCAAATAGACATACTGTGATAAAGAAATATACCTTTAAAATATTCAAAAAGAAGAATTGAATATGCTTTAAGAGCAGTTATTCAGCGTTCTACTGTTTACTTATCAAGGCTGAGTCCAAACAACAGTTCAATTTTCTTCTCTCTTTAATTTCATTGTGAGTACATCTGTGTGATCTTATCTCTATAGCGATTGCGATGTCTTACGCCGCGTCACAGTGCTCATTGTACGAAAGTACAGAGCGATATAAGTCTGTCTGATGATTGCATAAGCATGAAACTTTTGAGTTACAGAGAGCCAGTCTCGTTTCTCTTCTGTGTGATCTTATAAGCATTACCTCCTTTGCGAGTACCGACTGCTGGCCTACAACTACCACCCCAGCAACACGTGGGCCCAATGCTACCCAACGCTTCTAAAAGGAATTATTCCAGAAATAAGGTCACTATAGCCGTCCCCAATGACACTTACACGTAGTGGGGATATATCCTTTATCACAAATTTCGTAAGATACGACCTAACAATTTTTAGTAAAGCTATTAAATTACCATATTTTAAATTTTAGACTTCACTAGGAGGAAACATGTTGTGAAATGGACTAAAGATCATCTACCATACATGATTGTAAACCAAAAGAATTATGACTGCCAACATGGAATCGACAGAAATCAAAGGAAGAAAGAAAGAAAAAGGGAGTGGCGGCTCTCTGTAAGCTTTATAATCGTGTTTAGACAGCTTTTTGGCATCATCATTACCCTGAACAAATTTTGCATGATAGTTGCTCCCTATTTAATCATGTACCGAGATCTGGGTTTCGGAATTCTAAAAACACCACTATAGTTAGGCTCCATTTATTCATTTCTACAACTTAGGTATACACGCTTTCTTTTATAAGAAACCTTTCATAAGGAACCTACATGTAGAAGGTCGAAAAACTTAAGGGACTTCTACTATTAAATTTCCAATAACTAAGGAGCTTTATAATCATAATTTCATAATCAATGGTGAAGATTTGCAACATCTTTAATGACTCTCATTAACTTTAACGTTATATAAAGGGCTGGCCTAAGCTTCTTTGCGTTGTAACATGTTTTATTATAAGAGTTTATTGCAAAATGTTGAATTTTAACAATTTTCTTGCGTGGGTACAAATTCCTATCCACTAAAAGAGCATTTGAAATTAAGGAACTATTAAGGAACTTTTAGAGCTACAAAGTGGTCAAAAGAGGTCTCAAAATAGGAAACTTAAAGAACTAGGCCCAGAGCTAGGTTCCTTATAAAAAAGGCGTGTATTGGTACGATAAGTAACTCTAAATTAGGTACAGATAGGTTGCATAATGTGTAAAGCGTATCATCGGTAAAAAGAAAGTGGAACATTTATTTATTATGTTTTTATTCAAATTTCAAAATTTTTCTATATGATAAATGAATTTGAATGTATCTAAAATAACGATTAGAAACAGTGGTGATGCCAAAGAGGGGCCGATGGGGGTACACCCGTATGAATATATTCTATGAAATGCGTAGACATACTTATTACATTGATCTTTTTCTATGTTATATATTTCTAATGTGATTGGTTTTTTTATGAAGCACCAAGATGAACCGATCCGAAAAAAGAAACTCGACTACTCGACAAAGAAAATGAATTGCCCTGCAGTTATAAGAATAAGGGAATTAATTGAGTTTCCAAGTCACCAGGTAATATATTGTGAATTCATATAATATTTGGTTTCCCTCGAACCAAACAAGTTTATTTTCATTTGTTGTTTCAAATTTTAGGCTTGATTTTGATGGATATGGTTGCCACAAAAAAGAACTTACAATGAAGAATTTGTAAAAAGTTTCTGATTATCATTATGGAGGTAGATCATATTAGAAATTACGGAGGCAAGAATAAACAGCGAGTGAAACTCAATACTCTTAACTTAAGATTAGGCCATCACAACCGCTACAGGGGCGCATCTAAGGGGGGGGGTTGTGCTGGTTGTAACCCCTGCCCTTTTTATCAAGGAAGCTAATTTGCCCTATTTTCGTCAGGCTAATCATTCTGAATTCCCCATTTCAAAGAGAAATTGAAGGATTCTAATCCATTTTAAAGCCTCAGAAATGTCAAAATCTCAGGACTTTCCGGGGGCTCTGCCCCCTTGACCCCTACTAGAGTCCTTCCCTGCCCTTTTTTGCGGCTAAAACCCCTGCCCTCCAAAATTCCTAGTTGCGCCCCTGCGCTAGCAGCAAAGGCGAAAAAAGAAGTGAAGGAAACATGTGAATAAAGTCACGTTTCTTGAGTCGATAAATTAGCAACGCAATAAAAGAAAACAATGGACAGCATTTCAGCGAGTCTTGACTTTCAGATGAATAGCAGAGATCACCAAAATGATATAAGATGACATTCTTAACAGATCACTCCTGCCTTGTACTTTTTTTTTCTTTTTTTCAAAAAAGGTATTTAGGCCAAGATAGCCTCTGACCTTCTAACACTTTCTAATGTAACCTAAGTACCGTAAACCGGGGCTACTTTGGCTTTTGAGGTAACTTTGGCCACCCATGGCATGGTAGACAATAGAAACAACTGTTTATAGGCTACTGGTTGATACTCTTGAAAGTTTTCAAAAAAACTCTCAAAGCCAAAGTAACCTCAAAAGCCAAAGTAGCCCCGGTTTACGGTAACATAAAAGAAGCTTTTATGAAATGATGTATAGATTAAGTATACAGATCCAAATCTTGGATTCTATTATTTACTTTGGGGTAATATTTGAGTATTTGAATATAGCATTGAGGTTTAGAGCCCAAAATTCAAAATTGTCACAAACCCCACCTCTGTAGGGTTTATGCAAGTATGCCTTACTTAGCCAAATACCTAGAAATAGCAGTCTTCTTCATAGTTTAGTTTAAACATCATATTTTATTTATTCATATATCCCCAGGCCATATATCACATTATGTGATCCTACTATGCAGTTGAACTCAGTCTTCATAGTTTAGTTTAAACACCATATTTTAGTTCTTCATATATCTCCAGGCCATATATCCCATTATGTGATCCTACTATGCAGTTGAACTCAGTCTTCATAGTTTTGATTAATTAATGATTATACATAGGCTCATTGTTACCTCTGTTCACATTTATGCTTAGGTTATTGCATTTATGTATTAAATTCCTGCTGTCATTTTGTTCATCGTGTAGTCAGTCCATACTGTCATTTTGTGTCATTTTCACCAGATAAGCACTGCTTCTTTTGGGAGTGTGAAACTCGTATCCACATAATTAATAAATCATATTCTAATCGAGATAATTCGTGACAATGGAAATGACCCGAGTAGGACTCGAACCCACGACCTCTAGATTCGTACTCTAAAGCGCTACCACTGCCTAACCGGGGCTTCGAGAAACCCAGGACATTTTATTCACACAAATTGTACCACCACTCACCGAATTCAGAGACGAACCTATCCGGGCTCCAGGGGTCATCCTAAGGAAAATGTAGAACTGCCCAAAAAATTGACGGAGCCGCATCCCGACCCGGAAAATGTTTTGGGCTATGCTAAGGGGGTCTGGGGGTATCCTCCCCTAGAAAAATTTTGAAAATAGAATGCCTCAGATTGGCTGAAAATGCATTTCACAGCTTTTTTTAACACTTTATAAAGAATGAAAATATGTTGAATGAAACTAGAAAAAACGGCAAAAATCAGTACAATAATAGTACTTAGAGTAGATAGCAATTGTTAAATGGAAATAATACAAGACTGCCCTTTATATCCCATCACCATTGCCTTACATGCTTGTAACTGTACGCATTTGCTTCACTTGCTTGTTTAAATGTGATGTTACTAAGCCTTAGCTTTAGCTTACTTGGCTAGGTTATGTATTATTAGACATAATTCTTCCATCACACATACATACTCAGTCGAGGTGCTCTGAGCTGAGCTGTCTATCTAAGCTGAGCTGGACTGAGCTGAGCTGTCGAGTTGCTCTAGCTGAGCTGAGCTGTCTGTATGTTTATATAGGTAGGTGGCCTAACTAACTGCAACATATGAAATGAAAGCTAAACAGGATGCTTCTCCAGGGCAACACATTCCACTGTTGAAGATATGGTGTGCCGTGCATAGATCACAGCTTGCTTGGAAATCAGTTTCAAATTCAGTAACTGAAGTAGGCAAGTTTATCTCTGAGTTATCAAGCCTTGCAACATTCTTCAGGACATCCGGAGTCAGAACCCGGGAACTCGAACAAAAAGCTGTAGAAGAGGAGCTAAACATCAGAAGGTATCCAAGGTATTTTGAAGTCAGATTTTGTGAATTCGTCTTCAATCTAATCGAGGCCCATCTTGCGTCTTGGAATGCTGTGGTCCTCTACTTACAAGACAACACAGGTGATGCAGCAGTGCGAGGTTTGCTCCAATGGATCACAAGTAAAGGACACCATGAGCTCACAACGTTTTTGGGTGATGTCCTTTTCGTGTTCAAGCACTATCAAAAGCAAATGCAGAATGATCATGCGACACTTATTTCTATGGGTGAGCTAACAAACACTTGTAAAAACAATCTAAAAAACCTGCTTACTTCTCCGCTTGAAGGAGGATGGGTTTCAGCTCTATCAGCAGCAGTAGAAGGTGATGAAAATGGAACAACTTCCATGCGAGGAATACAACTCAGTGAAACATCTGGACGAAGGGCAAACAATCTCTATGTTACAGTTGCAAGGGATGTCAAAGCAATAAAGAATGAAGTGGTGCAGAGTCTTGTTGAATACCTCACCCAAAGGTTTGACATTGATAAGGACGTTTCGAGCACACTGAAGCCCTTTGTTACATTATCTCAGAACGCTAATTTAAATAGAGTCCATACGTTGTTATGTTCAGACCTAGATCTGGCCTTGCTGTCCCTTGAGTTTCAAGATCTCATTGGTTCCTCAAATATTGAGGATTTAAGAAAGCTCTCTATCCGATTTGGTAAAGAGGCTAGCTTCTTTGCCTGGCATGTTTGAGAATGTCAAAATAGCAATGGCAAGGGTCGTTGCAGCTAAACCCCATTCGTGCGATGTGGAAAGATTAGTAAGTGCTTGTAACCTCATGAAAACGGAACAAGAAGCTCCCTTGATATAAGCACTGAAAATCTCCATTTATATATCCACTACAACATGCCATCACTGGATGAATTCGATCCAAGACCTGTTGTAGCTGCTTGGCTCAAGAATAAAGAACGACGAAACAAGGAAACCCCAAAGGCAAAGGAACAAAGGTGGTTTAAAGGCATTTTCAAAGAAGCAAGCCAATCAGAGAACGATAATGAGGACAATGATGATAAGCAGTCTACTAAATTAACAGCAAACGTAAATTCTGATAAACATAGAGTAAGCATTGCATTTACCAGTCAAGCTAAGTTCTTAGTTTTTCTTCATTTTCCTTTTCTTTGTTCTATACCGACCTCACCTGAGAAATCCCAAATAAAATTTTTAGAACTGCCAATTTTTTCATTTAGAGTTGCCCAAAATTAAGTTAGAACTGCCCATTTTGGAAAATGGGACGCCTTAGGATGACCCTTGCCGGGCTCTTTAACACTACACTGAACCTGCCGAAGCCCGAAGGTCGACGACTTTCTCACACCAGGAGGACCATCCCAGTCCCATCACTGGATAGAGTTGCAGGAGTTAACTTGAGGAGAAGCAGGATTTGGAAAATAAATCGAGATAATTTGTGAGAATGAAAATGACCCGAGTAGGACCTTCGGCAGGTCCAGTGTAGTGTTAAAGAGCCTGGATAGGTTCGTCTCTGAATCCGGTGAGTGGTGGTGCAATTTGTGTGAATAAGATGGCCCGGATTTCTCGGAGCCCCAATGCGCAGTGGTAGTGCTCTAGAGTTTGAATCTAGAGGTCGTGGGTTCGAGTTCTACTCGGGTCATTTTCATTCTCATATATTATCTCGATTGATTTTCCAAATCCTGCTTCTCCTCAAATCATATTTTTTACATAAATCAATATCATCATCATCATCATCACTTTTGTCTGCAGTACGAGGAGAGCACTGCCTGGAAGAGAAGTAAGGAGGTGAAGATAATAAAAGACGATTTGGAAAATAAAAAGAAAATATCAGACTACAGAAGGAAGTTCCACGTTTTTCTGCCAGATATATCCACGCACATCGGCCACTCGGTTTCTGTGGGTGGACAGGTTGTTGAAAAAGTAGTCGAAGAGATCATTGAAGAGCATGTCGAAGAAACAAACCATGTGAGTTTTATTTGCACGATATTATCATGCTAACGAAGCAATACGCTTACAACGGTGAATACGCTTACAAGGGAATGCGTATCATCTTGATAATGGTGATTGGTGGTTTAAATCATCTTACATGTATCATTTAGTGTACAGTGGTTTATCATCATATGTGTAGTGGATATGTTTATAAGAGGATGGCATTTCATCTTTAATAATGGGGATATTTCGCACAAGATGATATGCCACCCTATCCAAGATGATATGCCACTCATTGTAAAGTCGCGTACTAGTTCTTACATATGAATGCCCCAAGTTTTATAATCATTTGTCGAGCAAGCCAAAAGAGACATGATAATGGGACCTCCTGTTTATCCCCACACTGGCTGAGTGTTTATTGGAGCAACTCATACATGGTCATGCGATGCACGGTTTTTTAATTCATTCGCCTGGAAGGTAAGGTGAATGATGAAGCTTTCTTTCCAATGGGATGAATGGCATGGTACCTTGCACGTAGTGGTATTTCACCCTACTTGTAGTAAATAAACTTATAAGGGGCTGACATATCATCTTATCTGTTGTCGCCTCACTTGCAAGGAAATGAAATACCATCTTTTAACATATTGGCCCATCTTGTCAGTGCATCCACTGCGTATAAGATATGAATTGATTAGAATCAGGCAAAATGTTGCCCTATCTTTTAGGATTTCTAATCCAAGATTTAAGGATGAAGCTTTAAAACAATTCATTCAAAGTTTCTCTTTACCTTAGAACCAAAGAGGCGGATTGATGGCTGCCAAGTTGTTGTCTCAGTATTTCTCGGTATGTTGTGTTGAATATCTTTATCGCTCTTTATTTTACTCTTTATTTTGTGCCTATTTCTTTAATCAAGAGCTCAATCTACCTCGATTAGAAAAACTTTTTTTTCCTTGAGAGCGTGCAGAGGGTTTGAATATGAACTTTTTTGGTCCTTTAATTTGTAGTTACGTCATTACAGGGCTGCTTTGTGAACTCTCTAAAAGATTTTATATTCATTAATACACGGGATCAGGCTTGTAGGATTAAGAAGGTTTAGATATGATATGTAGTATTGCTACTCGTGTGTTTGGTTTCTCAATTTGTGGCGTTTTTATTGACAGTTTAATGTGGTTTAATGTGATGAAATATTTCACCCCATACTGGTGTTTACTTTCCTACTAGTTTGCCAAGTTTAGACTTCACTACCTTTGTCTGGGCTTTGTCCAATGGATCGATTTTTCCTGAATCGGAAATGGGACCCATCTCTGAATTAATTCTAGTGCTGGGGCACACCCTCCATTCCCTCCCGTCTCCATGGCCTATAATTTTACAAGGGGTGGGATTTTGTACATTACATTATGGCACAATTGTCTTGGTTTGCTTCTTGCTGACCCTCTACTTGATACCCATGCATGGCCATGCCAGATAAAAGGGGGCTGTACCTGATATCTCTGGCACGGAGTAATATTAAGAACGATAGGAGAACACTAGGCTATTGTTTAAACCTCCAACATATCAACTACTGCGCGAATTTTCCATCCCGGCCCCTGGCACTGGAATGGCGGCTGCCACAACAATAACAATTTGTACAGCAACAACAACAAATCTCAATTTAGAATGTTACTTTGATGTTGCTGTTGGTGTTATGTAATGCGGAGTCGTGACACCAAAAAGTGTTGTGAAATAGAATAGAAATATCGAAACTTGCAGGCTCTGTAAGAATCCTGAGAAGCTAAGCTGATTGATAACTGATGCTGCGATTGCCTCGAGTGCTAGGAGTAGCAGCGAGCAGAATAAGTCAGAACTTTCTTATTTCTGGAAAAAGGGAAGGCCTACCGATCAAAATGCAAGACTTGAAGATCTCAAATGTCAAGGTGGTTCCTTGCAAGGACTCAAGATTCATAAAGACCTCCAGAGTCAAGTTCACACAGGTAGTGTATTTAGGGCAAAATTCCATAAAAATTGGCCAATGTGGAGTTACGGCAATGTTAGTATGGCACTGTTGTAGAATGGCATCACTTTTTGCCAGGGTTTTTCCTAAGAGAAATTTAGAATTGCACATTTTTCTTGTCTGGGAAGATTTTGAAAAGAAAATCTGATCACATGCTGAGTTTTTCTTGAAAAGTCTATCACCGATTAGGATTTTGAAACTTCATTTATATGTTTTAACATCAAAAATAAAAAAGATTTGATTCCGATTTAACGTTAATTTGCCCAAGATTAACTCAATAATACGTGTCAACATCTTTTTAAACTTAATCCTAATGCCTCCTTGAGGGTGCAACATGTTTGCTGCCGAGGGTTGAGAAAATTTGGAATTTTCATGCTTGTAGATTGCTGCAAAATGGCCTATTGAACGTTATATTCATTCTCATGGCAAATCTCCTTTATTATTGTTTCTCACTCCTAAAAATTCAGAACTATACAACATTTTCTTTGGAACTGCACAACAAGAGTTAAAAAACCCCTGCATTTTGCACACCCAAGCCTAACAAACAATAGGATAGAACAATAGAAAATGGCTTGTGCACATCTGCGATCTTGCCGAAAAGGGCCATACCCTGCTGGCCAGTATCTCGGAGAATCTTTCATCTCATTCAAACTAGAGATTTTGCGCAGGAGATGAATTCAACATCTAATTCAGTTGGTTTGCGCATGCATTTTAGAATAAAGGCCATTTTATAAGAAACGCTGAAACATTGAATTACATGTATTGGGTCAAACACTCAAAGAAGGACAGACCAACTCATATACAGATCCTTGCTCTATGGAGTGGATAGTGGCTATACAAGGTCTCCATGTTTTTATCCATAGCCTTTGTCTCAAGTTGGCCATTTTAAGCACAGTGACATTGCAACCATTTGAATAGTCATACCAACTTGAAGAATTGGTCTACTCGATGGATCCTTTACAAGCAAGTAAAGTGGTTGACTTGTTAACTGATCGATTGATCATAGCCATTCAAATAACTTGAATATTTGGCTCTAGCAAATAATTGTCAAGCCCCACTGCTATTCAGATAGTTAACTGCAAATTGAGTTGCAATATTCTCCTTCGATGGACAGGCCTACTCTATGCAATGGGCAAGCGATATGCACATGTAGACTCAAAAGAAAAACGCATCTAGTGGTGGTTGCTAGTGGCATGCTGGTTAGAAAGCGTCATGGTAGGTTGTAATGAACACAGTTGCAAATGTAGTAATTACCCCGCTCCTTTATTCCCCAATATTACTACAGGTTGGGCCTCTGAATGCAAAGTCTGATTTCCTGGGTTTTTTTGATAAGGTTGAGGCTGCTGCCTGTTCTTCTCCTTGGCCCCCTATGCCCTTAATTTCATGGTAAATTGACAAATTTCATTTTGTTTTCAGAACAATTTAGAGAGAACTTGGGATTATGTCAATATTCATGACTCGTAAGTAATCATTTCACTACAGATTTTGAATTTTTATGCTAAGTTAAGAAAAGTGTAGAAGTGCCTCGCATAGATATTTCATGAAAAGTTTTATGCGTTGGTTGCTCAGCTATTCCAACTTTGCCGTACTTGAACTCTATTATAAGAAAATTCCTTTAATTTTGAAAAATCTAATCAAGCTGATAAAATTATCCTTTTGGAAATAGTTCCCAATTATTCTGTGACCCCTTAAGCTCTATTCACAATGGACGCGTCACGATGTGTTACGTCATGATGCTGCCCTTATAATATAATTATACTTCACGATACTTCCTCTTTCCTTTCTCAAAAAACATCACCAAACATCTCACAACAGATTTGCATAATAAAGAAAATCAACCACAGAAATGCGAAGAGATAGAAAAACGCGCAAGATGACGCTTCCAGTGTGAATTAGAAAACAAAATTATGACGCTACGCACCGTGACGCTAGGTGACGCGAAGCATCGTGACGCGTCCAGTGTGAATTGAGCTTTTGTCGTCAATTGCACTCATAAATTGTTCTGATGCATGTTTTCCACTGTACACTCTTCTAGACCAAGCGAGGAAGGGGGGGTATCGTCACCCAACCAGGGAATTTATGAGACCAACTTGATTTGGTCAATTTCAATACGCTGATTCCAAAAATTGATGTTATACGGGCGAAATCGGTTCCACCAAGCCTCCATTTCATGTTTAAACCTCGTTTTCGATGGGAGATTAACATTTAGAGAAATAGGTAAGTTCATGAGTCCCAATGAATTTCTGGCTGCTGATAACGAAAATTGAGGTTATAAAGTACCATTCGGCACCTTTGAGCCTCGTTTCGAGAATAAAACCTCGTTTTCATACCGAAACCTCGTTTTTTCCAGAAACTTTTAAGTCAGCGATTGTTATCGATTTCAGGTAGCTGATTTCGGAAATAGATGCCATATATCAAAATTCAGCATCAGTGAACCCCAATTCAATTTCGAAGCCTAGTTTTCATGTTCAAACTCCTTTTTCAGCAAAAATGAACATTGTCAAACGCACCAGTTAATCGTAGTCAAAATGGGCACTGTCCATATTCTGAAATTTTTATTATAGTCAATTTCCATTCTCGATCAATCTCAGGTTGCTAATTTTGAAAATCGTGCTTATTTTGCTCCGTCTCAGTGAACCTCTAATTCAAGAAAACTAGTAAAATACATTCAAAAGATTTTGCAATTGCTCATCTGCATTCGAGAGGTCATTTTGTTTGTCGTATTCTAAATAGTGATAGTGCTTGAAATTCACTTCGCTTGTAAGCCCCGGGTCTGGCAGGTGAGGTGTTTCTGCCCATATAAACAGGCCCTTAGTTTTAGTCATCAAAAGACTCGTCGGTAAACTCATCTTCCAAGGCATCGTCATTCGATCCGTCGTAATCATATCTTCATCTTCTGCGTTCGCATCCAGAAGCAGGTCGTCGACATTTTCAGGGAAAACTCGGCACTTCACGAAGCGTTACCTCTTGCATCCCGGCCATCAGACATGTTCCACCGGACTCAAGATCCAAGATCTAATTCCAACTGGTCAGCATTTATCCATATGTTTGCTACATAAGCTGATCTTGTGATGTGCAGATGTAGATTATCAGCTCATGGTGGCATTTAACTCGGGTCAACCACTCTTCCTTTTCTTCCAAATACTTTCTAAAAACTTTTTGAGCGGGCGTCGTTACCTTGGTAACAGATGGCAAGCATAAAGAAAATATTTGTACTTCTCAAGGAGCTTGATATCATCTGTATTGGAATTGACGTCTGTTCCAAGCCTTGCGAAGGCGTTGATAAATTCTTGTCGGTTTAGCATCGCTTTTCAAAATGACTTTTTTCTTTACCTAAAATCGCGGACACGTATTATACGTTGCTGGAGATTGCATGCAGTCCAACAACCGTCCATGCAGTCCAACAACCGCTCGTCTTTTAATTGGAGAAAGTGTCGATGATGTCACACCAATTAGTTTTCGGTTCTTCTCAACAACACTATCCAACAGAACCTTAACGCGCATGAAATCGTGTGCAAGAAAATCGTACTACCGCGGCTTATCAAGGTGAAATAGGTGCTGCCTTTACAAGTGCTTGCAGTTTAGCATAGGCTCCTTCGTGATTGCTTTGCAGCGCTGGAAATGTTCTTCCTTCATCTTACTTTGCTTACTGCTGCTTACTTTCGTATATGTTTTCTTCATGGTTTTCCATCTGTTACCAAAGTCAACGACGCCCGCTCAAAGTGTTTTTGGAAAGTATTTGGAAGAAGAGGAAGAGTGGTTGGCCTGAGTTAAATGCCACCATGTGCTGCTAATCTACATCTGCACATCGCAAGATCAGCTTATGCAGCAAACATATGGATAAATGCTGACCAGTTGGAATTAGATGTTGAGAGTCCGGTGGAACATGTCTGATGGCTGGTATGCAAGAGGTAACGCTTCATGAAGTGCCGTGTTTTCCCTGAAAATGTCGTAGAGCTGCTTCTGGAAGCGACCAAAGAAGATAAAGATGATTATGAGAGATCGAATGACGATGCCTTGGAAGATTAGTTAACCGACGAGTCTTTTGATGATGAAAACTAAGAATACGACAAACAAAATGACTTCTCGAACGCAGATGACCAATTGCAAAATCTTTTGAATTTATCTTAATAGTTTTCTTGAAGTAGTAGTTCAGTGGGACCGAGCAAAATAAGCACTATTTTCGAGATCAGGAACCTGAGATTGACCATGTTCCAAATTTTAGAATATGCACAGTGCCCATTTTGAATACGATTAACGGTTGCGTGACAATGTTCATTTTGGCTGAAAAAGGAGTTTGATGAACATGAAAACTAGGCTTCGAAATGGAATAGGGGTTCACTGATGCTGAATTTTGATATATGGCATCGAAAATCAGCGACCTAAAATCGATAATAATCGTTGACTTAAATTTCTGGAAAAAACGAGGTTTCGGCATGAATACAAGGTTTCATCCCTCGAAACGAGGCTCAAAAGTGCCGAAATGTACTTAATAACCTCAATTTTCGTTTTCAGCAGCAAAAAAATTGATTGGAAACCATGAACTTGCCTATTTTTCTGCCTAATTTTCTAAATGTTAATTTCCCATTGAAAACGAGGTTTAAAAAATGAAATGGAGGCTCGATGGTACCGATTTCGCCTGTATAACATCGATTTTTGGAATCAGCGTATTGAAATTGACCAAATCAAGTTGGTCTCATAAATTCCCTTGTGGGGTTACGATATCCCCCTTCCTCGCCTCGCCTATTCTCCAAAAAGTGTGAAGACAGATTCGAAACTTTGCGCGACGTTGGTGCAAAAATAAAATGTTTACAAATTTTAAGCGTGAATTTCTTCGAAAAAACCCTTGTACAGATTTTTCTTGAAAATTTTGCCAAGCGCAAATAGAAATTCACAACTATCATAATAACAAGTAGATCAGAACTACCCCAAAAGTCTCCAGTGTGTATGTTAGTTGAATGAAATTGTTAGTCATGTGACCTCACTTCATTATTTAGCAGTTTGTAGGTTTCAAATTGCCATAAATAACTTTAAGAAATCAAACCTACGGAAATTTTGAAGCATGTGGAAGCTTTTATTTTGTTTATTTGCCATAATTTCAAGGTTTACAAGTTTTTTTAAAAAGAAAGACTTTCGCGGCCTAAAATATTTTATTCGTTACGAAATCGATCTCCGAATTGGTCTTAAGACTTTATGGAGAAGACTGTACAATGCAGATAACGACTCTTCACAATCACAAGAACTTGATGTTATTCCTGATCTCAAATTCCCTCTGTGTGCAGTGCAGTCGCATGCAGCTGTAAACCAGCTACTTTGGGGCTAGATATTCTGGACAGACAGCGTGGGCTCGTCACCAAGGGCAGCCTTGAATTCAGGGATTTCGTAGTGTGCAATAAGATGACTTAATGTTGCCTAAATAGAAACATTTAACAAAAAAGGGCTGCATTTACTATTGATGTAGTGCATGCTACCTTGCCTC
Source organism: Pelagia noctiluca (assembly GCA_963924455.1). NCBI lineage: Eukaryota > Metazoa > Cnidaria > Scyphozoa > Semaeostomeae > Pelagiidae > Pelagia > Pelagia noctiluca. Next base: position 3,061,493 of record OZ004320.1, read on the forward strand.
TGCTAGGAAAAAGACCTCTTGTCATATTTGGTGGGCCAACATTAAACATTAACTCACTCACTCTCTGCGATGAGACTCTTGTCAAAAGCTTTATGTCATTTCCATTCTTAAAAGCTAATGAGCTTCCTTGATTTTTTCAGGGTAGCTGTTCTTATGTTTAATACCTCAAGAATGGCCTTCATCCTTGTCCGGCAATTCCGACCAGGTATGCTTGTTGTGTAAAAACTAGAAATGTATTTTTACCTTATTTTCAATCTTGACTAAAACAAGTCACTGAAATTTATCATAATGAGCGATACAAAAATTGAGGGGGAGACAAATTTAAGTAAAGCTAAATCCTGGAACAATCTTTGCCACTAATTTTCATCCATTTTCAAAGGCGCATAAGGCAGGAAATCGGAAAACTTCTTCAACAGAAATCCAAAGACCAAGCTAGAAAAATAGCAAAATCTTAGGAACCTGCCGTTTTTTCAAGGGAATAATCCAAAGCCCAACAGACTGAAATGGTCCTAATTCCAACCCGTCAAAGCACGATGCCCCTTTTGATAATTCTCATTCTTCAGCTTTATACATGTACATTAACAACGAAATCAACGGCAAAGAAAGGACGCAAATCACGGAGGATAATTGTGAAATCTCGATTACTGCACCGCCTCAAGTGGGAGTAAGCTACGAGTTATGCGCTGGAATCGTAGACAAGAAAATGAGTCTGGAAGAAATAGCCAAATGCGAAGTGATGGAAGAAACGGGGTATGATATTTCTTCTGTTCAATTAGAGCTGATTATGAAGAGTCGTAGTGTAGGCACGGCTGGTAATTCTCAGACCATATATTTCGCAGAGGTGACGGATGATATGAATACTGGACAAGGTGGAGGTAACCCTGATGAAAACGAACAAATTGAACTTGAGTATATACCCCTCTCTGAAGCAAAACATTTTGTATTTGACGGAAGTAAGTCGAAGCCGTCAAGTCTTGTTGCAGCGTTCATGTGGTACTTCTGGAAGAATAAGATTCCGTGATGCTTGTTTTCACTAGAAGAAATGTTTTGAGTGCTGAAATAAAAATGAAAAGTTAAAGCTCTGACATTCGAAATGTTTTCTATTACTTCTCTTCCAGGTTCTTTGTTAGCAATGGAGACCCCAGCCTAGTAACTGGTCTGGTTTCTACCTTTCAGCTTTCTCCAACCCTGTTAAACTAAGACCACACACTCTGTCTCTGTCACTCTGCCACACATGTCTTGAAATATTCAAGAGGAGCTATTGAGAATAAATTTATGTATTCAAATAATGCATTTATGAAAGAAGGCAGCTATCCCATCAAAGCAGTTGATATGGTATTTTTAGAAGTAGGTTTTAATTTGATGAGTTTGCGGAAGAACTGAAGTGCCGACGACCCTGCTGTTCGATTCCCTCTGTGGACCATCTGCAAATTTTGACCTAGTGAGTTGACGGCAGAATAAATCTACTGCAGAAACTTGATGTATGGGGGTTTTTCTTGGCAAGTTACAGATACTGTTGTTTTAAAAACTTGAGAATAATGACCACATCAAAGATAGTGAAATAGGGGATGTTACCACTAAACTAGAACTTCTTTACCATTTGCATAAAATTTTATTAGAAGAGAGAGCACTTTTTAGGATAAAATCACCCTTATTATATACTCATCTTCAACTTAAAAACCAGTTCTTTAATCATGAAACAACAATGTTGTATATCTAATACAATTAACACAAAATTGACTTTAAATTCTTCTGACGTTCTCTACATAGTACTTCTGTTAGTTGTCTACATGACATTTTAGGCTCTCATCTGTAACCTGAAAGCAAATCCCAACTCTAAAAAATAACACAAAAATGTTATGTATATAATACAATTAACACAAACAGACAAGGGTCTACATTCTACTAAAATTCAAAGCTACATAATACTCCTGTTTATTGTCTACATGAAATTGTAGGTACTTTTGTTTAAACCTGTAAGCAAATTCAAACTGTAAAACATAAAAAAGAAATGTTGTATATATAATACAATTAACACAAAATGGCTAGTGTCTACATTCTACTGACGTTTAAACGCTTTCATTGTATCAGCATCTACACATTATTGAAGTTTAAAACTACATAATGCTTAAGTTTATCACCTGCATGACATAGTAGGTACTCGTCCGCATCTTATGAATAAAAACAAATTCTTAAAATATGAACCACAATATTACCCACGGTTTAGGATAGTTAAGCGCGTTGCATAGCTATAAACCCCTCAAATCCAGAACACACACAGCAGAAAAACAACAGGTCTGAGTTGTTGATTATACGATGTACGGTTTGCTACAAAACAAATAAATAAAGCTTAACTCAACAAATTGCGATAAAGAAACTTACAAATCTGAATTAGAAAAATTTAAGAACTGAGATTAAACAAAGCAACGAGTAAATAAACAGATAAATAAATTAGTTAAACTTACAAACTATTTGTCCATGAGATGTTTAAAACAAACACAGCTTTCTCTTTGCCTATCTTGCAACTCCTCAACAACGCCCTATTCCTTACAATTTATACCTTACAAATACAATTACATGTTTATGCATGATTTAGAAAACAAGGATACTATTCCCTAGACGCAACGAGATAAATTAAACAAAGGAAAATATTTATAACAAAAAGAAAACAAAAATAACTGTTTAAAGCAAATAAATAAACAAAAAGATCAATTCAAATGTTTACTGAAGCGTTTGTACGATACACACAATGTACGTTGAATAAGTATATATAATGTATGGTATGGTAGTAAGTGAAATGTAAATACATACAGTAAAAGCAATCGCTTCACATTATTGGAGTTTGAAACTACATATTACTTCAGTTTATTATCTGGATGACATTGTAGGTACTCGTAAGTATGGTAGTAAGTAATTAAAGTAAAAGGAAGTGTCTGCACATTGATGAAGTTTAAAACTACTGTACATAGTGCTTCAGCTTATTGTCTGCATGACACATCAGGGGCGGATCCAGACTACAGATATTACTGCTCGATTTGAAGTAAGATTTTTAGGCCTATGATTTTTTCTTTCTTCTAATAAGGCTCTATGAACTCAATAACTCTGTCACTTGACCAATTTGAGCGAAGGCAGAATTTTTCCTAGATCCGCCCCTGCGATATAGTCTTACGATAATCTACAGTTTGTGAAGGACACTAACAGACAAACGCCTATGTTCTGCTCAAGCTTGTTCAGCTCTGTTTAGGACTACATCGAACTTCTGTTTATACCCCATCTGTTGTAATGAAGACGAATCTGTTGTAGTAAAGAAGAATCTGTTGTAATGAAGACGAATATTTTGTAATAAAGAAGAATTTATATTCATTCTGTCATAGTTGTGTAGGGACGTTGCGGAGGACATTAATTGCTGTTGTTGTTGTAAGTGATAAGAGCATTATGGGATTGTAGGAAGTGTGCGTTCTGTTCTGAAATGGGCATACATGAGTTTCTTCTCGACTATAGTTAAAAATTATTTAGAATAGACCCTGAAGTATATAACCTCTGTTTCGCACAAAAATTGAAAGAGAGAAACCTATCTTTTTGTGTGAACACAACAAACGTTATTGATAATAATTGAATAACATCGACAGCTGTCCAGGGCAAATATTATTTTGTTGTTGAAAAAGCAAAGGAGAGCAAAGAAATTATCTGAGTTGTGTGGCAAATTGACTTTTCGAATCTATTGAAAGTTGGCTTGATTGATTTCATCTTAGAAACACCTACACTGTGTCTAGTGACAGCGCTGATGGCTATCTCTGAAGGTTGAAGGAGGGATAACATAATGCCAAAGAATGTAATTTCTTTTGAATAAGAGCCCGCCTTTGAATAAGGTAGCTACGTGCTGCTCAAGCAGTCGTTGTCGGAAGGTTTAATAACAGATACAAGGTCGAGAATAAAAGGATGATCTTTGACGGTCGAGACAAATTTCATTAGTTGAAGGTTTGTGCAACATAACAGTGGCGTCGCGTATCAGATATTAAAAAAATCATTCCGATGGCGTGGATTCATGTGAACAATTCTTTTTGCTTCTTTTTAGTAGCAATGTAAACGGACAAGAGTAAAGGTACTTCCCTCTGTTTTGGTACGAAAACGAAAAAACGGAATAATAGGAGCAGTTGGTTTCAATTCTCAAACAAACCCAAATAGAAATTAAGTGCTCGGCCTTACTATCTGCATGACATAAGCAGAGTAGCAAAAACACCTTAACCTCCCGCCGAACCAGGATTTTTTGCTCACAACCTTCCTCGTCTGAAAAAGTGTATCGATTCAACCAAGCTTCATGAGCAAACATTGTTCTTCTTTGGTGCAAGCCTTTTCCCTTTACGACCAAATTCAGGACTCTTTGTCAATAGTAGCAAAACTCTTCGTGGCAGAACTGATCCGTTTTGGATTCATGGCTTCCCTAAGAGGAAAATTTCCGTCCGCAATACCCATACTTTTCTTTTAGAGGGAATTTCAAATGAGACGCATCCAATATAAGGAAGGATGCAATACAATATGATCATGTTTTATATAATTCGTTTTAGCGTAGTTCTGAATAGAGTTTTCGTACAAAAACTTTCTCCATTTTTGGACAGAGACTTCCTCCAAACCATGTTTGCAGGTGTGCAGCTCTAGACATAAGTGTAATTCGGGGCGATCGGAAGGATTGTGGAGTCACGCCTCCGACGGGCCTGTTATTTCATATGCAGAATAGTCACAAGAAAGTAATAGGTCTGGAAACTGAGGATGGTTATAGCTGTAACCCATTTCGTCCTCAGATTTATTCAGCTTTCTATCTTTTTTTGGGTGCTGCAATCTCGTATGGATATTATGATTCGATATGTAGTTATTACTTCAACTTGCTAAAGAAGCGTGCAATCTCCTCCCTCTCTAAAGTTTTGTTGAACATGCAGGAGTGAAAGTTATGGATTCGTTGTTGATTGGTCGATTGGAGCTTTGATTGCTGAAGATTGCAGAATCTTAGCTACACTCTTACGTCCATGCCGAGCTCAGTTCAGTTTCAAAGATTTAAATCCCACTATATACAAGCTTAAAATATACAAATAATTAAATAACAACAAATTAAATAACTAGCAATAATTACAAAGCGTTAAGGAAATACATTGAAGATTATTATACTGGGGAATTCTTTAGGAGGAGCTGCCCCTCACCAAGTATCTTCAACTAGCAACGCAAATGGAATTTCAAAGCTAAAACCACAATATTCAGTATATACAATACAATAAACTTTAACCAGGAAGTGTCTGCATGCTGCTGAAGCGAGGAACTACATGGTTCTGTTGCATCATCTGCATGACATAGTCGTGTACTCATCCGCCACCCCCACATTCAAATACTGCAGCATATCGACATCCAACATAGAAGCAGCCAGGTCCGATGTCTCACTCTCCCTGGAAGACTGTCTTTGTGTTTTACTCTCCACGTTAAACGTATGTGACCTCGATATCTTTCTTGCAATTTGCAGCTTTGGCTGGTCCGGGGTAGAGCTCTGTCGCCTCACAGCCAATGTCTCACCCCTGTACAACCCACTGAACCCAATATACGGAGATACCATTTTCGCAACTAGAGCTTCCAATTTCAAGTAGTTCTGGTTTGGTGGGTTAGTGTCATGCACGCTGGCTAGGATTAGCAGCATTTGAGTGATCTCGGGTGGGACTTTATCCTTTGGAATGGACTGCAAAGCTTCGTGGATGTTTGTCTTCAGCAGCACGATATCTCTGAAGCCGATTAGTGTGGTCTTCCGTATAGAAAGCCCCTGTTCTTGTATGGGGTAGAATATGGCCAGCAACGTCGGCAGTATAGTTGTGTAGAACTCACGCCACACCACAGCCAATTTCTCTAACAACACAGGCCCAGTTTTCTCCTTGACATTCTCTCTTAAGATTATCATGCCCTTTTTGAGGATTGAATCTTGGTAATATTCGCAGATAAACCTTCCAATTTCGGATTCTAACACCACTCGCACTTTTTCGTTCAATGTGTCCAGTTCTCGTCCTTGTAGGCGAATCTTGTGAAACAGGCTTGTTACTGAATGCTGCAGGCTTTTCCAGTCCTCGTTGTTGATGGCCGCTATTGATTTGCTTGGCTTGACTTTAGATTCTATGTTGTGAAGGTCTTTTCTGCGGGGAAGTGTAACGTACGGTAGCTGATTGCTCGCCATCTTTCGATCGATGTGTTTTCTGTGGAGAAAAGACGACGTCAAAATATTGTGTCATATGACAGAAACGCATACAACAAGTTCAGCAGGGCTATCCTCCTTCAGAAATTGAAAATGAACCGCGATTCATCGAGTTTAAAAGTTCGGATTGCCAGCTGGTGAAAGTTGTTTGTGAGATACATCTTCAAAGAAAACCGTGTGATTTCGACACCTGCACAACTATGTGATCTTCGATGCTCTACTGAACGACGCAATTCAGCGTCCCATCCTTTGCAGGAGATGTTGAAGAAGGGATCCCATTTCCAAGGTGGGACTACCCATAGCAACAGACAGGGGGGGGGGCTTTGATTTGAAAAAACCCATAATTTACAGAGTTCTACAGATTCTTACCCCCAGAAATATCATAATCGCTACAGAGCAAATCGAACCAACCAATGCCTGGCCATTAATAATTCAAGGGAGCTCGTTATTTTTGCAAAACTCAGTTTAAGACTGATTTATCAGAGCTTATCAGCAACAACTCTGTACTAACGAAATACAAAATGGTGAATCCTAGGCATCTCCGTAAAACCCGAAAACTCTCCAAAACCCCTGCCACTCGCTACAGGCAGTCCCACCTGCGTTCCATGCACGAGGCGAAGGCGGCATTTCAAGTACGGTAAGACTCATTGAATTGTGGTTAAGGACTAGTATAAACAGAAAAACAACTACAGCGAAAGTTCTGAATGTAACGTAACAGAGTCATGGGCTCTGAAGAGAACTGAACCATCCTCCCTTCGACTTCGTTTGACAAACCAGAAGAAGGACTCGAACCAACGACCCTTCTTCTGATCCAGTCACTTGGCTTAAATATTATCGCTTAATAAGGTGATGTTTATGTGTTAACGTGTAAATTTCACACAGGCTTTACCGGAATGCGGAGGAGTGAGAAAAGGGTACTGAGAACTGTTGTTCTTCACTCCTCCGCATCCCAGTAAAGTCTGAGCGTAACGTGTATGCATTGTGTGTTTGATCTGTGCATAAGCAATTCGCGAACGGGATGCGTATAATACAGGCTAATTGTGCCCATGCTCTCTTTTTTATAAGAATAATTTTATAACAACATAAGCCAGAAATTTTGGCAAAATCTAAGAACAAGCTAAGAACAAACCGAAGCTTGTCATTTTTAGCTCAATATAAGAATTTTATGAAATAACCTGGGAAATAATTGCAAAACAAGTAGATTGACAGCATGCTGATGTATCAGATGGCCAAGAGAGTCAAAATTTGCAATAATTCACACAACTGATAGCAAAACAGGCTTCCAAATAATCATAGAGGCCCGTAATGGGGGGTATTAGGGGGCACTGGCTGCACCCCCCAATAATCCTAAAATTAAATTCTTCCCAGCATGGTCCCTAGTCTTTCTATTGTTCTCGAACAATAGTTGCCCTCCTCCAATAATTTTTCCGGAGCCACGGTCCTGATTATAGAATTGAGAATCATTCAAGAACATTTCTGGCTGAAAACAAAGGAATATTTAAAAACAGCCAGATTGAAACCAATTTTACTGGTTCTTTTGAAAAAAAAAGGGTGTAACTAATTTGGTCAACTGTAGTCGAATGTGACTTCTTTTAGTATGCAAATTAAGATACCTTTTCTCCATGGCTGAGGAGACTCTGACCTTTATTCCATATCTCCACTCTAGTTGCCAGGGAATTTTTAGTTTTTTCATTAGTTCGGGAAAACAAGAACAAGGGCCCCAAAATTTTGTGTAAATATTGGAGGGATATTCGCAACTCACGTCTTATCTTAGATTTAATGATATGATAGGGTAGTGCTTTTTGCATACATGCGATAACAGTGAATAGAAAACTGAAGACATTTTTGTACTTGCCGTAGCCTAAAGCTGCGGTCAAACGCATGCAACATTTTTGCAACATTTGCCCAAAATTATTTGAAAATCCATGATTGTTTCTGTGATGGTGGTCAAACGCTTGCAACATTTCAAGCAACATTTTACAAAATATTCACGTCGTGTGTCGCCTGCGCAGTTTCCTCCGTTTTGATGGTTTTGCGCACCAAAAAACAAATCATGTACAATTACAAAATGGCGGCCTTGCTAAGTAAGAGGGCCGGTATGGGGGGGTCCCAGGAACGGTTTACGAAAAATAAAATGGATGAATATCGAATCACGAATATCAAACTTTTGAAGATCTGAACGAATCACGAATCACGGTAACATCAATAACGATTCACGGAGAATTATAAAGTTTCAAACACGAAACACGAAGAATGGAAAATCCCGATAACGTTGCACGAAAATACCCATACCGGCCCTCAAGTAAGCCTGTCTCGGGTTAGGCCTAATTCGTCATCATCGCTGCAACTGCTAGTCCTGCTTCCTTAAAATTCTTGCCTTGTTTCCACACCATCTGTTTCATATAAGGAGGTTTGATTTTTGTTCAATCTCTCCATTTCATTAGTTCACGAATAGCAAGCCTAGATAGAAGGTTACGACGTCGAGAGAAAGTACAACCTCGTGTTTGTTGAATCACAGAAAATGGTGCCAAACTTACAGAAACCTGATAAGTGCGCATTCCCAACAAGGAAATATTGCGTGAAATGTTGCATGAAGCGGTCGAACGCATGCAGCATTCATTGCAACATTTAAAGAAAGATTTGTTTTTGCTCGCGATCAAAATTCATGCAACATCAGTTTTCAAATGTTGCACGATGCAACATAGGTGGTCAAACGAGTGTAACAATTATTTAAAATATTTTTAAGCATGTTGCAGGAAATGTTGTTCGCGTTTGACCAAGGCTTAATAGAATGATTAGTTTTTCAAAAAAGAAAATAGATTTTATCAAGGAAAAATAGAATTATTTTGACTAGGACAACAAGGGCGAAAGTTGCATTTTTTCCCCAGCTGCTGAGACAAGGCAAGGGCCCACCAGTCAGTACCTTGGAAATCTCCTGCGAATTGCTGAACAGAGTGGTGTATTGGAGACTAGCAAAGAAGGCCTAACCAACATTAATTGTAGAACACACTACAAAAACTAGCGGTTCATGAACATGATACATTTTCCTTAAATTAACGTATGATTGTACTATTGTCTTTTTGATCTGCGAGAATGGTAGGTATTTGAGAATTGAATAAATACATGTATAACATAAACAATGCAGATAGTATTAATGATAATAGATAAATAACACATGTGCAATACAAACAACTGAAAGGTAATTTGCATAATGATGTTGAATCTCACTCGAAATATGAATCGACTTTTACTGACTGTAGCAGTAACTTCGGCGGAACATCTACACACTTTTTTTAGGAACCTTTTATAAGGAACCTATATGTAGAACGTCGAAAAACTTAAGGAACTTCTACTACTAAAGGTCTAATCATTAAGGAACTTTAAGATTTAATATTATAATCAATAGTGTGGATATTCAACTTCTTTAATGACTCTTGTTAACTTACACGTTACATAGGCCTAGCCTAAGCTTCTTTGTGTTGTAACATGTTTTGTAATCAGAGTTTATTGCGAAATGTTGAATTTCAATGCTTTTTTGTGTCGGTACTAATTCCTATCCACTGAATGAGCACATAGAATTAAGGAACTATTAAGGAACTTTTAGAACTACAAAGTGGTCAAAAGAGGTCTCAAAATAAGGAACTTAAAGAACTAGGCCCTGAGCTAGGTTCTTTATAAAAAAAAGCGTGTATAGTAAGTGATCATCAACGAACTTGAGGAGGGCATTGAAAATGGCTAACATAGCGTAGCATGACAACCAGTAAAGCTTTTCCCTGGCACTCTTTGTTCTTCCTCTGAAGTGCTACTCCGAGTCCAAAACTTGAGAACAAGCTAAGAACAAACCGAAGCTCACCATATTTTAGTCAATATAGGAATTTTAAGAAAAAACCCTAAGACTGAGAAACAATCACAAAAGAAGCAGATTTTGAGCACACTGATATGTTAGATGGTCAAGAAAGTCTAAATTTGAAATAATCACCATAACTGATAGCAAAAATAGGCTACCAAAGCATTATGAAAGTAAAAACAATTTATGAACATTTCGGGGTGAAATTAGAGGAATATTTAAGAACAGCCAGCTTTAAACCAATTCTACTGGTCCTTGTTAAAAAAGAGTGTATTTGAAAAGAGAACTATCCTCACCGATTGGTTGTTGGTCGCGGGTTCTTGCTTTGAAACTGTTCTTGTAAAGCTTTGCGTTAATTGCTGTACGAAGCAAGCAGGTACTGTGGAACGAGTCAAAGCCTCTCCTCTCAATGGCTTTTGTACTTTATAATTCTGTAATCTGGTTAGGAACCAAGAGATGTATTGTGAGGGAGCTATTCATATTTTATGAAGCTTCTACCACAAGGTGTTTGTAAGACATCAATCAACCACAGACGTACATTTACGGGGGTCTTTGGGGCCCAGATACCTGCCCTTTTTCTCAAAAGAATGGAATTGCCCCCGTTTCTATGAAAAAATTCCAATCTAAAATTGAAAAAATTACTTTTGATTCTGTAGATCTATGAATTCAAATCTACCTTAAGATTTTAGTTGAGTATATGCCAACGCTTTCAGACGTTCCGTAGGGCCTGGAACCAAAATCTTATGCTTACTCTGCCCCCTTGTACCCTTTTAGCACCCAATACCCCCTGCCTCAAGAAATCCCCAATTGCTGTCCTGAACAAGCAACGTAGATGTTGCTTCTATCTTATAAAGCAGGAAAAAATTTATTTTAATTTTATTATAAATATTTGTCAGGTGTTCTTAATGGTATCAGCCAGCGAAGTGAAGTTAACACCAGTGGTACATTTTTTAATAAGCAGCAAGTCAAAAAGCACTAAGCTCTTGACTGGGAGTATTTTTTCTGCAGAAGGGCATTATATGACTCTTGTATTGCTTTACCCTTTACTTTCGCCAGGGAAATGCAAATACACTCTTTTTTCTTATAAGAACCAGTAAATTTGATTTGAAGCTGGCTGTTCTTAAAAATTTCTCTATTTTCAGCCTGAAATGTTCTTAAATTGTTCCTACTTTATAATGATTAAGGAGCCTGTTTTTGCTATCAGTTGTGTTTATTGGGTCAAATGTGGACTTTCTTGACCATCTGTATATATATATCTGTGTGCTGTCAATTTGCTTCTTTTGTAATTATTTGTCAGTCTCGTGGTTATTTCGTATAATTCTTATATTGAACTTCAAATGTTCAGCCTCTGTTTGTTCTTAAATTGTTCTTGAGGCTCGTATTCTTATAAAATTGTTCTTAAAAAAAAATAGTGTAAACGGATTCTGGGAAAGGGGTTTGTAGCTAGTCTGTTATTTCTAGCAGAATGTTAAGCAACAGTGATGGGTCTTCAACCAAATTTGCTAGGAACATGCAAATTAACGGATTTTTGGAGTAGGGGTAGTCAGCCAGTCTACTAATGTTATCATCGAACTTGTTTTCCGTGAAATCGACTAACATGCAATAAGCAACGTACAGTAAATGCGTAAATGTTACTTATGAAATAACAAAGCACGAATAAGTGCATATTATGAGAACTGAGAAGGTTATTCATATTTTATGAACATATCAGCACAAGAACTGTGAAATCAGTGATAACTATCTTTTTGACTGAGCGCGGCTTAGCGATAGAGCCATTATTAGCTAGGGATTTCATCATTCTTTGATGTTAAGTTTCCCGTACAAGCATAGTTATCCCCTATGTAAGTCCTAGACACTGGGGAGTGGGCTGTGGAGGTGCACAAGCCCTACCTACCCAGAGAATAACATTCTCTAAGTCGGTAACGTTACAGGGAACATAATTCCAGCCCCCCGTCGGCAAATAACATTGAGCCGATGCACCCCTTCCATCTAAACAGGAGCCAGATGGTAGGCCTTGGAAAAGGAAGGCAGAACATAGTGCAAATGCAAATATCGAATAAAACAATAAAATGAAATAAATAAACCCCATCGCACTAGAAAAAACTCCCCTAAGAAGGAGTGGGTGGGTGGGATTCGAAAGAACAGCAAGACTTGGTTCTACGCTTGGTCAGTGAAGAACTCAATTGCTGATCAAAACAGCATGCCATAGAATCAATGCTGCAGCACATGGAACAAATTAACACCTCCCATATAAGGTAGTCACGATAAACTCGGGGAAATAACTGAGCTGTAAACAAGTGTCCCAGGGAAAAACCCAGATAGCAACAACAACCTTGTAGATGATCTGTGGGAAAAACCAAACACTTAGGACCCTAGACTTACGGGGATAACTCAAATTAAATCTGCATGTAATTTACATTTATCAGTTTGGAATGGTTTAGAAAGCCTTTTGTCTCATTCCTTTGTTTAAGTTTGGATGATGGAAAATTGTCTTCTCGTTGCTCAAAGTTTTCTAAATTTCATTAGAAAATTGATATGTGATGTGATGATCTGAAATGTTGTATATCAGATTGTTTATTGAAATAAAGAGAAAAGGCGTGTGTACTGTCACAGTTGAAAAGCAGTGGCGTAGCAAGAGGGGGGGGGGGGGGAGAATGGGGCAATACCCCAATTTTGAGATTCTCTGCCCCAATTTGAAGTTAACCGTCTTAAAGAACTTTAGATTCACATTATAGTTCATTATTTTTGCAACGTTGTCGTGTTCATTAATGTTATATTCTCACAAGCAGTGGAAAAAAAAGGTGGAACAATAATAAAAGAAAAGGCTTGTGCACTGTCACGGTTTAAAAGGTAAACAAAAATGCTTCCACAAACCATTCCTTTGTATACATTATGGTTCAAAATGTCATGGCTAGTTGGTTGATGTTGGTGGTATGTGCGATGTCGAGTAACATATCTTTGCTAAGAATTAGTGTTTCGCAACGGTTGCTTAGGCCTTGAGTAAATGCTGATCAACGAACCGAACTTGGTCTGGAGTAGACTTATTACATGAGTCCCAGAAATCGCTAATCACGAAACTGAGGCTAGCACTAAACCGAGTCTGCTCAAACTAGTTTGAGCGTTCGTCGACTCATCAATAGCGATAACTGCAGCTTATGTAATCAGCCAGGGTATTCTTTGACTTCAATCAGAAGAATTCATCCAATCAGATCGCTGAAAAGACGATAGATTTCGTAGATTCAATAGCTCCAGTGCCGTGAAAATGGCAGAACTGCGAGAAAGCTGTGGCAAAAAAAGCGTCCAGGGCTCTGTTTTTCTGCCGTAAACACGTTAACTTAGTTACATAATCGGGAACGGAGAATATTGGCACGGAAACCAGGGAATCAGGGAACAAGGGAACGTTAAATCTCTAAAAAGGGGAACATCGCAATGGCACTTCCTATTGCAATGGCGTTTACACCAATGAAAAGGGCTGCCCTTCTACAACCCCACACCAAGGTCTTAGGTTCCCTGAGTCTGCAAAATAGCCCTAATCAAAGTTTCATCAGAAAGTGGATTTCTCCTGCAGTCTGACTTTCGCAAGGGTCTCAAACATTTTGCAGTGGTCGGCCATTGTCCTTTTCTGGCATTTTTTAGGCCTTTTAGTAAGTTAATTTGTAGTATTTTCCTTAGTTAGGCTATTTAGAACAGAATGATCATCCAGGTTGGTTTTGGGAACATTCACCTTAGGGATGTGGTTATGAAATAAGCCCTGCCCCCTATGGGGAATATTTTTTATTGTTTTTATTCTAGTAAAATCTGTAAAAGACATTTCTTATGATGGTTAGAAAAGGGTTAGAAATAAGAACATTAAGGCCCAGGTGCTGCAAAAATGCAAACCTCCTAGAGGGAAGGGCATTTGTTCATTAGCTGATATCTATTGTAAAAGTGTAGGTATAATCTAAGAATCGCGATAAAAATGAAATGTAGAAGTCCCCAATACACGCATTTTTTTACAAGTAATTTCAGCTCGACCTCAGTACTAAAAATTGTTAAGCTGGAGTGCAAATTTGAGTACTCAAACTTGCTTAGCAATTGCTTAGCTTTTTACCTCAAAGTTTGTTCCTTAGAGTATTGTATCACAAGTTGGTGTACAAGAAATGTCAATGGTATTTTGCATATCAAAGTGTACCCAGGGTACTAATATCCACTTAACCTACTTTTCTATAGCTACTGCAAGATTTTCATTGCTATTGTATCAGAACTAAAACTTAATAGACTTTAGAAATATAAGAATGGTACCAAATAGTTCACAAGTTTACGGCAGAAAAACAGAACCCTGAACACTATTTTTGCCATAGCTTTCGCGTCAATCCGCCATTTTCGAGGCATTTGAGCTGTTGAATCCTCGAAATCTATTGTCTTCTCAGTGATCTGATTGGATGAAGTATTAGTAAACCAATGCCCTGATTGGCCAGAACACTTTTCCACCTTGCTGGCCTGGACAGGACACCATCGGTTACATCTACATATCTCATTTATAGGGTCCCGGAATTCTGTATTCTACTGTCAATTTCTTTAAATTCCGCAGTTCTGCACAGCCCGACGATCCTCGCACTATAACCTTACATTGAAATATTGGTCATTATTTTTGGGTTGTTAAATCAAATTATCAACCTCCCCCCTTCTGTCACCGAAATTATATACACTAGCCTATTGAAAATATTGCGCAGGTCGATTCAAAATGGCGGCAAAATTGCAAAGCTGTGAGGGCTAGGTAGACTGATTACGTGAGCCACAGTTATCGCTATTGATGAATTCGACGAACGCTCAAACTATGACTCATAATCAAACGTCGCATTTTTCGAAACCAGCTGCTTTGCCTCGTTCTCATTTTGGCACGCTAGTGCGGATGCGGAGGAGCAATATCAAATACAAAAGGCTGTCAAGCTGCAGCAAGCAAAGGAGAAGGAAAACTTTTGTTCTTGATTCACTCCTCATTTTGTTATTATTTGTAGCCTACAGAATTACAAAATAAAGATTTAGCTGTAGTACTCTACCAAATAAATTTTTATTGTTTTGCTCTATTTCGTTATAAATCAAAGAAACACAACACCCCTGAGTCGAAAAGAGTGATATCCTCTTTGGTGGTGAAATAAAGAAAAATATCTAGACAGCTCTTTTGCCCCTTTGTTTTCGGAATATATGTTAAAACATTACTTGATGTTTTAAAACAGCCTGCTTAGCTATCTGGTCAAAAATATCAAGAAAAATAACATAAATTACCTAGTCTATTGGAATTGCACGGAGCGTAATAATTCACGAGTGTTTGTTTGCTTGCGTGTTATGACAAAATGAATAATTCTTCTGCATTTGACAAGTTCTTTCAAATTATGATATTCTTATAAGTTTATGCTTTTCAAGCAACTGTTCGTTTCTTGTTCTTGGCCTTTCTTTAACTTTTCGTTTGAAAATGAAAAGGTTTATAAATCTATGTCATCATGCAAGTTGAACAAGTCTTTAATTTTCATTGACTCGGCTTTTGGTCAGCTGACTTATCCCCTTCATTCACGACTTCAATTTTTGTTTCAATGAGCAGTGTTTGGCTGTACTTCTAATTTCTAACATTGATGAAAAAGATAACAGTAGAGCAATAAAATATTCAAGTGACCTAACTCATCAACAGTATTTCCAGAATCCAGAAGCCCTTGATGAAAGGATGCGATAAAAACGAGAAATGATTAAGTTTTCCTCCCTTCATCGATCGATTTGGCAAGTGAAAGTTTGAGCGCACTCGGTTTAGTACTAGCCTCAGTTTCGTGGTGAGCGATATCTGGGACTAATGTAATAAGTCTAAAGCCTAGCGCAGACTAGCGATTTTTGTCGCCAAATACTGCGATTTTTGTCGCTGGAGACTGAATGTTTTTTCCCGCACACTTGCGACTTTTTCATGACGATCACAAAATTTTAGTCTCGCTTTCAAAGCAGGCCTCGACTAGAAAATGGCGGGAACACTCACTGGGCGAATGGGCGGGAAAGTTTTTTCGATTTTGGGGAAAAAGAAAATGGCTGCAGTTAGGAAGTCAAAACGCTTGAAAATGAAAAAATTGCTAGTGGCCTTGATTTTGATAAGGAGAATAAGACGAACGAAGAAGAAGAGATCAATGTGGGTGAGGCCTTGGATCAGTCGTAGAAAAGAGCAGGGAGCTTTTCATAATCTTGTCAGAGAACTTGAAGAAAAAGACAAGGAGATGTACAAACGCTATTTTCGGATGAATGAATATACTTTTGAGCTCATTTTAAATAAAGTAAACCCAGTGATATCAAAACAAGACACCCATCTGCGAAAATCTATATCAGCAGCAGAGAGACTTTCGCTCCAAAGTTAAACCAGAAGGTCTTCGTTTTCTGTGGTCCAGGAAAACACTTCATTTGTGGCCTCCATTTTGCATTGCTTTCCGAACTTGCCATGTGTTGCGGGAGGGAAAATGAGCTAACCATCACGTGTTAGGAAAACGGCCCATGATTGGCTTATCAACCGAAAATTTGTTTTTGCACCCCGCACACAAGCGATTTTCTGTCTTCAGTCGCAGGCGACAAAAAATAATATTTAGCTTGCCAGATATTTTTTTCAGTCGCTAGCGACAAAAATCGTGGGTGGTTTTTACCCGCAAACCTGCGATTTTTGTCGTCAGCGACAAAAATCGCAGTTGCTGGCGACAAAAATCGCTAGTCTGCGCTAGGCTTAAGGGCTAGGCTAGGCATAAACTAAAATTCCCATAACTTCTGTCAGACAGCTCCCAAATACAGGATTTTGGTGGCAAAATTTAGGAAATTTTGCTGACACCATAGCTCAAAACAATAAGCAATAATAAATTGAGGGAGAAACTATCTATGACTTGGGATTTGGTCGATAGTCAAATATAAGCAAGGAGTTTTTGAAGGAGTTGTCATCTAAAATCATTGCAAAAGTGTAGTGAAATGTCATTAATCTGGTATAGTGCTTTGTTACTTTGTTGCCACTACTTTGAGAATCCCCATTGGTTAGGTTTTTCCTTTGTATGGTGACTTGAAGGGAAAATGAAGGAGTCTCAAAAAATTTCAAGGAAGGGGAGAGTAATTTTTCATCTTGTACCCCACACATCAGTTGCAATTTTGTCATTCTTCAGGTTAGCATGCTGGTTGTTCTCCTTCTTATGCCCCTATAATTAACATTTATGAAGTTTTTACTAGGTAAATGACCTTAAACCCAGCAATAATGGTTACAATCGTGTGTATCAGATAAATTTCTTTACTTACAAAAATGTACTTTAAAATTCAAGGTCTCCTCCCTCCCTTAAAATGTTTGTGACCCCCTACCAATTTCTTGCCTTGCCACAAGGACAGTCTGGACAAGACTCTTGGGGCTCCTCAAAGCAGTAGCAACAAAGTTACAAATCACTTTACCAGATAAATTACTTTTTAAAACGATTTGGAACTTATTATTGATGACAACTCCTTCTTCAAAAACTCCTTGCTTATATTTTAACCATCAATGAAATCCCAAATCATGGATCATTTCTCCCTCAATTTATTATTGCTTATTGTTATGAGCTATTGTGTCAGCAAAACTTCCTACATTTCCACACCAAAAGCATGTTTTTGTGAGCTGTCTGACAGAAGTTATGGGAATTTTAGTTTATATTAGGCCTAGCCCTTACAGCTTTGCAATTTTGCCGCCATTTTGAATCGACCTGTGCAATATTTTCAATAGCCTAGTGTATTAATCAGAGGATGTAGACCAGAAGAAATGTATTAATTCAAATGTACTACTGTATAACGATGTCAATAAATGAAACAATGCAACAAAAAACTAAAATAGCAACAAAAGGTATTATTTACGAAACAAGAGGCAAATATTCCAACACTATCGACTCTAAATGGGGATTTATTCGGCTGAATGAGCTAAGAAAATCTGGAGATAATAATTTCCATAGGAACTTAAAGTTTCCCTCGCACTTTTTACTTAGATTCTCCCTTATTTCGGACATCCCAAGTCATTATGATGAAACCGAACGGTCACTGACAACTATGAAATGACAAAGAGATCAGTTAAACAACTTATCCTACTTTTGGCTACGAATATTTAGCAAGGATCTGCTCTTTGTCTATCAATGATTGTTCGCCCGTTTAACTGCGTATTTGTTCGATTCTAACACTCGAGTTGCTAATATTTCGATGGTTTCCACGTTCGGTAAACCAGGAACTAAGCTGTTTGCTGACTGGTTATCTATTTTGAGTGATATTCATCAATATATACAACCAAATAACGACTACACAACAACAGACAACAATACAAACAATATATATATATATAATTTCAATGAACATGTATCATTATTTCAGTAAAGTTATAAACAACATAGTTGTAAAGACTCACATTTCACCTGCCTTCTGCCTTGTTCAATTCGGAACTGTGAGCAGCTTTGCTTTTCGAATGATTTTTTCTCAGTAATCACTTAACTGTTGAGTTTTCGCAGTGTCTTCCCTACATCTCATTTACATGAATTCCTTGTAAAGGATGAATAAAAGTAGTAAATAGTATCGAGGTGTCAGGAGCTGTTGAGAACTTCTCGAATATTGGAGAGAATCATTTAGACTGAGACAATCAAAGTTTTCAATCATTGTTTTTAAAAACTGAAATCTGTCAACCATGAACTTGCTTATTAAGTCTGAGGAAATTAAAGAAAATTGTACAAAAGAACAAAGAGTAGTGTTTTCTTCACTGAAAGCCTCACTGCGTCGGTTTTAAGTGTTTGAGTTTGTCTGCGTCACTGAGCATAGACTTCAAACGAGTTATGGTTATGGCCTGACGCAGGCTAGTTTTGCAGCTTTTCCAGCTGGAAAATCTTGAAGTGATTGGTTTGACGAACCAAAACCATCGGTTGATGCAAGGCGTTACAGCAGCATCGAAAATAGGATGTTGTTTATCCCAGAAAAGCGTTATTGGTTTTCATTGGTGGTTCTTGACCTCGTGACTTATACGCGTTAGATTATCTGCATGTGTCACATTCAAACTTTCCTTCTTCCACTTTCTTTACGCCAAATTTCCTCTTTCGCAAAAAACTTTCTCTTTCATAAAAAACTTTCTTTCTGACAGCAAAGATTGGCATAAAGTATCGTGCCAAAATTCTATTTCTTCCGACAATTCTTTTCTTTTAAATGTGTCGTACATGTTTGTCAATGACCATATTTATAAACCCACCACATTTGAAAGCGCATGGGCATTTGCAACTTTAAGGAAATACATAACATAATCAAAGCAAAATCAATTTTTTTCAACAAACATTTTGCAATTTAGTCTATATCATTCAGAAAATATGGACAAAATAGAAAAATAGTGAAATATTGATAAACAGTAAATCAGAGGGGCTAAATGTCGTCAAGCGATCAACCAGAAAGGTTTTAAGTGATCAACCATACAGGCCCGTTTCTTTCGAAAATAAAAAAATTATATTGAGGAGTTTAAAATACCAGAATTGAATTATCAAATAGATTAACATGTCGAACAAATTATTGAATAAACAATTTGTTTGATATAAAGATGATGAATAAAATATTATATACCATATTGTATCATTATTCATTTTATACTTGTTTTAGAGTATACTTATTATAGAGTTCTCGTTATTCACAAGAGGAGAAAATATATTAGAGAAATCAGATAAAAAATTGTGGTTTTTTGCCTAATTTCTTTATCATTGTATGTATATCAAATTCAATGATTACAAATTATACAAAAATACATATTGACCAATTCTTACCTAGTTAATTTCACAAAATTTGAATTTGAAAATAAATCAAGATTTTTGGCCTTCCACGGCAGGGTTCGGAACTGTTCAAAGAATAGTATAATTTTGAGATTTTGAGCCGCACTGAAACAACTCGTGTGCCCCGTTGTTACACACAGCTATTATTTACAACCTCGTGCCATTTCACCTGAATTTGAGGGGATGGTATGATTTAAGATTCATGATTTGATTCACTGATTCACTGATATGATTTTCAAGCTTTTAAGATTTTTTCAAGATTTCATTAATCAAAAACAAAGCCTTATACAAGGTTGTATATTTTAACAGCTAAGTTTAAGATTTTAAACACAACATAATAAAATATTACATACCATAGTGAAAAAAAAAATTAGACAAAAAAAAATAAAAAATTAATTCAAATCTTAACACTTAACAGTTAAACCAGGGATTTAGATAAGGGTTTTTGGGGTTTTAGGTTATGCTGAAAAGATTTTACCCTAACGTTTTGTGCTCATAAGAAGATTTCAAACAGTTAGAAACAAAGTCACCAATTTTTGTACTCTATTAGTGTCTTGTTGGGACATGATCGTTGTAAGTTTTGATTTGCCACCTAACATCTGAAAGGATGGTTTAATTTTTCTAATTTGTGTTGAAAAGTTTTCCGTGTTAGTTTTATTAATAGTACAGTAAAACAGGCAGTGTATTTCATCTTCAGTGACTTTACAAATATTACATATGCGCTCGATAGGATCTTTTCTAGGTCTACAGTATCTACCTCATTCTATCTCTAGTTTGTGATCCGATAACCGGACTTTGGCGAATTGTATGCGCTTTTTAACGTCAGATATACATGTGATATATTTTTCTAACCTAAAGTTGTTTTTATATAGACAGTAAGTTCTCATTTTTGGCTGTTTATTTAATAAAGAGATAGTGTTTTGAATGTCAATATCCTTCACTCTGGTATCAATAGTAGAAATTATTTGCGATTATGTCTTAACCCAGAAATCCGAGTTTACTTCAGACCATATGCTTTCAAGACCAATTGTTTGCAAAATATTGTGTATTCGATGTAGCCCTGAAGATGTATTATTAGTGTCATAAGCAATTGATGTCTGCAAGAATTGGTTAATGTTTGAATTAAGGCGGGTACGCAGCCAATTTTTGATAGTTGATTTAAAAGCAGTTATATGAAATTGATGTCTCCCAAGCTCACAACGGACTCCAAGATTGAATGTTCTTTTCTGTACCCCTAAGATATTTTTACAAAGCTTAATGTTTAAAGATTCTATTGGATTTTTTTCATTGATGCCTTGTTTTAAGCATCCCCAAAAGTCTGCCCCATATAGTAATATTGGTTGAACAGGAGTATTGAAGAGTTTCAACGTTAATAAGGGATCTTTTCGAAAATGTTCACCCAGTAAATGTTTCATTTTGAAATATGCTTTCTGACCACGTTTACGTAGATCTTCAAGAAGTTTGTTTATGTTTAAGTTCGGTGTAATATGAAAGCCCAAATAGTTGAAATGATTTACTTGCTCAATTTCCATATCTGCCAAATTAAACGGCTTTATTTTACATGACCTGCCTCCTTTATTAAATATCATGATTTTTGTTTTCTTGACGTTTACTTTTAGCTTGGTTACTAAACAATAATCTTCAAGTTTTTTAAGTGATTTTTGAAGACCTTGTGCTGTTTCCGAAATGAGTAATATATCATCGGCCCAAAATAAATATCCTATGGTTTCATTGTTTATTTTAACTGGATCGCTATCCGCTTGGCGAAAAATGCCAGGAAGGTCAGAGATAAATATGTTGAAGAGTTTTGTTTTGGGCAGTGAATGTTGAGCCCTGTTTGGGGCAGTAGTTGTTGAGCCCTTTTTGGGGTATTAATTGTTGAACGCTGTGTGGGGCAGTCTGGGGGGCAGTAATGTTTCAGCCTTATTTGGGGCAGTAAATATTGAGCTCTGCTTGGGGCAGTAAATGTTGAGCACTATGAGGCAGTGAGAGTTTATCCTACTTGAGCATTTACTCTCCTAGTTTAATTGTTTTGATTCATCTTTTTTAGTGTTTCATTGCAGAGAGGAAGTCAGTTCAAGAAAGTGCCGATTTTTGTTCGATTTTGGGAATTCTAATTCCAGATCCTTAATTTACTTCTCCTACTTTCACCTTTAGTTTAAAGTGGCAGAATATATCTACCCCTTTTGAGCACTGATCTCAAAATAAAGACTGGATTGAGCATGATGTTGTTTCTGCATTGAGATGTTGAAGCCCATTGCTTTGGCTTGCGTTTGGCATCCCAATATGGCTGCCAAAGAAATTATATTGCCTGTATTCTTTGCTAACAATAGCTGCACGATTTGTCAGTCTCGTTCTATGCATTCATAACATTCCAACAATCATCATAGAGAAAACCAGCGCCTGGTTGAATCTCAATCCATTGAATTGGGCATACCAATATGGCCGCCAATGACTTCATTTCAGAACGACAGATGCTCGATCCAGTCTTTATTTTGAAATCAGTGCTTTTGAGTCGACCCAAAATCTCCAAAATCATACAAAGATATATATCAAGGATTCGGAACGATATGATAAGTTTTGGAACTGGTTTTCAATTATCATT
Source organism: Pelagia noctiluca (assembly GCA_963924455.1). Taxonomy (NCBI): domain Eukaryota; kingdom Metazoa; phylum Cnidaria; class Scyphozoa; order Semaeostomeae; family Pelagiidae; genus Pelagia; species Pelagia noctiluca. The sequence continues at coordinate 3,083,953 of OZ004320.1, forward strand.
ATGTACGTTGTTTGTTACATTCTCTCTTATCTCTGCTGTTGAATGTTTTGTGGCTACGAATAATATTATTCCTTAGTCGATTCTACTAAATTAACATCAACGTGGGCCGCCGGAATAGTGCTCACTGATAAACTGAGAGATTACTGTCCGGTGGCCCCAACATCCCATTTTCAAATGTTAGTGGCAGAGCTATATTTGAATAACATGCGTTCATGCTCAAGGTTACTTATATCATCATAAAGCCAAAATGCTAACATAGATTACAAGACATCATATGTACTAGCTTAGCTACGTACCTCTTTAGCAACTCTAAGGTATCTACAGTAGAATCCCGATAACTCGAACATGCGATAACTCGAACTCTCGCTAACTCAAACAGATTTGGCATTCCCCTTGAACCTTATTCATGTTATCGAGAGCCTCGGTAACTCGAACATTCGATAACTCGAACTATTTTTGATCGTCCCTTGCCTTCGAGTAATCGGGATTCTACTGTAGTTTGAAAAGAGAAAAACAAATCGTTTCGTCCAACTCAGCTTTAAATCGTCCTCATTCCAGGCAGATACATCTACAACTTTTCAAGTTATGCTAATACGCGAATTCAGTGACGAATAATCCAGACGATGCATTCGATGAAATTGAAAATAAATGTCGTGGAAAAAGTGAGATGTTAGACCACAAGGGAGTTATCTAATTGAGCGTATGCCTCGTCACAAGTCCATAAGGATTTTCCGCACGAGCATGGCAAAGCAACCTTTATATCATTCTCGGTTGCAATCACTGATCTCAACATAAAGACTGGATCGAGCATCTATCGTTCTGAAATGAAGCCCATTGGCAGCCGTATTGGGAGGCCCAATTCAATACAATGAGGTTACACTAGGGAGTGCCTTTTTTTTGATGATTTTTGGAATGTTATGAATTATCAGCACAAGACTGAAAAATCGTGCAGCTTTTGTTTTACAAAGAATTAAGTCAACATAATTTCTTTGGCAGCCATATTGGGAGGCCAGTTGGAAGCCGAAGCCCTTGGCTTCAAACATTTGGCTCCAGAAAAAGAGAATGGTCGATCCAGTCTTAATTTTGAGGTCAGTGGTTGCAATAGTCAGATGTACGATTGTTACAGACTTGAATGAGAATGGAACTCGGAAAGAACAGCCAGAAGTTTCACTTTGGTGTGATTGCAGTATTTCGACCTTCACCGTCCAGAGGTCATTATCAAGGGTAAGTTAAGGAAGTAGCATAGACAGAGGGTCATGACGGGGCTAATTGGGAACCGGGATTCGCCTTTTTATTAACTGCGAAATTAGGATTGGACTTCTTGGGACTGGGTTTTGGGAATGAACAAGTAAATTGAGATTAGGATTTTTAAATACGTCAATATTGGGAGTTTCTCAATTTCCATCATTTGGATGGGGATTTTTGATCATTGCAGTGCTGGGAATCGGGATATTTACCTCCCCTCCCAGGACCCTCTAGAAATATTGTAATTATACCAACATAAAGCTTCTAGATGTTCTTTATATTCTCAAACTACTCGCTCAAACTAACATTGTCTACACACTGGAATGATTTGATGCAATTTTGATGCGTTAAAATCATATTCACATGAGAGTCTAGAATCCAAACACAAGAGGTATTGTATTTTCATCCAACATGCAGTGACATTGTAGAGCATGACGAGAGTACTTAACACCAAAATTACATCGAGTCATGTGAATAATTTGCTATAAGAGTGGAACGAGAGTGCATACTCACAAAAGAAGACAATGAAAATGAGTACGATTTTCAGCAGAAAAATTTATTAAACAAATGAATCTGTTAGTTTCTAGTTTCAAATGCGTAGGTATTCAAAAGCAGATATTAGCCCCATTTGAGAAGGAATTCTTACTAGCCACCATGACATAAGAATGAATAAGAGAAAAAGAAAACGAGATATTTTTGAAAATTTCATACGATAAATTGATTAACTATGATTTATATCAAAACTCAATAAGAGAGACAATCACACTTCTTATGTGTTCCAAAATACCCATAAACATAACTAGACTGTGAAACCCATTTTCCAAGATTTGAGATGTCTTGAAATCAAGATGGTTTATTCGAACGAAGATTATCCGAGCAGGACTCCGCTGAACGACCTCTGACTTACACGTCAACGCTCTACCACTGAGCAATCAATAAACTCTAAATATGTTTTTACTTTCTTTTCGATAAGTGACTTATTTCTAGATTCAAATTTTGAGAAAATCAACGGTTTTCAGACCTAGGTGCATGCGCTTATATGAAGGGTGGTAGCTGGACTGGATTCATATGCACACGCACCCTTATATCTACGGAATAAAACATAGCCTAATTACACACAATTTTCCCATGATATTATCCTTATGTTACGTCCGCCTAGCTAGGAATGCTAGATGCAGCCCAGAGAGGGGTTTTAGTATTTGTACGATTGTATCTTTTTAGAGTTTAACCCGATACTTGAGCCACATACAAAATAAAACATTCCATGTTGCCACAGGACATAAAATAAAAGACATTAAACCATAACAAACATAAATCGTGTTTGCAAAACGCATTTGAACAATAATTACGAAAACAAATAATAATTCATAAAACCAAGAAGTTAAATTCTTGTTAGATTTCTGATTTGTTGTATTTACTGTATCTTCGGATTGGGATTTCGCTGATAAGATTCCTCCAAAGTGAAACATCAATGGAAAATTAAAGAACAAAATCTACAAAAAAACATATATTATTGTTATTATTAGCTCTTCCCTCTAAACACATTTAAAGCTTTGCGCCTAATACTAATCTAATATTTATAGTCCTGCATAATGTATAAGTCAATGTATCTGTTATCCAATATCCATTGTTGTAATTTAAATGATGATGAGTATATTGTAGATTGATTAAAATTGATGTCATATTGATCAATGGTTACAAAAATGATGGAAATGATAATTGATAAAGCACACATTTCTAGTCTTGTATAATGCATAAGTAAATGTGTCCGGTATCCAATAACCTTTGGTCTTATCAAAATGATGATGAGTATATTGTTGATTGATTAGAATTAATATCACTTTGATCAATGATCACAAAAATGATAAATATTATGTTGATAAAAACTCACATTTAGAGTACCAAACGTATACGTCAATGTATCAGGTATCCAATACCCATTTGTGTAAATTCCATGCACAAAACATACACCAATTGATCCGGGTACTATCTCTCCAACGAACAGGGGACCTTTCATAAAGAAAAATATCAGTTCAATATGACAAATTCATTATCAAAAACACGTCTGATGATTCTAACTGTTTCTTTGAAGATATGAGCCTCTAATTTAATTTTCTCATTGATTTTTATTTCCATTAGGGAATCGAAGCCTTTTTTCAGGAACGTTTCAGACTGGCTCTAAAGCTCTACTGATTCAGAAATTGCATCGAGCCACTAAGCATCTTTCGAAAAAGATTTCAAATTAGTTGTATTGTGTAGTAAGGCTGTTATACGTTTTTGCTATTGTTGGTCTAGTCTACGTTATCATATTTGCCAGATCTATAGAGAAAATATTCCATCTCTAGTAATCTCTAAAATACCAAAGTTTCAGTCTAAACCGATAGTGAATTTCAAGGCTTTAGGGTAGTATTCTTTAGCATTCTTAACAAGATCATCATTTTTGAGGGAACTGGTCTCGCTATGCGTACCACCTAAAGTAATAATGATTTTCTTGAACGGAAGATGGTGTTTTTACTAAAAAGCTTTCGCTAATTTCATTGTATGTGTTGTTGTTTTCATTATTTTTACTTAGGCTATAACCTTTTTCTTCTGTCCTCAACTGCTCGACCATTTTTTTCGAAATTGCGACATAGATATTTGTGAAATTGTCTGATTGGCATTGACATAAACTACTTTGAATGTGTTTAAGGTAATATTCGATTCACTGTGACTTGTCAAACATGTCCATTCTTTTCTGGCTCATACAGTATCAGAGGTCGAGGTAACAGGAACTGATTCTACCAGAATGGCTTGAATTGGTTTGGGCACATAAGAAACAAACTTACCAATGGCTAGGTAAATACTCCAATAGAAGAGAGGCCAAAATAATCCATCATGCATTGCAAATTTATATATTTGTCGAGGAATCATGGGTAATATGAATGCATTCCATTTCCCTGGAAAAGAGGTTTTAAGTTTTGTTAGTCAGTGGTTTATGATGGGTACGGGTGGGCACTGGATTGTTTCTACCCAAGGAAGGAGAAGGGTAATAAATGAAAGAACGGTTTACTTTATGGTAACACAGTTTTGGGGCGGGGATGGCCGAATGGGTAGATCACTAAACCCTTGAGCAAAATCAAAAAACAAAAGAAGTCACGTTATGTGGCCCATCAAAAGGAAGGACCAGGGTTGCGCTGCTCTATTATTTCACGTTTTAAGTGGGTACTTCCCGCTCCCCCAATTTTATATGGGGGGATAAGACTGGCCCTAAAAGCCTCGCATATGACGTTATACGAAGAGAAACAAAATTGAGCTAGGAGGGGGAATGTAAAGTGGAGTGAGACAGCTATTGTATGAAATGTCTGAAAGTTTTGAAGTTTTGATGTTTCCGGGCGTAGCATCTTGGATTAATGTCCGAGGTTGTACATATTCTGATCCCGGAAAAGTCCCCCTAAGCATCATATTCATTAAACTGCTTTTGTTCAAAACGACCTCACTCAGAAAGCCTACATCTGGCATTTAGCGACGTGAGCATTTACACTTATCAGTAATACAACTCCCTCACCAGTCCGGTGTTGATTCATTAGCTATTTTCTTTCCAGTACCAAAGTCGAAGAAGAGACGAGAAATGAAATAATGTTGACATAGTGTAATGTTGGCAAGGGATTCCTTGGGTAAGTTTTCAACATTAGAAGCACACCATCTCAAGAACATGAATTGAGTCTAAGATAAGGTCAATAAAGTTTTTAGGGGGATATCCCACTCGTAGGTCATCTTGAACTTTTCACTGATTCATGCAACTGGTAGAAATAGAAAGTGTAAATTTTTTGACGGAGAAAAAGCAAACACATAGAGTTATGTAACGTAAGGATAACAGGAACACGTGTATGCAGTTAGCTGAATCTAACCGCATGCGCAAAATCAACTTTCATTCTAAGTTCAGTAGCTATGTTCGGTTTCCGCATTTGGACCGGTTTTCAAAGTTGAGCCAAAAAACGTTTCGTATTTGAAAGAGACCTCAGGGTCACAGTACATAATAGGATCTTGGTTTGTTTCTGAAAAGAGTCGCTTTGGTGAGCATATTCAGGCTGGTTTCCTAAGCAAGTTTTCGTTATCAAGAGGGATACTGCAAGTACTGTGGGGGTCATACCCAAGTGTTATCCCTCACAGTACTGATTGTATAGCTATTTCCAAATTATAGACCCTCCAGTGTACTTATGGTAACTTCCGATAGAAATGACGATATCCAGCATCCCCAGTGCTGAATATCCTACACATTAGCTAACGAATACCCTTCATGGTACTGATGGTATCCTGTATCCCTCCAAAGTACTGACCCTCCGATGTACTGATGGTACTCCAAAGGCATTGGACATCTTCCACAGCTCGTTCACCAGGGTGGGCATTCACGCTGTAAGGGTTATCGTCATATAAGGTCATCAGAGATTCGAAGATTCGAAGGAAATATCGACAAGAGCAGATGAACTATCCTTTTCGATTTTTGAATCAGGAGATGAAAAGTCTCTTCTGTCTATTCTATTCTCATTTGATTAATATTTCTAACGACTCTAGTTGTCGAAAATATGAGATCCTCCACAAGGACGGTCGTGAAAAAACTGATAGTTTTTCTGCTACACATTTGAAGGCCTAATGTATTTGATAGATGGTTTAAAAGCGAAAACGAAGCCATAGGATGACGATAGAAGAGAAAGTGTGAAGCAATGGGCCACTTCCCTATTAATTCTAACATCGAAGATAACGGCAAATTTCCAGCTGGTGCGAAGGAATCTGGGATAATGGAATCAGGAATACGTGTGGGGTTTTCGTAACGAAAGAAGTTCTATATGTTTCAAAGAATTTCGTCATCTGCCCTCAAAACGACCTCGGTGATACGGTACCAACTCTTTGTGCTCAGAGGGGCAGAATTGAATTAAAACAAAATGGTAGATTTCACACCTATTACTTCTTCGATGCTAAAAACGTGGCACAAATGGCATAAAAGGAGTGTGCCCCATTTTCTTTATCTTCCCTACCTGGGACACGCATCATACGTTTTGTATTGTATGTATTATTTATTGCTAGTTTTAACAATAGTGCTATTTCAATAATTCAGACTTACATAAAGCAACTTTTAAGATTGTATCAGACTAGTTCTCTACTATAAAATGCGCGGGAACACTTTTCTCAAGAATCCAGATTTTGATAAGATCTTTAAAATGTTTAAAGCTCTGGACCGTTTTTATTTCATCAGGAAGTGCATTCAAAATTATAGGCCCTTTAAAAACTGTATGATTCAATTCCATAGTTGGTAGTTTAAAGCTTTGGAATCGCAAGAGCCTCTTTAACTCGAAGGATATGACCTGGGGATGAAAACTTCAAAGACTTCAAATGTGGAGCGTTAAAAACGAAACAGCAGACTTATTTCTTTCGTTTGGGACTTCGTGCTGACCGAGATGAAAAGACCCAAGAAATATTGGATTGATATATTGCTACAATATCGAAGCCAAAGCCAAAATATGTATAGGTATTTTTAGCTCCTAGCCCGGACGTTATTCTAAATCCCATAAAAAGCCGTAAATGAGTAAGAATTTTTGGGTAAAGATCATTTTATATATTGACTATGAAGAAATGCCTTTCCTCTTTGAATCTGCCCGGTCGCCTTCTCGAGGGTTCTGCTGATTTCCTTTTGACACTTTCGAACTCGAATTCGGTAGGCCAGCAGTACTCGCGCATGACTATTGATTACGTAGCAAATAGTTGGCTTGTTTTTTGCAGCATACAAACTGCCCTAACTATGAGATTGCTTACAAAAATCAAGCTTCTCTGAATAGACCTACAAATAACCTTATAGTTAAGATCGTTTCATTTGAATAATATCTCTAACTTGAAAAATGTTAGGATCAATGATTTGTGAAATTACTATCAAAGACACCCCTCTCTCCTTTCCAGAACCCCAAATTATTATCAAAGATATCCCTTTCTCCTTTCCGGAGCCCCATATTACTATCAAAAGAAACCCCTCCCTCCTTTCCGGAGCCCCATATTACTATCAAAAGAAACCCCTCCCTCCTTTCTGGAACCCCAAATTACTATCAAAAGAAACCCCTCCCTCCTTTCTAGAACCCCATATTACTATCAAAAGAAACCCCTCCCTCCTTTCTGGAACCCCAAATTACTATCAAAAGAAACCCCTCCCTCCTTTCTGGAACCCCAAATTACTATCAAAAGAAACCCCTCCCTCCTTTCTGGAACCCCAAATTACTATCAAAAGAAACCCCTCCCTCCTTTCCGGAGCCCCATATTACTATCAAAAGAAACCCCTCCCTCCTTTCTGGAACCCCAAATTACTATCAAAAGAAACCCCTCTCTCCTTTCTGGAACCCCAAATTACTATCAAAAGAAACCCCTCCCTCCTTTCTGGAACCCCAAATTACTATCAAAAGAAACCCCTCCCTCCTTTCTGGAACCCTTCTCTCCTTTCGGGAACCCCAAATTACAATCAAAAGAAACCCCTCTCTCCTTTCCGGAGCCCCATATTACTATCAAAGGAAACACCTCCCTCCTTTCTGGAACCCCAAATTACTATCAAAAGAAACCCCTCCCTACTTTCCAAAACCCTAAATTACTATGAAAGAAACCCTTCTCTCCTTTCGGGAACCCCAAATTACAATCAAAAGAAATCCCTCTCTCCTTTCTCGAACCGCAAATTACTACCAAAGACACCCCTCTCCTCTTACAAATCCCTAAATTACTATTAAAGAAACCGCTCTTCTTTTTAGAACCCCCAAATTATATCGAAACAACTCCTCTCTCCTTTCCATAACCCCAAATTTCAATCAAAGAATATCAAAGGGTCTTTTGACAGTTAATTTGTTTCTTATGCAAATTATTAAAATTTTGAAATATCAACGAGAAAAGGGAGAATAAATGAAAGAATTGAAGTATTCTTCAAATGTACAGTTTTAATTTTTTCATTAAATTTACACCTAGTCAATCGTAACATGAAAAATAAAGCTATTCAAAAAATCTCGTGTTTACAAATTTCGCCAAAATTAGTTTCCTTGAAAACAGAAACTTGGAAGTAGAATCAAATCAAAATAGCAAAATCCAAATTGTTTCAAAACATTCAACAACAAACTCTCAACTCCATCATGGCTTGCAGTGAAAGCCAGAAACCACACTGTCAAAGCACGATTTTTCATCCGACATCAAATGGGAGTTATTATTATAATAATTCGTGTAAGCAAAATTCCTATTTTCCTCCTCCGAATCGCTGCCACTGGGGCAATTCAGCAGCAGTTTGCCCATATCGTTGGCCGATTTCTTCTTTTGATTGTTAAATGCATGAAAATCCCCACAGTTCGTTCGATTGTTCTCCCCCCGTTTCACACTCCAACTTTGCAGCAATTTCTTTTCGTCAATGATGTTCAACTCGACCTCCATAGCTCTTATGTACGCCACGGAGTCTTGCAGGATCTTCTGGTGACTCCTCTTACCCCCACCAGTCTGCGGCAGTAGCTTAGCGAGGTCCTTAAACTCCTTTCCAATGGCTTTGATGCGGTTCTTCTCTCTAAACGTCGCCTTCTGCCTCATATCGGCAGAGTATTTCCTCTTGACATGCCTGCTCAAATAACTGGAGATTTCGCACGTCCCTTTTCCAGGTGGAGAGTTCTGCAACAAGCTTAAAAAGCTCTGCGGATTCTCCATCAGTGCTCTATTCATATCCCAAGCCTTACCAATAGAAACGCGAAACTCCACTCCACTTTTCCTGCTTATGTCCAAAATTGCTATGAATCACCATTGTCATCGTTTTTAATAGCGAAGATGTCACGTGCAAGTCACGTGTTGTATATCATTTCATATACGTCACATGTCACATAGCCTGTCAATCAATCCATGCATTGATTTTACCTTCAACCTTTACCTCATCGATGGCCCTTTATGACCGTAGGAGAAGAATGTATAGAATTAGATGACAGGCACACGGTTCTTTCAAAAGAATGTCAATTTTGTGTATTCTCTTTTTTCTTATAAGGATAAAGTATCATTAGTAGCTTCTCATCTCGAGAAATTTTCCCGAGTCTCGATTGCTACTGAGGGTGTCTTTAAATTTCAATTATATTTTAGCGACTTTGAGGTGTTCTTAGGAGATTTATGGTTATAAACTAAATAATGGGATGAAAAAATCAAACCACGGTCCAGGAGGATGGAGTTGGTGACATAATAGGTAGTGAAGTGGAATTTCCACTTCGGGGGTTGATGTTGAACAACAATGATCGTCAATTCTTTCTTCACAAATTTCGCAATCCAGGTCAACAGGCCAACATCAGTTACACTTACTTTTTATAAGGAACTTTTCATCCAAACCTTTGAACCATAATTTCGAAACTATAGACATTTTAGAAGATTTTACTTGGCTTGCAAAAGTTGAGAAACGCTAAGTTTTAAAAAGTTCAGTTTTTCAACTGTTGAAAACACTTCAAATCAACTTGAACCGAGCCGTTGTGAATTTCCCAAAACTTTTCAGCTTTTTAAAAATATACTGGACAGAGTAATATTTCATATCAAGTGAGACAAAACTTTCTCTCGAGATGCAAACGATATTTTTTGTATCAAGAAACTTCTAAAAGCAGTTTTAGAAGGAAAGCGTTTAAAATAGTTCAATACACTTCACTTGCACCGAACAGTTATTCTTTCCCAAAACAACTTTTTAATGATATTTCGAACGAGTAATATTTTATAAAGTGAAACAAAAATATCTAAATTGAAATGCAAAATGATTGAATATTATTTTCAAAAGTAAACTCGCTAAAAACATTTCTCATACCAAATTAGAGCAAAAGCCAAGAAAACTGTTTAAGAATAGAGGTTGGTTTTTTTTAATAAGTTTTAATAAGGATAAATAAGTTTTTTTCTGTATATACTATTTGGTTTCTTGAGCCTGGAGGTTCAGGTAGTGCGATCTGGCGATTGGGGAGTTTCCCTGAAGCTTCAAAGCTATGTGATTGGACAATAATTTAATATCCCTGAAACATGCACGATGTTGCTTGGACAGTAAGAGATCTACCCTAAACTGGAAAGCTCTTTAATAGGACGTCAGGTTTTCAGTTGTGTGATTTTAAAGTCGGGGGAATTTCGTAAAGATGATTTATCGAATCAGTAAAGACCTTCAAAATAACCGAAATGCCCAATTCCTGGTGTATGCGCTTTCTCTACCCTAGATACAATCGGTCTTAACGAGGCTGTTTCTGACATCAATTCTTCCATGATAGTCATCACTTTTCTCTACCATATTACCAGGAATACTAAATGCTATTTGTAAGTAAGAAACACAAGACCTACCGCTGTAAAGTCTTGGCTTTGAATGTCGAAGTACCAATGGGCCAGTGACGAAAGTGATAAGAACAGTGAAGTAAATCGCCTTGATCTAAAAAAACATATAAAAGACATTGGTTAGTGATGCTTTATTGTATATTATCTATTGCTGGTTTCAAATATATCAAGCATTTACGAATTAAGACCAACACAAGCAACTTCAAAGATTGCATAAAAGACATCATCTTCTAAAAAATGAGCAAGCACATTTGATTTCAAAGAACCATGTTTTGACCAAATCTTTAAAGTGTTTGGTATTTTGGACTGTTTTGTTATCCTCTTGAAGTGCATTTTAAACCTTAGGCACTTGTAATATTCAGGACATGATACAGTAGCGGATCCAGCATTGTAGTTTGGGTGGGGCCATTTAGAAAAAATAATAAAGGGGGCCCGGGGGCGAAGCCTCTCGAAAATTTTTCCGAGCCACGCCCTTCAAACCAGCTAAGAACGCTGGCAACGCCCTTTTTAATTTCTGTTCTATGCATCCCAATTAGAATTGTTTCGTCAATTTTTTACACAAATTGTAATTTCAATATTCTCCAAGAAAGTAAGCCTCCTTTCGAATTATGTAAAAGATCCTTACGAGTGGGTGCATCTTTGAAACTTTAGCTAGGCTAAATCATGAAGTAAAGGAGTAAGTCTCTATAAAGCATCTTCTATAGAAATGCCATGCAAAGACATCAATTGATTTAGTTTCGAATTCATTTCCTAAAAAAATATATGATATACTTAAAACTTTACATTTTTGGAGATTCACTCAACCACCTGAGATGTAAGATAATTTTTGATTAATTTTAATGTTAGGTACGTAGGTAATGTTTTCTTGTTACGTTGTTATGTTCAAAACATTACCTAGTTCATCTAACAGCCTAATCATAGGTTGCACTTCGTTTTTCCGAAATTTTCGACTTTTGAAATTTTATCGTTTGGGGGGGGGGGCATGGCTTAGGTTAAAAGCACAAGGGGACTACTGGATAGGTGATCTAATTGAGGAGTGTGACCCTGGTCCTTCCTCTCGATGTGACCACACCTCCTGACTTCTTTTGCCTGGAGTTACAGAGATCTTCCCCCAAAGTTTATGTGACAGGTCTGGAGGTGGATTCTAACCCACGATCCTTTGATCAAGAGTTGAGTGATCTAACCACTCATCCATCCCCATCTAATAAACCTTAAAGACAGTTATTGCTTTTTTACATAGATCACTTAGATTCGGGGTCCAACTGGGTAACATTGGATGGACACAATCTACAATTGAATCCACCATGTGGTAGACGCCTGTTTTTGAATCACAACGGACTTACCTGGTAGGAGGGGCATCACAACTCCTCGTTACTGATTGTTAGAGAATGAAAAAAACATTTTTTCCTAGAAGGCCTCATCAGAGTGAAATCCAATACACCACTTCGACTAACCGTATATTTGAAGGGTCGAGTTTTGGGGTGCAAAACGCTAGTTTTTGACATTTCTCAGCCAATATTGCCTATTTTATAAACAAGGAAGGCTGAATGACCATAAAACATGTTTGAGAACACCTATTGAAGGGCCTTGTTGAACCAGAAACGAAGCTAAAGTTACTTTTATCCTTAAAACAAATATGAATATTTAAGTGCTGATAAAAAGTGGCAAAGTGGATTAATATTATATCATATCTGATAGCTGATTGAACAATTTCAACATAAAAAAGTGAAATAGTGTTTCATCCTTGATGGTAAACTGCAAAAGAAAAGCTTTTTACACCCCCAGAACTCGAACCCATCCCCCAAATGCGCGGTTATTCGAAGTGGTGTATTCCTTGTACTGTAGCGTATACTTCCTCATAAAGATGATTTCGAAATTTCCAAGATTAGATTGAAAATAGGCACATAAAAGGGAGGGAATAAAGTGAGGATGGTTGCAAACCAAGTTATAATTTGAATTTAAAACACTGCAAAAAAGCTTTATACTAAGCTGCGAGAGTTGAGAGTTTTAAAAATCTAAAAATGCCTTTTGATCTGTCTTTTATTCGAGAAAGTATCAAACGTTTTGATTCATATTGAAATTCCAATCAAGAAAACCCATATAATGTGTGTTCTCTATGCAGTGAAAGCAATTTTTCAGAGAAATATGGGGGAGGATGATAATCAAATAAGGGGTAAGTTGTATTGCGGGATTTATCTAAAATGGGAAGTTGTTATAAAATGCTATTAGGGAATAATATTGAAATTTCAATATCGACCCCCTGCGACAGATCGATGGGCCAAAAGAGATGCTTTCGAGGGGGTCTAGACATTAGCTAGTCAAGAGTTAAACACGCTTCAATGGGTTGTTCTTGGAAGTAGACCACAACACATTAACCCTGAGCAGTAGGCCATCTAAAGAAAGAACAGTAAAAGGCGACCTCTCAAAACTGATTGTTCAGTGCAGATTTCCTGGCAAGTATTCGTAAACACTCGATGGAATACCTGTCTATAAACAAAACATGTCTGGTCATGCTGGTTGAAGATGGAACGTACGAGAACAATAAAACAGGTTATGATCCGAGACAAAAATGAGCTTTGTGGCTATTTCATGAGAAATAAACCCCAACTTTTTCCCTAATGTTCACTTAGCCTCGCTGAACCGGGCGTTGATTTAAAGTGGAAATATGCGTCGGACCATGACAGAAAATTCAAGATGGCGTCTCGTTTCGCGCAATGCATGATAGGATTATGCCCCTTAGCAACGCATAGCTACATAAACGAGTGACTACAGCAGGATTGGAGCTACGAAAGATGTAGGCTGCTGCGATTTGAATAGCTATGTGCACTGTGTCGCTATGTACAAGGCCGAAAAATGTTCTCGACTGTAACTAGGCCAGGCGTGCATTGTCACTTTGGATCTGGCTCATCGCCCTGCCCACCAGAGCGTCAATACTTTCTCCTGCTAAGCGGTTTGAATTGACACACTAGCCTATAAAGGCAAGATCCCAGTTTTTAGACCTGTCGGATGAAGATTTTGCTAGACACTTGTAAGAATATAATTTCCTGTGTTTCACCGTACCTCATGAATTTATTTGATTATACATGGCTCTTTAGAAGGATTTCACCGTAAACTAATCTTGCAGCTGGAATACACGAGAACCAGAGCAGTTGCTCTTATACTCTGGTCAGGGTAGGGAGATAGCATGCTGTCCTGGGTTTGAGCATGGTTGGAGGCATATAATATCATTGAAGCAGCATTACCTCACTAACATCATATACCTAGTGAGGTATGTTGAATACCGAGCATCAACACGGAATAAAGAATTACCCAGAGAGTACGACAACGTACCAGAACACAAAAGTTAGTCAGCATGACCAGAGCTGGGAAGAAATCCAACAGCGGAATGGAGTCATCTAGTGAAAATTGCATGGCTTTGGAAGATTCTCCACCTTTTGCATCCTGAAAATTGAGATGAAAAAAGTAGAGCAAGTGTCAAGTGGATAGATTTTCAAGGGGAGGGAGCCAAAAACTCAAACTCAAAAAATCTGCAGGTTTCGCTCCGTTTCCATTCAAAAACGGAGCAGTGTAAGGGTAAAGACTCTGACGAAAATGAGGTTTAAATTGGCTAAAATTTCGATCAGTGTTTTATACTAATAATGAGAGGGTCGGTGTTAGAATTTGCCCGGGTCCTTGAGGGGGTATTTTCTTATATACTGAAAACTGGTACAGGACGGTCACTTTTAGGATACCTGTCTTCGTGAATGAATTTTGAGGTATGATTTCGGTGAATTTAAACAATGTCATAAGTTTGGGGTATTATTTCAACATGACTAAAAATCTAATGAAATGTGCTTTTTCATAGGAGTCCTTGGCTTTGAATTCAGATTGCTTGTTTATGATTTTTGACAAGAATTTTCTTTAATTTACCACCCCCCACCTTTCAATCCAAACATCCAAAGTGTGTCTAGAATCATTTCAAGGCAATGGCTTTACGTTGATGGTCTTGTCTTGTATCCACTTCAAATAGTTTTGGAGATACCAAATGACCCAAAATGTGCCTTTCTGAAAAAAGTTGTTCCTATGAAAAATATATGGTGGGAAATGAATAGTCATTCCCTTAAAAAATGTTTCTGTAAATGAATCTTATCTAAACCATTCGTAAGGATCGATTACAAATTGAATAAAGTCCTTATATGAGAGATGAAAATTACATAAAAATAAGAGATTAAAATAATGTAACATTTGGAAAGTGGTATTTGGCCAGACATGTTTACAGTCACCACCCAGTACTAAGAAGTATATGTTTCTTATAGAATATACGATTCATTGATCAAATAGCGTTTGGGGCCGAAAAAGAGCAGCATTTCAAAGTCTAAAAATTAACAAAATGATACCCATACCCGTGAAACAGTTGGAACCCCCGTCTACTGCTAGTAAGAGCTGATTCCTTATAAAAAAATTCAAGAGACACTAGATAACTATGCATTGTTATAAAGGAAAAATCATGTCTATCATTTTGGTGCGCTAATCATAGTCCCCTATACGTAAATAGTTCATTTTCTCCGTCTATTGCTAATAACAACTTATCCCATATAAAAAATGTCTTATGAAATATCAATTTTTTTTAAAATAATACTTGATAACTATCTAATGTGAAATTTATTAATCATTTGAAATTTTTCTTAATAGTTTTGATTAAGCTGTGTGCTAGCAATAAGTCTAAAACATGCGATAGGTGCCATTTTGCGCATAATTTTCATTGCTAAGAAGTTGGAGTGTCAAACTCTTTACGTAGCGGAGTCTGGGGCAGAGCGGTCTGACCGCGCTCTCGAGGGGAATTTTTTTTACCGACCTATGTAGGTACTTGTAATTCAGGACTTTGATGAACGATAACTTTATAAGTTAAAGGATTACGAAGTCTGTGAGTCGGTTTACCATGAAAGTGCTCACTACAAAGAGTAGAGCTATATACACTAGGAAGAAAGAGACTCAAAAAGCAGAACTCTGCATCTCTCCTAGTGTAAATTAAAGGATTATCAAAAAACGTTTTTCACCATAAGAATGAGGACGCCGAAAAAAGTTTCGTTTCATAGGCTGTTTAAGAACTAAGGTTATTTTTTGGATATCTAAGACTTATTTAAGGTTTCAAGATTCCCAATGTCCTTATAGAGAATAAACGTGTACTTAGAAAGGGCAGCTTTTAGGCCAACCCGATATAATATGACAAACCTCACCTGAATGTGTATTTCAATCTGATGCAAACCAAACAAATATTTCTCCGGTTGCCAAGGGCACACGAACAGTGAACCAGCCACGTGCTCAGAACCACTACATATCAACACGTCATTGATGAACACCGTCGCTTTACGAACCCTGCTCCTCGTGAAGACAAGAAATCTGAAATGAGGAAATTGAGTGTAAGTTAGGTGCTACTAGCTGACAGAATTCTCAATACCACGTTATGCTTGAATGCACAAATGACAAAATTGCAGCCCATTCCAAACAGTGAATCCCTCTTCAGTCTCGGCGACCTTCTGCTTTCGATAGTAGAAGGTTTCTGAGATCTCAAAGACCAACCTTTTTCAGAAGAACGACTTTGAAAAACACACATTCTGAAAATAGCAAGCTACCAAAAAGCATTGGTTTAGAAAACCACACCCTTAGTCTCAGATAAGTGACCCTATGATATATTACAGTTCTATTGGCAAGGCTGTCCAATTGAATAAAGTTAAAAATAAGACCAAGGATCAGCTTATGGAAATCTCAGGCCCTTTTTTCTAACCACATCTTTCTTCTGAAAATTTGTTTTCCAAACTATTCTTTGTAGCTCTCTGCAGAGAGTTTCTAAGACTTTTGAGAGATTCTCAGCTTGAAGATTGAGCATGGCTGCCATATTGTCAGTTGCCATGATACATGTCAACAATGGGACTGGTGACTAGCCAAACAAAGACATCATTGCTCAAAAGGGCTCGGATTTTCAAAATTCCGTAGTAAAAACATGGAATCTGTTTTTGATAGCATTTTATATTGAGGGTCATATTAGGGTTCCAGGGAACAGGGGAACATACCCAAAATTAAAATAGGGACAAGGGAAAATGAGACAAATTAAACAGGGAATAAGGGAACATTGACAGCAAGCAGGGATCAGAGACCACAAAATATTAATATTTCTTCTAAGAACAATGAGGGAACATTTGCAATTTCTATAAGGGAACAGGGGAACTTGACCCCCAATATGACCCTCTGTTTTCAGAATCAGATGGATTTTTTAAAAGGACACAGTCTTAGTGTACTACATAGTGGCTCCTTGCAATTTCTTGGAACTTCAGCGTTGGACTAGGAGCAATTAGAATAAGTAGTGGAATATGAACTTTTTCTTAAAAGGGTCAGAACATGATTCTATATTCCACTTTCTATTATCTCTAGCAGAAGCTGACAGGAAATTAGTCTATTGCACTTATCTGCTCTTGGAGAGTTGGATTCAAGTCTCGACTCTCCCTCCCCTGATCTGTAAAATCTAGTAAAGGTGGCTAATGTTTATCTATGAGGCAACAGCCTTACAGCCTTACAGCGTTTATCTTGATCTCTCCCACCTGATCCATAATGTTTAGTAAAGGTGGCTAATGTCTATCTAAATTCCTACTTCGATGTGACTATGGCTGTGTGTTGTTTGGTGTTGCTACTTGTGGGGAGAATTTATACTTCGATGTGACTAAGGTTGTATGTTGTTTGGTGTTGCTACATCAAAGAGTGGAGCACTTAGTTGATAGTTACGTCTTTCGAATGATTGAACCCAAATTTCGTTTCCATTCCCCAAAGGGCTATGACTCGCGATGGACTGGCCTCTAATAGATCTATACCAGTCAATCATGCGATCAATCCATTCAGTATAGATCATGTAAGACTGTAAACACGTGATTTTTGGGTCAAATATAATACTATTCCATCATGCTGAAAATCATGAAGTGATGATAAAATCATACTTTTCCATTCGAGTATGTCGATGGTGAAAATAAAAAGGTTGAAGGGTGCATAAGGAGAAGTTTATAGACAACCCCTTCCTCTTACGTTGAATGTAAGAAACATGTTTAAGGCTCCACGAAAAATACGAGGCTTACACCCCTTGGACCCATTTATTTGTCCTCGGATGAAACTATTCACGTGCATAAGTAACCCACTTTTCAAAGGATAAAACGAAGAAACGTATTACCAGCGTAATCCAGGAATCAACAATAACGTTAGTCTCTCAGGGATCGACGAAGATGGAAAAATGACATGAAATTTCACCTGATGTGACTAGAATTCTTCGTTCTTCCGATTGCTTCACGTCCAGAGGCCTGGAACCTAGCATCTTTGGGATTGGTGATGAGAATAACTGGAAGTTCACCATAAGTGACGTCAGCAAATGAAAATATGTCATGATCAACGGCAACGATTCTGTACCTGTAATAAATGTTTACGACAAAATCTCTTAGTATGTATCAATAAATGCAGTCCACTTCTCAAAGGACGGAATAGCCGGTTTCTTTTATCAAAGAGAATTTCTGGAACCTACAAACGTTTTTACACTATGTGAAAGGATATTTGTAGGCATAAATACATCTCGAATCCTTTCCTTCCATAAACATCTGAATTTTAGAAGAAATATTGTTAAGTAAAATTCAAGTTTAAGTATTATTTTCGAAAATGGGAAAATTAGAAATGATCAAGAATACTCCAACCTTCTATTTTCTTTCCAATCACCAGCCTCTAGTTCAAGATGACCTTCAACTGGCCTAGCGTACATACTAGGAACCAGACCTCCAAGTGTATGCAAGTGGCCACACAAATATGCAATACCTTGTCTGTTAACGTAAAAAGATAAATCTAAGGAAAATAACGATGGGGTGGGATTTTTCATATCCCATCATGGGTTGCTTCACACAGGGTATGATGAATAGCTAGCTGTTGAGCAATGAACCTCTCATAAAAAATCCAATACTATCTACTAACTTAAGACTTACATGTCAGTTAATTCGAAAAAAAATAACACACCCAAATAATTGAAAGTCTGAAATGGGTTGAAAGAATAGTGTAATCTCCTTTGGTCGGTAAAGAAATTGAGAATATTGAGAATACTTACTGAACGACATCTCTCACTTGAGAAGGAGTTGTGACGGCAGAAAGTGGGTAATGCCCAAACCAGACACTCATGTTGACCATTTGAGATGCTTTTGCCATTTCATTCATGGCGTCTAAATCTTCCTACGACAAAATGTATAAAAATATTAAGTTTCTTCGTAACAATTCTATCATATAAATAAATCCAAATCATATAGCTGTGCATCAATTTCAGATAAAAGAATACGCCACCTTTCTGTTGCCAATTTGCTAAATAAGAAGTAAAAACGAAAAGTAGTAAAACCTATTGTCCTCCCTCTCCATAAAAAAATTTTAGGGTTTTAATGTGAATAAAAACATAGACAACGAGGGGTATTTCTAACATAAAAAGTGGTTAGGCCTACATTTTCTTTCCCCATTCATTTGCTCTCAGAACTTTCTTTCTCGACTACTTACTTCTAAAAGTTCTCTGCGTTATAGCTCAACTTACTCACTTTGTTATTGTAATATCATCTTCCAATTTTCTTAAAGTAAACATTGTGTCATCTATTTATCTTTGGTAACATTCCATTGTCTTCAAACTAACGCCTGATATAACTTAATCTCTGATATAATTTTCAGCGCTCAACTGCATATTTTTCGCGTTTCAATCTAGCCTAGAATCCTACACCCTTTTCTTGCTTGCTATCCTCTGATGTCCACAAGCAGCGTGAAGAATTGTGATGGAAAACTTCATATAAGCTGACATAAAATATTATATGAGCTTACTGTGTTACTAGCTTATAGACTTTTACGTATTCTAAAATTTGAATTTTTACATTCTTTTTACAGTTATATTTACTTTTGTTTATTTTCAATCTAACGGCCCAAACATTACAAGCATTGCTTTTCTTGGGTCATCTAGTATACAATATTTTGCAACCTTGTATTAGGATTGTATAACATAAACAATATGGAATCGAATTAAACTTTGAGGCCCTTTTCACCTTGTCACATTTGTTTCTTTCTTTAAATATTTACGTGGATGAAAATGTCCAGTCTCTATGTTTTGATAATTAATTCATTTTTAAACTAAGAATTTTCTGAAGGCTATTTTCAGTTGGAAAATGAAGCATCTATTTTCATTTGTCTGCAGCCAGTTTTGAGAGTTCTGCTTAGATATATTTTAACATGTGGTAAACTGCCCCTTTTCAAATGCCTCACCACAGACGAATGCCCCAACATTAAAAAATAAATTTGGAGAGAATCAATTTAAAGTTGAAATTTTACCTTTTCAATTATACCAAAGAAATTGAAGGGTCGTCGAGGTCCAGGATTTGGCGTCATATCAATCCCGTTGAATGCATATTTACCAAATTTCTTTTCTAATATGAATTGATATGAACCAGAACTCCCATAGCGATCGTGAGAAGACCCATAAGTTTTGTACAAGTTCAGCATGCTGTTGTGATCTGATAGGCCAAAGTCATCTGAAAGAAAATCAAGACTGAATTGAGGCAGGCCGCCATACCGGGATGTTTGTTAAATTACTCGGACGTAAATGTCATTACTTATTATCAAATTATTTAGTTGCTGTATTACATTTCTGAATCAATCTTATTCTACCCAATATTCAAAACAATTTAACTTCAGAAATCAATAAAGATCAAAAAGACAAATCTAGGATCCTCATTTGAGGCTTTCTTTCTACTCCAATTTCAAATTTTGGATGTGCAATTTTGCCCACTCTCAGGGATAGTTTGATGGGGGGAGTTGGGGCATCCCCGGCATAACTGAGTTTGGCAATTTACCCGGTAAAGTTTAAATTTTGATCTGTAAAATCATGTCATGAAAATTTGTCTCAAATCCTTACATATTAAATTCTTAAAAATTTACTTGGTACATATAAGAGCTTACACACATACTCCGTTGTTCGGCCATTCTTTTGATAAATGCTGCCAATTTGGATGTGCAATTTGGCATTTATTTATTGTATATGATACTTGATGTTTGCATCTTGAATCCAGCATATCTCAGGATGACTGCAACTATACCATCTCTCAATTTCAAGTTTGACAGTAAAGCGCCATTGTCACAATATTATGGTCTCTTAGACTCGGGCTCCAAATAACATCGATAAGAAAGAATACATTCTTCTCTACAGGCTAGCGCTGTTTTTGCTCTATCATCCTTCTTTTTCTCAAAATAAAAGCTTTTACAAAAATCTATTTTTGTATCCTACAAATAATTGCTGCAAACAATACAGTTTGATCTAGTTCTTTCACGAAAGCTGGCTAATTTCCGTCAGAAATGTTTCGAGGCCACCGATTCCCATTGTATCTAGATAAATCGCTACTCGTATTTCTTCAAAGATTGCTCTGAAAGTTGAAAGGTTGGACCGTATGCAAATTGATTTGAACAATGAGTGCCTTATCTCTATGTCAGAAAATCAGTTGGAAGCCTTCGGTCATTTACTTGGTTTCTATTTTTGAATCAAAAGCGTTTCTCCTTGTGATATCAAGAATTTCCTATTGTATATACTACCCTGGCAGTCTATTAGAACCAGTTTTATTCTTATTCAACAATACTTATTTTTTCATGACAATGCCTCTTTAATAAGTTGTGTAGAATCTCAAGCACAAAATAGCTTTGAGATTCATAGGTTTATGGGTGCATACCGCTACACCCACTATTAAAATTAGGATCGCTTGATATAACTCAATATACCATAATTTCTAATCATTGATAATCACCATGATTTCCTCTTATGTCCAACCAAGAGCCATTGAATTTTTTTCGGCATTTTTTCGTTAATTTTTGATAAGAAATCCATTCCTCCAAATATTGTTGTGAGTAACGGTTGTTCTTAGCCTTTGCATCTGTAAGATCTCCTATCAAAGAAATGTGGAAAACAATATATTTCATTTATTTTCAACATTTTTCAAAAAGAATTAAGCTGAGCATTGAGTATATAAGCGGGGTTTCTAAGAAAAAATGATTCAAGGTGTCACATGAAACTTTCAAAGCAAGGACATATGCAGGAAATTTTTAGCAGGGGGGAAACCCCTTTTGAAGACTCTATCAAGGAAATCCTCTATAGGAAAGTCTATACTTTTGAAAATGTTTGGGGGGCAACAGCCCTCCTTGCCCCCCTGCTGCAAACGGCCATGTTTCAAAGCTAGTTATCTTGTTGCATTTTTGTCTTTTCAGGCGCTATTTCACGCTGAAAGTATTAACAATGGCTTTCAAGTAAATAAGAAGAAGGGAGTTCAAAATCAAAAGTTAAATGAAAAACTAAACCTGTAACAAGGACAAGATCTGGGTTGATCATCGGAATATAATCATCACAGAATTCTTCCAGTTGCGGAATGATCTCCTCCACATATCGAAATTTACTCACATGGATATCTGAAAGCTTGGAAAAGAATATAAACATTAGCCACGTATCTTTAAAAAATGATATCTTATCAGACTAAAAACGACATTTCGTAGCTATTTTCCTACTTTGATTTGTTTTCATTTCATTTCGATAATATTTAAGTTGGTACTTACAATAATAAAAATTTGTACTAATTCAAACCAACTATTTACAGAAAAATTTAACTACAACCAAATAATTACTTAGTTAAACTATAATTAGCGACATATTTTACATTGTGCAATTTTTGCCAGCCCATTCTCTTATCCTCCTTTTGAAAGCTGTTATTGTTTTTTCATTTTTCATAATGTCATTGAGAGTGTTCCAAAGGAAACTCCCCCTAAAGGGCAGCGATTCTTGCCCAAATCCTTGTGTTTTTGTTTGTGGTAATTTGCATGGATTCTTTATTCTTAGATTGTAGGGTACATGCTTGATTTCATAAAATTCCCTCACTAGGGATGGATTTAGATGATTCAGATGATTCAATCAAAGTACCGTAAACCCAGTGGCGGCACCCCCATCCCCCCTCCATTTCCCAAAAGTTAGCAAGAATTGCAAAGAAAAATGGCATAAAATTAGTTGGGTATATGTCTTTAGACAGAAAAATTGTCAAAACCCCCCCTCCCCCGCCTCCTTCTTTCGAATTTTTTAGAGCTTATGCTGCTACAGCAAAACCTTTATTGAAACAACTACATACTTTCCCTTAGATTTTACATATGAAGACATATGGGATCCAGCATTCCGGACACCCCAATCCAGCCAATCCTGGTGGGGGGAGGGGAATTTTATCTTGAACTATACTCCCCCAAGGCCCAATCAATAGCATGCATACCCCATTATTATAGTAGTGGGAATGGAGCAATAAAGGAATTTCTTAATCAGACCCAGATATGAAGTTATAAATCAATAAAACACCTGAAGAAAAATCAGGAGATTTTCATAACGACCAGATGGAAACGGGGGACCGTTGTTCCGGTATAGGCCAGGGCCTATTTCTTGTTTTGAAAATAATAACTGGTGACGGTTGAAAATGTTATGATGTCCAGAATAGTGTTCCAGAATGACAGCGAAAAGCCAGGAAAAAAGAAGAATCACAGCTACGACTGGAATACAGAGTAGATAAGTTGATTTTGAACGACCCATAGGCTTGAAATTGAAAAAGATTCTTAATTCAAGCTGTTGTCAACTGTTGTCCGCTTTACAATTTGTCTCGAGATCGAGAGCAGTATCTGCTGTTAGCATTTTGGCATTGCCTCGTTCGCAGCCTCAAATATCACTATCACTTCCTCAAAAATTTCAAAATGGCTGACGTTACTTTTGATGTTGCAGTGGTAGGTTCTTGCAACGTGGACTTGATCAGGTCAGTAAATATCAGACTGAAGAGTGCGATGCTTAAGTTTAGAAAAATTGAAAATGCAAAATGAATTTCGCACACTGAAGCTCATGCTGGCTTGAGGGATGCTGATGATAACTACTTTTCGACAAGATTTTTACAGGCCAACCAACAAGGTCGCACATCAAAGCAAAAGATGGCCGTAACTGTACCTATGTGTTTTAGATACAAAGTTAAATAGCTCCCTGAGTTGTACAGGTTGTGTAGTCCTATGGCCTAACTCAGAGAAACACTCTTGAGTCAATAAAGGAATGGGTGAAAACAAAGCGTTACAAGATCAAATATGAGAATTAAACGGTTTAATGATTAAGTCAATTAATATGTAGAGTTCTTGCGCCCAATGTGGCCACCCTCAACAATTTGAGAAAATTCGAGCGGCTTGCAGAAAAATTTAAAATCAAATAGGTTTGGGTCTAGCTATTTCCTCAAAAACCCACCAAAATGTTTGCTGATTCCATAACCTTAATTTTGTTTATCATTTTCGATTTTTGTTTCGTAAATAATCTTATAAACAAGAATCATACAGGGACTAACCTTTACTTTGAGTGTGAGTATTCCTTCATTTTATCATTCGTTTTTCAAAGTCACGCTTCGCTTTTAGTCTCTTATTTCCACTTTCTAATTGTAAATAAAATTTAAAAGAACTTAAACAACACTTTGACCTCTGACTTGGAATATGAGAGAAGAATTTTGAAATATTTTTTATGTGAACTGAACAGGGGGCGACATTTTTGAAAGGCTCTCAATTGGTTGAATTGTTTCTAACTTGGCCATCCTATGTGAGGCATTCGCAATTTTATTGGTTCGCTTTCCAACCGCATTCTTTCCTAAAAACAGAGATGACTGGATTTTTATTAATGAAATCTTGAAATCTTGAAGCAAAATAGGGGGTCATGTAACACATTCCACGACTTAGGCCATTTTGACCGTTCCTTGCCTGTATTGTTGTTTTGAGAAAACGAGTTGAAAGATCACATTGAAATTATGGTGAGACTTAAACAATAAAATGAGAAGTATTTCTATTGTAAGTGGATGTTTGAAAAATTCTTTAGAGTTTTTATTATTACTAAAATGTTTCAAAAGGTGGCCACTTTGGGTGCAAGGACTCTATAAGAGCAATATCCACCCTACTTGTCCACCAATGATAGAATCTTAATACAAAATATGTTGATTAAAAACAGGAAGATTTGCAAGACTGATTGTAAACAATTTTCACTTCAATTTCAAGATTGTAAGCAATGAGATATTACACTAAGCATGTACGCTAATAAGCCTTCTTATGCCTTACAAACTAAATTTATCATCAGGATGTCGGCAGATGTCAATAATTTGGGGCTAGAAATCAGAAGTGTGTATTTATATTAATCATATAAATCATTATGGGTATATGTAGTAGTAAACAGGCCTATTTTGTTGCATTTTTAAAAATTTGGATTTGTATGTTTGGGTATTCAACCTACAAACTTCTCCCACCCGTCAAACAATAGAGAATTCAATTTTGCATGAGAGGCCTATCAACTACTCTATATACCCTATTATTTCTTGCCCCAATTTCTTGAAATCCCCTATCAGGATTTCAATAATTCCTAATAAACTTCGAGAACACTTAGGCCCTATTTCAAAACAATGCTGCTACTAGATTGGAAAGTTTGATATGCGTGGGAGATTAAATGCCTACGCATTTCTAACCCCTACAGTACTGAAGCCTTGTGCAGAATTTAGAAATCCCCAAACTCTGTTCAATCTTTCTCAAACTGGGCTGGCTTTGTGCAGTTGAAGTTGAAATTTGTCATTTGAAGTCATCATCTGGATGGGTAACTTTTGGGCTGTCAATGACTAACCTCACTTTCCTTTGGAAGAGATGTTATTACTAGAGGTTGCGGATTGCCTTTTGCAGGCTAACACCTTAAGCATGAACTTGCTTACTTTGATTTGATCTGAGACCCACAAATTTGACCTGTGAAAATACCGTTCGGATTAGGACATCATGATGAACACACTTGACTGATCTTATAAGAGTGATTGACGAGGAGTAAGAAATTGCTAAAATTCTAATAACACATGCAGCTAGTTTATAAAATAAGCTTTGCTGTTGATTTGGAATTGAATGGACAAATGTTTAAATAACTTGAAAGTTTTCTTTCTTGACAGTTATGTGCCAAGATTCCCAAGAGCTGGAGAGACAATCACTGGAACCAAATTTGCAATTGGATGTGGAGGAAAAGGAGCCAATGCCTGTGTTATGGCAGCAAAACTCGGCGCCAACACGTCAATGATATCCAGGGTGATGTTTATTATACTTTTATTGCAATTTATGATATATCAAACTCTGTAATAAAAATTAGTCTTTGTTTAGTTTTGCTCTACTTTATCCCACCTCTTTTGAGTGAGTGAGTTCATGTTTAACAAATTAGCCTATGAAAGTCCACAAGATGCCCTGTTTCCAGAAAAGGCCCGGTAGCATGCACTGCATGGCTTACTGTATATATTAGGAAATGAGGTCCTAGTGTGTTTAATGCTCCCATTTGTGCAACAAAAGTTCCTATCTAAAAACGACTGCGAACTAGATTGCCACAGAAATTAGTCTAACCATGATTTCAAATGCACCCCATCCATAATCTCCTGTACTGAAGAAACAGGCTTGTAGATTCACCCCACTGCACTTCGGTTCGCTTTTCCGAACCTATGTAATGCGGATTTTCAACTGAGGCTATGCCTTGGTTTTAAAAAAGCTATTTCTGATATTTTATGAAAGGTGATGTATTAGCCAAAAGCTAAGATTTCAGAAACAAGGATCTTAGGAATACAAAGGAAAGGTTTAAAATCATTACGAATGGTTAATTATTTTTTGTTTTAAGATTGGTGATGATGCTTTTGGGGAGATGTTTCTTAAATCGTTTTCAAAATATGGAATAAATGTAGGTAAGGAAATACTTTCGTTGAAGTATCGATTACTGCCAGGTGAAAACAATTTCTCTAAGTTAGCTAAGAATAAAACAGATGTTGTGCCCCAAATCAAATCATTGTATAAGTCTAACTGAAGAAGATATTATAATCGGAAAAGTCTTTTATCGGTTCAGAATAGCACGAAAATTCGGAAATATAGTGAAACATAGTAACTACTAAAGCCATTTGTTGTCTGATACTCATTGCAGTAGTACATCAGAGAGAGAACGAGAATGAAAGCTAATTAGTTCTTGCATTATTAACTTTAGCCAAGAATAAACAATGATTGCAGCTATAAAACTGTCTGAATGAAGTATTTAAGATGGCTTATCCTTCAGGTCATCTTCAAGTAACGAAAGACGTGACAACAGGAGTTGCTCCTATTTCTGTTAATGACGATGGTTTGTAGAAATTACTTCATATTGATTTTTAACAAGTTTTATATGTCTCGATTATACTTTCCTTTTTCAAAGATTGTGGTTTTCTTGTTTTCAAGGGTTGTAGAAAGTTAAAGTTTTTATGAGTTTATGTTGAGCAAGATGGTCGATGAAAGACCACAAGAGGCATGCACTGCATCAATAAACATAGCAGACTATTTCCTAGTATGTTTGATGCTCAAATTTGTCCAACGGAGGCTCCTATTTGAGAACGACTGCCCAGCAGACAGCCTCTGGAATTGATGGTGGGTTCGAACCCACGTCGTGGAGAATCTCTAATACCAAAGCTGTAAACAGTCGCATGCAATTGCACCGAAATATCACACCATATGTTGTTGTAGAAATATTGGCTTATTTGTAAAATTTGAATAATGAGTTGTGATTGAATCCAACAGGAGAGAATGCAATAGTCATTGTGAAAGGGGCAAATAATCTGCTAACGAAAGAGGATTTGATAAATGCAAGTGATGTCATTGAATCTGCCAGGGTTGTTCTCTGCCAATTGGAAATCAACCCTGACGTCACGTTACAAGCCCTTAAGATGGCAAGAGCAAAAAAAGGTAAATTCCACTGTTTTTTCATTTTCCTATGAGTGACCAAAGCAAGAGTATTTATTTGTTAACGCAGGTCAGGGTTGTGGCAACTTTACAGCTAATGAAGATCTGAAGCTTGTGCTCACAGAATAAATATTCTAGAACGAATGTCCTGGGTACTCATTCACTGACCAAAGGTTGGACAGCTAAGTTGCCCGATGGCTTCTAGTTCATGATTCCAACCGTTCGTTGATTCGAACCCATGAAGGTAGCCCTTCAAGGATTATAAATCCAGTGCCTTCTTGTTGCGATTTCTTTTCGAATTGAGGAGTGGGAGACAGGCCACAAATGCTTTGGAATAGTACTGAAAGGCATTAGAAACGACAGACATTGCCTTCCTTGCTGTTTACATGAGAGGAGAGGACAGCATCTGCAAAGAACGTGGGAGAAAGACTCTGAAATGACAGAAGCATGTTAGTGCTTTCTTCAAACACCTGACAGTTCTCAATTAGGATTACAATTTATCGTTAATATTTCATGTGAAATGGGCTTCTTTTAAGATATGGTGCATGATCCCCCGCAGAGAGTGTGAATATGTTGGTGAATTTGACCCAAGATGGTTGATCCGTTTAGGTTGACCCAGCGTATATCATCCCTTTTGTCTGTAAGAAATATTAGCAATGAACGAGTTGTAAAATGTGGAAATCATGCTAAAACAAAGGTCCGTCATAAATAGGGCAAGAGTGATATGTGGTGGGTGTAGTAACGGCTGAAGAGGTTAAGGTTCAGATGATGAAAATGATGATCATAGAATTAAAGTCGTTTTCTTGATTTTGTTTCAGTGACAACTATATTCAACCCGGCACCTGCTGTGGAGAAACTCAGCCTCGAATTCATCCAGAACAGTGACATTGTTATCTGCAACGAAACAGAGGTGAGTTTCAGAAATTACGAGGGATCGTCTAAACATTAATGCGTAGCTTCCGCAGAAAATCGTTTCACATTCGTATAAAATAATTTCAAAATCGCTCCAGACCGTCTGACAATCGTTCAGCAATATTTTGAATGGACGATTAAACGTCTAGTTTGAAGCAAGGTTTAACCTATAATCACCCGTGTACGCTATTGTTGATTGCCATTGTCAGAGAATGCATAATTGCTGTTGTTGGAAACGGTCAGCAGTTAGGGTCCGTAGACACATAAGCATAAGGCGCTGCCCAGAATCAGACCACAAGCTTGCAGACTAACAGCATGGCAGCAAAAAGTTGAAATGCCCTCCCTCTCTTCCCTGGGAATGACCTTCGATGAAGAAAAACATAGGACCTCTGTTTAGCTAGTTAGTAAATTTTGCATAACATTTCTTGTTTTCCTCCCAGTTACATTTTCTCTGTCACCTCAGCTCTCACCGCATTTCTTTCTACGATGTGACGTATGCCTGGTCACCAACCTTAAAAGCTCGTTTCGATCAGGCAGTAATGGGCAGCATGGCTCGAGAGACGGGGACCTGAGCCGTATTGCATAATTGTGGTGGTTGTAGGGGTTGGAAAGCCTTTTTCCTTTCTCCAGGGACTGGTCTTTATCCTTGGGAGGCAAATGCTCTGTCCAGGTCCTTGGACGCTTT
Source organism: Pelagia noctiluca (assembly GCA_963924455.1). Classification (NCBI taxonomy): domain Eukaryota; kingdom Metazoa; phylum Cnidaria; class Scyphozoa; order Semaeostomeae; family Pelagiidae; genus Pelagia; species Pelagia noctiluca. The sequence goes on from OZ004320.1 coordinate 3,112,919, forward strand.
TCAGGGTGCCTATTGCACAATGCCAAACTTCCTGATAAGGGTGACGGGTTAATTACTCGCGAAGTCTTTTCAAAATCGTTTCATGATCGCTGAAAATTGTTTCAAATTGTTCCTAATTGTCTGAAGATTGTTTCAAAACGTGCAGCATTTCAATTTGCTGGAAAACTATTTCAAATTACTCGTGAAGTCTTCAAAACACTTTCAAAATCGTTTCTAGTCGTTTCAATTCTCTCCGTAACCGAAAATAGGTTTCAAAAGATATTGACATTGTACCGATTTGAAGAAACTGAAGAATATCTGAAAATCACACGTTGACCCCAATAAAATCCATATTTGAATGAATGCTATTCCTAGGCAGAGCTTCTCACTGGATTGACTGTTGAAACAAAAGAACAACTTGAGCTTGCAATTAGAAGCTTGTTATCAAAAGGATGCAATAAAGTTGTGATTACGCTAGGATCAAAAGGAGCTGTGTGTGCCACCAGTGAGTCTCCCGTTCCGCTGTTTGTCGATGCTGAGAAAGTAAATGCAGTTGACAGTACGGTGAGATTTTTATTCATCTGTTATTTTTTTGAGGTTGCCCTTATTTATTGCTTTTTCGTCATAATACCACCACCCTTCATTTCAATCATCTTTGGGTAAGAGGTAGGAGCGAGACAGTGAGTTTCGAGAGGCAGGAGTCGAAGAATTCTTCGATAAAAAGGTGGGCTTCATACGTAAGATATTTCACAAACCATTGTTTGCCTATGGAAAGATTGTTTGCCTCTGGAAAACTCGATTAAAATCTAAAAACCATTAGAAAAGGTAACAGTTTTAGCTAATCATAATAGGGCACCATGTTTATCAGTCATGTCGACAGCCAAAAATTGGATAAAAACTGAAAGCCATGATGAAAACTACAAAGTAGTCGACAAGTATGCTTAAAGGGGTACATCATGTATGTTTCTTCCTCTTAAAGGGGTACATCATGTATGTTTCTTCCTCTTAAAGAGGTACATCATGTATGTTTCTTCCTCTTGAAGGGAGCTGGTGATGCATTTGTTGGAACTTTGGCCTATTTCTACGCAACTCGGAAAGACCTTGAATTTGCAGAGATCGTCAAACGAGCTTCTTCTGTTGCTGCTTTGACGGTAACAAAACAAGGAACGCAGACCAGCTATCCTGAGAGATCAGAGCTTCCCAAGGTCCTATTTGTTTAGGAAGATGTCAAAGTGAATGCTCCATGTAACGAACTTCAAAGAATATGATTGGGTTATCAGGTGAGGGATTGCTGCTTGAATCAAGATAATCATCAATGATAGAACTATGATCTCTAATATACAATGGACCTCGTTTCAGTTAAATCTACCATTTTGGATTCCTGAAAATTTGCATAAAGCGATCTTTTGCAAAGTCAAACACAACGCAATGCATCAAGCAATGCTCAGGGATAGAATTATGTCAATCCAAGATGTTAGCATTAATTGAAAAGTGGTTCATATAATCTCATTTGAATATGATTGAAAGCAAAGAAGTAGTTTCTTGTTACTTTGAGTTTCTCTTTTGCTATCATCAGACAGACTTAATGATTTCTTGACTGGATTAAATAATTGCTTAATCGTTTTACCATAAATTCTCTGTTAAAACCCCAAGGGGGTTTGTTGAAATCCAGGACTTTTAGGGGGGTTTATAAGGGAAGTGGGGGCTTAGCTTATGTAAATAGGCATTTGTGCAGTATACTTATGTTCGTCTGAGTCTTTGATTTCACTGTAGCTATTCGACTTCACCATGATCAAAACTCCCCATCTTTATATAGTTTGCATCATTTTTTCCATTTTTGGGGGTTGGGCTTAATTGATAGAAGTCTGTCTAAAAAAAGAATTTAAGGAAATTCTTTTTAATGATTGCAAGTAACTCTGAGCAACAAAAAACTAGACTCCTTTTATATATTATCGCTCTATATTTGTGTTCATTGAGCCATATTATTCTTGTTTAGACTGCCATAGAGATATAGATATAATAGTAGATATTTTTGTGAAATTTATAGACAAAGCATATGAATTTAGAATCGCGTTGTGTCCAGATTGGATGCTCAGGCGGCTTTAAGTATTGTTTTTGAAAGAAAAATGGAGTTTTACTCATAGTAAGCATAGTCATGAGAGAGAACTAGTTCTCTCTTATGACTATGTAGTAAGTTAATAATAAAGATGCAATGAATTACAATCGATATTTTGACACAAAATAACTCCATATAACAATTAACAGCCATTTTGAATGTAAACAAGTGCATTTGAAAACTCAATAAATAGATAAACATATAGCTTCTGGTAAAAATATGCACAAAAGTATTTTAACTTAAAGCCAGAGACATCTAAAACTTGAGGGCTCTTGTTTAGAGACTCTTCAAATTAACCAGGAAGGGAACGACAAAATCATACAATAAATAATCTGAAGCGATTCAAGATCTTTGGATTTGTTCTTCAAATTTGGGTTTTGAAATCGTTTTTACGAAAAGGATTAGAGAAATATCGCTGCAAAACATGTATCTATAGGCTATGACGTAATATTTTCCGATATGTCTGGCTATTGAAATAAATAGTAAACTTGAGGAGAAGCAGGATTTGGAAAATCAACCGAGATAATTTGTGAGAATGAAAATGACCCGAGTAGGACTCGAACCCAAGACCTCTAGATTTATACAAATCTAGAGGTCGTGGGTTCGAGTCCTTCTCGGGTAATTTTCATTCTCACAAATTATCTCGATTAAATAAATAGTACAAAAAGCTTAATTAATTTTTACATAAATACGAAAATAATAACAATAATACAAAACTTGTAAACAAATGAATATAAACAACAATGTGAAAATAGTTATTTTACAAAAGTTTTCATCACTTCTGATATTGTGAATTGACATGCATTTGTACGACGCACGTGTTACAGTTCAACTCAACGGAGTTCTGATCGCGAAACTTCTGGTTTGAATACGAGGACTGGAGCTCGAAGTTCAAATAGATTTGTTTGATTTCTTGCAACATCTGCTGTGACGTCAGTCGTTTTGCCACGTCAGCACTCCAACATGTTTCTATCAGTTCTGTCACTTTGTGAATTATCTATGAGGGGAAAATAGTTCTCATTATAGCATGAAAGATGGAGTTTAAAACAGAGAATAAGCGGTGAAAATATTGTTCATAAAATTGAGATTTCGAGTCTAGTTCCATCATGATAGAACAGGAATTTCTCTTGTCGAATTTTCTGCTCTGTTTAGGCCAAAATCTAGTCTTCGAGAGTAGGGGGGCCTGTTTCTAGCTCTCTGGTAGCCTAGTTTGTCAAACAGCCCAGTTTTTTGCCTTACCGGATCGAGTTATATTCGGCATTAGTTTCTTGTTATTAGTTCCGGGCATTAGTTTCTAGGCATTGAATTCCAGTTTCTCGAGAGACCCATAAAACAGGTTTAGGGTTCAAGGCTTGTTATTGGTTGAAGCAGCTTCTCCCGTTCCCATCTCTACAGTCCAGGTAAAGGTCGCCATATCAGATGAATAAAGAATAGAGCTTGGGAAACTATACCTCTTCTCCGCAGTGCTCATCAAGGTCTACGATGCTGTATATCCTTTGTTTGTTGTGGAGGTAGTATGGAGTTTACTATCAGACAACTGTAAATGTATTAAGACCAGAATAAGACCAGAAACGGCACAATTTCTTGAACCCTCTGAATGTCTTGAATACATTTTTCTATTGTTCTTAGTCGTAATGGTATCCCTTGCTCAAACTAAATTATTTCCAATTAAGAATGGCTCAGTTTACTAAGAAATCAGAAAATGAATAAAGCCTGCGAGCAACACGACTCGACCCTCACCTCATTTAGTTTCCATTCTGTTGGAATTTCAGGTCGAATGTCTTGATCGGCAGCAATTTTTCTCATTACCTCGTTGCTCGGGTGAGGACCTGCCAGATCCGCAAATGGGAGTTTGAAGTCCTTTGGATCGTAGGAACCTAAAATCAAATTACATTCATCATACCACGGAAAACTTTTTGTATTTTGATTGCGTCTTTTCACATTTCATCTCAGTATTTTCACTTTAGGTCAGAAGCGTGCACCCAGCTGAATTGTAACAAAAGTTCTAGACGACATGGATGGATTCTAAACCATATCTGCTTGTCGAGCCAGAGTTCAGGGGCTTTCTAGTTGCCAGTCGTTCTCAAACCATTCAGGGGCGCGCCCTTGCGGTATCCACTTTCTCAGCACTTCGCAATCCTTGTATATCATGGCTTCAAAAAATCCATGTACCACTGCATTCTCTCTCAGTTATATGCCACTAAGTTGCTTTTCCTCTTTTACTTCTAAACGATTTGTGAAATATTTTCTGCTGAGGACACTCCCGGATGGAATTCTGGACAGAAAGATATCTTTCATTTTTTGCTGTGCGTTACTCTCTGGTCTCCAAAAGACGGGGGGGTTGGAATAGTAGGGGGGTCGGAAAAAATCGAAAAAATTAATAGCCGGGGGGGTTGGAATAGTAGGGGGGGTTGGAAAATATTTCAAAAATCAATAGCCGTGGGGGTTGGAAAAAATTAATTCTCTAAACTTTCGTTTTGGTAATGGAAGCTTTAACAATAACATAACATAACAACGATAGCACAAGAACTTTTCTTGTTAAGTTTAGCTTCTACTGTCCTCTAACATATCAAAAATGTTATGTTCATCTTCATTAGCAACTACTAAATGACTGTAATTGTCTTCACTCGAATTGGTATTATCATCATCTTGCCTGGTTTTCGTCTTTCAAATTGTGCCTTCCTTCTAAAATGTATTGAAAAGTTTTGGGCTCACTGAATTTTGATTTGTGTTGCTTTTGTCTGGTTTGGAACTTGTTGCCAGAATTAATTAGCGGGGGAGTTGGAATAAGAATGTCCTGGGAGGAAAATTTTCAAAAAATTAATAAGCGGGGGGGGGACGTCTATTAGAGACCAGAGAGTAAGTGGTTCTTGAGTTTTAAGCGCGCAGTTCTGCGTACTACATCAGATTTTTAGAACAGTCTGTGATCAGTATAAATTTTCAATATAGCCAGGAAAATCGGAAGGATAAAACAACACGTGCCGTCTAGCATGCGCGAAAAAACTGCCACAACGAGAACAACCGTCTCGCACATCTAAACCTAAAAGAACTCTAAAACATGACTCTTCTACAGGTCAACATTCGCTCGACAAGCCAGAATGTAACCAAGCCTGCAGTAAGAATTATTTTTGTATAATTGGTAGAGAAAGGTCTTTATTTCATTTAAGGACTTTGGAATCTGTCTACATAAAAACCAGAGATCCTCTATTGTGTGGACAGAAAGGGTTCGTTTTCGCCTTAGTACTCTTGAAGTAATCTATTGGTCAGCTCACTGCATCTTGGGTGTTGATTGGTTTTCCTACACTATACCAATCATTCACCTTATTTCTGATTGGCCTATTTCGATCCATATCTAGGTATAATAATTCGTTAGATTTTTGTTTCTCTTCCTGACGTATTGCTCTGTTGAGTGTCAGACGAAAAGCTTAAGTAATATATGTTTTTGATATGCTTCCGATATTCTTGGCTATAGTAATATTTTTCTAATTCACAAATTCACCACTTACTATTTAGTACGGTATCTTTTTTAAAAGAGCATCTGGAGAGAATTTCATAGGTAACTAAAGAAGCAGCGTAGACATCGATTTTAAAGAGCGCCATCGCAGGATCGTTGCATTCAATTCTGCCGGATAGTTTCTCTGGTGACATGTATCGAGCTGTTCCTACCTGAAATTTGAGATCAGATTAGAAATAAGAGAATTACCAAGCTCTATACAAGAGCTGTTACCAGTACTACAAACAGCCTAGAATTTTGGTAGCTTTATGGCGTTGACCGGGAAGATATTCCCATCTTGCTTTGCATAAGATGAGATCCACTTTTTTTTGGGGAATCGTTCATTCAATTTAGGCCATAAGATACAGTCTTGGCTCAGAACAATTTTTGCATCGAAACTTGTAGTTGAGAAAAAGTTTCAAGTTTAAGGACGTGACTTTGATCTTCGATGTTGACGTGTGACGTTTATCCTGGCAACTGACAAAATCGCAGCAGATTTTAAACTTTAAACGATGAAAATCTTTTTGCAGTCTCCAGCTTTTCATAGCATAAGGTTTTGGGTTTTGGAGAGCTTCAAAACCTGCTGTTTTCAGAAGAATGGACTCGAATAACACACATTCCGAGAAGGAAGGGTATCGAAAAAAAGAATTGAGGCGGGGATAACCGAGTGGTTAGATCACTCCACTCTTGTTCATAGGGTCCCAGGTTCGAAACCACCTCCAGACCTATCACAAAGTATAAGGATGGAATTTGTCTGCTGTCTGTTACTCCAGGAAAAAGGCAAAAAGAATCACGAGGTATGGTCACATCGACGGGAAGGACCAGAGTCATATTGCTCTATTAGTCTGCCTTTCCAGTGGGCCCTTTGTGCTTTGTACATAAACTAATACCTTACTAAGATAGTAAGTGCATTTGCCTATCAGTTAATCAACTAGCCAATTGGTCTAGAAAAACACCCTCTAATAACGATTAGTGAAGTGATATGTGTGCCTTTCCATTATAAAAGCTCCAAATATTTTAAACAAAATTCAAAAAATATCATCGAGTGTACCTGTAATTTCTTTTTTAACCATGAATGAATATCCGGGACATTTAAAGGAACCGCCAATCCAAAGTCAGCAATAACACAGCCTCGCTCCGGCGAAATAAGAATATTCGAACTCTTCATATCCCTGTGGGCAATAGCGTTCTTATACATTCCAGTTTGGTCTTTCCATGAGTGTAGAAAGGCTAATCCACTGAAAAGTGTCTGTATAAAAAACAGGAGTTGTTCGACGCTCAAAACATTTGTACTCAGATGTGACCTCAGGTCTCCTCTGTCCAGATATTCAAAGATCAATAATAAAGCTGTTTCTTCTTTGATCTTTCTGATTTCAGACCCAATCAATTTGATGATGTTAGGGTGGTTTAATTCTTCTGATAAAATGTCTTTCTCTTTTATCCATTTCTCGTGTTTTTCGACAGAACACATTTTCACTGCCACATAAATTTCATCATCCATAACTGCCCTCCAGACCACACCAAAACTTCCTCGCCCGATCAGATTTTTGAATCGTAAATTTCGGCAATCTTCGTAAGGAATAATAAGTTTTTGTCGATCGTAGTAAGCTCCGATTTTTCTTTTTGAAAGTTTTAACTTCAAGATGAAAATTACGAGGCAAATTAGGAGGAGACCGAACAAAGGAATGGCTATGGCTTCAGCCTCGTCCTGAGATGAAGAATCACTCTGCGAGGCCTCATTTGGGTTTCCTAAAATAAATCAAAGAAGTACATTGATTTTTGCATAAGGAGTAAGGACTCTACAAAAGTTTTCCCAAAATTGTGCGCCAAAGTTAAAAAGGGCCATAGACACTGAAGTCAACTCCCACCGCTACACTGAAGTCAACTCCCTTTGTCGAATAGCAAATAGGTCCTTTTTGCCACTGCTTCCCCTATCCACCAATATACTGTTCCCACCACGCAGAAAAGCCTCGTTACTTACGAAATCTCGTGCTGGTGGGAACAATGTAAACATTTCACTCAGGATTTTGAAATGATGTGTCTACTTTGAAACCATTGATCCCGAATTTGGTAGACAGAAGGAGTTCGTTTTCCCACTGGGACTCTTAGATGAGTTCGTCCCACTGAATCGGCTGTTCTACGCTGTGCCAATCCATAACCTCTTTTCTGACGGGCAATTTCCATCTGCCTCTGGGTGGGTGTGACAAATCGCATTTACTTAACCATGAAACGAGTAGAAGTGTGTAGGAAACGAGAAGGATGGCTTAAGGTATAGATATACTAATTAGAAAAGAGATGGATGAAGCCCTACCAAAACCACGGCCTGTTTCCTACTCATTTCTACTCTTATCTACTCGTTTCTACATGTTTCTATTAAGTAAATACATTTGGTCTTATCAAGGCTGTTTCTGACACAATATTCGACATGATAGTCACCAGGTTTTGACATTCTCTTAGTGACTTTACAAATGTGATCTTGTTTATATTCATTGGCTTCAAGGACGCTTGAGATCCTTTTGTATTCACTATCTAGATCTGGTTAACAATGTCAAGAGCACCGAACGCAACTTTGGCGCCACTAATGATATAAATTAATCCCCAATATCTCAGAAACCTCCTTTGAGGTTCACTCAGTGTTCACACCTCTCGATCCGACCTTTGCTTAAATAGGGATGAAACCACATTTCTCATTGCCCGATGATTGGAGACGAATCTCTCCTGAAACATTGCCCCGCTAAATATTAAAGGCTTGTCATGATAAGTGTTGACTATTATGTCGAATATTATGATTCTATCAGATTTATGTTTTTGTAACTACGGTGAAAATGTGTTATGTTTCAATTTAGTTCTCTTTCTGACCTTTCAGAGTGTCAGATGAAAGCCTTAATATGCTGCATTTCCATTTGTTCCATTTGTGCTACAGAAGTTTTCAAACTGAAAATTACTAACGACTAGACAAACCCTCCTGCTCGAATCAAAGTTCGACTTAAGGTGGTATAGAACCACAACCATTGACCTCAAAATAAAGGCCGGATCGAGTATCTGCCGCTCTGAAATGAAGTGATTGGCAACCATATTGAAAGGTTAATTCAATCAATGTAATTCTACTGGGTCGTGTTTTTTTCCTTGACGATTTTTCGAATGTTATGAATGAATGAACAGCACGAGACTGAATTAATCGTGCGGCTATTGTTAACAAAGATTCAAGTCAATATGATTTCTTTGGCAGCCATGTTGAAAGGTGAAGCGCGAGCTGAAGCAATTAGCTTCAAACATTTGGTTCTAGAAACAACAGAATGCTCGATCCAGTCTTGATTTTGAGATCAGTGGTTGCAATACTAGGAAGCCATCTTGACGTTAGGAGACACGACACTATTAAAAATTCTAGAGCGTTTAAGTATAATTATTCATTTTATTTAAAGAAGTTCTGAAACAACCAAGTATTTCATCTTTTATTCCATTGTTAATTCGCAAAAAACGTCGTGGGCGCTGGCGCGAGGGCTGACAGGAATCCTCAAACTGATGAAAAAGCTGCGGTCCCAGCGTTCGGAAAGGCGATTCCTCAAAACTTTTTCCGAGGTTGAACCTCCGGACCCCTTAATTTTAGCCCATTTGTGCGGCAGTCAAATTCTTCGCTGGGTCCGCCCTGCATACTCAAGTGTAACTAAACAAAACAATGTACCATCATTTCTTAAAATAACAAGCTTTCTCTTCGTTTTATCCTTGAAAAGTTTTAGATTGGTGTTATAAAGGCAAGGTTGATCATCATAGAATAATATTAAACGAGTAATTTCTTCGTTATTCCAATTTTTTCCGCTTTTTCCCTGATTTGTCGCAGCCATGTTTGGCATCCGTAAAGCCGCGTGAACTAGTAACGCGCTAATCTCACGTGATTTGATACTCGCTTTTAATTAGTTCACAGCTTGAACATCGATGAACATTTGTTGGGAAGAATTGGCATGCGAATTAAACTTTGAACATATTCATACATGTTGGAAAATGTTCACGTATGCTCGCAAAAATATCTACACAATCAAACATCTTTTCACGAACATTTTCATTCATGTGTATGAGGATATTTATGAACATATGTATGATCGTGTAGACAGGCCTTTGATTTTTAGATCAGTGTAGAGGACTCACACTGTCCAGAATCTCTTTTAAAAAGCCTTCGTTTTAGTGTGCAAATTAGGAATAATTAATTGGCTAAAGCTAAGCCTATCTACAACAGCAAATGTGGTTAACGTCTTGGTGATGTACCTCCTTTTGTGGGATGAAAATAATTATCTCCATTGATCTAGATTAGTAGATTGAGAGATGATTTCGCCCGTTGCCAAATCAGATAATCCAGATGTCTAGAAAGCACAGAAAATTAATAATAATTATAAACTCTCTCACACATCAATACCATATTCACTACGGAGTCCGTTCATCGGTTTCCTGTTAGAGTGCTCAATACATAGAGTACAGGCTTGTCAAGATAGAGAGTTTTGTCTTTTGAGTATCTTTCTTCTTAGTGTGTCACAACAACATTAACTTTTGATTTTCAAAATCTAGTAAGCTCATTGATGTCTGTTGTTTGAGAATTTAGTTTGAATTTCGTTTTGCTGCTGGCAAAATCAAAACAGGCGAAATCGTGAAGATATTTTAGAATAACTCGACGTTCCATAAAATCCACTATTACAAGAATTTTAAACATTTCAAAACCAAACAACCCAGACGAACTCTGAACAGAGGCAATTATGGAGAAATTCATGGAATCTAGAATCTCTGAACTCCATCAATAATTTTGATGAATGAGAGCAATAACAAAGTTGCTGTAAGCCTTTCTTGGTGTATTTTCTTGCCCTTTAAAAATATTTGAAACGATTCATTTCGTTTTATTAATAGGCAAATTAGCTCTGTTTAGGAAAAGGATGGAGCGATTTATAAAATTAAGAACAGGAGATCTTTATAGATTCCATTATTTCCACCAATAAAATTGTAAACAAAGTTGAAGTTGGCCCTGGAATTTAGTCTCACCGTTTTAAAACATGTGAAATTCAAATAATATTTTTACTTCATTTCATTAATAACCAAATTTACTTTGTAAAAAGCAAACATTGAGAGATTCCTGAAATCAAGAACACCAATCTTTACATTTCAGATTCCATTTTTTCAATATGATGAATTAGATAACAAAATTTAAGTTGGCCTTCGAATATGATATTATCTCACCGTTTTCGTGTTTTTTCTGTGACATCGGTATCGGTTCGTGGTAAATAATTCGGCTGATGTTCTTCATAACAACCTCTACTTTCTCTCAAATTCCTCGCAATGGTTCGACATATCTCCTTCATGAAATTCGGCCGACAACGTGCGTCTCGATAACAAGCATCAAGTCGGGTTGTTGATCTCGTTGAGCACAATTCAAGCACAGTTCGGGCACAATGAGGACCTGCTGCATATTGTAAACCTTCAATAATAAATTTCTTGCTTCAATGGAGATCTTTTCTTAATTCCCTATTTCCATCAAAACACATGGTTAATCTTATTCTTTGAATTGGTCATTCAGATATTCAGATGACGTCATGTAAGAATCAAAACGAGCTTCTCGGACGGAAACGAGGGCCCATGGTCAAATTTGTCTACAGGCCCATGTTTGACTCTGTCTGATGATATCTTTACAGTATCAGGGGCCGTTGTTGTCAATAACTATGGGCCTAGGAATCCCTAAAGCTTAGTGGATCGGGGTAGAAGCACAAAAATGGGGACGTCGAGTACTTTGTTCATAATTGAGTTTTCAATTGTTGATAATAAGCTATAGCAGCACAACATATGCACAGACACTTCAAAAGGGAAAGGGGATAGTAATTTTCCCCCTTGGCTGCGTCCCAAGTGGCAGGTGTGCCTTATAATGTGGAGATATTGACAGTGGTTGGAAGCGTCTTTTAAGTGATAACAAAGGTCGGTTTAATGGGACACTATCACTGGACAATGAAAGCATTTGGGGATCTTGCATCGAACAAAGGCAAGATTTTCCTGATGTCAAACAAGAAAAAGTCATCAATAAAAGCGATGAGCTCTTTACATTTCAGGCATTTTAAAAGTTAAAGCTTCTTGGATTAAAGAAGATCTAGGCAATAAGGATGGATAATTGATTAATTTATGAGATCATCTATAAGTGGCAAAGAATGTATGCATGCAGATGTTATAAAGCAAGTAGCTGGTAACGTGAAAGTCACAGCCCTTACATATCCAGTGAAGATTCTCTAACCCATCCTATTCTAAAAGAAAATATTCTTCGAAATGCTGTAAATACTCAATTACCTAAAAAGCTAAAGAAGTCAATAGGGAGTTAAGGTAAAGCCCCTACTTAGCAGATCACAGCATTTACAGGGAATCATAGCCTTAGTTATCCCACAAGATCATGGAAAAAATTCTAAACAGATCTCAAAAACAGAGGTTCGTGGTAACAGAAGGCTTCATAGCATGGCTTAAGGCAGCAGATGATACTTAACCCCATATTTTATCATTACTTTACCCCATCTTTATCATTACATAGTGACTTCGGTGTACAAGAGAATGCAGGGGCACATAGACTCAAGGGCCGTTCAGCGAGTATGTATGTATGTATGTATATTTTGCCACATAGAAATTACTTAAAAATTATTCACAATGTTAAAAAATGCTTGATAAAAACTTTCAAAAATGTACCATACACTCGTTTATCCAACAATTAAAAAAAGTGAATATATTTGCGTAAAAGAAAATAAAGAGAGACCGAAAAATAAAAAGGCAACACCCCAAACTACGGTGACAGGGATAGCATTAGAAAGGCCAATGACCTTATTTCTTTAATGGTACCTTCAGACGTGTGCCCCACGAAAAGGTAGAGGAGAGAAAGGTAAAAATAAAATTCGGAATTGTTGATGTAATAATAACCGAAACAAGCGAAAAGTGGGGACAACTACAAGGTTTCAACAAAAGTCATCTTCCTCTTTCTGGAGATTTTGAAAAACATGCTATTAATGCCATGTTTAAGTGTGTTTCTGGAGCTTACTGCTTTTAGTTCATTTGGGGATTGTTATAAAGTTTTGGGCCTACGTATGAAACACATTGTTGCCCCATGTTTGTTTCACGAAAAGGCAACTCTGATTTAAATTCGACCTTCAAGTTACAAGACCCTGATTTATTTGTTGTTAGAGTTCCCCTCAGTAAGCTGGTGTCATAACCTTGATAAATTCAAACATCTTGGGTAGTGATACATTGCTCTACTCTCGTCTTGTTGGGTAGCTATTTTATTGCTTTAAATTCTGTGGTTCCTATATGTTCCGTGTTATTTAGATCCAGATAAAACCAGACGCATTTATTTTGAGCTGATTGGATTTGTTATGATAGCTTGGAATTCAGCATTAGGTACCACCAAGATCAAATAAGAGAATTAGTTAGAGAATGGCTCTCTTATTCTATCTTGGTACCACGAGGTGCTGGTCGAAGGGGGTTGAATAAGGGCATTCAAAGCAACCTCTGAAGGGAATCATTTAAGAACCTTTGCTTTCTGTACAAACATTTCAGTTTGCCATATATCTTCCTGAGCATTTTAATAGCCATGGATTCTCTAGAGAGATTATCATCCATGATGCACTTTTGAATATTGTTTAATTGATACATCTCTCCTTTCGATGTCAATCTTCTTGGATTTTTTGTTTCTTCTCCAACCAAAAAGAATGGATTTAGTCTTATCTTCTCCGTTATGTATGCTCAATTTGATTTCTAAAAAACCAATCACAGAGGGAGTGGAAATTTTGGTTTAGGTTGTTTTCTATCTTGACTATATCTTGGTCGCTGAAAATCAGACAGGAGTCATTTGCATACAGTAAGTAAATTGATGTGTTGGATTATGAGTTAAAGTTAGAAATCATTTTGGTCTTTATTTGTGACAAATATACCTTGGCGTTTTTTATGGTGCAATTCATCAGCCGATGTTCTAACACAGACATTTCGGGGCACTTAAACCAGAATGTCTTGTTCGGGGTCTTGTTGTGTTAGGTGCCCCAGCATACTAGCGTCCTAGTACACCATTGCACCGTGCTAGATGGTCAATAAAGTCTATAAGAGAGTTTGTATTTAAGAAAACTTGGAACGGAGCAAGTGCCCCTTTATGTTCTTATTTCTTTTAAGAGCTAAAAAACGTGGTTTATTCCAGATTTGGTTAAGAATGTTATCATTTGTTATTATGTGCCAGTGCTTCCTTAAAATCGATCCAATTTTGATAGTGGCGATATCATAAGGAATGATGAAAGGGAGATTCTTCTTTGCCGTGTTGTTACCCATCTTATTACCAAATAACAATTCGTGTTGAGAAAATTGCATTAATCTGTCAAATTGTGATGTGATGTCTGCGAGATGGTATCCTCTCTTTATTAAATTGTTTCTGAGTTTCTCCAAATTGCTCATTAATTTCATATCGTCTGTGATTATTCTTCTATATCTCAAGGCTTGACTAATGATGCCTTTTTGTAGCTTTGGGGATGAAATGAGTTATTATGTAGTAACATGTAGATGTCATTGGGTTAAATGAGGAGGGTGCTCTCCAGAATCCCTTGGTCAATGAAATGGTAATATTAGAGAGAGATGTTTCTGCTGTAAATTTCATAGGTTGCAAAATTCTAAGAAAATCTTCAATTCATCTTCCCCATGTCTCCAGATCATGAAGATGTCATCGATGAATCGTTTCAAAATTAACGGTTTAAAATCATTCGGAGCATTAGAAAGAATGTGTTGTTCACAATAGTGCATGAAGATATTTGCAAAGTTTGGGGCAAAGGGAGAGTCCATTCCCGTGCCATGAATTCGTAGGAATACTTTTTTGTCAAATTGAAAATAATTTTGTTCAATATGAAAATGAACATCTGTTCCAAATGTTGTATAGGTAGTGGTAGGTTTTTTTGGTAGAAATGGGATAATTTCTCAAGGCAGGAGTCTATCCCAACATCATGAGGAATTTGTGTAGAGAGATTTCACATCCATTGTTACTAAAAAATCTCCTAATTTGATTTGATTTCTAAGGGTGAACATTTTCCTGAGAAAGTGGTCTGTGTCTTTGATTTAAGACAGGATTTCCTTGACTATTGGTTTAAGATAAAAATCCAGATATTGAGATAAAGCCCTTGTGGGGGACTGGTACCAGATATAATTGGCATTTCTGGGCAATTGGCTTTATGTATCTTTGGGAGCATATAAAGGTTTGGTATTGATACTTGGGCAGAGGGAGATAAGAACTCGTGACAGTTCCCATCTATTAAACTCCTTACCTCAAGGTGCGTGAGAAATGTTTCAATTTCCATTGATAGATTATCAGTTGGATCTTCGTGTTGCAATTGGTAATAATCTGTATCATTGAGTTGTCTGTTTGCTTCCTCCAAATATGCTGCTCTTGACAAAAGGACAATTTTACCCCTTGTCCGCTAGTTTGATAATCAGATCTTTCTTGTTTCTAAGAGACGTAATTGCCCCTTGTACAGATTTGCTTGGATTTTTTATATTATCCTCCAAATTGGCCAGTAAAATTTGAATATCATTATGTACTTTGGTAAGGTAATTGTCCAATGGTGTACAGTTGAGATTGGGTGGTTGCCAGCTGGATTTCTTGCGAAATTTCTTAATTTCATTATTTGTCGGTTTAATAAAGAAATAATAATGTAAATGCATGCGTCTTTTAAAGTCATGCCAAGCCTCAAAAACTGTGGGGCTTTGTATTTCCTGGTGGCTAAGACAAAACATAGACCCTTTTTCAAAAGTTGTATTTCATCTTGGTTCAAAATAAAATTACCCATATTGTGGATATTGTCCACAGCATACCCAGTTTCTTTGAATATTGATTCATGTAGATATTTCTAAAGAAAATTCTTTTTAGACCGGTTTCTTAATTTACGTGTGCATCCAGATAATTTTCTGAGAGTAGGTATAGATGCCAGGTTTAACCGCGAAGTTGTAGTAGCTGAAAATGAGATGAGGTTGTGTTCAGAAGAGTAAAACGAGAGAAAAGTGATCAGGTTTTTAAGAATAAAACATGCGATGTATCATAAAACAGAATAGATGATTAGTATTTAGGTATAATATTATTAATTAGTATGTTATAAGTCAATTGAGGTAGTAACGAAGTCGGTCTGTAATTTTTAGGATCATCTTTTCCTCCTTTTTAAACAACGGTTTTAGTTTTGCCTGTTTTAAGCAGTCCGGGAATTCTGATCGCTGGATGGAGAGATTGCTCAGATCAGCTATTGGTTTTGCGAGAATAGATACACCATCCTTTAGAAACTTTCCGGCCATATTATCTAAACCACTGGGGCTTTTACTGGGTTTATTTCTTGTAGAAATTTTAAGACGTACTCGAGTCAGATACGTTGATAATAGACGTATTTCTGTCATGCATTGCGAGAAACTAGATTCGCCATCTTTTGCGGAATGTCCTATTAGGTAATTTTAAAGAATGGTCGATTGTTTCCCTCTAAGATACGTTGACGCAATCTTAATTGAAAGAGTGAGATGTTTTATCAAAATTGAGGCAAAAGTCTTCATAAAGTTTTGCATCAACAGATTACGATTATTTTCAAAGAAATTGCGAGATCATTATCAACTATAAGCTTTGAAACTAGTTCATTTTGCTGGTAACTAGGTCAGCCACCATTTTTGTTTCCAGGGGAACGAGCTTAGATGCCGAAGAATGCTTCCACGAAGCAAATCAGATTCCTCTCTGACAATGATAGCGGGTGTTGTTTAAATATCCCCAACGTTTCACTTCAGAATTGCACTTCCAATGTTTCTCTTCTTCGTGTCTTTCGTGATTTGAAGCAGCTGAAAAGTCATGAAAAACAAACCCAATAACAACGGGCTGAGAAAAAGGCTCAAGCCTCAAAATGTAAACCCAGACAAAACAGAACTGGCCAGTAATGGAAAGTGCAGCAACGGCGAAAATACTAAGAAATTGGTTGAAAGAGTTCAAGATATTTTCGCAGTAGAACATTTCATTGAAAGATTGGGTTCGCTATTGAGAAACTCAAAAATAGAATGGCTGAGGGAGATATGCTTCAGTGAATTCAAGGGCCTTGCCATCACTAGCAGTAAAGATGAAGAGCCCGAAGTGGAGACTGGAGAAAAACAAGTCTCTCACCGTTTGTCGTATTTCAAAATGGAGCTGGTAGCTGCCTTGATTTTGGTTTTATGTCTGACGTGTTGCACTCGACTCTACAAGGTGGACTACCCAAATCATGTCTGGTAAGTTGCTACATAACGTCTAGATCAAGGGAGTGACTCCTTTGAACTACCTAAAGTATCTACTTTATAGTACTTTCATTTGCCTGTCCAAGTTATGGACCGGTTACGGGTTGGTTTGCAAAATTTTCCGGTTAAATGATCATATCGTATAATTTCTAGCATGTTTGTCCTATGTTACAAGTCTAAATGTCTTATGGGATATATGAGACGATAATCTGAAATATGGTTTCTAATAATTATATACAGTATAAGACCTTAACTGTAAGTTCGATTAAAACACGCTGGGTGATTGGGATCAACGTCTATGATCACAATGTGAATTGAGCTTGCTTCGCTGCGATCAATAGTATAGCAATAAGAGCTTCTTTAAAGATATGTTGTCCTGTGACCTAGCCTAAGAGGGTTATTCTTAGTGCCCTTGTTAAAGCGTTGAAAAGGTTAAGGGGTCAAGGGGATAAAGAGTAACTACAGGATGGCGAAGAAACGGGAAAGACAGCGAAACATGGTAGCTTTTCATCTCAAACTCATCAAAAAAGAACGCAAGAAAGACAACCGATATGAAACTCAACTGTCCTCAGTTCTCACTTTAGTTTTACCCGGAGGTTGGGAAAAACTTTCTAAACCAACTGAAGTACGGATAAAGGAACTGTTTGGAAAGACGTAGAATAAGGACAATAAGGGATTAAGGGCACTTTCGGTAGAAGCTTGTTTATTACTGAATTCTCTGGGGTATGCCATCCCCTCAAAATCTTGAACCGATTTGCCTCCCTGGTTTCCAAACCTTATTTTGCTTTCAACATCAACGTATGCGCACGTGTCGTTAATCGGCCTGTCCTGGCCTCAGCTCGGTTGTCTTGGAAATAAACAATCGGTTTTTGTTGCGGGATAAACGCGGTTTGGCGCGAGAAAGCTTCTGCGTCAGGTCTGGGCAGTACAGCATTTGCACAGTCGAAGCAGCACACAGGTGTTGATACAGGAGAAATTGTGGCCTAACGCAATGAAATTGTTGTGAAAATAAAAAGAAAATCATTGAGAAATGGATGAAGAAAAAAACAAAGAAACTGAATCAAACGAGGAGAGAAAAAATCACGAAACTGAAGCGAGGAAAGAGGAGGGAGACGACGAAGATAGCGGCCTAGACATTATTGACAAGGAAAACACAGGGAAACAAAATTGCGATCATCAAAAACTACCCGATAATGATGACAGCCCACTGGAAAGTGGCAAGCATCTTCATGACGAAGAATTATTATATTTGAGTCTAGTGGGAAAGAATGAAAATACTTTTTATTATATTTCACTAACATTTGTCTGCATTCTTACGGTGACGTCACGGCTGTATGATGTTCATCTCCCTGCTAAAGTTTGGTGAGAATGAAGAAGCATTTTTTATCAATTTTTTACTAATGATTGCAATCAGAGAATTTTTTACTCTTATTTCAACCAATTTTTAATTTTCTGTGTCAAGCATATTTCCATCATCCAGCCAGGCAAAGGCAATTAAGAGTTCAATCATGAATTATTCATAAATATGCCAACCAGCAAGTTATCAGTCTGAGCTCTATGTTTCTATTATGCTGAAGATCAGGCCATTTTGTATAACCAGCTGAGCAGTCACCCTCATTCGTGTTGCCACCTTGTAATATGTTTCAATAGTCTCTGCCAAAATAGACTTCTCTTCTCCCTGATAATACAGATATTTTTGATAACACATACATACCCTAAGTAAGAGTTTTATAAATATGTACTAGATACTACCCATCAAAAAATTAAGCCAGTTCAGTAAGGTGGGCATCACAAATTTGTTGTGTTAGTGTCACCCGACCGACTAAATTGTTGATACAAATAAAATCTGTATTTCAGGTTTAGGCCTCTTGATTTTTTCCAAATTTGGCTTGTTTTTTTAATATTTCAAAAAAATTGAGGAAATATTTTGTCGACCCAACCAACTGAAAATTTGAGTTCAAGATGATACTAACATAACATTTTTGTGTTGCTTGCCTGAAGAAATTTAAGAAGTTTTTGACCTGGTAATTTAAGGTTGGCAATCGTCCTGCTTGTATTTCCTAGAATTCTTATCACCAGGTCTGAGTTTTTCGATGAGTTACACATGCTTTGAGAAATGGCAAAAAAGTTAAACTTTTCAAAGGCTTAAGCACTTTGATGAGCAAGGTCTATTTGTTATACATGAAATGCATTTTTTTGATAACAATGATAACAATGCTTTTTAATTTCTAGCTGGGATGAGACTCATTTTGGGAAGTTTGCAAATTATTATCTGAATGGAACCTTTTTCTTTGATGTTCATCCTCCACTTGGGAAGGTAAGCTCATCTTTAAAGAAGAAAAATAACTGCTCAAAATCTCTTTGATTTAGTGGAATGAGTATATTTTTAACGTGTCATCCTACGAAAGGCTTTTTGAAGCTTTTTCATGAAGAGGCATGGTAGCATGCGTTACATTAAAATATAGAATTGAAGTCCTAGTATGTTTAGTTCTCGCATTTGCACAATAGAAGCTCGTTTTTGAAAATAGCTGCTCACCATACAGCCTCCAAAACTATTTGCCACAGTCACTTTTAACCCGCCGAATAGAATTTCTAGCACCAAAGCAGCTACAATTCTCGCCAGAACATCTCGAGAAAAAAAGCTATTTCGTAACTATTTCAATGATGAAGCTATCAAACTGTAAGAGATGTTTGATTTCCCCCTCCTCCAAAGCAAATGTTGATACTACATCTGGATGTCACCATAGGTTGTTGAAGATACATTTCTACAAACAACATCTGAAACAACATTGTTTAGGAGGGACAGGGTCTTTTTTCGACAGTTAGTTTATATCCTTTGGCAATCCAGCATTGTCTCATACCTTTTGGTAAGGACTGTAGTAAACAGTATGGAGACCACTTGACCTGAATGACACTAATTTCAATTGATATTTCGTTTTGCTTGTAGATGTTGCTGGCGCTGTCTGGCTGGGTATCAGGGTATGGCGGTGGATTTGCCTTTGATAAACCAGGAGATCTTTATGGTGAAGAAAAATATGTTGGCATGAGAGTTGTAAGTAATAAATTACATATTTTATTGATAAGCAATACGGTTCTTTGATTGAGCAAATTTGTTAGTGACATTAATACCCAAAATTTGAAACCCTAAGGATATCAGAACTTCTGTCTTGTCTGAAAGCACGTTACGCCAAAACTTTTAGAAAAGTGACTTCTTTTGATCCTATTTTGAACACTTTAACCTATATTGGGATTGTTCTTAATAGTAGAAATTGACAAATAACTTTAAAATATGTAAGTTGTGATATAGCTTCATTGAATCTTTCGAAATTGTATCTTTTTCAAAAGCTGACACCTGCTACAAAAATTCAGGTTTATGAAAGTGCTCTTTTTCACTGAGTGCTTTCTTTCTCTGATAATGCTTACTTTCTATTTCAATGAAATGTTTATTTCTTTGATCTGTGTGCAATTTTTCTATTGTTCAACAGTTTTGTTCACTTCTTGGTGGTTTCTGCATTCCTCTATCCTTCCTGATTGTTTATGAACTGACAAAATCAATTCCAGCATCCCTCCTGGCAGCTTCTTTAATTCTATTTGGTAAGATTTTTCAATTGTTCAACTTTTTGTAAAAGATAAATTTTCAAAAAGAAAATTCTAAGGGATGCAATATCTTTGTGGACTACATTTCCCTTCATTTTCTAGTGTAAATTGTTCTGAAATCAATGCAAATTATTTTTATTTGATATTGCCCAATGAGTGTTAAAAGTTTTGCGAATTCATTCTTGAAATGTTTGAAATATTCAAATTCACAGTGATGCAATACCGTTAATTGATACAAAATCCCTTTCCAATGGTTGCAGCATAATTTTAGGAATATTTGTGAAATCAAAGATAGTTTGTGGTGGCTCTCTCTTAGTATGTGTTACAACAACAGGATAGATCAAAAATGAATACCAGAAGCTTCATATTAAAGGCAGTGTGTCCATATAAATAATGCGTGCATGCAAGGTTCCTAAAACTGCTGACACCATGCTGATGTGAATGCAGCTGTTAGTTGATTTGATTGGTTCAAATCGAGCCGTTTTTATCTGGTCACATGAAATACGGAGAAGAAGAGTTATTTGGGGATTCTGCTGAAAATTACCAGAAAAGGTGAGACTTCGCTCCCAAAACTGTTCATGTGAAATTCCAAGTATTGATCATATGTTTTGCTGAATGCCCCCCCCCCCCCCCGCGTGCTCTATTTGTATGGACACACTGCCTTAAAGAAAATATATGTTGTTTTTCTTAAGAGCTACATATTTGTTCAGAAATTCTACCGACCATCTTCAGAGTGAAATGCATTAATGTGGCTTTACCTCTTCTCTTGTTATATCTTTGTCAACACTCAGACAGATGTAATCTTCTCAAACAAGTTATTTATTTAGGACATTCATTTTGTTTTCAGATACTGGAAGTCTGACCCTCTCTCAATACATTCTGCTTGACCCAATTCTGATGTTTTTTATGATGATGTCCGTCTTCAGTCTTGTCAAATTTCAAAGCTGGTCTGACTAGTAAGCTCTTACCTTATATTGTTTTTCTCTAATAACTAAAGTTTCTTCTTGATATTTTTGCAGAAGCTCTTCTTTATTCTATAAACGATCAAAGTTATCCTGTATTTGTTGGTTATTATCCCACAACTTGATTCCTCAGAAGTTATTTACAGAATCCGTTAATGCTGATTTATATTTAATTCCATGTTACATTACAACAATACAAAGCAATTCTTCCCCAAGAATATTGAACATGTGCCCTAATAGGGTGTCAGAAACAGAATCCAAATTTATCTATTTAACAAACTGAGTTTGTAATTATGACTTGGTTTTAGAGGGTCAGTAAAATCCCTGTTTAGTTTATTAATTCTTTTAGATATTTTTATGATTGATGTTTGATTATTGATGTATTTTCTTTTCAGCCCATTTTCTGTAGATTGGTGGGGTTGGATGTTTTGCACTGGTTATTTCCTTGCATGCACTTTCAGGTATTTCATATTTTGCTTAATCTGTGTATTGCAAAATGGAACTTAGGCTATAGTCTCTTTAAGGGATTACTCATGGAGGTAACCCTTGGTTGCTCCTTCCCAATAACAATGCTTCCATAAACCAGAATGTATTTTGTGCAGGCAAAGTCTCACTTTTGTCTGTTAAATTCACTATTATGAACTCAATGGTTATAATTTCACAACAGACAAAAAAAACGGCAATGAAAACAAACACCATAGAGATACTTCTAGATAATTATCTCTGTATTAATTGCGGGAAATAATTTTCAGAGCAAAATGAATAAATGCAGGAACAAAAGACAAAAAGGCAAATTTATGCTGTGACTTAGTTTAACTCCAATTCATAAGGCATGGTCTAACACGGGCAATTAAATTGTACCAGAGAAGCTACTGCAATTGACATATGCCTCCACCGGGTCTCGAACCCGGGTTTGATCGGACACAGGCGAGCGCGCTAACCACTGTCCTAAACCAGGACAATAAGTTAGCACAGTAACCTTGATGTCTTCACAACTCCAGGCTTATCCACGGTGGGGCATTAATTCGTGTTTCGGATTAAATCCTTCTTCAGAGCCATGTAATATTAACATTAATTCATAAGGCATGGTCTAACACGGGCAATTAAATTGTACCAGAGCAGGCTACTGCAATTGACGTGTTAGACCATGCCTTATGAATTAATGTTAATATTACATGGCTCTGAAGAAGGATTTAATCCGAAACACGAATTAATGCCCCACCGTGGATAAGCCTGGAGTTGTGAAGACATCAAGGTTACTGTGCTAACTTATTGTCCTGGTTTAGGACAGTGGTTAGCGCGCTCGCCTGTGTCCGATCAAACCCGGGTTCGAGACCCGGTGGAGGCATATGTCAATTGCAGTAGCCTGCTCTGGTACAATTTAATTGCCCGTGTTAGACCATGCCTTATGAATTAATGTTAATATTACATGGCTCTGAAGAAGGATTTAATCCGAAACACGAATTAATGCCCCACCGTGGATAAGCCTGGAGTTGTGAAGACATCAAGGTTACTGTGCTAACTTATTGTCCTGGTTTAGGACAGTGGTTAGCGCGCTCGCCTGTGTCCGATCAAACCCGGGTTCGAGACCCGGTGGAGGCATATGTCAATTGCAGTAGCCTGCTCTGGTACAATTTAGTTTAACTCTGATGCAGTCATCTCACTCATCAAAGTAGTGCATCTGAAAGAGGACTATGAAACTCTAGCAAATGTTTATACCCAAAGGTAGATCAACATCGCATCGGTCAATCATAAATGTAGAAGTTATTCTGAAAAATTCAATTCTTTCTAGTGTGAAGTGGGTTGGATTATTTGTCATTTTACTTGCTGGCTTGGTGACATTAAAACAGCTTTGGGATTTACTTGGTGACTTGTCATTATCAATGGTGAGTTTGGGTTGTTCTCATTACTACCCACATATAATTCATAAGCTTAGCACACAAGTTGAGAGGCCCCTCCATAGTTAAGGTACCAGGGATGTGCTGCTGTAAAGGGTATATAATAGCGAAGGGTATGCTTTTTATTTATACAATCGCAAAGGGTATGCTTTCTGCAATTTCAGCCTAGGCAAGGGTAACATATTTGGCAATGGAGCAGGATTTTCATAGTAGCCTCAAAAAGTTGAAATTGTGTCAAAAAATCTTCCAAAAATATGCTGATGACAAGATGAAAGTTCCACTTTTGAAATCTAAAACTTAAACCTTACTACTTTGAGCATATTCAACTAGCTTTCTTTATAAACTGGACTAGACAGGGGGAGGGTATCATTTTCGCGTGATATGATATACGATGATAATATATAATGCTAAATAGATTTTATAAATACTTTTCAGTTTGTTATTGGCCAGCATTTTGCAGCAAGAGTTTTGGGGTTGATCATTCTTCCAATCTTGACATATTTGTTCTTCTTCGGAGTTCATTTCCAAGCTTTGCCACTAAGGTAATTTGATTTTAAGTTTATTTAAGTTGCGTCTTAATCTTCATTTGAAGTAAATCTTCCATCCTTATCGTGATTTTTGATTTTGGTAACTGCGTCTTTTTCAATTTTTACCTTTCTTCTACTCAATCTTTACCTTTCTGAAATCTAGTAAATTCATTTGCCACTATTGCTTCTGAAAATTAATTGTGGATTTCTTGATTTGATGTTTCAATTGTTATTGGATAATATGATATCAATTTAATGATTCAATTTTGATGGCTGTTGTTGACAGTTGATGACAGTTAGCCATTTATGGCTCTACTGAATACCGTAAAAAGAATTTGCCTATGTTCATATCTTAATAATGTGTTGGTAAGGTTAAGTCCAAGAATCTTGTTTATTTCATATCTTAGCCTTGAATATGAAAAGTCATTTTATTTTTCTTAATGTTTTTCTTTGATTTATTTCAGTGGACCTGGTGATGGATTCTTCAGCTCAAGATTTCAGTCAACTCTCCAAGGCAGTAACCTGTACAAAGCAACATTTCCTAAAGGTAAGAAAAACTCTTTTTTCAGTAAAAATTTTTTTGCTCTAGCAAAAATACTACCGTTAACATTTACTTAAATAGTTAGCAATCGATTGAGGAGGCCCTTGAGTATTCCTTTAAATCAGAGATATGATTTGATTAACTCATTGCATCGGTTATTTTTAGATTTGGCATTTGGTTCGATTGTAACAATAAAAAACAGTAAACCAGGAGGCACCCTTTTGCACTCTCATCAACATTTGTACCCCAAAGAACACCCTCCAGAGCAACAGCAGGTAAGTTGCCTTCACCAATTTACAATATTTTCATTATTTACTGGAACTGTACAACAAATAAAGGGTTCAATATTACGATATTGATCAACCGAGTATTTAGACTGAAAATTCTAATTTACAAAAAAATAACTATTCACATGATGAAAATTATTAGCATTGAAACTGCACCCTGATTATAAATGAATTATCACGATTTTATTATTACCATTCACATTTTTTCTCAAGCGTGTTTTACAGTAGTCCAAAAGGATACTAACGGTAACTTTTTAAACCAACTATTTAAATACTTCACTAGAAAAATAATTCAATTAATTGCAAAATACCAACTTTATATAATGATGATACACTGTAGCACTTTATGCAGAAATTCTGCAGGTGCATAGTTTCCTTTCCTAGATACTTATTTCCTCTTTAGTAGTAAAGGCCCAAAAAAGAGGAGTTACTATACTCCAACTTACAGCTGGAGGAGTTTCAGTCCATCATGTAGACGATTAAATTTAGTATTATTCAGAAGCTGGTCATATGCAATTGATAGCTATGCCAGAGCTAATTAAGACCAACTACTTTGCAGCGTACACGAGGTTTTTTCTACTTTAAAAGTGATAGTTGTTTTGGTTAAATTTATGATTATTGTTACTTAGATCACTGGTTACTCGCATAAAGATCCAAATAACGACTGGCTGATCAAGAAGCCAACCAACGACCTTTTTGGTGAGTTTCTTATCGGTTTCGGTTAAAACCTTCAGAAAATCCACACAAACCACTTTCATAAAGAAAGGTTTCTCGGAGTTGAATCCCGTTGTGCTTATTCAGAGTTTTTTCACTGCTAGACGAAACAGTTTGTTTCCCTGGGACTCGTCTTTTGGTGATTTATTGTTCATCTTACTATAAATAGGGCCTATGATTTTTTGACCCGCAAACCGATGTTAAAAATTTCAATACCAAGAATAGTGGGTAACTGCTTCAGGGCTGGTGAGGTAAAGTTTTTTTAGAAAATCAGAATTATTTTCAAAATACAAGCCAAAAATTTTCAGGGGCCTATTGGGAAATGTTTGAAATCCTGATTGGCCACCACTTTCTGGATTGGCTTACAGTAGTATGGTGTGTTGGATATGTTTCCGATTTCACTTGCAATTCATTGGTTCATCTCCATCATTTAAATGGAAATGTAATGTTTTATATCGTAAAATAAAAGATAAATAAGTCGAATTTCTTACTATTCCAGATCCAACTGCTCCATTGCAGTATGTGAGGGATGGAGATATTGTGCGGATTGAGCATGTTGCGTAAGTAGTCTACTTATAACTATCCTTTTTACTCATTCTTAACATTCAAAACACTTCTTTTTTATTCATTTTTGATATTGTTGGACTAAAGTCGTTTTCATTCTTAATATTTTCGGCTGAGAAGGGGAGAGTTGGATTAAATGAATAGTTCGATTTTATGATGATAAAATTTAAAATCAAAATTTATTTTATCCCTATGAAATATTTTTATTCATTTCTGCTGATAAATTGAAATTGCTTTTATAGAACGAGACGAAATCTTCACAGCCACAACGAAAAGGCTCCAATCAGCAACAACCTACTTCAAGTTTCAGGATATGGAGAGGTAAAATTGCTTTAAACTAGTGCTCTAATTTTTATGGATATTCAGTTCTATGTCCTGTCGAAATAATTTAGACTGATAACTTACTAATATAAGAATTAAGGATTGGGACAAAGTTTGGGGTCGTCAAATTTGGTTTCGTGCTCCTAAGGTTGAATACGAAATTGTTTGTTGGGTACAAATTAGCTTTGATGGCTGAGTACTATTTTAAGATTAATTCCGACTAGAGAGTTTTTTTTTCAAATTCGCCACAAACATTGAAACCATTGGATTTTCTATGATCTTTTGATAATAATGGTTTACCATTTGTGTATATTGAACCAAAAGCCCGACATTAGGAGCAGGCAACCAAATTTGATACCCTGAATTTAGGTATTCTTTATTTTGTTTTTAGTAGAAAAATCAAAACCATTTTACTTCGCAACATGACGTTTAATTTTGGTTTTTAGCAAGGTCAAGGGGATGGAAATGACGATTGGAGAGTTGTTGTTGTTTCGAATCCAGGAGAAAATGGAGTCGTACAAACTGTCAAGACCGTGTTCAAGTTCATTCATGTCAATACAGGCTGTGCGTTGGGAGAAACGGATAAAAATCTACCAAAATGGTGAGGACCGTTTGACATTATTTATCACATTGGTATCATCAGAATGTTGATAATTGTGGTCTGTCTGATGATTGCAAGACAATTAAACTCAGAGTAACAAAGAACTACAATCCCCCCAAAGATATCATTTATTATATATTGTACACAGCCCTTCCCCTTAAACAATGCTGGTCAGATCAACTATTTGTTACTATATTAGCATACCTACAATCATTTCATTCAATAGACTCGAGTATTATTCTGATCCTTTTTCCAACGATTGTAGTCTTCTTCTTCGCTTTTGCTCTTATTAGATTATTGATTTATGAATTCGAAAGATATGTTTATCTCTAGGGGCTGGGACCAGAGAGAAATGGCGTGTTATCAACTGACCCACAAAGACGGGACATCTTGGAATATCGAGTCACATGTCAATGATAAAGGTACTTCACTCTCTTTTCCATAATCTATTTCTTAGACGTGAATTAATGAGTTAGTGAGTTTCTTTTCATTCGGACAAAGAGTACTTTAAAGAATACGCCTATAATGATTTTAAGCTGTAATTGTTTTCAATTTTCCTTAGTGCCAAAGACTAGTATGGAATTGATGGCACCTTCATTTCTGGAAAGTGTTTACGAATCTCATATTGTAATGGCACAGGTAAGAACCATTATTCATTTTGAAATTCTTCAAACCACTGCAGTAGTTTTAATTAAGAGCCATCACTTATTTTTGAATATTTAATCAATATTCTCATGGCTGGATTGGCAGGGGATGAATAAGGGGGGTACACCCCGCTATTTTTGAAAACTAGCCATACATGTTTGTCAAGCATGTACTATTTTCCTAGGATGTTGTCCTTCAATATACATTGCTCCTTATTACAAATGCTGGACTTGGCCCTGGCCCTGATTCTTAATCCAGAGGGTTATTTTGGAGACACCTGCTCATAGTTCGCTTTATTATCATTTTTATCGTGTACTATATATATGTTGTTTCTATTCTCATTATCATTTTGTCCTTTCGTGCATTACTATCCTTGCAAATTTCAATTCCTTTCTAGACTAATAATGGCTTCAAGCCCAAGGAAGGGGAAGTCACATCACGACCTTGGCAATGGCCTATCAATTATAGGGTAAGCTCTTTTAAAGTTCGATAAAGAGTCTTTGTTGTGTATGGTACTTTGAGTGTATATGATAATACGATGAATTAAAAAAGTATCATACCGAAAATAGCGTAGATTGAATTTCTGAACGTTACGATATTATTATACTGTATGTGGTTTTATTACAGTATCTTGATGATGGGTGTAATCTTAAAACTTTGTGAAATTCAATCTAGGTATGCTATTTCGGTATGATACTGTTTTGATTCAACATTTTATCATAAGTTTTTTATGCCATATATCAATTAAGCACTACCAAACTAGCAATCATGGTTGATTTGCATAAAGCTGAAAGAATTAGGGAATTGAAGCATGTTGTTAGAAACTTTCAGGGCTGAAAATGTATTTATAAGCAGCCTGTTGGCTGGAAATATGTGCCTTATTTTTGATTTGCCTATTTTGATTTATACCTGGGGTAAGAGTTCTCACTGTACTTAAAGGCAACTTATAAGAAGAGTTAGCGTTTCTTTTGTTTCATTTCTATTCTTATTTCAATCCTTCAAATTATAGAGTTAATTTACTACACGTTAGGAATGTAGAATTTGAATGATTGATATTGATTTCTTTTTAATCAGGGCCAAGTATTTTCTGGTGGAGATCACAGAGTTTACTTATTAGGAAATCCCGTAAGTTGCTTCCAGTTATTATCTGAAGCTTATTTTTTGAGTTATGAAAGATATTATGTAGGTGTAAGGATTCAAGTTCACAACTATTCAGTTATAAATCAACTGGAACCGCAACAACAATAAAAAGGCTGTGGCAGGGAAATAGGAGCAATAACCTAGCTGGTACGGTCACTGCTCGTTCTCTTCTTTTCATCAGAAGTCTCAAACTCCCAGATTGAGAAATGGCAAATGAAAGTGGTTATGAAATTATGCTTAAGTATCACCCATAGGTAGGTAGGTAGGTATTGATATTTAACGTGGCTAGCCTGCAAAAGTCTGAGAGACTTATTTCCAGCAGGGGCCACGGATGTTTTACCATCAGTCCGCTGCAACTACCTGCCGCAACTACCAGATTTCCCTCACATGGCACTGGTCGACCCGGGCTAGCGTTACGGACAGCAACCAAACTATCTAGCGCGGGATTTGAACCTACCGCTGTTCTGACCTTTGGTACTAGTCAGATGCCTTAACCACTTGCCCACGGGCTCGGTGTCCATCTACAGTGTTTGCCAAAAAATATAAATCCCATCATCATTCCAAATATTCTTAATTATCAAGTCTTTAACTGTTTGTCACCAAAATTGTGATTTCATGTGAAAACTCATCATGAAGGGAAGTTTTTGAGCTGAACTTTATTATGTTATGTATGTTATAATTATGTTCTAAATCTTTAAATCTTTTCTCGTAGGTGATTTGGTGGGGAATATTTGGATTGTTCTTCATTTTTGTTCTTGTCTACCTTTACCATTCAATCAGGGAACAGAGAGGATACCAATCTGATACAAAAATCAAAGGTGATTATTCCTTACCTAAGTAAGAAACAAGAAAAGAGACTGGCTCTCTGTTACAGAAAGCTTCATGTTTTTACAATCATCACTGAAAACATCATCACTGAAAGCTTAGTGGCAGGGATGGCCAAGTGGTTCACTTGACCCTTTTTCAAAGGGTTCCAGGTTCGAAACAACGTTCAGCAGACCTTTCAGAATTTGCCAGCTCTCTGTAATTCCAGGCAAAAAGGCAAAAGGTATCACGAGGTGTAGTCACATCGAGAGGAAGGACCAGGGTTGCACTGCTTGATTAGTTCTACCTATTCTGTTGGCCCTTTGTGCTTTTCGCATAAATCAATACCTTGCAAAGATAGTAAGTGTATTTGCATATCAACCTTGCCCATCGGCTCAACCAATATTGAGTACCAGAGAAACAGTCTCCTTTCTTTTTTCTTGTTTATATTGCTCTGTTCTTCTGTACATTGAGTATTGTGATGCTGATGTAGAAAATGCCAATAGTATATCTTATTTTCAATTCTTGTATGAATTAGATGCTATTTGAATTCTTAATATGGAATTATAACGTCATGTTACTTATTTTTGAGATTTCACTACAAGATTTTGTTTCATATATGTCTTTTGTGATATTTAATGAAACTATAAGGGAATTTACGGTTATCAAATTGATTTGTGTGTATGAAATAAAATGAAAAAGACCTTGGTAGGATTCTAATCCACAACCTCTGAGTCTGTGCCTCAATCACTCAAGCAACTGAGTAAGCAGCAAGGTCAATCCATTGAATTGACCAACCTAAGTCATGTTAATCCCGAAAATTGCACCACAACTCACCAAATGTAAGATGAAGCTATCCCGGTTCTTTAACAACTCAATAGGACTTGTTGGAAAGGGATAAGGATGAGTTTCCCACACCAGAGGGACCACCATTATAGCCCCATCACTAGAAAGGATGGGGAAGTAACTTGAGAAGAAGCAGTATTTTGAATCCTACTAGGTTATTTTCACTCGCACATATTAATTTGATTGACTTCTAAATCCTGTTCTCTTCTCTCTTTTTCAGCAAAGCGAGAGAATGTGATTTATTCCTGTACTTTACTCCTGGTTGGCTGGGGACTGCATTATTTCCCTTTCTTTGCAATGGGAAGAGTCTTGTACTTCCACCATTACTTTCCTGCTTATCTCTTTAGTGCAATGTTTGCAGGTTAGTTCAAACATACATCCATACTCTTTTATCTAACTTGAGAAGAGAGTGCCTATCCTGGCTATAGTGCTCGATATACTTCTGTATAGAGCAATTATAAAGCAGAATGAACACATTGAAAAACAGCCATGTCCTTCTGTTTCTCTGAGTTTCGTGCTCATGCAGTGTCACGTAGCGTCCTATTGTTCATTAGATAAAAATTGTTTTCATGTCGGCATTTTGATATCAGCTCAGATCTTTTGTCCAATAGTAAGTAAGTAATTAAATAACAATAAGATGCTAAGTAATAAGATGGTAAATAAGTAATTAACCAAGATGTGAAAATAGTATCTTTTGACTTAAATTTGTCACCTCTTGTAAATAAGTACAGCTGTAACGCGGCATTTTTTCATTGGTATAGTCTGTCTGAAGAGTGCGTAAGAACGAAACTTAGAGTAACAGAAGGACATGTCTGTTTTTTAATGTGTTCCCTCTGCTTCATATTATTTTATATGCTTTTTTACACATCGTATGAGAAGCCTTGAGGTTCCTATCGTTATCTTCCTATTGTTTGGTTTTGTTCCTATTGAACCTTTTATTCCTATAGGAATCTAGTTCATATTATAGCTGGATCAGCCCATGCGCCAGACGTCTCACTTGCTCTGTCTGTCCTTGACTAAATCTCCCTTCTTTCAATTTTTAGGAATTTTTCTAGAATATCTCTGTGAAAGTGCAGCAACATTTATCAAAAACGAAATTTGGAGAAAACGAATTTATTTGTCAATATTAGCAATATTGATTGCTGTCTGTGTTTCAAGGTATGTGAATATGGCTAATATTCCTAATATAATGTCTATCTGCAAAGTAGAAATCTCATCTGCAAATAATTTTGCACTACTGTATGGTGTGCATTCTCCGCCGAAATTAGTGTCATCAATTCTGTCAACACACCCTGGTTTTATGATATCAACTTACAATTTCAAGTCATGTTTTCCACTGTTCTCAGTGTTCTGCATCGATTCTATTCCTGTTGTGCTGGAAATTATCTTCATTCTATTTCGATTTTTCGTATGCTTTCAATTTCATGTGTGTTGTTTTATGGAATACCTAAATTTTGATCGGTCAATTTTTCGTGTGCTTCGATTTTCCTTGTGCTTCGATTTTTCTGATGCTTCAATTCTTCGTTTGCTTCGATTTTCCTTGTGCTTCAATTTTTCAGATGCTTCGATTTTTCCGATGCTTCGATTTTTCGTGTGCTTCAATTTTCCTTGTGCTTCGATTTTTCGGATTGATGCGCGCACCCGAAAATAAATCTGCGCAGAATGTTTTGGTGCCAAATTACTAAGGCCATTAATGTTGACCTTTTACTGTTTGAGGCCTACCTCTGATTAAAAGACAAATGGATTACAGAAACTCGCCGCCAAAACATTCTGTGCAGATTTATCTTCAGGTGCGCGGATCAATCCGAAAAATCGAAGCACAAGGAAAATCGAAGCACACAAAAAATTGACCAATCAAAATTTAGGTATACGAAAAATCGACACACATGAAAATGAAAGCATATGAAAAATCGAAATAGAGTGAAGATAATTTCCAGCACAACAGGAATAGAATTGGTGCAGAACACTGAGAACAGTCGAAACATGACTTTAAATTGTTAGTTGATATCACAAAACCAGGGTGTGAAGACAAAATTGATGACATTAATTTGGCGGAGAATGCACACCATAGTACTGTTCTATTGTATTTGAAATTGCATTTCTTATTGCTTTCTTGTAACATTTTCTTTCTTCTTTTGAATTTCCATTCCATTTGAAATTTGTCTTTTGATTAATTTGGTTACAACTGACATTCTTATTTCAGTTTTTATTGCTTTCGTGGATTATCATATGGTATGGCTGGTCCTCTTGGAGGCGACCCTAAGGCCACCCAAGCAGCTTACAAATGGTTGGACTCTTGGGAAATTTGAGGTTTCAGTCACAGCTCATTTGAAAAATAAACATTTTTTTAATTGTAATTTATTTATCGTAAGCTAACAATTTAGTGAGATATAACTAGAAATAGGAGCAGACTAGGAACACCTTCCTTGTGTTTAGGTGAGAAAGAAGAATCGTTTCTGCTCGAAGGAAAAAGATTCAACTGAAGATTAGATGGGTTAGACACCCAGAGCATGAAAAAAATATTTTCTTCCTGTGACCAAAAAATTACCTGCATGCCATTGGTTCACGATATACCATTACGTTCCTAAATAAAACATAAGAATATAATTCTTTGCTCCTTTGCTGCTTTGAAAAAGTGAGCAATATCAAAATATTTCCTGCAGGAACTTCAAATCAAGATTTCCTGCGATCAGCGGTCACATGATCGGGTACTTTTTCATGCCCTGTAGACACCCATTTTGGCTGCTGATAAACATATGATATATAATTTTTCCTAACATGCTAATTCTCATAAGTTGAATTAGGGGCCCTTTTGAGAAATCTCAGCCCATGCTGAGTTCAAAATGGGCTAAGTTTCTACCAGTTAACCTTGTTAGCTCTGATTGCATTGACATGAAGAAGGCCGGGTTGAATCTCATTACAGGCTGAACATAACTTGGCACTTTGATCCCCGCTGAGATTTCAACATGGGCTGAAATTCTCACATAATTTCATGTAACCGCAAATATTTTTCAACTCAGGGCGTGTTGTGAATAAAGCCAGAACACAAACCAAATAATTCAATCATGTGACCTAATCTCCACCTTACCTCAGCCCATGTTGGCTTTTCATGTAAACTAAGAGAAGTCTATAAAACTTAGCCTGTGCTGAGAATTTTTATGTAAAGGGCCTCTTGGATTTATGAGTTTTGGAATATTCATTCTAATTCAATCTTATGACCTTGCATGCAGAATGCTTTAAATCAACTTACTGGCTTTTGAAATTCTATTTTTGCTTGTTGAATTTGACTTCCTAGAGTATGATGAAAAAGGGTAATCGATTTTATGGCTTATAATTGACATGTAAATAGGTAAATGATTCAGAGAAATTGATGAAATTTGCAATGTATAGTCTTTTTCTCACCCCTTTATTACATGTCTTATTGTTCTTAAGTGGAACATTGGACAAGATATGAGAATGATATGAGGTGTATTTTTTGGACATCTTCTAAAAATTGTAGAGTCAGTAAAAGCTAAAATTATATATCATTTTTTCGTACCATTCTCTTGGTGCAACAGCAAAAACAGTACAGGAAATGGTCAGGCCTAAGATATTTCCCTGTTATTGTATTTTCTTTTAATGGGTTTGTGTAATTTGTTGAATCATTTGTATGAAAATGAAACTATGGGTATCAGAAGACTTTAGTGGTCAAGTGGTTCTTCAATAAAAAAACTGCTTCAATATTTGCATTTCATATATATCATACCTGTTGTTGGTTGATCTCTTAACCTTTATTTATCCCATTCCAGAATCAATACTTCAAAAAACTAAATCTAAAACTGATTACATTTGTAAACTTTGCTTACAAAAATGGTTCTATAATTCATTTTGCATAAATAATTTTTAATTATCTCCTCTTGCAATAGATTTCTAAAAATCATAAAAATCTTTCCAAAAAATATCAATCTATATTAAATTCATATAAAATCATTTAATTTTTGAACCACTTAGAATTTTTTCTGAGCTTGGTGAGATAATGAAGTGGTATTTCTAAACAATGAAATGATTACCTAGGGATCTTAACCTTCCATTCCAACACCTACCCACAATGCCCCTGCATCAGAGGCTTAAATGATTTGTTATGACAGCACTTGCCAGGGCTTATGATTTTTAGGTTTGAAGCATTCTAATTGGTTATATTATACTTGTTATTGTAGTCATCTAGTCATCATTTCTTAACTCTGGCTAAAGTGATGATAGTTTGCTTTTGTATTTTTCTACCTCCACCCCTTCCCAAGTTTTATTCTTTAGAGGTTTGAAATACTTTTCTAAAACTTCATCCAGTACTTGATTTTCTTTTGGGCTCAATGGATCACACGCAGACCTTAGATTTGTATGAAGATTTTTCAAACTAGCTGTGCTGACCAAAGTGGTCGGTATTCCTGGTAGATCACAAGTGAAATTGACTGCCAGTTTTGATATATCAACTTGCATGCTAGTGCAGTATGAGGCAGCCTCTCTGCATGTTTTCTTGATATCCTCTGTTGCTGGATGCCACTCTGGTGGACCACGTTGGGTCAAAAGCCCCATACCGTTTGGAGATGCATTAAGGACTCCAATGCCCCTTTCTTGAAAGAACTGCAGATAGTTGACCAAAGATGTGTCATTCAAGCAATAATGGCAATACG
Source organism: Pelagia noctiluca (assembly GCA_963924455.1). Lineage (NCBI taxonomy): Eukaryota > Metazoa > Cnidaria > Scyphozoa > Semaeostomeae > Pelagiidae > Pelagia > Pelagia noctiluca. The sequence goes on from OZ004320.1 coordinate 3,147,886, forward strand.
TCATTATAGTGTCAATCGGAACATGGCTTTTTTCAATGACAGTTTTGAAATTCTCCAGCGGATATCCAGTGATACCAATGAACCTTGCTTTTCCAGAATTCTTGACCTTGAGTAGTGCTGGCAATGTCTCATTTATTATGACATCAAGAGAAGGTGCGAATTCCATGTCATGGACTTGAATCAGATCGAAATATTCTAACCCCATTCTCTCCAAACTCTCATCTACGCTGCGTATCACACGCTCGGCCCGGAAGTCGAACATTTTCTCCACTTCCGGTTCATAACGACCGACTTTAGTAGACACATAAATTGCCTTTCGCGGAATTTTCTTGTCAGCAATGGCCTTTCCAAAGACAGTCTCTCCTTTTCCATGGCCGTACCATGGTGCTGCATCGAACCAATTGATTCCAGACTTGGCAGCCTCTTCTACAACCGCCATTCCCTCGCTGTCATCGGTAGGCCTAAACACGCTGCCAAGCGCAGAAACGCCGTATCCTAGCTTAGAAACTTGAAGTCCTGTATTGCCGAGTTTTCTGTATTCCATCTTTTTTACTTCGTCCGCATTGTGAAACCCTTCGACGTAAGTTTCAACAATAGAGGCATTTAGATCAGCCGATGCCATGTTGTGGAGAAATTTTGACCGAAGAGGGTGGCAGCTTGGGACTTTAAGGAAGGAGCGGGCGGATTTCACTCCAAGTCGCATGACTAGGGGAACTGGACAGGAACAAGATTGTGAAATGCGTATCGACCACGCCCTTTCAAAACTAGGGAAACGCCCTTTTCAACACTGGGGAACGCCTTTTTATATGCTGGAAACGTCCTTTCACAAAAAGCTCTATTTACGTTAGGAAATTTCCAATCGATTGCCTTTCAAAATCAACGATCGAACGAGGCTGTCCAAATCTCAGAAGTCATGAATGCTATAGAAATTGATAAGAATTTATACAGAACAATACTGGGTAGCTATTACATTGAAATAATCTTGTGACACAATTCACAGAATGCAGGCCTACCCCCCCCCCCCAATTTTCTCATCGGATTTGCATGGATCTCAGATACCATCTTTCTGAAAAAGTGGGGGGGACTAGTCCCCCCCATTCCCCCCCCTGGCGCCGCCACTGAATACAGTCGACTCCGGTTATAGTCATACCAAATGTTTTTGGGAAAAACGTGACTATAAGCGGAGTGTGACTACATGCGGAGTTGCCAAAAATAGGGGTAAAAAAAGTGATAGAAATCGAAGATTTTACCGGGGAAAGGGGTTAGAAACCCTCTGCGATTGCCTCTAACGCAATAATTGTCATGTTCGGGCATCTACTATTTAAATGTTACTCAAATGAAATCTAAATGATAAAACAGCAGCCATATACAGCACATTCTCAAGTCTTTAGTGATTTATTTATTTTATCGTCATTTCTTTATTCTATCGCTGGATGGAAAGAGCTATTTGTTTCATTTAATTTATATATCGTCTACATAATCCAACTACAATAACACGAGATTTTATATCTTTTCAATTAATTGAATTCATTTTTCTTATGATAAAAGCACGATTGAAATATCATCGTCATCTAGGCCATACAAAACACAACTTCATTTAGGCCCCATATTTGCTTATTTGCTTTGCTACTTATTGAAAATAAGCGTACTTAGGAAACTCTTAAACTCAAATCGATTGGAAAGATTAAGAAAGAGGGTTTAGAATTCATTAGACTCACTGTTTATAATAATAGCCTCACCTTTCCATACAGTGTTAAGTACCCAAAATGAAATGAATACCGCATGAAAATACTTTCTAAACAGATAAAGCAAATATGCTAAATTCTTTTTTCGCTGAATGTGACTGTAAAAAGAGTATTTTGCGGTTTGGGAATGCAGAAAGTGGTGATTATATGCGGGTTGTGACTAAAAGTGGAGTGACTGGTAAGCGGAGTTTGTTTATAAGGATTTCACCAGACGGAGATTCGGGAAACAGTGAAACTGTGACTATAACCGGAGTGTGACATTAACCGGAGTGACTATAACCAGAGTTGACTGTAAGTCGATTTTTCATCGGATGTATCGGATTTCGTGCTAATATAGAGTTTTTTTATTTGCAACCAATATATATTTTATTTATTTATAACTTTTAAATATACTAATACATACTTGTGATCCTTTTAATTTGTATTGTGTATTGTTATATGTAATTTATAATTCTATTTAGATTTCAAGTTAGTTTATGTACATTTTCAGAGCAGAATATAAATTTTTGGTTTGTTAGCAGAATCAAAGAGGCCTGGGCCTAGTGGAATCCTTGAACGAGTTCCAGCCACTGATCAGAGGTTTCAACCCAACAACACTCGGTTAGCAATTGTTAGTACGCATCAAAACACCCTTGTCGAAACCTCTTTCTGAAACTGGATCTAACCTCATCCTGAACCCCCATCTGAACCCTACACCTAACCTATCCTTTACAATTACCCTTTTCCCTTAACATAACGCTATCCCTTATCTCACCCTAACCTAAACCCATTGGCCATGACCCCGACCCCACGAAAACCCAAAACTTAACCATAACGAGGCTAAGCTGTTTTGGTGCATCCTAACAATTTCTGGCCTGTTTCTTCAAGCAAACAACAACTCAACAAGAAAATACGAAATACAAATTGAAGTAAAGAAAGTTAGAACTACGGACCGAAAAGACGTTAAAAGATAAGACGATTTCGAATTGATTTATTTCGAAATTCATCATGGATTTATTGGGAAACTTTGGCATGCCACGGCTCAATAACTTCGAGTTCTTTTCAGAAGTAAGTAAGACTTTATTTTGAAGGAGCAAAATTTTCAGTTCTATTTCTGCGACCGTTTTCCAGACATTCCGCCCCACCTGCGTTCCGCCCCACGTACGTTCCGCCCCACCCTATCTAGTCATTCCGCCCCTCCACATAAGTCATCCCGCCCCACATAATGTTTTTGTTACATTTGGTCGTATATACATTTCTACTGGGATATTTTTTCATCTACTGTCGTATTCGTAGCAAATTTTCTACAAAAACATTTTACTTAGTTAGGCTATTTAGGCCATTCCAAATTGACAAACAAATTGACAAACGGATACAGAGTACATAGGTTTCAAGGATCCAGTATTGAACTTTCTTAAATATTTGAGAAGTTGAGCACTACTTTTTATAAATCACTTTCTTATTAACAAAAATAACGTGTAGAGACAACAAAATCTATCGTGAAACTGGCTTTAATTGAAAACAAGGTTTTATTATACAATGATGAAATATAATATCGAAATAAAGGTATATATGCTGTAACAATGAGGAACAAGAAATTTTATTATACTAAATATTATCATTTGGTCCATTTAAATAACTAACAGCTTTTAAAAGTGAAAAAGTGCTAATTTCATCTTTCGCATATTGTTTCCATAGTTCAAAAAAACGTCCTTGTCGATTACGGAAAGTTTTTCTTTGGTACCTTTGTAACTTGTTATTTTTCACTAATCTGGCCTGAAGGGTAACGAAGCGAGACTCTTCATATAGTAAAGGGAGCAACAGATAAAACTGAATCGAGCTCCTTCCCGACTTGTTGTTCAGGCGACGATGCCAGCCTTCCACATCATTATTTGTCCGTACAGGCTGATTATATACTGACCATGTGTCTGGTGACCATTTGCTGCTCTGAATCCAGGTATCTCTCACATATTGCACCAGACCAGCAAATGCAGCAGTTGATCTCCGTTCAAGGTGCTCGAATGCTGGAATGATGTGTTCTGATGGTAGAAATGGAAGTGCCATGATGGCTCTGATGTAATCATGGGCTGCTGGTGTGTCCTTGTATGTCGTTGCAAGCCCAAGATTTTGCACTTTTCTCCAAATTGCTTGGGTCCAATGGAAAGAGCAGCCTTGAATGTTGCTTGTCAGGACTTTTCTGCAAGCTTTCCAGGCAGCAGCTTCGAAATCTAAGACTGCCTTCTCCATTGACGTCTCGCCATTCATTAATTCCAGGATTGCTCTTAGCACTGCAATGTAATCTTTTGTCTTCCGTCTAGACATTAATACCATCACCAAAGGCGTCTGTTTGATGTTACCATTCTCCCCTTTCAAAAATGCGTGGATCGAGAACAGTTGGGTGAACGGCTCCTTCACAATTTTGAAAGTGCCGTCCATATACCAAGTTTTGGCGTTTTTTAGAAGACACAGCTGGTCACTTGTGGCAAAAACAAGATGTCTTGCTCCATTCAGTTTAACATCTGCACGCAAGAAGTCTGCGGGGATATGGTCAGTGTTGAGAGTAAAGTCAATATCAGTTGGCTCTTTCGGTCGCATCTTTTGTCTGTGGCGATTTGCTTGCCTGACCAAACTGGAAATTGAAGACTGACTGCAAGCTGGTTGGGACTGAACCTCGGTAGAATAGTTATTGATGACACTCTCAACGATATTTGAGGCTGATTTGAACACATTAGCAGCGGCCTTCTCCTTGATTGCAGCTGTTATCTTGGTAGCTGTGCCAATGCCAGGCTTCGCAGGATGACAATGTGCTTGTGGTCCTCGGCGGAATGTCTGCCCATCTTGTTGCATCGATGCTCCGCAGGACAGGGCTTTGCTTCTCACACTACATCTCCAGGCCTTCTTTCCACTTGCCCAAGCCCGTCGCATGACGTATGAATAGCCGTCGCTGTCGACGAGCCTCTCTTTTCCTTGCCTTGTAGCACCAATTATAATCTCACAATGCAGTTCTTTCCTGGCACCAACAGGGTCGATTACAACCTCGGTTGGTAGAGGATCTTCTAAACTATCCTCCTGCGTTGCCATCTGTTTGTGAAGGCTTGGATCAGATTACTGGTGAACAGATTATTATAATGTTTGATATTACATTATATAAACATTTGAAAACACTGCAAAACGAAGTTAACTATGGGGCTTTTTGAACATAAACGTATTTTGCAGTTTTTATCTCCCACCTTTAAGAGCGAAAATTCTGTCAAATCAACGTGATCGTATCATGGCTTACAGTTGAATAGTGTGCGTTTAATAGCATGATATTGGAATTTAGTATTTATGAAACGATTCAAATTAAATGATATTGTCGAAAAGTCGACAAAACGGCAAAATGAAGTTTACTATGGGTGTAGGAATTATCGCAATAAACCTACCGCACTAGTTCTTAAATGAACAGAACAACTCTTAGAGAAAGGCAATCATACGTTTTCACAATTTTTTCTTCAACAAACTCAAACGTACATCATGAAAATCTCTCTCAAATTCAACTCAACCTGAAAATTCATTTTACATGCCTTTATAATGACAAGCAAGGAAATTCTAAAATACTCTAACCAATCACAAGTAAGTTTAACTATATTCGGACCAATGAAAACACAGAATTAAAATACGTAGGTTAACACGAATGCAATAGCGAAGTTTCTAGAACGTTAATGACTAATGTTTCTGACTAATACCTTATTGCTTAATTTCCTAACTCGGCATCAAAACGAGGTTTTTACGTAAATCACAGTTTCTTAAGGATAAAATAACACGTGTTCAAACAAACATTAAAGCACGGACAAAATAGAGGAATGCCACTGATAGCGCGTGTGGAGATTCCCCAACAATGGGGCTTTTTGAACATAAACGTATTTTGCAGTTTTTATCTCCCACCTTTAAGAGCGAAGATTCTGTCAAATCAGCATGGTTGCCAGATTCGGGATTTCATCCCGAGATCTCGGGAATATTCAGGGCTGTTGGGATTTTCCTCGGGATTAAAATTTGGGCAAAAAATCTCGGGAAAGATCTCGGGATTTCTAGAGAAGAGATTACAAACGTTTTCCTTTCTCATTTTAACCAAGAAAATACAGGATTCATAGAATTGCTTCAGCACATTTGATTCACACCTTGCCAATCACCATCCAAAAGTAGGATTCATCAATGGGAACGGGACAAAGTTCGTAGAAATTCGTAGAAATTCGTTGCCAAGAGGTAAAAATCTCGTTCAGGTGATGAATGACGTCATCGGAAAACAACAAAATATATCTCGGGATTTTTTGAGCAAATTTATTGCATTCTGGGATTTTTCAGGGTTTGATGTGGGATTTTTATAGAATTCAATCTGGCAACCCTGCAAATCAACGTGATCGTATCATGGCTTACTGGATTACAGTTGAATAGTGTGCGTTTAATAGCATGATATTGGAATTTAACATTCGAATAAATTACTGCTCCTCGTAGTGCTTTGAGATCATTGTAAATAGCTTTTTGGGTCATTCAATTCCTCCAATTTCATAGCGCAGCGCATCGAAATTCAACTAGGTTAGGCCCCTGACTCCACTTTTCATAATGGATTATCGAAATCAATTTCTTCGACTAATGTCGTCAAACTACACTAATACACTAATTACTTGATATGGAACTCTGAAAAGTATCAGTTATATACATACTCTAGTTGTAGCCACTTATGAAGACATGACGGTGGGGCGGGATGACTTACGTGGAGGGGCGGAATGACTTTGGTGGGGCGGAACGTACGTGGGGCGGAACGCAGGTGGGGCGGAAGATCCGGCAACCCTGCGACCAAACCAATACATTTACTGTGGGTTGGTTTCAGGCCTAAGGCCTATAAGTAAATCGTAAGGAGACGTTAATCGTTAACTATCAAAATTGCGAAAATCCATAGAGTCCATGCGCCCAAAAAGTGGCCACCTTTTGTTTTGAAACATTTAATAATAAATTAGAAGTAATAAATAATAAAAACTCTCAAGAATTTTTCCAACCTCCACTTACAAAGAAATACTTCTCATTATATTGTTTAAAGACCGCATTACACTATCATCTTCAGATACAATTCTCATCATATTTTTACTTTGATGTTGAACAACGCGCGAGTGTGATAGAGCAAAGTGCATTAAAAGTTTCTCGTTGTTGCTCGTTGAAGTGTCATTGACGACCTTTTTAATCCTTCTTGTGGGATTTCAATTTGATCGCTGGTCAAATTGCTGAGTCCTTCCTTCAAGTTTTTCAAAGAGACCAACAATTTTCCTTTGGCGCCACTTTATTGCGTGCCTTTTTTACACCGTGTCATTTTTATCGAAGCTTGATTCTTACGAAGTTTCAATCATCATGGCAATTCCTGATGGTTGGGTGGAATATGATATACGCCTACCAGAAGAAGAATCACAGGCAGCATATCAAGTGCATAAGTAAGAGTCATCATATTATACAGTTACCATAATAAGATGGGAGCTACGGCCTTCTTTCTTTCTTTCGTCCTCACTACTCCAATATTCCTCCATTTCAGATTTCAAATCGTATCAACATTGAGTGGCCTAAGTTCTCTGGAAAGTTTTATGTATTGAAAAAGGTGCCAAAGCAAATTCATGTGCAAAGAGCGCGCCAAAAGGAAAATTGTCGGTCTCTTTGAAAAACTTGAAGAAAGGACTCAGCAATTTGACCAGCGATCAAATTGAAATCCCGCAAGAAGGATTAAAAAAGTCGTCAATGACACTTCAACGAGAAACTTTTAATGCACTTTACACTATCACACTCGCGCGTTGTTCAACATCACAGTAAAAATATGATGAGAATTGTATCTGAAGATGATAGTGTAATTCGGCCCTAAGTCCCACGATAATTTCAAAGTGATGTTCAACTCGTTTTCTCAAAACAACAACACAAGCAACGAACAGTCTAAATGGCCTAAATCGTGAAATGTGGGTTCAAATTGGCCATTAGCTTTTTGGTGTTTTGTTACATGACCCCCTATTTTGCTTGTCCTACATCTCTGTTTCTGGGAAAGAAAGTGGTTGGAAAGCGAACCAATGAAATTGCATATCCTTCACATAGGGTGGCCAAGTTAGAAACAATTCAACCAATTATGAACCTTTCAAAACTTTGTTTACAATTAATAAGTGTAAATACAAGACTAAAAGCGAAGCTTGACTTGGAAAAAACGAACGATGAAATGAAGGAATACTCACACTCAAAGTAAAGGTTAGCCCCTGCATGATTCTTGTTTATCGGATTATTTACGCAACAAAAACAAAAATGATAAATAAAATTATTGGTTATGGAATCAGCAAACATTTTGGTGGGGTTTAAGGAAAAAACTAGACCCAAACCTTTTTGATTTTAAATTTTTCTGCAGACCGCTCAGATTTTCTCAAATTGTGGAGGGTGGCCACTTTGGGGGCAAAGACTCTAGTTTATCTCACCATCTCTAATATGCCACAGTCACCTGCATTATTGCTGCTCAGTTACATCAACTTATTTATTTATTATAGTTTTCTTTCTTTCTAGCAAATTAATCCTCTTTTATTTTCCACATTATCATTTTTTTCTTTCTTTATTTGCTTTACATCAACAGAGCCTCCATTATTGAAGTTGTTGATTAATTTTGTAGAATTAAAGTAGACATTAACCGAACCCTCTAGTAGAACATAACTGCGCTTTAAATTAACCCAAAATTGAAACAAACCTCATGATAACCACCTACACTGACTGAACCCCTTCGTACAATTACAGTGCATGTAATTTCTATATTTTACCAGCCATAGTCGGCAGGAAACGTACCAGAGACAGCTTCTTCTCATGTCTAAAACGTAGTACCTTACAGGCAATCAGGAAAGCATGAAAAGTGATGCTTATTTGTTAGTTTTAAGCCGATATGTATTCTAAGACTAGAAATGCATTTACTAAGGTTATTATTGAGGCTCAAATCGAAGCGAAATTGACGCCTTTACTACGCACAGGGTGAACTGAACTTTTTAAGAAAAAAAATTTATTTCAACCATAAGCTTTTAGTATGCTAAATCGACCAATCACAAAATTGTTTCTCACTATGCCAGCCATTCACTTCCTTTCTGATTAGCCAGTTTCAGTCCACATCTGGGTATATAATACTATGTTTGGTTTCGTTTTGGTTTCATTTCTGACCTTCTACTCTGATGACCAGGGGCGCTGGAAGCATTTTGAGGCGGCAGGGGCAGCTGCTCAAAAAGGGCACATTTTTTATGATTACGAAAAATGATGAATCAGTCAAAAACTAAAAAGAACATAATTTAACTGTGAAATTGTTTAAGGCAAATGTTTGTAGGCTTAAAATCGTCCAAAATAGTTTTTGCGTCTCTCAGATCTTTTAATAAATTCACTGGCAATTTTTTCTATTATGTTAATTGTGTCCATGCGTTCTTTGTGCAGATTAGCAAACATTTTGTTGCTTAAGCTGTTTGCTGTCATATTGGACCTTAGCCATGTCTTTATACGACGCATTGTACTAAATGTGCGTTCTGCAGTTGCAGATGAAAGTGCTACCGAATTGTATAGCTGCAATGTTTTGTGTAGATCTGGCAGGCATTCCTTGTGGCATTCTTTTGACGACATAATTTCGCAAATCGTATATATCTTCGTTATTTTTCTGATTGGTATTGCAACCTCCTTGTTATATATTTTAATATATATGGGCAACTCTTGGAGTTCTTCTTTCAATGTGTCTAAATCGATGAGGTCAGAAATACAGGCTAATTCATCCTTCGCATCCTCTTTGCTGCTTTCTTTGTTAGCTGCACCAATCAAGCATTTGTTTATCTTCATAAGTTTTTTGAGATCTTCCTGATCAAACTGGTCTTTGATTGCTTTGCTGGTGGCATCAATTGCTTCATAGAAATTTGCTTGGAGAGTATTCCTTTCACCAATATCGGTGGATTCAACAATTGGAGCCTGGGAATGTGCGACAAAGTCTGATGTACCACGCAGAGTTACTCGTTTTCTCTTTGCAGCCCTTGCTACCTCGAGACTTTTTACTCCAGCCAAGCCTGATATTTTTGTGAAAAGGCGGTGAAACTCCTCATCTGAACGGAGCTCTTGCAAACGAATATATAGCTTATCAATGCTGGTGAGAGCTTGTTCTGCGGTAAGAGTGGAGCTCTTGAATAACTTGGAGTTATTTTCAAGCAACTGTGCCAATTCCTGCATGGCTAAAATCCCCCTCAAAACAACGTTGTTTACAAAAGGAACTCTATGAGACCGCACAAAACACTAGCTGAATGCTATTGCGCTAGTTTTTGTTATCAGAAACAACATTGTCAACAGGGAAGGGAGGGGACAAAATGCAGAAAACAGTAAAAATCATGCTTGAGTTCCAAGACTTGTGGTGGGGATTGTAGACGTTTCTGGGGTGATATGGAGTTCAGGGGCGGTCTGACCGGACAGGCTACTGGGCAATAAGGGCCTATTAAGAAAAGTTAGTGAGGGCCTCTTTTCATGCAATTTTTGCTGGTGAATTAGTAATAGTTACTGCTATATGCAGGTAGCAGAGCATGATTTGCTCACCCCTATATGCTTACCAATTCGCTTCTGCTTGAGTTTCTTAATTTGTGACTATTTTAGAGACTTGGTTTCTCATAACAAGTGTTTCTTTTAAAAGATTTGTGTTTGCACTTCTAGAAAAGGCTAGTGATAGATAAAAGTGCTTATAGGAACCTTAAGTAACATTGGCAGTTTTGCTAAACATCAGAAATACACTCGTTTTTTCAGAATGATTTATTAGAATATGAGCCTCTAATTTTGCAAAAATGTATGAACAGGCTAAGAACAAGCTGAGGCTGGCCATTTTTAGCTCAATACAAGAATATAGAGAATAGGTAAAAATCAATAAGATTGCCAGCACACTGATATGTCAAACTGGTCAAGATAAGCAAAATTTGCAATGATGAACCTAACTGATATCATTAAAGTAAGAGCAATTAAAGAAGTGTAGGATCTTTGCACAGTTTTGATGCTTCTCTGTAGCCCCAAGGGGGGAGGGGGGTACTTATACATCTTTAGGATAAGGGTGCTCAGATGAAGATATACCAACCATTAACCCAAACAAATTTCAAGCAAGAAAATTGATTGAAAGAAAGAACTTAGCGTGCTTTGCAAACCCAAAAAATAATAGGCCAACATCACAAACTGTTGTATGATATGCTACACTCTTTTTTTCTTTATAAGAATAAATTTTATAAGAATATTGAGGCTCAAGAACGCCAAAGAACAATGGAAATTCAAGAAAAAACAATGGAAAAGTTGAGGCTCAGGAAAATTTTAAATATTCTTATAAAAAAAAGAGTGTATTAGATCTTCTGTTTTATTCAGGATTCACTGAACTGTATAATTGTATCAAGAGACCCAAAAAAACTATTTTCAATTTCGTCAACCCAAAAAAATAATTGCAGGATCGACTGACTAAAAAAAATGAATTTCACTGCAATTCTAGACCCAAAAAAGTAGCCTAAGCACCCCTATCCTAAAGATAAATGAGAAGCCCCCTGGGCTGTAGCCCTGGCATAGGCAACAAGAGAACTGCAGCTGCTCCTCCTAGAGCTAATTCTCCATACAGAAAAGTGACTGTAAAATCATACTGAACAGCCTCTCCCTGGCTATCCCTACACCATATGGCGTGGAACAAAGAGTTGTATTGGCTAAGTGATTGTCTTGCGATTACAAACGAATTAGTAGCTCATTAATCCAGTTTTGAAATTTCATGCAGAAGTCGCAGAACAATGCCCAGTCTGATTAACAATTAATGTTGAGAATTTTAATATTTTATGAGATGAAGTTTGCATTTCCACATCTCATTGCGAGGAAAGGTTGACGGAAAATGGAAGATTCCGGTGATGTGAATTTCTGGGCAAACATTGAATTGGTATTTCATCTTAATTTTGTTTTATAAATTCTGGCCGTTTAAGATTCAAATATATCCGATTTTATTAACCAAGGTCCATGCACAAGTATGGAAAGGCCTGTTCGTAATTAGGAATCATATCAGATGGATATTTTGAAGGAAGAGGATGTTGTAATACCGGAGTGAAATCAGGACTATTCAAGTACTCATGACGATATGAGAGCCAAATGTTCCTAACTTTATTAAGTTGAAAGATATAATTCAAAAATAAACCATTGCTTTAGAAGTGTCTTTATTCGAAAACTTTTCCAACAAGTACTTTTTGCAACCAATTTAGATTGTCGAACAATATATCTGAAACAATATATTTGAACCGCCTCTTTAGCCCAACCGTCTTTATATCTGAAATCTCAAGAATCAAAGATTAGAATGATTAAAACTTTAGTCAAAACAATCAGTATATTTTATTCATTATATGCAATCTTTCAAGATTGTTAGAACAGTTTACTGATGAAGATTATAACGAAACGTTGAAAGCAATGGTTTATTTTTGAATTATCTAAGTGCGAAAAATGAAGAGTAAGTAGAAAACTCTGAAAACTAATTTTGCTGCAAGAAAAGTTTCCAGGGATTTCAAATATACTGTGTTTGAATTTAAAGAAGAGAAGTAGTGTTTATCAAAACAGCAATGCCCATCAAAGATTATTCGTTTCCAAAGAACAGGCTTTTCATTAAAATATATTAGTAGAAATGATAGCTACGATAAATTTATATACTATGACGAGACCTTGTGCAAAAAGAAAGACTAGTGTCATCATTAGAGTATGCCTGAAAATATTTGTAAATTTGGTATGACACAGTCGAACCATATACCTGAAACAACATATCTGAAACCATCACTATATCTCAAACCATATGAATCAAAGATTAGGATGGTTGAATTGAAACTATAGTCAGGATAATTAAAATTTTTTATTCAATATTTGCAACCAACTTATTATTTTAAATAACATATCCGATAGTAATCTAATACTAGTTGGTTGGAGTTTTTATGAACACAAAACTGAAGGCCTCCCATTCTAGAATCAGTTTATTTGGAAACAATTTTGAGTGATAATTTATAGCTAACAAATAACACGGATTAATTAACCCAGACTACAGGTCGTTTTAAACATCATCAGCTTGCCGAGGTTTAGGTTTTTTCTCTGCAACCTAGATATCTTCAACTTCTCTTGTTCATTATTGCTTTCTGTTGTCAAAACGTTGTCGAAGATTGAGATTTTTGAAAGAACGGCTAAACTAATTCCCTAGATGAAAAGCCAACCGAACAGGTACTGCACTCCTTGTAACCGAGAGACCTACCAAATTCAGCATGGATACCCATTATTTCTATGAGAAACTAAATTCTAGCGTTTGGTACTTAGTTGCTAAGTTTCTGGCAAGATTTCTTTTTTAATTCAGTGCCACAAAGCTGCTTAATAGAAAGAAACGTTTCTTTGCATACTGCCGAAGCACATAAAGAAGTAGGCCAATAAGCATGGAACGTTGCGATGAAAGAATGACTAAGAATGTGCTGGTTAATCGAGATAGTTTGGATGAGTAAAAAGTTATAGAGTAAAAATGATCCAGCAACAAAATAAAATACAGTGGCACCTCCCTCGACAGATACCTCTATACAATGGACACCTCAATACAACGGACAGATACTGAGTCCCAAAATTCACATAGTTATTAAAAGCAACCTCTTTACAGTGGTCACCTCTCTACGACGGACTATAGAGTTTGTCCAAATGGTGTCCGTTATGTGCAGGTTCCACAATAATCATCAATCAAAGAACTATCGAACGAATAGAAAGAGCTACAGGGAGTGATTGTGGCCTTTCTGATGGATACGGGGCTGGCTGCTTCCTATCGACCATAACAAGATTCAAACCCCCTGAATGTAAATCGCATTTAATTTACCACCTATACAAGCTATCCACAGAAATCAACAGAAGCCTCCGATGGGCGTTCTTCACATTTGCTATTTTCAAGGCCAGTTTGATGAAAACTTTGCTCTGAAAAGCCTCTGCTGTACCGCCTTAGGTGTACTGTATGCTCTCCTCCGTAGAACTGAACAGCCTCCAGTGAACTGATACTATCCTTCCAGTGTATTGAACGATATCCCTACATTGTACTGAGTAGCCTCCGGTATGTGGATGCTATCCCTTTGACGTACTGATGCGATCCATTCATGTAATGAATATCCTCCAGTGTACTAAATGTCTTGAAGTTTAATGCACAGACATTCTACGGGGTGATGTTTTTAGAAGAAAGAATTGAATATTGAAAAAATATCTTAATGTTTCTACACTGCTTAAGATAAAACCAGAATTGTTTAAACCCAGGTTTCGCTAATAAATTGGCTAATTTAATACGACTGCCCTGCCAATTACAGAACCTTTTATCAGGAAACGTTTAGTACTACGATCCAAGCTGAAACGAGCTAGATTTCTAATATAAAATATGTTATGTTAAGACATCTTATTAAGCCAAGCTCTGTGAACTGGGATTTTTCCTGATGAATTTGATCACCGTAGGTAGATTCAAGATTGATATGAAATATTTCATCTAATATTGTATTTTTTGCTTATATAATTAATATTTTCATTAATCAGCCTGCTATACCCAGATGAATATAACTCTAAACTCTGTAGCAGATGTTCGTTTGTGACCTGTTTTTATCTTCTGAAATTCAATTGATATAGATTATGATAACAGAAGAATTTCCCAATCCAATATAAAAGTTAATTTTGAAGATTTTATTCCTTCATCGAAACTTTCTATTTTCAGAAATAGTGAATCGCCATACATTAAAAGACAACTTATTATATATTCGTAAGAGATAGATATTATGGATATGAGAAATTGCGTATTGTTTTTGTTATTGTGCTCAAAATCTCCCTAATTTTCATGGTTTCCTTTCGGTATGCTGTTTCGTTCTGCTGTACTAGTATATATACTCTTATATATCTTCTTACATACCCACTTCGTTATGTTCTTAGTACTGTTAACTTTTTCAACTATTTCTAACTATTTCAATAAACTTTGTATAACGAGGCTTCTGTTATTAATTGGTATAATTTTTATAATTATTATTATAACTAGTAAATAGTTGTTCATCTTTTTTGTCAACGTACACATTCTATAAATGTATCTCTTATTCTAAAAAACGAAATAAATGTATCTCTTAACTTTCTAACAGCTAGATATTTATATTTCAGATAGCGACCCTGGGATTCATAAGTGGAAACGATGCTGGGAAGAATGCATTGGAGGTTATGAGCTCATTAAAGATTGCAAACGAGATTTACCAGAGACTGAATGAGGATGATAATAGACTCGAGTTATTGAGGGTGTGTATTTTTGCTACCTACTTCTTCTCAGCTGATGTATTCTCATTTGCAGTGTCATGCTAATAAGCTCAAGTTGAATTTTTACTCCATTTAAAGGGCACGGCCTAATCCATAACATTCATATTAAAAATATGAAATTCGCTAAAGACGCTAATTGAGATTTTCTGTTCTGGCGGTTGTTAGTTTGCTTAGTGTAATTCGTTGGCCTTAAAGGCAATAACTTTGTCAACAATTTTGAAAACTTCAATATAGCCAGAGATTGGAAGCATGGCGAAAACATGGATTATTTAAGCTTTTCGTCTGACACTCAACAGAGTAATGCGTGAGATAGAGAACGAAATAAAAAACCTAACGATATATTATACCCAGATGTGGATCGAAATAGGCCAATCAGAAAAGAGGTGAGGAAAGCCAATCATCACTTGTGATACAGTGAGCTGGCCAATGAGATTACTTCAAGAGTCTATGTTTTTATACTTTACTTCAAGTATCCATGTTTTCAATATGCTTCCGATTTTTCTAGCTGTATTAAAGTTTTGCACCGGCCAAAGACTGTTCAAGTTTAAAAACGTTGATACCAAAATTCTAGCCTCAGTTTTAAGTTGTGAGTGAAGTACAGTGCAATAGCTGCTTTCAAAAGTGCACTTTCGTCAGATTAAAACAGTTTTCACAATTCGATTAACTTATTTCATCACCAGTATGAAAACGTGTGAAAATCAAACTTTTAGAACATTTAGAAGTTTATACTAAAATAGCTTTCTAACTAAAGTTGCGACCATTTTAATTTTGGCCTGTTGTAGTCACCAACATTGTAGAAATGAGGCATCATTTTGATTCTAGTGTTGCAATACTGTATGGAGGCTAGTGTATGCTTTTGATTATATTCTTAGGCAAAGACAATCCTAAGGATTTCTGATTATGTCAAGAAGAATCCTAGAGCAAGCGAGGAACAACTGGCAAAAGAAGTCCAGAAAGAGATCCAGCAATTTGCAACCGAGGCTGCAGTTATACTCCAATAAAGCTGGAGCATCATTATCATGGTAACTTAACCATTCCAATTGTTGTAAATCAGTTTTATTTAACTCTACGATATTGACTGAAACTCATCATACTCAGCATATAACATAATAAGCAAACTTTCTAACGTATGTAGCCATTAACAGCCATTTACACTCTCTTGATGTGATGAACATTTAAAATCACATAACCTTAATATCTTAATTTTGTAATTGGAAAATATTGAAATTATCAACTCGGTATTTCGAGTTGAAAAGAACGCAAAAACCTTCATTGTATTAGAAGTTTCTCATGAATCATTAGGAGATCTGAAAATGAATCATTAGGAGATCTGAAAACTTCTGAATCGTGAATTTAAATCATTGCCAGTTAAGTTATCGCTATATTTCTCAAAATATCGGGCTTCTAGCTCGTGTTTGCAAAGGATCTTGGGAATGGGTTGTTGACGTAGATTTAGGAGCATTCTGAAACTTAGTTGATTGCTTTACATTGAAATTTTGCTGTGGGATCCAGGAAATTTGTTTTTTGGTAAGGGAAGTTGTCAGACCAAGTTTCAACATGCTTCATGTCCTTTTACAGAGCGATGAATTGAAATTGTCACACATGCTTCCCTACCTACAATAGTGACATATAGTAGCCAATACACCCTAAATAAACATGGTTGTTCCAATACAATTAGGTAATCTTTGACCAGAGCCAAGCTTTGTGCTTTCCTCCTGCCTTCATTTACGTCCTGCTCCCTAGACCTCCTGTTTTCCGGATTTGAGCCAATTGACGCAAAACTCTAAATCTCAATGACATTCTAATCATATTTGATGTAATTGCGCCTAAAACTAAATAAACCATCCAAGCATCTATGTCTAGGTCGAAAGAAATGTTTTTCTGTATCAACATGTCCTCTCTTCATTTTCTTTCTTGAATAAGAAGTAATTATGCCAATTCTACAACTTCATTTCAAGGCACAGTTCCGACATTGTTCGAGATAGCCACAACACGATTCATAAATAATACCATCATCATTAATATTTCATGAAAGCATTGTTTACTCTTTTTTTAATCAAAGTAAAAATATAATTAACTGGTCAGAAGCTTATTCAACAACTTTGTAGTGCAGTCTTTATTGCAAAACATAATGATAGTCAAAGAAATCTAAGGTATATCAGAACATGACGCTAAAGGCCTGTTTATGTGTAGTGCTGCGAAGGAGAACTCTAATGCGAAGGAGGAAGTTGAGCTGCAGGGGGGCATGCGTACGAGCCACTGAGAATGAGTAGAAGATCTTCAGAAAATGTATAGTTTAAAAAGAGTTTTAAACAAATATAAGTAGTATCTCTATACTAAATTGCAAGGAAAAAAACAAGAAACTACACGTTAATCAGTACATCTCCTGATGAGTGAGTAATCACAAAACAGGTTTGTCGAGATGAACGTGTAGTTTCTTGTTTCTGCCAATTAGTATATTTACGCTCAACTATTATGTATTGAGCACTATCTTCTATCAGAAATAGAAGCACTGGCTTTATAAGTAGTATCTCATTATCTTTAATGCAGGCATTAATATAATCAATGAAATCAATAGCAGATAATAAACAATAAAATGTTAAACAACTTGTTAATAGTAGCAGTGTGGTAAAACTTTCGCGTATGTAATAGTCTTTGATCAGTACAGAAGTTGAAGATGTCGTGGAAAATCTGAAACATAGCAAAACTTGATAACTATTGAAGCTTTGCGTTTGACACTTATCAGAGTAGTACCTCGGAAAAAGAACGAAAACAAAAGCTAAGGAATAATCATACCCAGATGTGGATCATTTTCGTTATCGTTATCTGGGTTAACTACTACTCTGATGATTATCAGACGCAAAGCTTCAGTCGTTATCGTGTTTCGCTATGTTCCCGATTTTCCCTACATCCCATATATGAATATACATTACTTTGGGGTGCGCATATGATTCACTTTTAACTAATTAAATTCATGTACTTTTCAATTCGAAATAATAATTCTGATATATGGGAAGCTATTGAATAAATAAAAGTTTGACAGAATGAGCTGACAAAATGATGTAAATACGCAAATATGCAAACTATGTTATGATATATTTGTTTGAATCACCGTTCTTCATTGTAAGGAGTCGCATGTTCTTGGGAATTTAAGGATGAGTTCTCCAATAAGAAAGTGAGTTTATTTTTAAGCTCTAAAAACTCATCTTCCGCAAGAGCAAACTTGTTAAGAATCGTCACCGCTTGATTTTCTGTCATTTCATCGAATTCCTTTTCATCTAAAATTGAATCATTTTCCATCAAAATCATTTTCGCCTTGCATGAACACTGAGTAAGAATGTAAGAATAACTTTATCTTGATACGAAAATTAATCATTCTTACCTATTATTATGTTTGAATCATTTTTCATAATATCTAATTTTTTCATTATGTATACAATTAAATCAGATTTTGTAGGGACAGGGAAGGTAAAATCGACGGTTTTGAATCTATTACACCAATCTGAAATCACTCACCCCTATCGGAAAGGGTTGGCAAAGATTTTAACACACCAAAAGGCTCTTTCTATGTTGAATATTAAACTCTAAAGACCTTTTTTAGCCTGCTTTTAAACCCAAGTAGTAATTCTACAATCGAAACAATTGCTTGGAACTAGTTACCTTTAATTGGGAGGAATCCAGACAGCTCCAGTGCTGCCGAATTGAATGAGAAATCGGTAACGACTGAAATGAATACAGATGAAAGGGATGAAAATCATAACATCATTTTAAACGTACCTTTCATGAGTAAATAACCAGCTACATCAAAACAGCAACTGTTCATGTACTTAGTATCTTTCAAACCTAATAAGAAATTACGCTTCATTTAGAATTTGAGGAACTAAGGAATTGAAAATTGACAAGGATTTTCAGCAGTAAGGGCTGTTTTATAAGCTACACAGAGCCAAGCCACTCTGATATCTTATCAGTACAACTCCGTTCCAACACGCTACAATTTGATTTTATAAACGGTCATCCTCGGGTAGACATTGTCGTAAATCAATTATTCCTTTGCTGTTGCCCAGCCTCTTTCGATCCACACGATATAGAGAATGAAGCATTTTGGATGCATCAGGGCGGCTCAGCCAAAAAGACATTCAAACGCTGTTCTAGGGGCAGCCTAGAGGGGTTATAGCCAGGTAGCACAGCAGGAGGAGCAGCAGGCCAAACCCGGTATTAAGATCGACTTGGCTTGGTTAAAGTTGATCAGGAGGCAAAATCATGAGTTTTGGTCTGAAGTAGCATTTTTCTAATTTCAAGACTCAAAAAAGAAAAAAAGCATATATTTGGATTTTCAACAATCTTATTTAGCGCATGCCATGCTGTAGGGAGGCCAGACCTTCCGGTTCTCCCGATTTCACCAGGAGAATCCGAGTTTGTCCTTTATAGATCACTGGTAATGAAAAACAATTGAAGGCGGAAAAGATAAAATAATCTCCCCGTTTAAGTACTGAGGAAGATGCAAGGCTAAGGGGCCCAGTCTTAGCTAGTCTAGAAAGTTGAAACTCAGGACCCAAACCCACCAAATCTGACTTTGTACATCAATGCCCTGTCACTGAGCTAGCAAGGCTAAATGAATATATTGGACAATTTTATACAAATCATCAGACAAAGTGGATCTCATGTTACTTCAAACCTTTAATTTAATCGAATAACTGAATGCAACTAAATTATTTACCTGGTGAGGAAAACTTTGGAAAAATGAAAACTTTGAGATTTTCAACAGAATTAGTTGAAGACGTTTCATTACAGCAAGAGGAGGGCCTACTTCTGGTGATAAACATGTTGTAAGGGGTTTCATTCTCGCATAAGTATGATGTTATCTTTTCAACTTGCCTGCAAAGTAGATTGAAATATTTGATTGAATAAATCATTATTAGGCAATAGATATAAAGAGCAGTTCATTTGCTGGTGCTTTACATTTAACAAAAACAATTAGTGCAGTAGAACATGTACGAATGGATTACAGAATTATCTTATATTCTCTGTTGTGCCTAACTGACTACACAGTGTGAGATGGTCTAAAAAGCTAGCTTCTTTAATTGAATAGTTTAAAATCACACACTGAGATTCATCATCAGACATTGTATGGTTGAAAAATCAGCATCTCACTATTGTACCAAATGACATAAAAAAAATTACAGCACTAATATCTACAATACTAATTGGCTAACACAGATGTAAGCCGAGAAAGAGTTTATGCACATGTTTATAGAATCAAATTCAAAACAATAAAACGGAAATAAATTCTGATATGAAACTTAGAATTACTTACAATGCAAGTAGTAATGTATCTGAATCCATCAGTTGAAGTGCAAAGCCGCGAACACAATAATCGACTAACTCGTAAAGACCAGCTCCACAGTATGATAGTTTCTGAAAAGAAAAGACATACGAGGAATAAACCCCTTTCACGATCTTATTCAATTCAAGGTGGGGGCTATCATTCCCACCAGAGAAGGGTGGTTTCAAAAATTAGTCTTTGATCATCACTAAAACTCACAATCAAGGGTTTGTGTAGTGGGATGTAATTCAACTTGAAAACTTCCGTGGCACAAATTGGTGCAATAAACATACTAGGACCCTATCCCCATTTTGACTTGTGCCAATGCTGGTTAGGAAGGCTTCTGGTCAACTCTCTGGCTTCTGGTCAATTGATTTTATTCCTCTTTTCACTAAAATTATTTAACAAAGTAAAGTAATCTAGGGTTATATAAGTAATAAAGTTAATAAATAAATAAGAAATGGTAGGTGGGGCAAGTTTACTTTATAGGTCTAAGTTGGTAAATCAGGCTGGCTGACTTGTCTTGTAAGTGGTTCAAGTTAACCAATGTGAGATGGTTAGAGCTGGTGGTGGGGCGAGCTAGTAGTGGGGCGAGTTGAGCCGTTAGGAGTACCGTCTTTTATTTAATCAGTTGGACTTGTTTCTCTTTCCATATTTGAAATATTTTATTCTCCACTTAATTTACTTATCATTCAATTGTTCTTGTAAGACCAAAGCATGATGATTTTAGAGTAATTATATAATGTTCAAAAATTAAGAAAAAAATCAATTGATAATATACGTACAGCTCTATCCAGTGGTAATTCATCATCAATGTATAACATATGAAAATGTAAATGGTTGACAGATGCAAAGGCACATAGGCTGTTAAATCCGATCCTCAAACTTCTGAAATTGGAAAAGACAAAATTTTCCTTAACTTTGTCATCAAAAGTATTTTACAGGCTTATACAAAATGACGGTACAACTGAGGTAGTCATAGCATGAGCTCTATTTTCAACATATTTCACAATAACGACAATCCAGTTCCTAATTTCAGGCTGATCATTTTGCAATGGACCGTGCAGTGGTGTCTGTAATACCATAAATCATTAATCATAGTACTCAAGAAAACACAGATTGTTGTTCAAAACTTAATAACAAATAGGAGATTTTCTATTCCATTGTGTCATTGATTTGTATTTATCAACACAAGTGTAACCTAAAGATTTCGGCACCACTTTTGCATTTCCTGCTTTGAAATTACTGCTCATGTACTGCTCATGTGCGTAGCCAACATTGTTGGCTGAGGTGGTAAAACGAACTCAACATTTCATTCAACATTTTTAAAACAATAGAAATATTGGGCACAACACAAAACATTTTTCACCTTCGTCAATTTCAGCAAACATCAAAAATGAGAATGTTGCGTGTCTGAACAAGGTGGTCAAACGAGCCAACATTTAAGCCAACATCATGTTGGGCGAAATGTTGTTTAATGTTGTGTCGTTTGACCGGGGCTAAATTTAGCAACTCCCCAAAAAATCTACTACGCTATCACTCCGCTAAACGTTTTCCCAGGGAATGAATATTACAAAATGAGTATGCATTTCTAGACTGAAATAACTCTTACCGACTTGAGCTGTGAAGTGACATTTCTATGGCTAGTTTCATTGCATCCAAAGTAATCATCTAATTTTAGGATGAAAATACAATTGTTAAAAGACCTTGGTGAACGTTTGGATTAAATATCGTTTTTATAATTTACTTTCTGTTAAATGTAGATAGTGGTCTTGTTTTCATCTCTACTCATAAGATTTCAATACAGGGGGTCCATACCACAATATCTTTACGAGTTTAAAAAATATTGAGTCTATACTGGAAAGTGGTGTCATTTATCGAAAAGATCTACTACCAAAGTCTAGGGTAATTCCTTTCTTCAGATTTCTGGGCTTGAATTTCAGGATTCTAACTCCCGCCATATATTGTTTCAACAAAGAATTTCAGGCCCAAAATATCAGCACAGACCACCAGCCCCAATTGACAGATAAGTAGTCTCTTCACAGGGCCAGGTTTTGATTTCTAATTCAACAAAGTCAGCAATCAGCAATGCAAAATACTGATTAGGAGAATCTATTATTAACTTAAGATGTTACCTGAGGGAGGCAAGCTGTTGCATCAGGAACAAGAAGAACATGACCATAGTCAATTGGGCTGACATTGATTATTACCAAATTCTCTTGACCTTGCAACTAAAATAAATAGATTATTCACATACTAATATTGTTCCTGAAGTACATGTATGTGATCAGCAGTCAAGCTCATACATCATAACAATTTAAGGAGCGTATGCCTCAAAGCTTTGTCATATAAGAGAAGATAGAAAATTACTTTGCTAGTCTCCATGCTATCCCTTCATATTTGCCTAGTTTGTTTTTAAGGCAAACCCATAAAAGGTTTTTTATTTCCAATACATTTACTAAAATAGTTCAATCAAGCTCTTCCTTTCAAATGAGCCCAGTTTTTAAGCTTATATTTTCAGTGATTCAAATTTAATTCAATTTAATGAATTTGAGAGAAAATACTAATGTAAAAAGACAAATTTGAAGATTTAACAAACCTCAGAAGACTTAGTATTTACTCTGAATAATACCTGAAAAAATAATACACAACTCAAATCATGTATGAAGATAAACTGCGGTGGTTGCCCAAGGGTTTGTCTGACAAGGAGGCTAGAATCTCCGAAGGAGGGGCTATTTCCCATAAAAATGCACAAAATTTGCTCCGAGGTAATGAACATCTAATATCATCTAATGCTCTGATGGGGAGGCTAGCCTCCAACTCTTTTAGCACCATCACAGACAAGTTGTAAAAAACACTTTTATGCCTTTCAAGTGTTGTGAAACATTGGAAAGTGGGTAGTTACAAACTCTTGTTTTTGCCCTCTTGACTTAACTTCAAACCATTAAAAGCTTTTTTGTAAAGTAACAATATTTTCAGGTTACTCTGGAAATGGAATTCATTTTCTGTCAACTTTTCTGGATGACTGGGATTGTGTCCCTTTAAAAATGAGAAAGAAAAGAACAAATTCACAATAAGAAGACAAAAAAATAATGATAGGGGGATAAATTCACCAAACCTCGTGCGGTTTCACTTTTGTGAAGTTAAATTTGTTTTCATTGAATGGCATTTTGACATGTGTCATCTCGGAGGGCTTTCTTCTTTCACTGAATCTCTTTGTATTTAGCTAAAATAAACAAAAGTTTAATTCAAAAGTACACAAACAAATATGTTCATTGGATTAATATAAACCAAAAGAAGTTAGAATAATAAGCAAATGTGTTTTGAATATACGATAAAACTCTAGAACTAATTAGATGAATGCATAGTAGGTACTTGTGCAATGAATCTGAATGACCCTTCGATTTCTCTTCTTTTTATGTGGTCAAGACCATACCAAAAATGTCCATCGTGCATTGCCTTTTCCCATCGTGAAGTTAACAGCTTGTCTAACTAGAAAGAAAAATCAATGTTAGCTCATCAAATCAAATGAGAATCAATGAAATGTTCAAAGGGGCTACTGGTATGGGAGCCGTATCCCAAATGTAAGCAGCTATGATTACAGGAGCGATCCTGCGCATGTGTTTTATTAAAACTTCAATAGCTCCCGTAAATTGTACATTCAAATTAGACCAGGCTCTAACTGAGCAAGGTGCCACCAGAAGAGGTAGAAATTCTCATATAGTTTTTCTAGTCCAGTTTTTTATGATGAATCCGAATTTCTTGGGTAAACAGGCAAATTCCTGAGAAATTCTGAGAACGGGGGTAAAGTATGTCCAGATTTTGTAGAAATTACGTTGAGCAGTATAAATGGCAGGACTGGATTACAAGTCGTTTGGAGCAAGCAGAATCTCCAAGCTGTCATAAAACATGTTTAATTTTAAAGAAATGCATAAAAAGTCAGTTACCTATGCTTATTGGGTATGCCGTGACGATATAATCCGGGGGTAATACTGACAAATGTATATAAATCATACCTAATCTTCATCGTCACTTTCATGACTGTCCTCTGAATATTCTTCAAACTCTAGATCAATAAATAGTTCTTTGATATCAGCTGGCATCACTCTTTCTAGCCATTTTGGTTCTAATTCGTCCATCCATTATCAAAAACCTCACCAAGCTGACTTTCAGGCTCCAAAGATGATCGCCATTGATGTGCAATAAAGTTTGCACGCAGGGAATGCAAATATAGTGCTTGTTTGCACGGTGGCAGTAATGAAATATCGCAAATCCTCTTTTGCTTTTCCAGCTTTGCATTAAAGATTGTGAGACGTATTCCTCTAGTTCTATGCTCAAATCTTCTTCAAACGTTGAAGTTCTTCCCAACTTGCAGAAAGTTGCAACGAATTTTGGCTTTTTCTCTGTGAATTTCCAGCAAACTTTCTTGCCTCTGTGAAAAAATCCCGAGTTATAGTCACAACCAGTAAATGCATGAAATCCCATAAGCGACCTTCTATGCTCTGATGTTAAGTCAATATCACTCATCTTGAAAGTCCTTCTATTTCTGCCTGTATTTGAATCAAGCATCACTCTCTCAGCATCATGGACGAAGTTGGAAAACGCAATCACCACGATATCAATGTCCCCAGAATGAGAGCGAATTATGGCCACTCCTTCTTCATTTCCTGTTAATACATGATTTGCATGTAGAACAACCTTTGTGTCGGTCTCCTCCTGTGTACTATTAAGATCTGGAATCCGAAGCACGGTTTCCCTTGTAACCATGATGCAATCTTGAAAGGAAGAGAATACGATACACTGGCTTCCTAGATCTGATAAGATGGCCTCCCTATTTGACAGAAGAACATCACGAAAAAGCTCTATCATCCTTGTCTTGTTTTCACCATTGGCGAGAAAAACCTTAACATCACGAGGCAACTACGATTTTGGTGACTGCACTTTGACTTTAGGCACCATTCCTCGTCTGTTTTTTTCCATGGACTTGATGCTGTGTGGTGTATAACAGTCAGCAACAATATCAACTCTCCTGTAGGCTTTAGGGATGCAATCCAATACCTTCAAAGCTAATGCTTCAAAGGCTTCGAGAACCGATGCAAGTGTTCGTATGAGTGCCATCGAATCCACAATGTAAGCTAGAACTGTTTCTCTTGCGGGCAGCACAGTCCTGAAGTCCATATCATCTCGCGAGCACTTTTTGACAAACACGTCCATTAACGTACTTTTTGCGTCATTCGCCTTGTGCCGTCTGCATTAGCAAGACTTAATGGTACAGATGTCAGCGGATACTCCAAGGCCTTTTCAAAATCGATGGTTCTTTCATGCTTCGTTGAGGTGGCTAGTAGTTTCCCTAATACATCTCTGTTGGCTTCAACAACCTTTGATTTGCCGTTCGCCTTGATCTCTATTTTCTTGCCTTCATTCGAAAAGAGGAAGAGCTTCTGACATCTGTACCATTAAGTCTTGCTAATGCAGACGGCACAAGGCGAATGACGCAAAAAGTACGTTAATGGACGTGTTTGTCAAAAAGTGCTCGCGAGATGATATGGACTTCAGGACTGTGCTGCCCGCAAGAGAAACAGTTCTAGCTTACATTGTGGATTCGATGGCACTCATACGAACACTTACATCGGTTCTCGAAGCCTTTGAAGCATTAGCTTTGAAGGTATTGGATTGCATCCCTAAAGCCTACAGGAGAGTTGATATTGTTGCTGACTGTTATACACCACACAGCATCAAGTCCATGGAAAAAAACAGACGAGGAATGGTGCCTAAAGTCAAAGTGCAGTCACCAAAATCGAAGTTGCCTCGTGATGTTAAGGTTTTTCTCGCCAATGGTGAAAACAAGACAAGGATGATAGAGCTTTTTCGTGATGTTCTTCTGTCAAATAGGGAGGCCATCTTATCAGATCTAGGAAGCCAGTGTATCGTATTCTCTTCCTTTCAAGATTGCATCATGGTTACAAGGGAAACCGTGCTTCGGATTCCAGATCTTAATAGTACACAGGAGGAGACCGACACAAAGGTTGTTCTACATGCAAATCATGTATTAACAGGAAATGAAGAAGGAGTGGCCATAATTCGCTCTCATTCTGGGGACATTGATATCGTGGTGATTGCGTTTTCCAACTTCGTCCATGATGCTGAGAGAGTGATGCTTGATTCAAATACAGGCAGAAATAGAAGGACTTTCAAGATGAGTGATATTGACTTAACATCAGAGCATAGAAGGTCGCTTATGGGATTTCATGCATTTACTGGTTGTGACTATAACTCGGGATTTTTTCACAGAGGCAAGAAAGTTTGCTGGAAATTCACAGAGAAAAAGCCAAAATTCGTTGCAACTTTCTGCAAGTTGGGAAGAACTTCAACGTTTGAAGAAGATTTGAGCATAGAACTAGAGGAATACGTCTCACAATCTTTAATGCAAAGCTGGAAAAGCAAAAGAGGATTTGCGATATTTCATTACTGCCACCGTGCAAACAAGCACTATATTTGCATTCCCTGCGTGCAAACTTTATTGCACATCAATGGCGATCATCTTTGGAGCCTGAAAGTCAGCTTGGTGAGGTTTTTGATAATGGATGGACGAATTAGAACCAAAATGGCTAGAAAGAGTGATGCCAGCTGATATCAAAGAACTATTTATTGATCTAGAGTTTGAAGAATATTCAGAGGACAGTCATGAAAGTGACGATGAAGATTAGGTATGATTTATATACATTTGTCAGTATTACCCCCGGATTATGTCGTCACGGCATACCCAATAAGCATAGGTAACTGACTTTTTATGCATTTCTTTAAAATTAAACATGTTTTATGACAGCTTGGAGATTCTGCTTGCTCCAAACGACTTGTAATCCAGTCCTGCCATTTATACTGCTCAACGTAATTTCTACAAAATCTGGACATACTTTACCCCCGTTCTCAGAATTTCTCAGGAATTTGCCTGTTTACCCAAGAAATTCGGATTCATCATAAAAAACTGGACTAGAAAAACTATATGAGAATTTCTACCTCTTCTGGTGGCACCTTGCTCAGTTAGAGCCTGGTCTAAATGGACAAAAGTAAAAACTGGAAAACAAAGATTAGGTTGAACCACAACAAAGTTAGTGTTCGTCAAAACAGAGATCAAATTGTTGGGAGGTGATAGTATAGGCGCTGAGCCCTATTCATTCAGTTGCAACCTCATTTATATTTTGTAAGTATTCAATATTTGATTTGTGAATGTGTAGAATCGCTCCCATACGCATAGCTGTTTATGTTATTATTTGGGATACAGCTAGCTCCCATATCTGTAGCCACAGCGTTAAATGTTTAATTATTTTTTATAAGAAAGTTCTTTTTGGCCCAGTGTTGAAACTTTTCTAGATATTTCATGTTTTCAGTACAAAAACTTTCTTGTAGATTTCTTAGAAAAATTTTGTTTTGGCACAAAATATATGTGTGCAAGCGCAGTTGAAGGCTTTTTTAAAATTGCCCAAATACCATTCTTCATGAAATAACAAGAATCATAAGAAAGATGAACACACTTAAACAGAGCAAAAGTAACATTAACATGTAATCAAAACTATAATTTTAGAAACTTTCTTAAGTTTTAAGAACCTAGTGTTGAACTTTCTTACATCATTGAGATATTGAGCACTGGTTTCTTATAAACAACTTTTTTACAAAAAAAACGCGTAGCATATTCACGCATTTTCTTAATAGGTAATTGCTTTATAGGCAATTCAGTACTTGACAAGACAAAAACTTAAGCCCATCCAGTACTGGGTAGAGGAATGCTAAGCAATTTGAAAATTTAGTTCTGATCCAATTGGCAATGAAAATCGTGCAGCAGCTATACAGAAGTAGGTTACAGTGGAAATTGATATCCCAGTACACGTTTGCATGCAAGATACCATTGATATTCATTGTACAAAAACTTATGATATAGTATTCTTAGAGACAAATTTTGAAGTATAAAAAGCAAGGCAATTGCTAAGCAATTTTGAGTACTCAAATTTGCCCTCTAGCTAAGCAATTTTTAGTACTGGGCTCGAGCTGAAATTGCTTATAAAACATAATGCGTGTAACTTCTTCAATTCCATTGACATAGGTTGTCAATGGATTTATGTGTTATTTGTTGTAGCCTTTTTATCTTGTCACGTAGGGTTTTTGTGTCAAGATTGTTCCAGTATTTATTGAGAAAATGTTCCTGTAGGTCAAGAATATGTTCCTGTTCTGGTAGAAAGCGTGTTATGAGTTTTTCATGATAATTTGTGTGAATGAAAATTACTGGCCTAGGATCTACTTGCTCGAACCATCAATCTAACAAATTGTACCACCACTCACCAAATTTCCAGACCGTCTCAATTGTGGCCTCTCAGTTGGTAAAGTGATTGAGGTGCATACTCTGTATCCTTCCTTACTCTCAAGTAATTTCTATTCCCACAAATTATTTTGATTGATGATAAACCATCAATTTATACGATCTACGTCGTACGTCATATGATAAAAATCCTGATTCTTCTCTAGCAGCCTACATGACTACATGTTTCTTTAAGCAACTCCGTAAAGATGGCTTCAGAACCCTGATTTTAAGCCCTTTTAAATCTTGATAAGGTGACTGCTTTTCAAATCGTGATAGGTGACTGATTAAGTACTTACTGTCAAATTCTGATCCTCGTCACGTTCATGATCATTATTGCAGCCGGTCAATACAAAATCGAGCCTGTTCTTGAAAGGTGTAGGGAAAGGAATATTTTTGTCGCCAACTATCTTATTCATATTTTCATCAAATAAGCTGCAGCCATCATAAGAAGACACCCCACGATAACAGCACCGTAAACAAAAGAAAGGGTATTTCTCATTTTCCCAGAACTTGCTGACATGTTGCGTCATCATCACAGCCTCTTACTGGCAAGGAGGCTGGGGAAATTTCATGCCGAAGAGTGAGAAAGGGAAATATGGCGAGTGATAGATATCATAAGGTAAACTAACGTTTTATGAGAGTGATAATCACCGGACCGGAATGAATAGGGTAAGTGTAAGGGTGGGGTTAGGGTTTTTGGAGTAAGTGTTAGGGTAAGGGTTAGGGTTAGCGTTGGGGTTAAAGCGTACCTGCATGTAAGGAAAATTATCACCGCACATTATGACACATTTTGCAACCCATCTGGTGGAGAAAATGTGTTACAATAGAAATAGAGCTTATATCTCTTAGAAAAATACAAACGTGTTACGGAACTCCGAACTCTGAGAATGAAAGGCGAAAGTTTAATGGAAAGTATAACTCTCTGCCAAAAAGTAACATCACTAAACTACCAATAGAGTTTTCAAATCATATTTTCTTGTATCTATTCAAAGGTACGTTCGGATGCGGAGATCAGAAATCATACATTCCAAGAGATGTTCCTCTAAATTGAATGATATCATCATTGCACACTGTTACAAGCATAACTGCACAAATCTTTCATTAGTTATCACTCACTGCTCACTGAGATTACGCATTAGGTTAGGTCGGGTTGGGATATATTTTCTATTCTTGGTCCGGTTCTTAGCACAAAGCACTGAAAGGCGGTAAGCCTAGTGATATATTTGAGTAACCGACAAAGAGAAAGTGAAGTAATGTCCGAGAACTCACAACTAGGGGAAACTCTTTTTAGGTTCGGAAATTCCCCCTCCTCTGGCCTATAATAAGGTAAGTAATCACTTTTACTTTTAACTACAATTGCTGTCTTATCAGATAAGTGCAGGTGTAGATGAAAGTGCAAAACGAAAGTCAGCCAACTTCATATATAACTGCAATCATTTTCGAAGCTCCACCCAAGTGTTTGGTTGTTTTGGCTCTAACACCTTTTAATAACAAACTACCGTTGTTTGATTCGCTGTCTTTCCGATCATAATGAAGATATTTTCAATAATCTGCAGGAAATTCAAGCGTAGGAGATCTGGTTTGGGGAAACGATCGCCAATCTATGTCGTTGGGATGTTACCTAGAGGCCGCCATGATCAAAATGTTGCAGGACGAAGTGTGACTCCACCCACGGTGAGAAAATATTTTTTTGTTGGAAAACATATCTGTTTGTTTTTCTATTTGCGTAAAATAATGAAAAAGATACTCTGACCAGGGTTGAGAAGCAAATTTTTTACTTGTGTAATCTAGAAATTCACAAATTTTTATTAGCAAGCATCCAAGAATTTCACCAGGGCTGGAATGACCAAGATAGTAAGCAACTCAAGGGATGGATGATATCAATTCTGCAACCTAAGCACTTGCTTAAGCAACCATGGTGAAAGACATAACCTAATTAAATCACACTATGTTTCATTGTTAAAAGAAGCATATTTCGTGTTTTAAAGATTTTCCATCATTTCAACCATCAATTTGGACAGTTTGGGGTAAAGGGGAATACCTACGTTTTGTTTGTTTTCAAAACTTAAGCAACTCTCAAGCAATTCTTAGGGCTGAAAATCCAAAATATTCAAGCAACTTTGAGGGCTAGGACCATAGTCCAGTTGCTTATTCAAAAAAATGTGTTAAAGATTTTGTGGATTAATTGTAGAATACGCCACACTAGATTCTACCAATTCTAGAATACCCTATACCAGATCGTACCAAAATTAGATTTTTGAGAAAGTAACCAACAACAAAACAAAAGGTTACAAGGACTTATGAACAATAGTGTTCTGATGTGTGGGCATTCTAGAATTTTTTCATATTTTGTTCCTGGAGTGCTAAATTCTACGACCAATTTGTGCACACATTTCAAGTGTACAGAATTCAACAACAAAAATTATTTGCCACACATCTGTTCAGCAGCAGAAATAATTGGACACATTTTAGATACAATTTCTCCAGTCTGTAAGTGAGAGGTTGTCACATATATAACGCTATGTTGGCAATCCTTTATTTGTAAAGATTTATATTGAGAATTTATGATCTATTTTCCAAGATTGAGTTGTACTATATTTTTTAGAAAGAAGGACAGTTGATGAAGTATCGGAATTTTTGGGCAGGATGGTCCCCAAGATTCTTCAAGTTGGATAAATGTTACTTGCATTACTTTGAAACCAAATATGTAAGAACATGTTATTTAATTTCTGTATGTTAGATGATATGTTCTTCTTGTATCTTAATTTCAGCACATGTCTACTGGCAAGGGGGTGTTCATAAATTACAGAAAGAAGACTTCATTTGGGATAGTAATTTAGTGAATCTTCTTCTTGAAATAAGGTCTCCAGACATTGGACTGTAAATCTCCCTCCTCATTGCTATGTGATGGGCTATCATTCTTGCTCTGTAGAGGTAGTTCATATAGCCAGAACCTTTCAACAATGATTGATAAGGAGAGAAGTTAACCACCCAATTCATGGTTGGCCTCCCTTCAATAATTATTTTTCCACAACTTACCTAATTAGATACAGGTCAGTTTGTCAACCATCATTGTGGGTTTAAAATAGGGTTTTATATTTACAAGATGTGCTGTAAAATGATGCTGATATTTTGTTACTTTTGGTTTCTTCTCCATAATTTATTACGGATTGGACATGGTAGAGTTTATATGATACTACATACCAAATAATTTAATGTGTCATTAAATGAAGTCTATGCAGACCTGATCTATGCTAGAGACCCTTAAGTCAGTCTGTCATGAGCATCAAATTGCCTCCCATAAAATTTCGGTCAAAAGGGTTTTGAAGACTTTAGATCCACTGGAAATCAATTGTGCTGTATTAATACCACCAGAAAACACACAAAATCACCCTGAAAGTATGTAAAATCTCCAGAAAATACATAAAATCACTGACAAATTTCCCCTCTGAATTGGGGAACAATAGGGAAAACACTATGATAACTCATCACACCTTTGATTAACCTTGATTTAATGTTTAGGGGTGGCAGGTCAGAAGGTGATGAAACTTTTTCATTTTCCATAAATGCCTCATCACTGATAATTGATCTGATTTTGTTTCATAGGCACCTGAACCCATCGATAGCATACCTCGAAGTTGTGTTGTTGCGGCAAAAGTATCGGAGGAATTTCCAGATCGACAATTTGTTTTCGAAATTCAGCAAAAATCAGGAACTGTTTGGTATGCTCAAGCCTCATCAATGGTAATATTTATTCATTTCCATTATCTGATTGTGTACAGTTTCCGTTGCACGGCAGAGGAAAATAAACAAATGACTAATTTGCTTGCTTTTGTAACATTCTTGTAGTTGAAACTAAATGTAATATAAATTAAAGCAATGAATTATACATTAAATTGATATCGTACATATTTTGCATGTTGCATTACTGAGTTTTTACTAAGATATTTCTGTAGAAACTGCGAAGTAGATTATACCTAAATTGAATAACAAGCAAAAAAAGTAGGCATTGATAATATAAAAAACGCCAAAATACCAAAAAGAAAGGAAGAAAACTTAGAGGGAATAGAGGGAGAAAAATTGAGAAGAACGCAGACTGAAGAAAGGAAGATGAACCGAAAAAGAAATGAAAATTAATAGATAAATATTGCTTACTGGCTTGCAAATATACATCTTTATTATAGTTTATTTGAGATTGACTACAGCAGACGAGTTTTTGACTGAGTGATAAAACTTTGAAGGTATAATGGAAGCATTGAAAATTAATGAAGTGAATATAAAAATCAAAGATAACGTGTAAAAAACAAAGAAATCAAAACAAAGGCAAAACTATAACATGGAAGAAACCAAAGAAATGAATAAAGCATAAACGTAGTAATATTTAGAAATCAGGGAATTAGAGAATTTGTTATTTGATTTTTTATTAGATTATTCGAGAAACTTCCCATCTCTTATATAATTGATTTCTATCATCTTGTAATTTGAAATGGATCTTTTTTACTCTAGCAAGAAATGATAGACTGGTTAAGAGTGTTCTCTCCAATCCCCACCATGATAGATCCTAGAATGGTAAGTCAGATATCTTCTATTTAGTCTATTCCAGACAACACCCACACAAACAAGCAGAATTGATATTCCAGCCATTGCTGGCAGGGGTTGCCAGGTCCATGTATTTTCTTGAAACAAATCCCTTATTTTGGTTTGGAGCAAAGTTTTATGGTTGCCTGCCCTTCCTGGTGCCAATTTTGAAGTAAGTCTCATCTGAACTATGGATTCCACTGTGAAGAAAGAATAATTTTCTTGAAATGTTTTGAAACTAAGACTTTGGAATTCTCTAATATATAAGTTTGTTTGTTTCAGTGTTAACTAATGTTTGAAAAATCAGCGACTTATAGAACTTGTTGAGTTGCTGATAATCTATATAATTATTATCAAATTGTTTAGCTTTTCAGCAGTAAATATCAACTTAGATCTTTGTTATCAATTCTGTTAAAAAAGTATATATTATAGGCCTTTTTATATCAAAGGTTATGAATTTTACGTGTTTACAGTATATGTGATGTGAATATATGTTATTACAGTATCCAACATCAGTAATGCCAGACAGTAGGCAGATGACCCAGCCCAATATCATACCAAGTGCACCAGAAATAACAACCGCAACAACACTTTATCCTGTTGTTCCACATAACGGATCTTATAACCATGAAGGTATCAATTATTATTTATTTTCTTAGCTATAGCTTCATTGCCTCTCTGTCAGCCGTGCATATAATAATGCACAATGCGTGAGATACCACTTTTTAGAATGCTGGCTGCTTATTACTTTCTCCATTGTTTTTATATAAATTAACTGTCTCAGTTTTTAAGGTAGATTTCTTGCAGACATCCATATAATGTAGAGTTTGAACATAAAACCTGTTGGTTCTAGATTTTATGCTTTTGCAATTGAAAGTTTCAACCAATTTAAAGTTTAACTGATTAATCATGTGTAAGGGATCTTTCACAAATTATCGTTGTTGTTTCATTAATGTTTGAAAATAAACAAATCCAGAGTGCTGCCAAATTGTTACAAACTGTTTCGTGATTTCATAACTGTTAGAAATCGTCCAATAATTTCTATAATTGTTGCAATATCTTTTCCAAATCATCAAAATTGTTTTAAAATCTTTGTAATTCGTTTCAAATCACTTTAAAAACTCAATCATTTGGAATGTTGTTAAAAATGAGTACCATTCGTTTTAGAATATTGATTATGGGGAACAAGCTGCAGGTCTACATTAGTTTTACACTGCCTTACTCTGAACCTGGGCAATAAACAAATCTGTTTCTAAATTGTTTGAATTTAGTAAACAACATCTTGCAGATGTTTCTAAGGTGCAAATTTGGAATCACATGACAGGCTGTTGTTAATAAGTGCATTATTTCCTCTGGGGTAGAACTGTGTCCCAAAATGACATTTTTACTTTTGATTTGTGATAATAGGTATCAGCTTGATATTTTTTATCAATTTTTCTGAATTGAACCAAAATGAATGATTTAGTGTTTACTTTTTTGTATAATCTTATTTCAGGAACTGTACGTATGCCTGGATTTCATGAAAGCATGCCACCTCCGGCATATTCCGAAATCATGAACATCAATGAAAGGAGGTAAGATCACTGTGAGCTTAAGATGGCTGACAACCCAAAATGGCTGACAAACCAAAATGGCTGCCAACCAAGATATTTGATAAAACGTATGTTAGCTGTCTGCTTGAGAACCAGAACAAGAAATCCAATTTCTAATATGGTTGAAGGAAGGTTCATCTAGTTTGTTCACTGAGATTTGAGTCTTGTCACAATGATATGGTTGTTATTACTTAAACAACCCAAACAATTTCAAACTTATTAGTTGCTAGGGATGTGGATATAAGGGGGGGGGGCACTCTGGGTATGTACTCCTGAAGATTCTTGTCAAAAACAATTAAGTGCACCTTTGGTGCTCTTGAAGTATTGTGTCCCCCCAAGGCCCAAGTGCTTCCTATGTCCCTGAGATTCCTGTCACGGAGAAAAGAAATAAAGAAACCCATCAATAACTTATCGCAGGATCCTGCAATATCTGGAACACCTATTGTGACGAGAACCTGTCAAATCTCAATGAATGGACTACAGATCGCATTGTCAAAATAATGTTATTGAACCTTTGTCGTGGATATTTGTTTCATCTGATTGCTAAAATCTTTTTGGAACTTTAATCAGGGATCTTCATCATTCCGTAAGGCTAAACATTACCCACACAAATATTCCATTGACATTCGTCGAGTTTCATCAATCTTTGTAACAAAGCATCACCTAAAAGATAGAACAATGATAGACCAAAGCTTGTTTGCTTTTCCGTTCTGATCGTTTGAGCACATGTTAAAGGATTTCTCTAAAGGGGTTTTGAGACTGGGAAAAGAGCTAGAAGTATTATACACATTGAAAACCTGCATATAAAAGCCACTGTCCTATAAGAATCTGTTTTGGATTTTAAAGAGTGTTAGGTTAGGATGAGAAAAGCATTATTGTGCAACATGTTCTTCTGTAGGCTATCATCTAGTATCCAACCTGATGGACTTGACTAATTCATTCCAGAGACAATGGAGGACTCGGTCCAGTCTTTTTCCAACGCCAGTTGTGCATGGTGATAATGTTAGGATAAGCATAATGTATGCAATTATTTTCATGACATTAACTTGTTCTTTTCAGATAGGCCAATTTCAATCCTCCCTTGGTACGGTACAATAATTCTTCAGGATTTTTTTCGTTCTTTTTTCCAATCAGTGTCAGACAAAAAGCTTTAGTAGTTACAGCCATGTTTTGCTTTGTTTCTGACTTTTCGGGATTAAGCAAAATCAATGCAAAGATGATTTGAATATGAGAATTAAATAGAAATGATGAGAAACTATTAAATAGATCCCACTAAATTCCCTTCGCTCGTTACTCAGCCTAAAACACAATCTGAATTCTGTGAATTCGAAGCTTTTATTTGTTAAGCAAGGTGTAAAGTTTATTTAAATTGTTTACCTCAATAATGTTCATATTGTTAATATATATTCTTAGCAAAATTATATCATTTGTTTTAATGTGGGTTCGGGGATTCTGGTTCAAGAATAGAATGAAATAATTTTCATAAAGTAATTGTTTATTACACTTGGTTTTAATAATTTCAAAAATGAATTTTACAATGAGATTATCTTATTTCTTGCGTCAAATCTTTATTCAATCTAGAACTTGGAGTTGGAGCTAGCAGGAGCTTCAAATATGGTGCTGCAGGGCATGGTTGGTGCCAGATGAGGGGGCTTGGGGCTGTTGTTAGGGAAGGTTACTTCCTGTTCGAAAATAGATGATCTCTATCCCGGGAAATTGTTTAATGTTTCTGAGAAACTGCTTGTCCCTTGGTCGGCAACTGATTTTTACTAGGTTTTGATAAACAAAACATTTTCATGCGTCTTGGCACAGTCTGTAGAGTGAATGGTCTGAAAGCCTTTTGTTTCGTTTCTTTGCTCTTGTGTTGACGAGGTGAATTTTGAACTGGTCTTCAATTCAAAGGCTCACCGTGCACAAGTTTGTTAAAGTTCATTAGAATAAGGCTAAGTGAATGAAAAGAGGTTGTCAAAACGTAATATCATTGAAACATTTTTAAATGATCAATTTTAAATAAGGATATAATCCCACAAGCAGAGGAAAAGAAACATTTGGGTCCGTTGCCCAACCATGCTCAGGCTTTGTGTACTGTTATGGTTGAAAAGCGTTAACATAGACATATAAGAAAAAGCTCCTACACCATTAACTCTATTTACTATGGTTGTGATCCAGAAGTGTGAAAAGGATAACTTAATTGATTAACATTTCAAATAAAA
The DNA here is from genome assembly GCA_963924455.1 of Pelagia noctiluca. Lineage (NCBI taxonomy): Eukaryota > Metazoa > Cnidaria > Scyphozoa > Semaeostomeae > Pelagiidae > Pelagia > Pelagia noctiluca. The sequence continues at coordinate 3,185,001 of OZ004320.1, forward strand.
TTAAAACAGTAATCTCTGCCGAAAAAGTGAGCCGTGTTTACAAACAAAGAGGGTCTTACAAAAAGCGCCTTCGCAGGCACAGAAATAGTCACGTGACCGGTGACAAAACGCGTGTGTATTTGCAAGCTGTGCTCGTCGATTGTTTGGGAAAGAAGTATGGCGGACGAACCGAGGCCCTCTGCAAACTGAGCACATAATGTGGCATCAAAACAATCCATTCTTGCAGCCCACGTACTCATTTTGACTCCTAAACAAGCTGCCCACATATGAAACTTCCAGAGATGTCTAACACACGAAGAAGAGTGAAGCTCTACGTGCTGAACGACGAGAGGCAATGGGACGACCATGGAACCGGCCATGTTTCTTCAATGTACGTTGATCACGAAAAGATACAAGGAATCGTCCTTCTAGTCCGCTCAGAAGAGGACGGTAAGAGCTGATATATGCATGATTTATATTGACTATTTATATGTATATGTATTTGTATGTATGCTGACAGTTGTTTGGCTGCCAAAATGCAAAAAGGCAAGCCGTCATCTTGTTTACTCGGGAAATAATCTTAGTAGGCACCTTGTAGCCCATTCATGAAAAAAGGAAACAGGTTATGAACTGTGAGCGCTTTTTGCAGTTTACAAGAACAATGGGTTGAAATCTCTTATCATGTAAGCAAACACTATTTAAGTTTATTAAACTGTTTCTAATATCGTTTATCTTCCTCCATCTTGAATGAAGATATTTGATATATGTTTTTAGAGAATGTGTGACGTCACTGTATTTGCTAATCACATACAAATCGATTTATATGGAAATCAATTGCAAACATATTTCATCCCTCAAAGCCTAAAGTTATGCACTTTTTTCTCAAAAATTCTGAACATTCCAAACTTCAATATTTAAAAATTGAATTAAGATAGAAAATATTGAAATGGAATGATCAGCATGAAGTTTGCATCTGATTTGCAGCTAAGCAAATGAAATTGACTTGATTGATTTGGGTTTGCTTTCTCGATGTTAGTAGGACTGCGGGGCAAACCCCACTTTGAAAAACTTTTTGAAGGATGCGCTTTAGAAAGGTTTCTCATTTTTTATATTTCTGGGGGCGTTGCCCTCCCCCTTGTCCCCGCTAGGTATAGCCATGTTTGCCAAGTTGATTCTGTTTTTGGTTTTGGTGTTTTTGCACAGACATACCAACTTTCATTAGTGAACATAACAGGCCTAGCCGTCTTTAATGCTGGCACAATTCTGTGTCAGTTCTGCACTTATTTTGCTGTTTCCTCAAAACACTTTTGCCCCATTGCCTGATCATTTTTACTTCATTTGTCAAAATATATATTTCTGTAACAAAGATATAAAGAGCTAAGCCATGTATTTGTTGCTTTTCAATATTTTAGAAACAATTGGAAAACTACTGCTCAAAATTTTTGCCAAAGAAAATTGAAACAGGCCTGTAGGAAGCAGTCGGGCCAATCACAGACAGGACACATAGATTCATGGCATATAGCAATATTTATTGAAGTCTACTTTCCAACCTCCCCCTTGTGATAAGTGATCCTGCCCTCAATGCAGCCATCTCCATTCATAAAGTCACCATTGCAGCTCACAGTTTCTGCATGCTCTCTGCATTGATTTGAAGCTCTGATTGAATGCACCATCCATTTAGTATAAAAATCAATAAATGTTTCATAATGATCAATGCACATGGGTTTTTTCTTTAAATCCTTAAAAGTTAAATTTTTCTCTTGCAATACATGCCTGGGAGAACACAATTTATCAGCTGTTTGGCTCTCATGTCTTGAATTTCGTATGTATGGTGGCAGCATTAGAATTTTAGTTTTTGTGTGTCTGATTTCCATGGTAGCAATTCTAAGGATATTGAAATGGATGATAATCCGAATAAACTATTTCAGTTGAAAATTGCTGCCCAGTAAAAACCCTCAGTTGTAAGTTCAACTCGGTAGTTTAGAACAAAGACAAGCTAGTATATCTCGCACGGGTTTACGGATAAACAGGGGTGTCATGGTAGGGGTTAGGGGAACCCCCCAGAGAAAATTTGTCAATTTCTCAGGAAACTGAAATGTTTACAGCAGCAAGTAAAGTGAATAACAAATTGTGAAACATATTTTCTTTTCAGCAGCCCAATTCAACCACGTGCTAAGTTTTACCCTAAAGTAGTCTTTCCAAGTGCAAAAAGTTTCTCATTACAGGTCAAACTTAGCTTTTTGCAATAAAGAAATCTCCAAAAAGGCAATTCTGCAATGGCCTAGATAAACTTTCAACCATCGACAAAAGGCTATATCTCAACATTGATTCAAGCAAAACAATTCTTACAAAAGAAAATATGGAAATTCAGAGTTTGTTTGCAAACTTGCAAACACATTTGCAAACTTCTCAATTCAATTTTTAATATATGCACAGGTTGTATTTATGGTTTCAAAACAAAGAAAACATTTCTCTTAAAAACTGTAATCTGACAGATTTATCTCTTTCAAAAATGTCATGAATTTCATTCTGATCTTTTTACTTAATCCATTACTTGATTTGACTGAGTTCAGTTTGTATTACAAGCTAGACTGGATAAGAGTAGGCTTTGTTTTAAGCAGGTAATTTTACTATTTTGCACTTAATGTCTTTGTTGATCTTTAACCTGCTAGCCTATGAAAAGTTTCAATAAGGTAGCGGTAGGATGCACTACAATTCAATTCAATTCAATTTTATTCATAACATACAACCCTAATACAAGGTTACAAAATATTGTATACTAAACGACCCAAGAAAAGCAATGCTTATCATGCTTGGGCCGTTAAATTAAAAGTAAAAGAAATTAATTATAACAGTAACAAGAATATAAAACTACAAATCTTGAAAATACGTAAAAGTCTATAAATTAATATAATGATAAAATTGTTCAGATATTTTTAAGATCAAATTATATGAAATAGGCTGCAATGAAGTTTTCCTTCACTTTGCAATTGAATGTTTTTTTTGTTTACAGCACAACACAACATAGTCTGTCAGGTTCTATGCTCCCATTGGTGCAGCAAAAGTTCATTTTTGAGAAAGACTGGTAATTAGACAAGCTCTAAAAATTCAATGTGGCGGTGGTTTCAAACTCGGACCATCCAACATCATTGGCACCAAATTAGTTGGTTCGTAGATGCACCCAACTTTACCCATAACACAAACGACAAACCAATGGACCTGTTCCATTTTAACTTTTGCATTTCATGGATAACTTGAGTAGATAATCAAAAATTAACCATTTTCAACTGGATAAATTCAAAAATAAACTATGCTTTTGTTAAACGTTTTGATATAAATCTTCATCAGTAACTGTTCTTACAATGATTTGGGGACTTACTTAAAAAATGAGGTTTTTAAGTAAGTCCCCAAATCATTGTTAGAACAGTTACTGATGAAGATTTATATCGAAACGTTTAACAAAAGCATAGTTTATTTTTGAATTTATCTATTAGTAATTTATAAACTTAGATAGTTAGGCTCTCGTATGATTCTAATTTCAACTGTTTATCTTTTAGGATCCTGCCTCCTGGAGTCCAGAATACAAACTGATACTGTTTATCAAAAACAAGAGGTATTGTTGGTCTTATGTTAATAATTTAATAAAATCCATGAGCTTGAAGCTTTCTGGAAAATTTATGTAGTTTTTCCACATACTTGTTTGGCCTGGCGCAACTGGTCTGATTGGTGCACCATAGGCCAGACCAAATTTTGGGCTTAGTCACTCTCTTTTTTAATGAATGATGTAGCTTCATGAAATATTTGATTTTTTACGGTAAATTTCTGTTCATATTTATGTTAATTCTGTTCTGAAAACGAACCAAATATCATCTGAGAGAATCTAGATTTCCAACTTTTTTGGTTTATCCCCTGGACCCACTTATCTTGAAGCGGACCAATTTTCAACAGCTTCCGCTAGGCTTGCATAAACTTTAATTTATGAAGATTTGTCTACTCTGACAAATATTTCATGTCCTGTTGTTTTCATCATATAAAGTATATTTTCCTATTCTTAATGATAAAGAACAAAGCTTCAAATTTTCCAAACTTAGTCTGGATTAAAAGAATTACCAAATACAGTACCGCATTAAGGAAGCATAACATCGCGGATCGCGTATTTTGCGAGTCGCGCTCGATCCTCGATACCCCGCGATGCCCTCTATCGCGGACCCCGCGATACACCGATCGTGATGAAACGCGACCTTTCGTGACGGATCGCGACCTTTCGCGAGCGAACGCGGGCTATTGTTTTTTATCGCGGACCCCTCGATCTAATCGCGAAGCTTGGTGGTCAATGTTTTCCAACGATTTCTTTTAAGTTCCAAAGGGAATGAATAAGTTTAAGACCTGTTATAGATTAACCCCAAAAACTGGTTAACATTCACAAGATCACAGGAGGAAAAAGAATTTGACATTTTATTAACAGATTCTAGTACTAAAAGTTTCTTAAATGTTCCATATTTTGATATTAATAATAACAAAAGATTGCCAGAAGACGATATGCACAATGTGTATTTATAAGTCATCGAAAATAGGAACAGATGTTGAAAATGTGTCGGCAGGTATAAATCAGGCAAAACTGGGTTTCTGATGTACTATTACTAGCTTAGTAATGCTTCTGAATTTCAAGTTTCTTAACAATATTAGTTTAATTCTTAGAGTACCAACGCTCTTTTCCATCGGAACACGTTAATTTAATTTGACGCAAGCTATTCTTAAATATTCCTCTATCATCAGTCAGAAATGTTCATACCATTAATCCCTTTTAAGTCTGCTTTTGCTATTTGCTTCTAATAATTCTTATAAATATTGATAAATAATGAAGAAAAATAGGCAGCTTTAGCTCGTTTTTAGCTTGTTCTTACCATTAGGCATAATTTTAGGCTCGTGTTCTTATAAAATTGTCCTGTAGTACTAGGTTTCTTATAAACTAGTTTCTTAGCTACAAAAAAGTGTTTGTCTCGCGGACAATTAATTGAAATGAAAGGAAAGATCTCTTGGGTTAGAGACTGATGTGTTCGAGGTCATAAGGCAATTGAAAGTAAGATTCCCGAGAACAAAGACTATCACTCTTCCTCACAGCTCAACCGATTTCCATCAAATATTTTTTACTTCTCATTTCCCTTAATTTGCCTCTTGGGAACAAGACGAGATTACAGAGAACACATGTCATTAGACAATAACAATCAAAACCAACAACCCAAAACTGTTCTTGGGTCTTAATCTAAACGCTGACAATTGCCACAACTATCTAATAAACCTGTTTCAAATAAAAATCTGTTATGATGATAAAATGGTCAAGACTACGAAATGGCAAAAAGAGACCTCAAAATAAGGAACTGAAAGATTAAGGGTCTTATCTAGTTTCCTTGTAAAAACGTTTACTAAGCTGAGGAATATATGTTAAATATGGGTTTTTTATTTTTTCAAATTAATTACTTTTGATGTTTTTTCTATCGGGGTGGATTTTATAGAATGTCCCTTGAACCAATTCAACTATTAGTACACTTTCATTTCAATAGGGTAAGCAACTAGACCCTTATCCTAGCCCTCAAAGTTGCCTAAGTATTCAGGGTTTACAGCTGGCAATGTTTCTGAACTTTCTTAAATCTCGGCTGTTTGAGGGTTTAGATTGATGATTCGTTACCTGTAGTTGACGGATAAATACGGACACATTTCTTGTTATTGCCTAAAACATATGACTTGATCACCAGCAAAACCGATAGTTTCATGAATAATTTTTGCCCAGTCCACCTTGACCACGAAATTTATCAGAGCCTCGAAAGGAGTGCGCATTAAATGAATACATCGCGGACAATCGTGGATCGCGGATTGAGGACCCCGCACTCGTTCGCGCTCGATCACGCTCGTTCGCGCTCGTTCGCACTCGATCTCGATGTCCGCGATCTTTCACGATCAAAAAGTTGAATTTTTGCCCACGCGATAGCATCGAGGATCGAGCGCGTCGCGCAAATTCTCGCAACGCGATGTTAGGCTTCCTTAATGCGGTACTGTATATTCCATACTGGAAAATCCACAAAGATGTTGCAAAAGTGGCGTATCCCGAGATTTCTTCTGATCCAAGCTTAGTATAAGCAAACATGAAGATTTGCTTTTTGATTACTAAGGCTCAAAATTTTTCATGAAATATTTTATGAAAATTTCATCATGAAATATTACCCTCTCCGAGCCCTGAGGTCAACTTATTTACTTATATATTCTATACATTAAAATGATACTCTCCCTCAAGTTTTCTACAGAATCTACTCTTTAATTTTGTTTCATTGACTACATCCACCATTTCTAGGCCACTCTGATTGTCTGGTCAGAGAATGAAAATGACCTTGCTCTGAGTTTCCAAGAAAAAGAAGGATGTGATGAGATCTGGGAGAAAATTTGTCAGGTGAGATATAACCATATAAAAGTGGGTTTTTCCATACAATCAGGGCTTTCATACTGGAGCAAGTCAGGGTACAATTAAAGACAGCTTTTTACCAAACAAAGATCTACTGAATTTGAAATATGAATATATTTTTTACATCTTCAAAGTTTCATTGACTTGCTTCCAACCTACCCAATAACATAGAAGATTAGTAATTGATGCGTAATCCCTAACAAGTCGAATAAAACCGTTTAGGGCTATTGATGAATGAAATTGACTAGGATTAAAACTTATTTATTTCATCTAATTCTCCAGGTTCAGGGTAAGGATCCATCCGTTGACATTACCCAAGAAGTCGGAGAGGAAGACGAAGAGCAGTTTGAAGAAGTCCAAGATTTTTCAGCACCGATAGACTTACCATCTTGCGACCTCGGAAGGCTGGAAGAAATAGCTGAACTGTTTGCCAGCGTACTTCCATCACCAATCAGACGAGAAAAACTAGCAACGGCCATCGAACAAGACCAATACATCAAAAAACTACTAAATTTATTCCACGACTGCGAGGATCTAGAAAATGAGGAGGGCCTTCATCATCTCCATGAAATATTCAAAGCAATGTTTATATTGAACAAGAACTCGTTATTTGAGACTATGTTTGCTGAAGGCAATATATTTGATGTACTTGGGATACTAGAGCATGACCCGAACGCTAAAGAACCCGTCAAACATAGACAATTTCTTCAAGATTGCGTAAAGTTCAAAGAAGTAGTGCCGATATCTAATAAGGCGCTTTTGCATAAAATACATCAGACGTATAGGGTGCAGTATATCCAGGATGTTCTTGTGCCTGTGCCTTCAGTTTTTGAGGAGAATATGTCAACTTTGAGTTCATTTATCTTCTTCAGTAAGGTTGAAATCGTCAGCATGATACAGGTATACATCCGTTACTCATTGTTTTTGTTTTACCTATAAGTTTTATCATATTAAGTTATTATACCTGTTGTTCAAGAAAATATAGATTTAGGAAGGACAATCTTCTGCATGCCTTAGCAACTTTAATGAGATTTTGTCATTGAAATTCTTTTTGAAGGGAGATGAGCAATTTTTATCCGAGCTGTTCTCGATGCTTGCTGATGATGAAGTTTCAAATGAAAAACGAAAAGATTTGGTGAGTTTTTCTTTCACTACTTATTAAGAATTTAAACCAGATTAACGCAATCATTGGTGCCTCATCCCTACTAAAACTACAATTGAATATGGTTGCATCAGGAGCAAACTTGGAAGGAGAGTACACTGATTCTCATTTCAGGTGGTGTGGATCCCATGAATAATATGTAGAGCACCTATGGAACTGTACCAATTCTCCTGAAAAACCAAAAATTTCGAAAATAGTTCACTAACAAAACTTAGATCCTGAAAAATATCAACAAAGCCTTGAAAAAGTTTCTAAGACCTGTTGAGTTGTTGATAGTTGATAGGCACATACGCTTACTATCTTCACAAGGTATGGGTTTATGTGCTAAGCAAAAAGGGCCCACTGAATAGGTATACTAATCAAGCAGTGCAACCCTGCAGTCCTTCCTATCAATGTGACCACACCTCATGATTCCTTTTGCAGTTTGCCTGGAATTACAGAGAGCCGGCTACTTCTCTCCTGAAACATTTTGACAGGTCTGAAGGTGGTTTCGAACCCTGGACCCTTTGAACAAGGGTCAATTGATCTAACCACTCAGCTATCCCCCGCCATCCACCTATGTTGAAGCAAGAGAAGAAATTGATAAAACTGAACTTTAAGCCTATAGCTATGTGACTGGGTGACTGCTTCGAATTTGTGAAGTAGCTTCAATATTATTACTGAAAAATTAGTACCTTCAAGAGTGCTGTAAAATGCCTCAAATCTTCAGTAAATAAGGGGTCCAGACTTGATAGTCCTGATTTATTTAGTTTAGTTTTATCATTTATTTTGCAGATTTCTATATAGTTTAATTTCCAATGTACATTAGTGAAATGCTCCATTGACCCATAATTTATCTATCCAATCAGGGACCTAAAGAGTTTGGAAATTATAGTCACCCTCTTTTTCCTCATCCTAATACTGGCCTACAATATGTGCATCTTTAAGAAATTCAATGTTGATAATGAATCTACCCTTGCAGGTACTTTTTCTGAAGGAGTTATGTAGTCTATCACAGACCCTGCAACAGCATAATAGAGATTCATTCTTAAAGGTTAGCATGCATTTATTTCAGAGAGTCTAATATGTATTCCATAGCGGAATATTATATTATCGATTAATTGCTTGTTTATCGTTGATGTTACATAGAACTCCACCTATTATCTTTATTTCGCATCAAAAATAATTTTGAGGAAGTGAGTTAGTTTGTATCCAATATGCTAGCATGATAAAGGCCTTGTATTGTTTCCTGTAGGGGCACAGCTGAATTAACTAAATCATGACAAATATTTATTAGATGTATTGCATTTGTTTGCACCAATTTGCTAACTTGATACTAACATAAATAGATAATTTTTTTGTAATCTACAAATAATAAGGTTAGAAAGTGCATATCAGAATTCTCCTCTTTCTTTTCCAAATCTTTCTAATCTTAATCTTTCAAATATTACCTATTCTTAACATTATCATTCTTCATAGTAGGTTTTCCAAAAAAGAAAATAAATCTAGTCGAATCCATTGATGATATTCAAGTCTTCAAATGACAAGTTTAGCTTTTGTTGTTTATGCCCATCTCATGTCACCTGCCAAGTCTATATAGAAACCGTAGCTTTGTTGTCAAATTCTGAACGCTAACTATGCTTTCCACTGCATTAGATTTATAATGAAATTGAAAGCCTTGTCAAGAGAATGGCCATATTACCAAATAGGTATATGAACAATGGTAGCTGAAATTGTGATATCATAATATGAGTCCCCAAGAGACAGTCTCCTGGTTTTAAGCTCGTTATGGGCTGGTTTCAAACCACACCGTTCATCTTCAGCACTAAGCGGCAGCTTGTTTAAACCTTCAAACCTGGCAATTAGAGACTGGCAATCGCACTAATCCACTTCAATGCCCGATGTTCCCTTAACCTCTTGAAACAGATGATCAGCAGTCTTCCTTATTCATTCAATTTAAAGGAAATCAGCCGCCTTGTTGTGTAATATTGTAAGGGCATTTACTACTCAACATTACTAAAATACTAATTGCAAGGCGCTACATTCTCTCCAAATTCCCCAGCGCCCAGACCCCTATTTCTCCCAAAGTGTATTTCAAATCATCTTTTTTCAGGCACTAGCTGCTCATGGGCTTCTTTCAACTTTAGAGACGTTATTGGTTTGTATTATATATAATATATTTGTTTTATTAGTTAGATTGTAAGGATTAGATGGCTCTAACTGCTAATACCTCCTCTCTCTTTTAAGTATTTCATTTATTTATTCATTTCCTTTATATCATGCATTATTTCATCCACTTTATGTAATACTTTCCACATCCTTTGTAAAATTTTTGTTTTTGCAACAAGATGTTTTACATAATTCAACCAGACTGTTGAAATACTCATGCACCGCTCACACTATTCCATTTTTGCATGAAAATGATGTGTTCGGGCCTCTTCTCCGCTTTGTGCTCAGATTAATCCACTCACCAATGGAGCAAAATGAAAACGCTGAAAAAAATGGAACCAAGCAAAAGCAAACTTATACAAAGACAATGATAATCTAGTTTTGATAAAGAGATAACAGTTTTGGAGTGGAAATGGGACATTATAAAAACAGATAAGTGTGGATTGAATTTTTGGCTCTTTTTGCTTTTCAGAACATGGATGACAGGACGATGAAATCTGCTATTGTAGACATACTTTGTTGTGTTGTTGAGTATAACCCTTCCATGGTGCGAGATTATCTTCTAAAGGAAGCAAATAGGCAGGAAGAGGTAAAAATATTTTGTTTACATTTACTTCTTTATATAAATATAATTGGCTGTAGCACGGTTAGGCCCTGTTTACAAGAGACTGGTTCACTTTTGATCTGTATCAAATGTGATACAGATACGTTGCGTTTACACGAGGCCGCACTACTTTGGTTGCTGATCAGCATTCAATTTACAGAAGTGCAGATTTGCATGAAATAGAGGTGAAAAAACAAAGTGAGGCTGAGAATATTAAAATATATGCACAGTGCAACAATGCATGTAAACTAGAAATACAGATAAAAAGTAAGCCTGATTTGCCATTTACACAAGACAGAATCACAAAAGGATTGGACTCTTCTCTAGAAGGATTGGAATTGATCTGGCTGTCCGTATCTATCATGATGCTTGGTCTAATGTAAACACAGGGCGTATCCGTATCGGGTAAACGGGGTCTAAAGCTGCTTTTGAAATGCTTGATTGCGGATATTTGTGGGCTTAGTGGCCGAGCAGCTTAAGTAGTTTGTGTTTTGTAGCTGCAGTCAAGCAGGGTCGTATGACATCAACATTTGGATGGATGACCTTTGAGTTGGGAGTTGACTAAGCCACTCATTCCACCATAATTTGGAAGGGAGGTTAAACTAAGGGTCCCGTACACTTGCTGGAAATAAGGTCTGTGGCCTTTTGCAGGCTAGCCTGCCAAACATTACTCACTTTTCCTTCAAGTCTATATGTTGACAGTTATCTGACCACTGAAGTGATACTTAATTTTTCAAGTTGTTCAATTAAGATTTAAAATATGACTTTTATGAACTGCGCAGGAAAGGTAACAACGGATTGCAAATGTGCAAAGATAGGGATCATTATCTCAGATATGCTTAAAATTATTCTTGTACCTTGTCAACTAGATTGCACATTGTAATGCACATAATACCTCAAAACAATAAATTGGTTTTAAAATGTCAGATATAATTTATGCGCTTTGGGTTACATTTTTTCTGAAAAAAAAAGAGGAATGATTTATTCCATCAGCATGTCATCAGAAGTGCTGTTATTTTTTTAAATATTGTTTGTCTTTCTTTACAGGATTCTCTGCTGATAAATCTTTTGATTGACAGTATGATCTCTGGAGCTGACAGTAGTAAGTATATCTTTTCTCTGCTCTCTTATCTAAAAACAGGCCATTGGCTTTTGGATACAACTTCAGCTTCTGTCTGCCAGGCCCTTCGATACTTACTTATCAATTTCTCATGTAATTGCAAACAAGGCTGGATGACTTGGCTAACAGAGCTGATCTAGGTCAACTTTTCTGATATAATCTTAAATGAGGTGAATTGACAACACAACGGGCTAGGGCATTTCGCACATGCCTATTTCTTGTTTCTTTTTTAGCCAACGCGGGTTATAAATTAGCTAGCCATGGGGTGACCTTCGCTTTTTCCCATGTTAACACGGGCCAATTGGAACAAGCCAACCCTGTATCCTGGCTCAACCTAGGTCAGCTGGCTCCATGTAATCTAGCACTTAATCATCAATTTTGAATAGTGGTCGTGTAGGAATGCTGAGTCTATGCTGTGGATGGATATCTTAGAATCTTCTGTCTATTTGTTGACTCCTTGGCTTCACTTTCTCATCTGAATGAGGTATCAGAAAGTGCTGCCATGCGTTTCATGTATATGTCAATGGCGGCAAATTGTGGTCATTGATTTTTTCTACTTGCCGCAAGTCACTTGAAGGTTTCTTTCATTCATTGATGTTGTCATAAAGAAACCTTCTCTATAAATCATAACACATCTTGTATTTATAGGCATGTCATCTTTGCTCCTTTGTTTACTTCGTATGCTGCTTGACCCAGAGAACATGAGTCTAGGGGCTAATGTGAGTACATCGCCTGTGTTCATTCAAATATCCTTTGATTTTTCCATAATGATGGACATTTTCACTATTTGCAGGAATTTTTTGTTATTTTCGAGAGAATTCTACTTAAATCCGGAATAAGGTATTTTATTTACCATATTATTTCTCTTTAGATGGCATTACTATCAGAGGACAACGAATTATTATTTGTACGATTAATTGTGAATAATAATTATCAGCATTAGAGAACTAGGCCCTCGAAGGAAATATTTGAAATAAAATACGGATGTCATATTGTAGGGTTTACCGTACAGGATTATCCATCGTATAAGAACCACAGAACTGATTTACAATATACCACTACCCTTAATCATAAAAACACCTTTCGATTTCAATTGAGAAGTGCCGGAAAGGCCTCAGACCTTCGTATATACGGGAGTATTAATTAATTTCTCAAATTAAATTAATTTCTCAAATCAAGAATTTATGCAGTACATGCTGATTGAAATATTTGTGTTATTCTTTTTTAGAAAATGGAGAAATCAGAATTTCTGGCCTTTTTTTACAAACATTGCATGCACGTCTTAACGGCACCTCTATTCGCTGCAACAGCAACTGGAAAACAATTAAATAATGGTAGATATATTTCATGTTCTCTTTTGTCTTCAAACTTATTGTTGTTCTTTTCTGTTCGACTGTCTGAACCAAAAAAGGCATGATATTCGACGGGCTATACAAAATTCTGCATTTACCTGATTGCAACGGTTGCTGACTTATGACAAAAGGACTATCTAAGTCGAAATTTGAAAAACTGCGTTCTAAAATGGGAGTTAGAAAAAATTAGCTTTCCAAACAATTTTCTAATTCATCGAGTGGGAGCGTGGAAAAAGAGACTGGCCCCTAGTGATTCATGTCATATTTTAGTTAATATATATTTGTTTTGCTTATACTTTATGTTTGAGAAGCTGTCGTCGTACAATTGATTTGTGTTCTGTTCTGCTATAAAACCTCTCTCTGTGTTCTTCAATATCCCCCTGCAAAATACTTTTAATAAAGTTCATTTCAGAATAGCTGAACAATTGAAAACCTATTTTAGTGAGATTTAATAGAAAACTATTTTGTTAGCCATTTATACAAAACACAATGCCAAATCTGAAAGCAGAGAAATGAATTTTGAAGCCAAACATCACAGGTGCAAGCAGAGACTACTGCGACCTTAAATACGAAAGGACTATCTAAGTCAAAATTTGAAAAACTTTGTTCTAAAATGGGAGTTAGAAGAAATTAGCTTTCTAAGTAATTAGAAATTTAATTTATCAATTGGCGTTTCCATATGTTTCCAGCTTTTTCATGTTTTCTTTTTAAGATTCGCATACGAATAAGCAAGTAATATTATGTAGATGGAATTACTAAAAATTGATAGAAAAAAGAGGCAAAGAAACTTAATACAACACACTTTTAGGCCTTTCCGACTTTAGCCTCCATAGATTGTGACTTATGATTCTATAAATTGAAACTTATAACTTTAATAACCGTATAACTTTATAGCTGTTTACTTGGATAGGAAATAGTTAATACTTTTGATGTGTTTCGGTCTTATATATAAATTTGAGATTTTTACCATCTATAAAATCGTGAGTCGTACTCTCAGGAGGGCATGAGTCTGAAAGCTCGAAATGTGCTGTATCAAAGTTGCGTTTTTTTGTCTTTTTTCTACCAATTTATAAGAAAGTAAAATATTTCAACTAAACCACGAATGTTTTATTGCAGATGAATTTCGAACTGCATCAACACTGGATCACATCATTGAGCTGCTGTCATTCTTCGTTGATCATCACACGTACCACATTAAGAATTATATCATTAATAAGGAGTTGCTGCGGAGGATCCTCCTCCTTATGCATTCCAGTCACAAGTTCTTGGTATTAGGTAAGTTGGATGACTGGAAATGACGATGTCATCTTTATTTGTTCTAGAAGCAAAACTCTTTGCCAATCAATCTAAGTTAAAGGAATGATATTCAGTTTTGTATATCAATAGTAGTAAATCCAGAGATGTCTGATGATCGCATGAATGCGTAAAACTTAGAATTGCAACAAAGATATGTGAAAGTCTCTCTGAAAGTCTACCTCTGTGTATTCCACTCTGCCTAAAGCATAGAGCATATGTTTGAACTATAGACGAGCAGAATTATTTAAATAGTACCGTAGTTACACGAGTAGGAAGTGCCTATCCTGGTTATAGTCCTCGGTATGCTAGGCATATAGTGATTATAAAGTTGTAGTACCATAGTTCCTAGAAGTATTATTAGTTACAAGACAAATGTAATGATTCAAGCGGAGGCTCTCTTTCAAACTGATTGGAAAGACAGTTGAACAAAAGGAATAGAAAACGTTACCCCATTGATAGCAGATGTAACTCAAGAAAGGTCGTAATCTTGAATCAGCCTTGAACGCTTCTGCAAGTTTTGTTAGGAAAGGCTAAAGATTTCAGAAATCGCCACGTTCATTGTCTTTATGCATGCTATTCTCTAACAAAATTTCTTAAAGTGTTATTTGAAACTGTACAAATACAAGGGCTTGATAAAGTCAGGGGCTGTATTTTAGGAGGTACCTTCGTCCCTCACAAAATGTAGAGGCGAACCATCACAGCCCTTTTCAACCTATACCAAAACAACATTTTTGTCATGGGCTATGATCTAATGATATTTCTTCTCTTTAGGGTCCCTGCGATTTTGTCGAAAAATAATCGGAGTGAAAGACGAGTTTTACAATCGACATATAATAAAAGGAAAAATACTTGAACCGATTATCCAAGCATTCATGAGGAATGGCAAAAGATATAACATGATCAACTCGGCGATTATCGAACTATTTGAGTTCATTCGTGTGGTAGGTTTTTGATATACCAGTGTTATCACAAGTTTATGGTTTTAGAGTGAGGTTCTGTTTAACGTGCCAGCCTGATATATGAGTGGCCTCGTTTCCAGTAAGGGCAGGTAGCATACACTGCATGACAACATAGCATACCCTCCGTGATAGTATATGGTAAATAATGACAATGTGTGTTATTTTGAGGTCCTACTGTGTTTATTGCAAACATTAGTGCTATAGAAGTTTTTAAGAATTGAAGATGACAACCAACTATGCGACCCCTCAATTCTGAGTTCGATGCATCCTTGTGAGTTCTTTCTGCGTTTTGGCATCTAATCTAGCTTGCCTATGTTGTGGCTACGTTGGGCCAAACCTCGTCGCTATTTTCGGAAATTCCTTTTCGCTCTGAAAAAAGAAAAAAGAAAAAAGTTTTGAAAAAGTACCACACATCATATCTTATTATTTCATTTTATCGAAAATGTTTCCACATATGGAATTTAAGTATTTGCTTTAAGGGGGTCCTAACATTATTTGTTTTTCTCGTGGAATATTGTTTGGGATAAGATGCGACTTGGCCTCATTGGAAAGTATTGACGTGTGTTTCTCTTGGAGGACATAAATCCCTTTGTACATCATTACTCCTATATGAATAATTATAATTAAGGAATTTACCTAAGATGGGCCTCGTTTTTGCAATATTCTTGTAGAATATTGCATGGATTGTCATAAACAGATGTTCTTTGGTCTCATTGAAATATCAATGTGTGTTTTCTTGACCAAAGCTCTCTTTCATTCGTAGGAGGACATAAAATCCCTGTGTACATATATTATTGAGGAATATTCTTCATCGTTCGAAAATGTTGACTATGTGCAGACTTTCCAAGGCTTGAAGATCAGATATGAACAGGAGAGAGATCGAATGAACAGGAAAACAGTGGACAGGTCAGTGACTTATTTCCAGTCTTCTTTCTTAAATGCTTGCAAACGGTTTAACTCGAGCCTAGCAGTGGTCTAGTGGCAGAGTGCTCGCCACTATGTTCAAAGATCATGGTATCAAACACTGGTTGAGTCATACCAAAGATTCAATGTCTCTCTGCTTAGCACTCCTATCTAAAAAGTGGCAGGGATGGCTGAGTCGTTAGACCCTTTCTTCAAAGGGTCCCGGGTTCAAAACCACCCTCAGACCTGCCAGAAAGTGTGAGAAGAAAATTTGCCAACTCTCTGTAATTCTAGTAATTTTAGGCAAAAGGGTATAAGGAATGACGAGGTATGGTCACATCCAGAAGAATGACCAGGGTCGCACTGCTCGATTAGTTTAACTATTCAGTGGGTCGTTTGTGCTTTGTACCTGAACCAATACCCTGGGAAGATAGTGAGTGTATTTTCCTATCAAGATAGTTAGCGAACCAAAGACGAGCATGCAGGTCGTCTCCAACTGCGGACAACCAGCTTATTTACTATCTCCTTCTAACGCCCTCTAGCAATAAGCCCAAAAGGGCACTTAATATTTTAATAAACGGAAACGTCAGTCCGAAATGTTTTCAGGGCCCTGAAATATCCAATAAATATCATGAAAGTTTCTTCAATTCTACTTCACTTTTCTTCGAACCAAAACTATCAGATGCTTGTCTGTTCTTTCACCCTAAAATATCATTTTGGCTTTCCTGAAATTTCGGACCCAAAATATCGGATTTATGGAAAATAACAGACCCAAAAATATCGAACTGACGTTCGTGTATATAAAAGTCTTGATTACCCCCTGGGACAGTTACCTAGTAGTGCAAGTATGGGAGCAGCATCAATAATAACCGATGATCTGAAAGGCTTTGCAGGTGAATAGCTTCAAGGGTTGTGGATCCTTCGTTATTTGTATTTGACATGTTATTTTTTGAAAACTTTCAGTTGCTATTTTGGTAAATATCTGGCAAAAAAGTATTTTTATCTTTGAATCAAAATACTTGCTGAGGTTCAAGACTTATCATACCAATTTGTATCTCATCAGGAGATGTACTGATGAGTGGGTAACAATGAAACGAGCTTGTCGAGATGGATAGTTTTGTCTTTTGAGTCCCTTTCTTCTTAGTGTATATAGCTCTACTTTATGTATTGAGCACTTTCATGGGAAACTAACCCATAGTCTTCGTAATTTGTATCTAATAATTTTGATTTTGTGTTACTGTATTCAAAACTTTGCATCAAATATCAAAAGTAAGATTTTGATTGGGAATTGTTGTTGTTTCAGAAACTCGAACCACGGAATCATTCACACAACAACAACAACAAGATTCAAGAGGGACGCGAGAGAACTCGATGAAGACGAAGAGATATGGTTCGACCAGGATGACGATGACGTTAGCGGGTCACCCAACCAGTCAGAAGAGAAATCCATCGCAATCAATTCAAAGTTAAAAGACATTGATAGTATCGACAACTTCAAAAAGACTGTTAACAATATAGGGACTCTACCTAGCTCTCAGTTTACTAATCAAGAATCGCAATCATCACTGAAAAAGAAGATCACTGATTCCCAATCAATCGCATCACTCACATCTACTGCACCGGCAGTTAATTCACGAAAGGTGAGATGTTTACTTATTTCTAATGAAAGGAACATGTGTACCACATTGTATCAATTTGTTGGGCTTCCTGTGACATTGCTCTTGTTTATTTATTCCCATTTGAAACATCAGCTCCTAGATTTCTTGTAGCCTTGGCTCTGATCCCTTTTCAGAGTTTTCCATAGGACCCATTGGCTTCTATCTCTGCAAGTTTTGAAAAACTATTTAAAGATTACTGCAAAACGCTTCTTACTTTATGGGACTGATTGGGATCCCTTTTCTTTGCTTGTACCACTTTGTGGATGTTTTTCAAGTCATTTATAACGAATGACTAAAATCAGCTGAACAGGATAGATCATGTTGGTCTTTGAAATTGTTTCGAGAATGAAATAAAAAGTGAAGTATCAATAGGCTACTTCTTTGTCTTCTCGATTGGGTCTATTTCCTCTGATTCGACAGGTTTTTCTAACCATGGTGGGAAGATTCCTGATTTGTTTTCCCTTCCCAATCGGCGCTCATGATATTTATTTATTTATTTATTTATCCAAAGAAGAGAGGTAGAAATTAGAATTGTTTAAAGTCTACTAATCTCTGTTTCATTTTTCAGCTACCAACTGGAGGCTTAGTGGATTACCCTGACGACGATGAAGAGGAGGATTCTGGGAACAGTGACGAGGAAATGATGTCACCGGCTAAAAAGCAGCGGATGGATGCTAAGACCTAAGTATAAACTCGAATTACATCGTAATTAGCTCTCATCAATCAGGCAGTGGGGTCTTTTCGGTATTTAACATACTCATGCTGGTGGACTATTGCTCCCGTATTATTACTAACACGCACTGGGAGAGCTAGACAATTCATTAACAGTGCGGCCGGAAAACGCATCTCAAACGTCAGACTCGAGGGACAACTTGTATGCCGGGAGGGTCAAGATGATCTCTATGAAGTTAGTGGCAGTTCGCAAAAGTGACGTACCATACGAGTCTGGCAACCCTGTTGATGTTTTTGGAGCACTCTGAGGCTTGGTGAATTCGGTACGAGGGCGGCCTCTTCCCGAAGATATGTTAAGATGAACGCTGTTAAATGGTCGGTACTAGTTTGTAGTCGAGATAAAAGACGCCAATGTCGTTGGAGAGTCAAAGAAAGCAAATTTCCTCATTTGAGGAACTTTTTTGCCTCTGCATTTGAAGTGCTTAACTCCAACAGACGTTGCAGGCTTAAGATTAGAAAAGTTATTTAGTGACTCATTACGGCTAGGATCATTGGGGGTGAAACCCTAGACTTTGTAAACCTGGCTACACATGCATGCCGAATTGGTCATCTCTTTATGACCATGCGTGTTTTACCAGTCTTGCATAGCTGCCAGACAGTAAGAGGTTTCGGTCTCAGATAGAGTGCCCGGTCTCAGATAGCTATTTTTTCAGCGATATTGCATACCCCTTGAAGGTGTTTTTCTTTATGACAATCCATGTTTAACCGTTCTAGCCTAATTCCTAGACAATGAGAGTGTCTGGTTACAGACGGTTGACTTCTCAGCAAAATCCTTATAATTATTCTATGTTACTTTTTATCAATTCAATCACTGAGATGTACTTCAACTTGCCTTATTTTGAAATGGAAGAAATAGATTTTATCAGATATGAACTTCCAAGTTGGAAATATACAATATCAATACCTCTCAAGGTGACTCTGACAATGTGACGAGAATCGAAAATTATATTACCGAGCTGTTTCGGAAGGAAAGTAGCACCCCTATATTTTATCTCGCCTATAGCCTAGTGTCGCTCATTTTAATTTTAGTCGTATATGTTTTATTTTATCCGGTGTATTAAACGCTATGAATTGGCTGTGCACTGCAGGCTGAAGCAGGAGTTTATATGTTTTTATGACTAGATGCCCCAGGGGCTCTCAGATATTCGATGGGGTCAGACTGAAAATTCTACCGACTAAACAAAACTATGAAATAGGTTTCATATGAATATCAGCTATTTTGATATACTTATCTTAGGTTGCATTTTTCGTCAGGCCTCTTTGTCCACCTTGCAAATGATCCGAAATCTGTACTTTTCACGAAATTCTTTGCAAAATGACTTTACGAAATTCGGGCCCTTTTACGCAACATTTTCCCGAAGATCTTCTGGTCTCGGTAGGCTCGTTCATCTGGGCAACGAACTATCTTGCTGCCAAGTCTAATGGTTTAATGATTCAAAGAACCTAGATTACCAAAAGAATACTCATCCCAAATTTCTGTGTAACTTCGATTTTATTACCTAAAAATATCTAAATAAAATCTGACACGAAAATATAATTTCTTAAAATTTTGGTACATGAATATCTGTCTGATCCCGCTAATGTCTACGAGTGCCCCGTCGGGCTATATACATTATATTGTAAAGGAAGTTCTAACTTGATAATCTGTTTTATATCTCCAAACCTCTGCTCACGATTATAAAGTGATTTTTTTGCACCACTCGAAGTAGCAAAGAGGGGGTAGAATGTAGCTAAACGCATAATGTTGTCATAAAACGTTTCCATGCTTTACAGAGACTTCTGAACTAATTCAACTTTGCACCACTCCCCTTTGCGATATGTGGCAGGGAAATACTGACAAATAAACTGAATCATTCATTGTTGATTCTACAAATAAGCAAATGTTTCTAAGATAAGATGAACACCATAATGAATATTAGTTTTTAACCTACAGAAATTCATGTTGGGCAATAATGTTTTCTTCATCCACAAAGGAGGGCAGTCAACACTATTATAAACGGGGATGTCTTTCCGAAAAGTTTACAGAGTACTAAAAATGTCAAAACAAATTTCCTAGACCCAAAAATATCTTTTAAATTTCCATTCAGCGATCCAAACGTATCGTAAAATTTCCTATCTAACTCGAGTAGAGAGTGCCTATTCTGGCTATTTTGCTCGTTATACTTGAGTATAGAGCAATTATAAAGCAGAAATTAAAATTTCATATAATTTTACTACATTTCTCCGCAACCTAAGACTACAGATGCTTTTCTATTCTATCACCCAAAAATATCATTTTGGCTTTCCCAAAATTTCGGATCCAAAAATATCGGCTTAATGGAAAATAACCGACTCAAAACATATCTGACTGACGTCCCCGTATATCAAAGTCTTGAGTACCCCCCCCCCCCCCCTTTTTCCTTCCCTAGGTCTTATCTCCAAATTAACACTAATCTAAACCCATTTTTCCCAGCACTTGTTCCTTATTAAAAAAATCACTGGGAGACAAGTTGGATTTTCGAAAGACCATAACAAAAATTAAGCACATTTTTGGATAAAGAACCTGAAGAAGCGTTGTTAAAACATGGCAAAACGATTCTCTATCTTGAAGAACTTTCCCTTAAAGATATCACTTTTCTAGACCATCTCCCTGTGTTAACTGTGACTCACCACCCAAATGATTATGATAAGAATAGTTTTAGCCTTATTTCTTTCTTTGAGTTTCTTAATTTTTTCATGCATTTCAATGGTTAAACTTCCTAGCATTTTATATGTTTGCACCACGAACTGTTCTTACGTTTATTTGCAACTGTTTTAAGTTTTATTTTAACACCCTTATGACGTACATGAGAAAAATACGGACGGTAGATCGTAGATCGTAAGATTTGTTGGACAGTATGTCGAATAATCTATTGTAAAAAAACTACTCTTGCAACTCGTTACCTATTTCCCGTGCTCTACCACTTGCTCAATTATATGGGTCCATGTTAGTTTCCATACTCTTAAGCAGGAGCAGGCAACCTTTTTGTGAGTGGGTTATGTTGATAGTTGATAGGCACATACGCTTACTATCTTCGCAAGGTATGGGTTTATGTGCTAAGCACAAAGGTCCCACTGAACAGGTAAACTAATCGAGCAGTGCGACCCTGGTCCTTCCTCTCGATGTGACCACACCTCGTGATTCCTTTTGCCTTCTTGCCTGGAATTACAGAGAGTTGGCTAATTCTCTCCTCAAACGCTGTGACAGGTCTGAAGGTGGTTTCGAACCCGGAACCCTTTGAACAAGGTTCAAGTGATCTAACCACTCGGCAATCCCAGCCACAAAGGTTATGTTCATGGGGGAGAAATGATATAGGGGGCCAATGCGTGCCAAAAATTTGGGGGGTCCAGGATGCTCTCCCTGGAAAATTATGGGTATAGGGTCTAAAGTAACCTTTTCAGTTCCAGTTTTTACTTCAAACAGTTAAAATCGATACTTAAATTAGTTATTCAAAAACGAAGCAGTGAAATTATAAACCATGACATCCAACTGCTTTCAAGGCAACCTAATAGACAGTTCATAAATATATATATCATTTCTCTCAGACCTTTTAGAGAAATACTAAAGTGAAACATTTGGCGTAAAGCTTAGAACCGAAAAGGTCACTCTAGTGTATGGAAACTGACGTGAACGCATCACATGGGGTTGAAAA
Source organism: Pelagia noctiluca (assembly GCA_963924455.1). Taxonomy (NCBI): domain Eukaryota; kingdom Metazoa; phylum Cnidaria; class Scyphozoa; order Semaeostomeae; family Pelagiidae; genus Pelagia; species Pelagia noctiluca. The sequence continues at coordinate 3,207,039 of OZ004320.1, forward strand.
ATTCATCTCTTCGTTTCCTTGTGGATGTAACACAGGAGTTAGGAGGTGGTCATTTTGAAAAAAAACTCTTTTGTGCAAGTTTTGCATTATAACCTCAAATCATGATAGATCGGTTTCAGGATATCGGGAAAATGCACATATTTTGAAGAGCCTTATCGTGGGTTGTTTTGTAATTCCGTTTAAACTGAGCTTCAGCAATTGAAATTAGAGATCAGTTAACGTTCATGCCAGGGGCTTCTTGTTTTGCAATGGTTCGAATGTAATATTGTGAACGTAGAGAACTTAAGTCTGACCTGAAAAGACCCATTTCCATTCTTAGTGTCCTTTAAACACATCTACGATATTTGGTCTCCAACTCTTATCTCAATGTTTGCTGACTGATACAAACGCTTGCGATATAATTTCACAGTGTCCGTTTTTGGGACGTTCGCATCCGAATAGGAGTCCTTGGATTGGGGGTTTTTGCCCCAATTCAAGTCACTTTATCATCCTTTTGAGAGAATAGGCTCTTCTTCAAAATAGGGGTAGTGGTGGTTTCCATGGCCCTCCCTAGCAACGTGCTGACTCCTTTCGAGCTGAACATTGGATCCGACGGGCAAATTACTCAAAAAAATCTCGTACACTTTTGGCTAGAGATCTTTTAAATTCCATAAAATCTTTTCAAATTTGGCCTGAAAACTCAGAAAATCTTAGAAATCTATAAAAATCTCTAAAAAATCTCTGTAAATCTTATAAATCTTGAAAAAATCTCAATAAATCTCGTATACTTTAAATAAAGTGATTTACTCTTCGATTGGATCTGTGTGTGGATCACGAGCAGCTCAGTGAGCCTTAAAATCTAAAAAAATGAAGATGCCCTTTCCAGTACTTGGTTTTATAGTAATAATGCAACTTGTTGTAAATTTACTTGTTTTATGTGTTGGATTTAAGAACGAAGCAATGATATCTATTTGTAAATCTTCGCCTAAGAGAGGAAATATATTTGTTTTTAGAATGTGATTGCATCGTTCTTACTTGCTGCAATTTTGCATAGGGCCCTATGCTATGAAACTGGAAATGCTCCCTGAGTGGGTTAATGTTTTGCTAACCGAGCATCACGTTCAGGAACGTAGGAAGAATCTCGAACCTAGGGAAGAGGGGCACGACGCTTCCAATGCACTATTTTAATAGAGACATTTTGCAAAAACTTGGGGTATATGCCTCCGGTGCCCCCCCCCCCCCCCAAGTTCCTACGTTCCTGACCAAGTCCAGACGTGACGTCCTGTATGAATATATATCAACTCCCCCCCCCGTCAGACTCCTGGAATCCAGCTGATTGGCTAAACTCCTCTTTCGCGTAATATTGTTTTTAATTTAGCGTGTTTTATACACTGTTATTAACACGGGAGATATATTGATAATATGTAATTTCTATTTCTTGTCGTCACTCGTATTTGTCTCGACCTCTTTGAAAATTCATATCATGTTTGTTGAGATGCAAAAATAAAAAGAATGGTAGAAATTCTAAATGTAGGACCCTCAATCATTCACCCCTTTTCCCACTAGGACTCTTTCAATTACAGTGTATTGTTCGTCTCACTGAACTAATGGTGATGATTGGTTCGGCGATTTAAGGGTTTCAAGATGATGGAAGCTAAGCGCCTGACCCACGAAGTTCAAATTAGAGGACAGTGTCATCAACGGACGATTCGTTGATCCAGGAACGTTGGAGGGTATTGAAAAGTGGGGAGGGGGCAGGAAAAAAGGGGAGGGGTCTGGGGGCATGCTCCCCAGGAAAATTTTGAATATAGAAGCAGCTACCTTGCCTCTCGTAGCCTCTTTCGGACTAGAATTATCAATTATATAAACATATTTTCCAAGGCAGCTGAAGCGGCACTTTTCAGATAGTAAGCATAAGATTTGGTAGAGAAGTGGGGGGCACGTACCCCCCTGGACCCCCCGGCTCTAACGCCACTGCGTTGATCTCATTATTATTGTTATTTCTTATCGAATTTAAACTTCAAAATATTTTTTTCAAACTTCAAAATATTTTTCCAGCATATAATGGATAAATTGCAAATGTAATTTCCAGCTAATATATTTATACTTAATTACAATAAGTTTACAGATACAACGATTGAAAAATGGTTATCATTTGCTAGTTAAAAATTTCTAGGCTGATGGACACAAATTGATTGTATCAATGTGCTCAAACTGATCCTAACAAAGGGGTCTGGGTAGCTTTTCTCTAACTAAAGAACCCGTTGAGCTGAAAGTTTCAAATTTCTAGCCCCTGAGTCAATCACTCCTTGCGAGGTTTGTTGGTTTAATCGATATCGATCGATCCCTTACTGTGACTTTATCGCCGATTTGCTTTTTATTTCATTGCTGATCGCTGCAATTTTAGCTACAATCAAACCAGGTAAATACGTCGAAGTTAGCTTGAATTTAGGGTCAGCAATTATTAGGACGCATCAAAACAAGCTTTTAGAAGCCTCTTTCTGAAACTCATTTTTGAACACACTGATCTCAGAGAGGTAAGGATGGGTAAGGGATAGGGTAAGGTGGACAGGTAAGGTTTAGGGTAAGGGTCAAAGATAAGATTGGGGGTTTTTGAATAAGGTTCAAACACTGATCTTAGAATAAAGACTGGATCGAGCATTTGTGGTTCTGAAATGAAGACATTGTTGGCCATATTGGTGGGTCAAATTCAATACATTGAGATACCACTAGGTGCTGCTTTTTTCGTTGATGATTGTTGGAATGTTATGAATGCTCAGCACGAGACTGACTAATAGTGCAGCTATTGTTAGCAAAGAATACAGGCAATATAATTTCTTTGGCAGCCATATCAGGAGGCCAAAAGCAAGCTTAAGTATTTGGCTTCAACATCTGAATCCAGACACAACAAAGTGCTCAATCGAGTCTTTATTTTGAGATCAGTGTTTGAAGAACCCCATTCATTCGGAAACCCCCAATCCTATCTTTGACCCTAAACCTAACCTGTCCTTCACCTTAAATCTTACCCTATCCCTTACCCTACCCCATATCCTAGCCCCTCTAGTCCACCCCCAAAAGCCCCAAAATTCAGCCATAACGAGGCTTGCTCGTTAGATACGAACAATACGTACAATATTTTGGTACATACGAACAATATCTTACGGAAATTAGTTGTTGTTTGGACATGAAAGTGGGTTGCAAATGTAATTTAAAGGTTAATGAAATGATTCAACTATCATTGAATTTACGGCAAGAGACATAAAGATGTAGGGAAATATTCTCTAGTTCATAGAGGGATGGGCCAAACCATCAGCTACATCGAAGCATCAGGATTTTTGGAGCAAGAGCTCAGGATCGAGAAGCCATTTTCTCTCCCCAATGCTGAACACGACAACGATGTGTTGCAAAGAATAGTTTGCCTGGTAAGTATCTAGACTAAAATGTTTTCTAGGTACGGAATCCAACCAATATATAAATTGAGGGGATTCTCTTATCAGCTTTTGAAACAAAGCAAACCCTGCAGAATATATTAGGCTTTTGATTGGCCTACCTGCCCCCTGTTGTTTGCGCCCCAAAAAGGGTGCATTCCATGTTCAGTACCATGCCTAAGATTTTATGAAATACGTCGAAAAAGCGATAGGTTATATTTCTCAACAAGGCTAGTTGCGCACCAAAGATCTTCGGGTCTGAGTACATGAAATGCACATGGCAGCCCCCTTAGTTCTGTACACGTTTGTTTGTAAGGTAAGTAAGGTTTATAAGGCACATATAGAAGGTCCAAAAACTTAAAGACCTTTTACTACCAAAGCCAAAATCTTTTACTTCTGCAGTGTTTATTTGTCTGTTACCAGACCCTTTGGTTCTTACCTTATTTGTCCTGAATACATGCACAGCAACAATATGCTCTGAATATATGTAGTGCCCATATGAGGATGAGAGTAAAAACTTGATAAGCGAATGTTAGGCTTAACCAGATTGGAATAGTGAATCCATTGAAGTAAGTACATCTTATTAGGCAGGGGATAGGAAAGGCTCTTTGGAAGAAATATTTATTCAGACGTGAAGCTAGAAATATTTTCAAAGTATGCAATATATTTGATTTATGCATGCTCGATGTCCGCCCTAAAATAACTTGGGATCATATGGATGTGGTACCAGTTGAATATACACAACCCTTTTTTTAGATTCCCTTAATTTCTCTGCACAATTAGTAATTAAGCCAGTTTGATGGATTTTTCAGTTAAACCCACTTTTCTGGTAAAGTTTTCTGCAAATCAATTTGAAAAAGCACAAGTCGAAAGTAAAACATTAAGTTTTAACGCTTTTTAGAAATTAATTTTTGTACACTAAATGATAATTCAGAATTAAGAAACCATTAAGGAACTTTAAGTAGCTACAAAATGGTTAAAAAAAGATCCCAAATAAGGAACTTAATGAAGAAGGTCCTGATCTAGGCTCCATATAAACAAGCGTGTAATGCAAGTATGGCACATGCACACCTTATATTGACAAATTAACAATAGAACTATAGAATAAAACAATAGAAAATGGCTCTTGCACACATAGGATATCGTACTTACTTTCTATCCAGGCCCCTTGTACACAAATATACCCTAGGAAGAGCAACCCTCCCCCTACTGTATATATGTACTATAAGAATAAGAATGGCCCTGAACTTGCCTGAGAACAATAGCCACCCTTACTTAGCATATCTGGTTTTGGCGTAATCTCTAGTGTGGACTTAACATGGAATGCACCCTGGAATATTAAAGGAAAATGGAAGCAATGATGATGATAATGTAGACTGCCAAGTGTTCCGGGTTAAATTTTCAAATTTCCCGGAATCTTTCAAAAACATTACGTGGAAGCCCTTTACTGTAGACGGCAAGGGAAAGAAAGTGAAAGAAATAACATTTGTGTAGTCATGTATAAAACACTGACATCTTCTTGTCGTCTGATGGTCAAGGGAGATTCATATCTGGGAAATGGATCGATCGATCTTGACAAAATCCAAGAAACAAAAAACTGGGGTTTATCTGACCTACTTTATTTCTTGTATCATGCTTTTCTGAACTGTAAAGAGCTGTTTTAAAGGCTATTCAGCCTTCTGAACCCAACTAAGCCCTTTAAACCTCCTATGCCCTCTTCAATGAAACCTTTTATTCAGGCTGATCAAACATCCTCTGTTCCCCGGACACATCCCTTTTTCAGGGGCTTTCCAGGTTGTCCGTGGGGATTTTTTAAATACCTGAAATGTCCATGATCTCGGTGTTGATAAGAAACATTTATTAATAGCATCAACTAAGTGGGGATTGAAGTAGAAATGTTCCCCTTGAAGCGGCAACCCTCCAAAAAGCAAGGATCCTAAAAGCCATTTTGAGGCCTCAGAAATGGCAATATACTAGGGCCGCTGGACCCCCAGCCGCAAAAGGCAATGACTTTGTGACATTCCACCACTACCTTGGTATTGTTCTTATCTCTACCTGCACATATGTCCCCTTTTTTGGCGATTTCAGAATATGGTCAGCCTACCTTATTGTAATAAAGAGGGTTACGATGCCTTAATAGAGCCAGAGAGGTAGCAGAGAGAAACAGCTCTACCGATGATTGCGATTTACAGAATGAAAATATTTACTGTGAATCATATCAATTAAAGGTACAAGGAGACTGGCTGGCAAATCAAGTAATCTCCAAAGGAAATGTGGTTCCACACAGACGTTCAGGGAAGTCCCTTTCTGCTGAGGAAAAGACAACACTGCTGCAGCCTTCTCATGAGAGTGAATGGAATGGGTGGCGAAGGATAGATGTTATTGTCATTAAAAAGCCATTGAGAAAGTTGAAGTGAGTGGTATTGTTTTAGATTTCTTTAGAAAAGTTCTTTGATGTACAAACTTTTAGAATGGTCGGAACATGTTTGAAAAGGGAATCAAAATATGTTGTCAAATCAGGTAACATTCAGGAGCATACTTAAACAGGGATGGGCAGCTGCACCTGTTGCCCTACTTTTACAACAAGCAAAAAACCAATCTGCAAGGCGCAGAGGTTTTGGAAATAGGTAAATCAATTTCTAGATGATTAATGGATGGGAGCTTTTCATGTATTTTATACCGATTATAGTGACCTGCCATTAAGGAAATTATTTCCGATGGACATTGCTGTAAAAGTGATATAGATATTACCTTAACCTAAACAACCATTTTTGTAGCATTTGCATGAAATAAATTTCAAAAATAGATAAAGCCAAATATTAATTTTGAATCTTATTGAAAAACAGATCCAGTGAAAAACAGCTTTTTCTTACAAATGACAAACGAAGCTGAAATTATTTGTGAAATTCAAAACCTTAAAACCAAACAATGTGCAGAAGATGATAGTATAAGGGCCCATCTACACGAGTGCCCTAAACCTGCCTTATGGCATTCTTTAGGGTATTAAGTAGATTATCACCTCTTCTGATCGTGTAGACGGCATTTTCAACTTTTTTGCCCAATGTAAAGTTAGGGCACAGATCACAGACGCCGCTAGGGCAGATTGGGCCTGCTCTGGAGGTGCTCTTTTTGCCCAAAGCTGTCAGAAGGGATTAAAAATTGGTTATTGCACAGCTTGCTTTTAAAAACGGGGCACGCTTTCGCTGATTCAAAGGCTGATGATCAAAATGTCGTACGAAGATAGTATTATAAGAAACAAATCTCCAACTATAAAAAGCTAAGCAATTTCGAGTACTCAAATTTGCCCTCTAGCTAAGCAATTTTGAGTACTGAGCTCGAGCTGAAATTGCTTATAAAAAAAATGCGTGTATTTTGCAAACATGTATAAAAAGAGGCATGCATTGGTGTATCACAGACAGGACAATGTTTTTGATGTATTTTGCTCGACTGACATTAATATTAGCAAAGACTTGAACCCGTACTACAGGCCAGTTTACCTTAAATCAAAATTCTACCATTCTTTTATTTGTTTTATGTTGGTTATATACAATACACTTCTGACTTCCAACTTGTTACCTAAGAATAAAGCACGAGGACGAGGGAGGAGTTGAAAATGATCGCGTGCTTTTAATAAACAATCATTTCTAACATGACAGTTCATGACAGATTTGTGAAACCTCAATGCTGTGTTGATCTGAGGAATGTCCTTACGAATAAGGACGGAAGTTGAGGAATGTGGCGTTGGGCATTCATAGGGCACATTTAGGGCATTTTTAGGGCTCTCGTGTAGATGGAGCCTAAAACCATCCATAATCAAGGCACCTTTCCTTTCAGTTGTAAAGCCACTTGTTCATATATATAACACTTCATTTGATACAGGAGTGGTACCAGACATTTTGAAAATTTTCATCCCTATATTTAAGAACAGGGGGGAGAGAACAGATCCAGCAAATTATGGGCCCATTTCTCTTTTATCGTATTTTGAAAAATTTATGGAATGTTTCATGGCCTCTAGAGCTATATCTTTTCTTAAAAAGCATTACTTTTCTTTTCTTAAGAAACGATATTTTGTATGAACTACGGTTCGGATTAATAAGAGAGGAACACTCAATGATGTATGCCCTATTAGAGCTACTTGAAAGAGTAAAAATAGGTAGTCAGTCATTACTTAGATACTCCCTCTGCATTCTTAGACAGCTTACTTGAACTTTTGATATTTCTTCGTATTTTCAAAATTTAGGAGAACAAACCCTGGTTCAGCTGACTTTGAAAATTCTTCACTATCCGACATTTTATGTGGCATCGTAAAAGAAGATCATGAGTATATGAGGAAGATTATTAATGAAAGATTTCACAAAAAACATGAAGATCAAAATGAACAAGTCGACTACTTGAGTGAGGTAATAGATTTTTGCTTTCTTTCTAGAAACTTAAGACAGACCACGAATTACAAAACTGACACAAGTTTGGACGATTAGAGTATTTTATTCCCCATATTTCATTTTGTTAACGATTCACGTATAGGCTATTCAGGCAGGAATGAGTCGAAACGATTATTTGAAATTTCTGATCATACCTGATCACTTGGCACCAGCCTTCATACTATTGTTTTCTAACTACTGTGAAAGGAATTTTTAGAAATTATTTTCAGACATTATATTTCGTTTTCAACTTTCATCGTCAATAATATGAAAAATAGACATATATTTTCAGCAATTAGAAAGCAAGCCTCAGATATAACTCAGATATTTTTTTAATTTCAGGATTTATTCAAAGACCTTATTGGAGAAATCTATGACATCAACGTAAAGAAACTCGCATCAGACCCCCTATCCTCGACAAATAATAAAACCCAAACTTACACTGCAAACAAAGAAGCCAAATCATGCACTACAGTACTTCATCTTGCACCAGTTATCCTTGCGATGGAAAGTGACACATGCTTCTATATATTCGAAGACACTCCCCAGCATACACTATACGACGTGTTGGCCTTCAGTCCCGCAATCGTTGCCAACTCTGCCGCCAAATTCCTATTCATAACATACCAAATCCTCCAATGTTTCTCAACGTTTCGGTCAAGAGGGTTCAATCTCTCCCCCTCTCTGACATTCAAGGACCTGTTCATAAGTAACTCAATGTGGATATCTGTGTCGGGGTTTCACCTCAAAACTTCTGATGTGAAATTGGAGGAAAAGGCACCAGTCCAGCCTCTTATTGAGAAGTGGCTCTCAAAAACGCCTGAATTCATAACAGCCCCGTTCAGGTGCACGAACACACTGCAGTACTACACAACAATGTGGATAAACTGCGAGCTAACCAACTTCGACTATATCATGATTCTCAACACTTTATCGAATCGACGAATGAAGGACCCTTCTCATTATCCAATATTCCCCTGGGTGATAGACTTCACCAAGCAAAATGGAGGCTTCCGAGACTTAACCAAGTCCAAATACAGGCTCTGTAAGAGTGACGCCCAGCTGGATATCACGTTCAAGAATTTGCCCACCAAGCAGTCAAGAAGAGATGCTATCACACACACCCCGCATCATATATCCGACCACCCTTTAACTATCATTAGTTACTATGTGTATCTTGCTAGAAAGACGCCTAAAGATGTTTTATGCAAGAACGTTCGCACGCGCTGGGTGCCTGACGAGTACCCGTCGAGCATGGAACGCCTCTTTGAATGGACGCCAGAGGAATGCATCCCCGAGTTCTACAGCGATGCGAGTATATTCAAATCAATACATTCAGACTTGCCGGATTTGCTTCTGCCCTCATGGGCCAGCTCTCCGGAAGATTTTATTACCCAGCACCGCAACATCCTTGAAGGGAGCTACGTCTCCATGAATCTAAACCACTGGATTGATCTCGTTTTCGGGTATAAGCTATTCGGCACTGCCTCAGTGGAGGCCAAGAATGTGTATCTGTCGGTAGTAGATGGGCATAGCTACGTGACGAATTGCGGCGTACTACAGCTGTTTTCCAGACCGCACCCAAGCCGGAATATAGAGAATTGGTCGAAATCGCATTCAGAGAAATCAGATGCAAATGGTGACCCCGAAGGAGGTTTCAAGCATTTCTACGAAGATTTGTTTGCTGACAACCCTTTCTCTGACGATGTGGCATGTGTAGACGGCAGACTGTTGGAAGATGACGTCAATGTTAAGCAACCTTTAGCTCTTCGGCGCGATCTCTGGTCTGTAGAATCGGCTATTGATGTGGCTGGTGAGGTAGAGGAGAACGACGAAAGCGATGCTCCGTCAAAAGTCTCGTTTCCAGCAGTAATAAAACATCGGCTTGATTCGCTGCTCGAAGGGACTGCAAGCGAGGCTAAGAACCCTGTTTTGGAGGAAATAAGGATGAATTTCAGTGGCCCCCTGACGTTTATCGAAGATCTTGAGAGGGTGGAGAAGCAGTTGAAATTCGAGGTTCAGTTGGCACCTCCGAACGAAAGTGGAGTTGGAGAACATGAATTTGGATCAGTTTTTGATTCCTTTGGGAAGGTAATAGTGCCTTATTCGAGTCTGAATGATTGCAGAAATGAGAGGGGGCATTAAGAATACCCCCACTTCCCGACCTGTTGTATAGATTTTTGCGCCAATAGCTTATAATATGCCATTCTTTTTTAGACATGCATCTAACTTGCTATCCACTCTGATTCTTGTTTAAATTGGACTGATCATTTCATTGAGATCTTATTTCAATCTTTTTTACCTTTTATGAACATTGAATTTTATATCTTAATTTCATTTTACTGCACAACTTAATGAATTTTATACGTATTTTCATAAAGATTACTTACACAAAGATAGACTTTCAGAGAGGACACATATCTTTGTTGTAACTTCAAGTTTCACGCATTCATATCATCATTAAACAACTGATTTACTATCAGTCTGGAGATCGCAAAAAATATGTGTCCTCTCTGAAAGTCTACCTCTGTGTATTCCAATCTGCCCATGGCATAGCGCACTGTATGATTGACAAGCAGAATAACATAAACAATACATACATGAAGTTGGAAAAACCTACTAAACATCATCGTTTGTTTTTAAGAACAACAAAGAAGGGAGAATGAAGGCTCAAGAATCAGCTAGCATTAGTAACACAGACATCCAGCTACTTTGCAACCTCTTAATCGAGCTTGTCCTGCACGATCAATCGAGGCTGAGAACGTTTCGACTAGACCTCCAAGAAAGAACGGAGGAAAACATGCGACAACTGAAATCAAACCTGTACAGGTTTCCAAGGTAAGGGATCAGTCATTAATGTCTTATTTGGTTGGTTTGGAAAAAACCAAAGATTTATCTAGATGATTGATAGAACAGCTAGAACAAACAAATAGAATTCATGACCTGCAGCTGCAAAGAGTATCGGAACTTGGGAACTAGGTTCTCAGAAATAACGTTTGGCTGGCAGAAAATGTTCAATACGTGTTGGGTGAAAAATTGAAATTTACATAATTTCCAATTCATAGGTGCAAATATGGAATATCTTCATGCCAGAATAAATATGATTTTGTGCAGTTTTCAGCATCAAATAAGAAATTCCCCCTTAGTAGAAACCAGGAAGGGTGCTGTCTCTGTCAGCCCCTGTTAATTTTGCTTTTTTGTCAGACCGTATGAAATTTCACTAGGCCTTCTTTCCCATAACAAGATAGTTTCAGGGAACATCTATGATATTGAACAAATTGCTTCTACTTTGCATAACATTCTTCATTGCTTGCTAGGTTTCCAGAAAGAAAAATCTATTTTGTAGCTCTGTCATGACCTTTAATCTATACAGGGAAATACTTTATTGTCCATCTGTATTTCAACAATTGAACTGTAAGCAAGAGGGCTTTATTACAAACAAACAAAAATAATTACAAGCAAAAAATAATTACAAGATTCCAGGGGAACTTTAAAAGTTTTATTACTAGTGGGGGAAACAAGAAAAGAGGCCCCCAAATTTCAGTTATTCTTCATTTTAAGAAATTGAACTAGGTAAAACAATAAATGTTTACAATTACAAATACTGAAAGGACCCCACTTTGATTTAGGCCACTAAGGCAAAAGTGGGTTTTTTCTTCCACTGCTTGGGCAAGCCCGAGGACCTACTGGACAAATTGGCACACCAGTCAGTGCCTGAAAAGATTCCCTGCAAGATTCTAGTATCCTATTCTAAGTGCCGTTTGAAGTTAGTAGAGTAAAAATAATCTTCAGGATCTTTAATGTTGGGAATATTTCTTTACGGGAGTTAAAGTTTCTTGCTTTATGACAGACTGTTCTCCTGTTAAGACCAAGGGGGAACTCCAAGAAAGTGATGGGGGTCTGATACCATTATTTTTCGAGAAACCCTGAAATATACTGAATTCCGCAGATTTCTAGCCCAAAATTATGCTCAACGTTAAAGAGTCAATTAAGGTTTGATTATCACATCTTACCAAGAACAACCCAGAAAATCTACTAATTATACAAGAAATAGTATACCCAAAGAAATACTAGGCTCAAACTCAAAAAATGTCTAATATTCCGTCACCTACTATGGGGAATCCCCCCTGGGTATTAAAGTTTTTGGGTAAGTAGTTCTTTCATCTCATAAAAAATTAAGAAATTAATGAGCATTAGCATTTCTATTTTAAATATGTTTAAGAGGCCACCTAGATTGTGGACAATTATTTGACAGTCTACCCAATACGTTTCTCCACCCATACATTTATTTTTCAGCCAAGCCTAAAATATACTTGATTACCGGTCCCTCTCACGTGAGTCTATTTGTCTTAAAACAATATACGGATAAGTCTTTAGTAATATCACAATAATTTTATTCTTTGGTCAGTTTTAAATGAAAATCAAAGCAAGGTATTTTTATTTTTTAGCTGGCTTGTTGTGGTTCTAGACAGCTTATTCGATACCTCGGAGCAAAATCGTCTAACGAGGAATGAAGGTGATTTAGAAATGACCAAATACATGAAGACTCCTTCGATGTTCTTAAACCCAAATATCAACCCTTTCTCGCTACCCTCGTATTTCCCAGCAATGCACGAAGTTCTAGCTACCTTATTTGCGACTGAGAGCCCTCGCATGCACTCTCCAACTCCTATGAACAAATCAGTCTCATTTTCAACCTGTCTGAATGGCTGTATCAGCAGTGATAGCATTCTGAGGGCGTCACAGTTGTTGCCTAGCTTGCTGGAAGATTTAGACAGTGAGGGAATCGATTTATTATTGACTTTCGTCCTGCCGTTATTTTCAAACCAAGACACAAAGCTATCAGCTTTTCTATACATGTTCCAGTCGTTGGGCGCCGTTTTAGGCTTCCAGAAATCACTTGCTGCTTTTTACAACGACTTACAGAAAATCTACGATCATTGCAACAAATACGAAACTGAAGACTACAAACTGTATGATCAAGGATTCATATCCAAGGTCATTACGGTCTTCGGACTGAGTTTCTTTTTGGATCGGTTCATGCCTTTTGTCGTTGAAGAGCTTGTCGAACAGGTTGAGAATTATCCATTCAAGGAAAAAAGTGAGAGTGGGAGCCTTGACCAGCACCCTGGAAAGATCACAGATGATGCAGATGATGCTATTGAAAATGAATTTCTTCGGGGGGACAAGGCATCCTCGCAAAGTGCGTTTCCAGCAGATTTTGACAAGGAATCGCCCAACACCAATAAAAATCGCGAGAATTTTGAAAGCTTTCTGGAAGAGGATGACGAAAGTGGAGTGAATTTGTTCGACCCTTCGGCGCTTGCAGGACGAAAGCTGGTGAGGTCAGGGGTTTTCACGCGACTGGAGTCTATTTTGGAAGATGAGAAAACCGTTGGAATAGTTAACTTCTCAGAGATTTCGGAAGAAGACGAAAGTGCTCTTGAAGATGACTCCCGGACTGGATGGAAACTTGGACAGGAAGTTATGAATAATGAATTCTTAAACAAGGAACTTGTAGAAGCCAGAGAGGCACAAGAAGACCTGGTGGGTCTCAAAGCTTCGACTTCTTCTAACGACGACAGTGAGGCTAGCAGAATTTGTAATCATCAAGATAGCAATGATACTGCTAGTAGTCTCCATTCGGATCCCAAAGAAACAGGAAATTGCCATAACGATGCCAAAACCTCGATCCATGCTAATAATGAAACCGAGGTTGGAAATATTCTGACCTGGAAGCATGGGAATAATTTTAGCGATATTAATACTGGCCAACCTGATGACGTCCCACCCTTGAACTCAAAAGATCCAAAACGAGGCCAGGATTCATCTGTTGTCGAGGCTATAAGAACATCGGAGCTGTCAAATGAGGATGTTGATATTGCTGATGGAAAGGGGTTCGTTGGCAAGGTGAAAGAACGTCTCTCTAAAGTTGTGGGAGATGCTAAAGCGGTGAAATCTTCACTCCCTCTTCTAAGTAAATTGGATTTATCGAGTTCACGTGATGTTGATGATGTAACCGACCCACTCTCTAGATTTTCGAATACAGAGGGCAATGTATCTGGTGAACTTAACGATTCGAATCGAGGCCAAACTAACAGCGAGGACACGGAATTCGAAGAAGAACATAGCATGTACAGCATTGACAGTATGACGACAGACGATGACTGCAAAAGCTTTTTAGTGCGGCGATCGGCCTTGAAATCAAAGCGAAAGGGCGACCAGTCGCCATTTATGATTCTGCATTCAGACGACGAAATAGGGTCACATGAGCGTTCTGAGGACGAATCGCCTGAAGAAATCATTGACATCGCCCTCGATAAAATCCCCGAAACGGACTCCCTGGAAGAAATCGAGAAAATTCCCTCATCATCGTCATCGAAATCGCTTGAGCAAGACATGTGTGCACAAGATTTATCGCTGTCATCGCTGCGTTGGATCGTACCATGGCTAGGCCCCGTTCTCACAACGAGACATGTCGTGAATGCCGTTTTGAAGAAGTTACCGAGAGTTTGGCTGAATGTGCGAAATTCTGAGCTGACGAACGACGCGTTGGTCGAAACGCTGGCAAGCAGAAGGAGACACCTGATAGAATGTGTGATCGATGTTGTTGAAGTGTACGGCAATGCTTTTGTTGTGCATCAGTTTATACCGTATGCTGTGCAAGCGGTGAGTATTCTTATTTCGCTCTCATTTTATTTGTATTGTACCGCAATCGTCGTATTGATCAACGCACAGACCTTTTCAGCCCGTGAAGATTCTCTACTAGTACCCCAATTGTGATAATTTTGAATGAAAACGGAGCAAAACCTATCCATTTTGGTCTTGCGTTCACATTACTGTTTAAAATACGGAGCTGTTTGAATGCACAAACAAATCACAAGTTTTCGAAAACGATGCGTATTAAAAAGGCTAAGTTCTCAGTGTGAACGCCCAAGACGTAGACATTTTGATACGACGGTATTCTTTTCGTGAAGATGTTTCTCTGGAAATGGGATTATGAACATCGCCTTTATCTGGTAGAGTTATTTCTTCATGGTATTACTTAACTTATTTGTTTGAAAGCGAAGCAGTGTCAATAGGCCTTTCCAAAATTGATGCCAACGAAAAAGAAGTAGTTTGAACGAGGCCTTGACATTTTAGAATTTTAGAAGTAAGATAGATTTTACCTCTGTATTATTTGTAGGTTGAAGTTGCCGTGAGCGCTCAGACAGTTTCAGCCCTTGCAGAAGGCAAGTTGGTCACCTCAACGGAGATTCTACTAAAGACGTTAGCACTGCTAAAATCTGAGGTCTTATTTGGTCAAATAGAAGTAGGTTTCTGTTGCTATTGCTGTTTTATTGTTTTATTTGTTGTTTTATAGAGAATAGGCTGTTATTTTCAGACCTTCTTGTGCACGCCTTTTCATGAGGATGAGAGCAGTCTAGCCAATGTATTTTAGTAGGCAATCGTCTGTAAAACTTTCTGAAACTCGTTCAAAAACCGAATTTCACCATTTTGGATTGCATGAGCAATTCTTTTCTTTCGTGTGAACTTTTTATATCACGAAACAACTTTTAGGATAAAGTTTAAACAACATTAAACGAGGGGTGTGGCAATTTTCTCGTTGTTTTGCTAATATTCTTATTGGTCAGTGTAGCTTTGGTAGAAATTTCTTGTTGCATGCAGAAGGGAGTGATTTTTGCAAATTCAAGTGTTTTCCTTTATTTTGTTTAGACTCTATCTCAACAAGTATTCGAGCCTCTACTACGCCTTCTCTCCTCATTGAAAAGGTTCAGCAGTGGTGCCCAAGTACGGTCGTTTCTTCTGAAGTGCCTGGTCGACCTAATGGCATCACTGAGTAAAAGCCTGGGACAGATCGACGCCCGAGAGGTGATGACGCCGCTCCTGCAGCGATTCTTCTCCTGTTTCGACTGCATATACCGACTCGATAAGAAGCAAGGAAACAGCAATATTGTTTTCAGGAAGTACAGTTTCATGGACGAATATTGCGACGACGATATAAGTACTGGGGGTGATATTGATATAGATGATGCTTCAGACGGTGATATTTCACAGCGAATTGGCGATAAAGAAGAAGTATATGGCAATAATAGTATCAGCGATAATCTTGATAGATCAGTGGGTGCTTGCACTGGCGATAGCGCCGTGGATAATGCCAATGAAGACATATCGTCTTATTTGACTGCAGTAATTAATGAATCTGTAAGCAATGTTCAAAACGATAGCGAAAATCGCTCAAATCTGGATACACAATTGGACGATAAAAACTGTGCCTTTCGTGAGGAAATCACCAAGGAGCAAGACAATTTGTATAAAGACCTTTATGACTCGTTTAAACCATCGCTTGCGTATTATTCGTACGTGCTGTTCTGTCGCGTCCTCGGCGATCATTTCATGGGCAGTATTCTATACAACGAGGATTTGATCTGGCAGTTGTGTTCGAATTATGACGAAGGGTTGACCCTGACGAGCACCAACGATGTTTTCATGAGCCAAGAGGCGACGAAGACGGCGCTAGCCCTGCAAGGCACGGCTAAAGATGCTGATGTTGAAGGTATAATGTGTTATAATGATGTTGAAAATGTTTATAAGAGTCTTTTTCAACTTCCCAATTGTATACATGTTTTAAAGCTAAGTAATCAAGTTGATAAAAGATATATCCATCGAATCGCATGCTCAAACTTGATGTTTGTAGTCAATGGGTCTGAAACTTGTCATTGAGATACTCAGCAATTCAAATCAAACATTCTAGTGGCTCTGGAGTTATGGCCTTCATGTCAAATAGATGCTGCCCCATCTGAAATCTATTTCACTGTCCTAAACCAGGAGTATGCAAGGTGGGGGTACGGGTACCGTAGTATTTATTACGTAACAATAATCGAACTTTTTTAATGAGTGAAAGAGTGGAGTGAGTGAGAGAGTATGTTTAACCTGCTAGCAAAATGTAAAATGCAAAGTCACATTCATGCAATTCACTCAGGAACTATCTTTTTTAACCTAAAATATTCTGATTGCTTACTGCTAAATTTACGTATATTATCCTTCTCAGATTCAGATCGAGGCTCTCCAGATAAGAGGCAGAAACGACACCGAACAATATCAGAGCACGAGGAAGTGGAACGTCCAGCAAGGTGAGTTTTTGTATATATGCTATGAACACCTTGTTACTGCTTGTTGTTGTTATTGTTGTTGCTGTTGTTGTTGCTGTTGTTGTAACTGTTTGTTGTTTTTATTGCTGTTGTTGGTGTTGTTGCTGTTGTTAATGTTTGCTGTTATTGTCGTTGTTGTTGTTGCTGTGAATCTTCTCTAAAGCCATCTTGTTGCTTCTTTGATACAAAATTACATATTACCTAATTACATAGTTGATGATGATTAATTCGTGAAACATATTGGGCAAATTGGCCCACCTGTCGGTACGTTATGAAATTCCCTGGTTTACCAAGCCGGGCGTTTACATTAGAAATCTATTAGTTGGTTGCAGTGATAATATGATGATAATACCAATAGTCTAACAGGGTAAAAGATTGAACAAGATGGCTGTTTTCAATACCTGTCCTGCCTAAAAGAAATAAAAAGAAATGTCAAAAGCCTAATTCAAAATTTTTATAGCAATAAATAAAGTCCATGATGATTTTTAGAATTAATCTTTGCCGGCTCCTGGTTAAATCTATTTTATTTTTACTTGGCCCCAGGCAAGACTCAACGTCTCTACATAGCAACAACAATAGGCTGAAAAAGTTGAGTTTGAACACTTGACAGCAAGATTGTATCTTCCAACTCTAGTTGAAACACTCATCTTTGCAAAGAAAAAGAAAGAAAGACTTGTTATTTGAATCTACTAACTTTTTACCAACACTGGACTTATTTTGATGGGGATCTGATTTTTGGGAGCTTTTGGACTTTCAGGCGTGATGTTTGATAATAAAAATGATTGGACTTTCAGGTGTGATATTTGATAGTAAAAATGATTTGACTTTCAGGCGTGATATTTGATAGCAAAAATGATTTGACTTTCAGGCGTGATATTTAATAGCAAAAATGATTGGACTTTCAGGCATGATATTTGGTAGTAAAAATGATTGGACTTTCAGGCGTGATGTTTGATAGTAAAAATGATTGGACTTTCAGGCGTGATGTTTGATAGTAATAATGATTGGACATTCAGGCGTGATGTTTGATAGTAAAAATGATTTGACTTTCAGGCGTGATATTTGATAGCAAAAATGATTGGACTTTCAGGCATGATATTTGGTAGTAAAAATGATTGGACTTTAGTAATAATGATTGGACTTTCAGGCGTGATATTTGATAGTAATAATGATTGGACTTTCAGGCGTGATATTTGATAGTAATAATGATTGGACTTTCAGGCGTGATATTTGATAGTAATAATGATTGGACTTCCAGGCGTGATGTTTGATAGTAATAATGATTGGACTTTCAGGCGTGATATTTGATAGTAATAATGATTGGACATTCAGGCGTGATGTTTGATAGTAAAAATGATTTGACTTTCAGGCGTGATATTTGATAGCAAAAATGATTGGACTTTCAGGCATGATATTTGGTAGTAAAAATGATTGGACTTTAGTAATAATGATTGGACTTTCAGGCGTGATATTTGATAGTAATAATGATTGGACTTTCAGGCGTGATATTTGATAGTAATAATGATTGGACTTTCAGGCGTGATATTTGATAGTAATAATGATTGGACTTCCAGGCGTGATATTTGATAGTAATAATGATTGGACTTTCAGGCGTGATGTTTGATAGTAAAAATGATTGGACTTTCAGGCGTGATATTTGATAGTAATACTGATTGGACTTTCAGGCGTGATATTTGATAGTAATAATGATTGGACTTTCAGGCGTGATGTTTGATATGTTGCGAAGGTGCTTACTGGACTTGGTTGATCACTTTTCTTCCCAAGTCAGAAAGTCCTCGCGATGGGGTCCGATGCCCCTGTTTCGTAAAGCTAATGGTGCTCGCTTCGGTCGTAGACTCAGCTGGGGTGAAGCTCAGAGACAGACAAACAATCTTTTTATGAACGTATATATATAATATCAATCAGCTACTAACGTAAAGGATACATTTTATGTTCGTGGAGCTCAAGGAAAAAGTTATCTTTTAGCTGGATAGAAAATGTATGAACGAGCTCCACGAGATGTAGAATCGCTCTGTCTATCCCCAGAACGACTCCTCGAAATGCAGAACCGCTCTGTCTATCCCCAGAACGATTCCCATTACTCTACGGACTACACGGGTATTTATATGCAACAACAACACGCCTACAATAAACATGTCTAGATAATCACTAATTTACTTTGAATGAAAATTATGATTAACTGTTTACACTACCATGTGTTCAAAGGATTATTAAGGTTACATACGGCTTTTCTCTCAGGCTAAATTATAACGAGTAAACAACGATTCTTGAATCACAACTAACGACGACGCCAGAACAATAATAATAAGAACATCTCTCTAATCTAAATACACGTGTCCATTACACAAGTCAACAATAGGGGTAAAATAAGCAACTGCCTAAACAAGAACTTCAATTTTCATTGTTTCTGATTCCGTCAATCCATAACTTAAAACTAATAATGAGGAGCCCTGATTAATCTCTCTAATTGATCTCTCATCTGTTCTCTCTTTCTCTAAATCCGTAACGCAAGACCTATGTTTGACCGACCTAATTAGGTATCCTGTAGCACAAAAGATTCACTTAACACGAAAGCACAGTTAAGCCCAGTCTCCTTAACTGTAATATCATAATGCAACTCAATAGCCAATGTTGCATCACTAATTCACATATCAATAATATTCATTTCACAACTCTTTCATTTAGTTATCTTCACTAAATGACAGTATAGGTATCCCTGTACCCATTAACTACGTTAGACATCGTGCCTAACAATTCAATATACTTCTTCAATTCTTAATTCGAACATGAATCACTCACATTCACATATACTCAAATAAGGCCTCATTACAGATAGTAATAATGATTGGACTTTCAGGCGTGATATTTGATAGTAAAAATGATTGGACTTTCAGGCGTGATATTTGATAGTAAAAATGATTGGACTTTCAGGCGTGATATTTGATAGTAAAAATGATTGGACTTTCAGGCGTGATATTTGATAGTAAAAATGATTGGACTTTCAGGCGTGATATTTGATAGTAATAATGATTGGACTTTCAGGCGTGATATTTGATAGTAATAATGATTGGACTTCCAGGCGTGATATTTGATAGTAATAATGATTGGACTTTCAGGCGTGATGTTTGATAGTAAAAATGATTGGACTTTCAGGCGTGATATTTGATAGTAATACTGATTGGACTTTCAGGCGTGATATTTGATAGTAATAATGATTGGACTTTCAGGCGTGATGTTTGATAGTAATAATGATTGGACTTTCAGGCGTGATATTTGATAGTAATAATGATTGGACTTCCAGGCGTGATATTTGATAGTAATAATGATTGGACTTTCAGGCGTGATGTTTGATAGTAAAAATGATTGGACTTTCAGGCGTGATGTTTGATAGTAATAATGATTGGACTTTCAGGCGTGATATTTGATAGTAAAAATGATTGGACTTTCAGGTGTGATGTTTGATAGTAATTTGCATTTGTTTTTGATGCAGATCAACCTGGCAGCATGTCGAGGGAGAGTGGCTTCAGCATTGGAAAGACAACTTCGGTAAGAAATGCCTTATTTGCCAGTTCTGTTTGGAAAGAGTTTGCTTGAGAATGATGATTTGAATTCCATAATTTGTTTTGAATGATGATTTCCAATGCAATACCATTCATCAAGTACAAACTTGGTGGGCCATATTTATTTCAACACCTGATTCATGGACCTACCTCTCTTTGGAATCTGCCTTTATTTGTTATCAAATTTTGTTATATCATTTTTTTATGCGTACAGAATCAAGGAACGAAGAAGGAAAATTCTTCTTCAACGGGAGACGTTTGCAAACTTACGCTGGTAAGCTTTTTTGTATCATTACACTACTCTGCGTATCCGTGAATATAGGTGATGAAAATATTTTTCATAAATGCGGGACTTCACAACTTTGACGGGCCTTTTTTGATAGCTGATATTTTTGGTAATGTAGTAGCTTTCCTTAAACCTTATCCTGTTAGATAATTCACCATGTTTCCTTTACTTATTTCGTTCAGTTGGTATTCTTTTGTTTACTATGTTTACGAATATCTATTGCGTTCTAAAGAACGAAAATATGTGTATTTTGTCAATTATACTTTGATTTTTCATTTCTCAACTCTGATTTTTTACTTACACAACGGTATCACACTAAATAGATCAACTCAGTTTCTTCCCAGTCAAAGCTGTTTGCTAGATAGCACAATCATCATCTATCAACTATCATCAACTATCATCAATCGCTAAGGGTCCTGTTTCCTAAGTAGCAGGTTGTGAGTTCGATTCCTAGCACTTGTGTGTATTAATGGAACGATCAAATCTGTCAGATCACGTCTCAAGAACCCCACTCCCCTATTGTATGTTCCAGGCCATCTCTCTTCAGTTCGCGATGTTTACGTGCCGGATAACGAACATTACTTCTTGTCTGCAAGTCGCGATAAAACTGTGAAACTCTGGCTGCTGAAAAACCACGGAAACGGAACCGCTCACCTCAGCTGCAGTAAAACATACGACAACCACACAAAGTCCGTATTTGCGATTCAGGCTGTGGAGTCCAAACGATTGGTTGCCTCGTGTGACGGTTCTGTCCATGTAAGTTTACTTACGAATCGCAATTTACCGATATGTCTCGGTCAACGTTTTGAGGAGTTTAAGAGAGGGGCCATCATTTGGTGTGCGGTACAATAGTCTGCAGCGACATGTAGTTGTCGAACATTCGAAACTGAAAATTTGAAGCTTCAAAAGTCAGTCAAAACAGCACAAACTTTTGGCCTCATCACATACATTGACTTAGTCCGCTTTGAAATTTCACACATTTCAGTAAATGGTTTATCATGTGCACAGGCTATTTAACATTCATCAATATTTTCACTTTAATACTCTTTAGAGAGTTTCTCATCCAGAGGATTTGTTAGAAAATTGATTGAGACCAAGAAATTGGAATCTTGCGTAGTTTGATGAATAGGATAGAATTGAAATAAATCAAGCATGATTTCATAAGAAGACCTTTTAGCACATGTGAAAATACAGACTAGAATCCATCCCATCAATTTCAATATAGTATAACAAGCAAACAGGATCTTTTTTACACTAAATTTTCCACCACTAAACATAGTCGCAAAATTTCCTTACGAATGCCCAATGACGCCTTTGCAAATTTAGGTACCAGCTGCATCTACCATAAAAAATGCATCTCACCTTCCCCATACTAAAACGATTAAATGTCTTTCTCATGCCATTCTCATCCAGTCAGCGTAATTCCTTATATTCTGCAGTTATGAATAGCTCTATCGTAATGTTATTCCACAATGTTGAACTGCAAAAAGAAATAATTCTGATTAATTACGATGTCCTTCTGAAGTCAGTCCCGTAACTGTATTTCCTTATGCTTTGTAGTTATGGGACCCTATGAACAGCTCTCTGGTCAGCCAAGTTGATCCTGGGAAGAATAGTTCATTTCTGAGCATCAGGACCTTGCCAGTCCCCCATTCGACTGTTGCTATGGCTACGACAGAAAGCACCATCAAGTAAGCTTTGGTTTTAACTCTTGTCATCTTCCATATTCGCCTGGAAAATGTAGACATTTCATTTGATGTAAACTCGTCAAATGTAGCAGAAGTAGCAGATGTAGACACGTCATGTAATGTAGACTCGTCAAGTGTAGCAAAAGTAGCAATTGTAGACACGCCATGTAATTCAGACTCGTCAAGTGTAGCAAATGTAGCAATCGTAACACGTCATGTAATGTAGACTCGTCAAATGTAGCAAAAGTAGCAATTGTAGACACGTCATATAATGTAGACTCGTCAAGTGTAGCAAAAAGTAGCAATTGTAAACACGTCATATAATGTAGACTCGTCAAGTGTAGCAGTAGTAGCAAATGTAGACAGGTCGTGTAATGCAGACTCGTTAAGTATAGCAAAAGAACCAAATGTAGACAGGTCATGTAATGCAGACTCGTTAAGTATAGCAAAAGTAGCAAATGTAGACAGGTCATGTAATGCAGACTCGTCAAGTGTAAGAGAAGTAGCAGATGTAGACATGTCTTGTATTGCAGAATCGTCAAGTTTAGCAAAAGTAGCAATTGTAGACACGTCATTATGAAAGCAATATTGCCTGATTTCGGTCTATTTGGTTGGTATACTGTAATTTTTTGTTATCGATATCAACTACTTTCCGTGATATTAGATTTAATATTGCCTATCAAATATGTCTAAACTTTGCTCGCGATTTCGGTTTATTTCATAAAATGTTTGTGGATGGATGTGTATGCTGAACAGATATGTACCTTTTATTGTTCGTTTGTAGATCACATATCGTTTATCATTTAATGAAATTTAGTAATGATTTGATATCATATGATTAATGATTCAATAACAAGAATACTTGCTTTCAGAACGGACAATGTGAGGAAGCTACTTTTATTTTCAAGGAACGTTTCGATTCGTGAAACGATCACACTTAGTTTTCATTGGTATTTGCGTCAAGTTATATTTTTTGACAGATGCGATCTTGTAAAATCAGATTCATCCTGATCTTACAGGCTCAAAATCAGATCTAACGGTATCTCAACCATTCATAGTTACAATAAATGATATTCGTCAAAATTACTTATTGCCTTTCTTGTAGAATGTACGATGTGAGGCAAAAAGTAATGTGCCAAGAATGGAAGCTTGTATCAAGTAGTGCTGCAGGTATTATCACGATCACATATTTCATGAATGATATGGTATAAATCAGATATTTCATAAAGCCTAAATACGCCTCGGGGCTACGTGTTCTAGCCAAATCAATTGGTGTGTGATTGAGTTTCGGTTAACCGGGCATCCTGGCTTAGGCTGTACCTTGTTTTCAACAGGGATTGAGTAGTGTAGACTACATCACTGTTTTTTGCCGAACGAGGTCCTTATGTGTTTATTACATCATTTTGTGCTTTATTGTTATAGTTTCATTATCAAATTATTTACAGTTGGTGTTTCATATAGCTAGTTTAATAAACTAACTCAACCAGTTATCTGCAACAAATAGAACTGAAATGCAGAGGAATAAGATATGGGATCCTGTTTTTTTTTCATTTTGCTCTAATTGGATATCTTGAATTGTGCAGTTTTGCCCACTCCGCTATAAATCATTCTTTCAAATATCGCAGTTTTCCTTTTATTTTTAAAGTATCTGGCAGGGTGTTTCTGAGGAGAGCTTTTCTGGCTTGGAGACTTTCCGTGTCTTAAAAATTTGCAGATCTTTCTCATTGGTTACATCAGCCTTCTCCCCCCTCCGTATATTCGTCCTCCTCTGTGTACAACAAGCCCTCGGCAACCTTCGTCAAAAACACAAATGTGGTCTTAAATTCCTAGAGTTATACTCTGCTAATTCTCTACAAGGGTCCAGATGCAGTATATCCCTGCTTTTTTTCTAGGAACAGTGAAATGTTTATGCGTGAACGAAAGTGGTGTTTGGATAGCTGCTGGCTTCTCCAGTGGTTTCATTTCTGTTTTGGATTTGAGGACTGGGATTCTGAGAGGGCAGTGGAGGGCCCATGAGTCCGAAGTCTTACAGGTTTGCTTCTAGACTTATCATTGTTATAAATGACAGATATACTATAATGATTGACAGTAAAGAAACCAGAAACTAATATAACAGTCTTTGGATGGTATAAAACTTCAATATAGCCAGAAATACCTTTTTCTGATTGGCCTTTTTCGATCCACATCTGGGAATATAAACTAGTTAGGTTTCTGTTTCGTTCTCTTTCTGACGTATTACTCTGTTGGGTGTCAGACGAAAAGCTTAAGTAATCTATGTGTTCGTTTCATTATGTTTCCGATATTTCTGGCTATAAACCAGAAACTAAATGTTTATCGCAACAAGCCTGTTTCGTGTCTGCTCACTCATCAGAAGATGTTTTTACCGATTTAGTACATCCAATTACTACATCTCCTGATGAGTGAGCAATCTCGAAACAGGCTTGTCGTGATTAACGTGTTGTTTCTTGTCTCTTTTCTGTGAATTAGTATATTTATGCTCTACTATCTTGTATTGAGCACTATTTTTCTGAAATCGAAGCAGTGGCTTTATGATAGATATACTAGCCATATATATGAGCCGAGGTTTATCGCTATTGTTAAATTAGCTGGACGCTCAAAACTACGACTGATAAACAAACAGGTAAGTTTCTGGCCTTAGTTCTTAGATGACGAATGCTTGGAAATCGATTTTCGATTGTCTTCTTACGAGTCTGCTGCTCCGTAAAATACATACGCAAGATTTCGTTGAAAATGCTCACCAGGCTGAGCTTGAACACAATAAAATGAAACACGGACCACAGACCGCAGTTACCTCATCCTCATTCCCAACTATCTCGAGAATTGATTAATCAGAGAGCGCTACCCTTTTTTGATGCACCAATGCCACTTTCTGACTATTCGATTATTACTCCCAGCTTGTGCAATGATCGAATTGAATGGCTCAAATTCGGATTAATGTAATAAGACTACTTTGCTTCCTCAATTTATTTCACGGCAAATCTTAAGACACACACCGTTAGTGCCAGAGAAAAGGGGACACGCTTCCGGCTTCATAATCCACTATGAATCGAAATTTGTCTGAAACACTCTGAAATATTTTGAATCCATTCTGAATAGACCAACTCAGATATAGTAAAACCCCACAAGAACCTACTTTTTTATTTGGAAAAATGACTTTAAACGACTGATTATAAAAAGTTATTTAATTCCGGATAACGTAGAACTTATGAGTGCTAAAGACATTTTTAGGATGTGATGTTTCATTATTGACACTTAAAGAACTAGTGCTAAATAGAATTTCAAATTCTAAAACTTATTTTATTCTTTCGGTGTCCTTCCCGAAAAATCAGTCTGTAGCGTATGCTGTCTCTAGGTTCTTGTTTGCAGGGTTTACCATGGTTAGTTATTGAACAATATGTTATTTACTCACAATTCTAAACAAGCGTAATTATATTTGTTTCAGATTGCACCCTATAGTGAACACAACTTTCTTTCATCGTCAGCAGATCTAAGATTGAAAATGTGGAACGAAGACGGTTCTTTGGCGCTAAGATTCCGTAGTAAGTTTTGTCTGAATATCGGAAATATAGGCATTACAGCAAAAATATGATAAGTACTAAGTATTCGCTTTCGGAAATTGTTCATCTTTTTGAACATCATTTTGATTTTTATCAAAGCATAGCCGGCTGTAGTTAAACGTACCTCTATTTCATGCAGTCTTTAATTCGAAGCACAAGATCAAACGTAATTAGTTTCGAGAGTCTACCATATTGCTTGATAACGAAACTTCTTCAACACTTGCCATGTGTGTCTTGATCTTTGGCTCAATGCTTTGCTAATAGGACCCAATATGATCATAACAATCCTTCTTCATGACAAAAAGACCATCCAATATGCATTTTAGTAATAGCTTCTTATTTGATTGTAAGATACGCGACTCAATTGACAGATTTCCTTTTGATGTGCCCTAGGATAATTGATCTATGCTCGGGGTCTATACCACCGGGAGGCCATGCCAAATGATTTTCATCAAAAATTGTTATGATTCATGTTATTGTGATTTTAGGCCCACCAGAGCCGATCCCTTACTTATCGTTGTGTAAAGATCAATGCATTTGGGCGACTGCCACTGGCAACAAAATTGGTATCACGCACACCGTCGAAAACTGGGTAAGCAGCTCTGTCACGCCCTGAAATTATAAATATCATGCATTTTTACGCTCTCCCTCCCTCGTGCATTGTTTTCTTATAAGGAACCTAACTCAGGTTGTAAGTTGCTGAAATTTCTTATTTTGGGATCTCTCTTGACTAAGCCCAAAATTTACTCATGAATAAGCACCCTTAAACTAGAATACATATTAATGACAATTTTGATCTCAAGCTATCCTGCTATGAATAATTACAATAGACATATTACAAAGTTTATATACCCCATCCAAGAAAATGTCCCTTTTAAATAAAGCTCCCCGTATTTCTTTGAATCGTGTTGAATTTTCTTCCAGGCCAACTATAGCAGCAAGAAACTACCTCAAGATCTCTTCAAAGGCAATGTGAGCAGCTTGACTGTTTTACCCGTCAATCAGACGTATCTTGTTGGCAGCGAAAATGGTAACGTTACTTTATTTGCTTGATTTAAAATCATAAATTCGAACTACACTCATTTTATTAGAACTTTTTTCATCACTGGATACCAAACAAATTTGAAATATTGAACAATGATTGAAGGAAGTGGGCCTTGATTTTTCTATCATAGTTACATCAAGAAGGGGCTCAGACCATCGGTTCAGTGGCAGTTTTAGAGTCTGTGTACCTGCAGCCAAAATCTAATCGATATCCTTGATTTGACATCAGCATAAAATATTTCACATGTTTTCCATGTGGCAGGGCTGAAAAATAGCAGAGCTTGGGGCCATAGCCCCTTGGGACCCCTCAAAACTGCTATTGGATTGACCGAAAGGCTTGCTACTAGGTAGCTATGAGACAATCATTAATTGCCACATAGTTCATATGAAAACTATCAATGAATGCCAACCCCCCCCCCCCAAGTATGAACAATATTTCTCATTCAGGAAAAGTGCTTTCTTGCACCCTGCATTGCTAGCAAACTATGCATTGCATTTTCCTAGCTTGCCTATCTTGATTATCAACTTATTTCCTTTTCCTATTTTCTTGAATTTCATCTAAAGCTGCACTTAATATCAGCATTACTTTGGGTGAAGGGCGCTGAACCGTTTTCTTACAATTCATTTGCTCTACGAAATAACTTGAAAATAAATCTCGAGAATTATAGGTAATGGCTAAAATTTGGAACAGGTCATGTTCATTCACACAAGTTATGTCAATGTATCTCCTATTGTAAAACTGAATTTCCCATTTCTTTAAAATTGCCAGAAAGTTCTTCCCCTACTAGTTTCTAATAAAAGTTAGCATAATGTGTAATTCATGATTCGA
Organism: Pelagia noctiluca; assembly: GCA_963924455.1. Classification (NCBI taxonomy): domain Eukaryota; kingdom Metazoa; phylum Cnidaria; class Scyphozoa; order Semaeostomeae; family Pelagiidae; genus Pelagia; species Pelagia noctiluca. The sequence goes on from OZ004320.1 coordinate 3,235,025, forward strand.
AGATCTTAAATTTAACGGCTTTTGATCGGTGCATAGTATCATAAAAGCAAGAAAAATCAGAGACATGGCGAAACCTAATCAAAGCAAACGCACTTTTCAAAATGTGAAACTTCTCCATGCTCTCCTCTACGACGAGGTGTGCATGGCGAAGTTTATGGAAATAAGAACCCGATTCTCATAGAAATAGGAACCCTTTGATTACATTTTGATTACATTTTGATACTATCTCTGCGACTTAGCTGTGGTAATTTTGATTTAGTATTTTTCTATCTTCTGTTGCTTTTGATACCTCGAACAATTCATAGAAATGTTTTCGTCTTGACACTTTTGATAACTAATCCATTTTCAGAGTTGCAATATTGCATGCAAAGTTTTTAGGAATAGATGGATAATTTCAGGGGGCAACTATTAAAAACCTGCAAATTAGTAAAAATTCGCTCTGTATTCTACTGCTTGTTCCAGACTTGTAGGAGTTATTTTGGTATCTTGTTTATTTGAAGTGCCCTTTTCCAAATGCCCCACCAGTGATTCTGTTCAATATCATCTTTGCGAATTTTATTCAACCCTTATGAAATACACTGGCACTCTCCATTGCAAGTTATTATCTTTCGCTATGTCTCCGATTTTTTTACCTGATCTTTGATTTACTCAATGTAGCAATAAAAGTTTATGGGGCTAGATGAAAAATATTAGGTAATGTTAATTTTGTATCTGCATGTGAATATTTTGATAGAAAATTATTTTTGTAATTAAATTCTTTAGATTTGTATGATAGGTATTCTAGAATTCTATTGAAAATTGATAAGAGTCGTTGAATTTTATCTGTGTTTTGTAGAATGAAGTTGGTTGCAGACCTGATCCCTTTTGTTAGGAATCTTTTTCGCGATGCAAGAGGACGTAAAGGAAACACAGGACGACACTCTTTTTTATAAGAATAATTTCATAAGAACATGAGCCTCAAATTTTGCCAAAATTCAAGAACAAGCTAAGAACAAACCGAGGCTGACCATTTCTAGCTCAATATAGGAATTTTAGAAAATAGCCTTAACACTGAGAAATAGTTACAAAAGAAGAAGATAGAAAGCACACAGATATATCAGATAATCAAGAGAGTCAACATTTTGAATATCAACAAACCCGGTGGAAGCTGTCCATAGTTGGTCGGGTACATGCTAAACTCGAAGGGTCTAGGGTTATAACCCCTGAAAATTTTGAAATTTAAGTTCTCAGAGATGCAATTTGGTGCATTTTTAGAAAGTAGTTTACGTAAGAATGAACCGAAAGTTACCGTTAGAATGCATTGTCTTAAAAAGCATTATCATATTTTTGCAAAAGGAGTGTTTTTAACCAAAAGTTGGTCCGGCAAAAGCCGCACAAACTGGACCGGTTCCGCCGGGCCTGATTTAACAAAACTGATAGCAAAACAGGCTTCCAAATCAATATGAAAGTAAGAAAAATTTAAGAACATTACAGCCTGAAAATGGGATGAGGTTTAAGAACAGCCAGTTCCAAACCAATTGTACAATTTCTTATGAAAAAGAGTGTGTTTCGTTGATATCTAGATAGCCCACAGCTCACTTTCACTCCTGAGCAGTTTGATAAATATACAGTGGAGTGAATCAAAATAGCCTTGAGCTCTCTCTGTTGATTCGCTCTGCAGCCAGAAGGAATTGAATACGTAAAATAACAATCGTGATCCATAGAGGTACAAAGCTGACATGAGCCATGAAGGTTGAAACAACATCATGAGCCTCACTTATACTCAGCCCAACGAATAGAAAGTTTCATAAAAACTAGCCATGCCACAACAGCAAGAATCAACTTACCAGCCTTTGACGCCACAAGAATATGCAAGGATGTTTTCTTCTTACCAACAAATTACAGACTGTTACCATCACATGGCATCGTTACTAGTGACGGTAACTAAAGGGATGCAAGGATCGCATCTGGATTTGCTGAGTATCGGTGCTGGGTCCGGCTGCTTTGAGGATGTCTTGATAAAATACAATGGTTTGCTTGTCGAGCATTTTTACGCATTCGAACCTGATGAGTCGCGTCGTAAGGAGCTGGAGAAGATTGCCTCCACATGGAACGTGGATTACTTTATAGACGAGAGATGTTTTGGAGATGAATCTGAAACTGACAGACAATATGATCTAGTTTTGATGTCTCATGTTTTATATTACTTCGACGACCCTTGCAAGGCCATTTTGAAGGCCATGTCGTTCCTTAAGCCCGGTGGAGTTCTGGTCATTCTTCATCAGACCGAGGTTGGTCAGCCCGAGGTACAAAGAGAGTTTATTCGAATGTCCAAATTCACATCCACCCCATTTAGCCTTCTGGTGACAACAGACAGCATCAGTAATGATCTCAGAAAGATTTCAGTGGCTCACGAGGTTGCAGCCTCCTTATCAGATGTGGATGCCACAGATTTCATCAGAAGAAGAGATTCGCCCACTGCTAACGATTTGGCGTCCTTTATTCTTCAAACACCGTTTGAGAATCTTTCTGAAGATATTCAAAATCACATTTATGAAGTTATAAAGAGTAAGTGCGTTGAAAAAGATGGAAAATTCCTTTTCAAAGAAGAAATGGGAATGATTGTGGTACGGAGTGAGCCTAAATAAGGAGGAGCATGAATAATTTAGATACCTTTCCTCAATCGATAAGGTTTTGACTGTTTTATCAACCTTTTTTCACAATAGATATACTTGATTTTGATGATTATGTCATAGCTATAAGACATGAACAGTTCTTTTCTTGATTAACTGTTCTTGTGATTATTATATTTCATTGTTTCTCAGACGTCAAAATGTCGAACGAAATTTTTGGAGTTGTGGAGTTTAGAGACTCTTTCATGTTACTTTATGATTTTTTTCATTTTTGTCAAGATTGTTGCATCTTGTCGTGGTAGATCTTGTGATTTTGCATTTACGAAATTTACGTGGTAGAAAGCTTTGCATCCACTCTGATCGCATATGGAGCATGTGTGTTGGTGATAATTGCAACATTCTCCATCGATATTGCAAGTTGAATGCTCAAAACGGTTGTAATCCCGATGCAACATGTGTTTGTGCATAGGCTGAAGCTATGCGAGGGCGGAAGTGCCTTTTCTTAAAACCAGAAATAAAACATTCGTATTTCTTTCAATGAAAATCAAGTTCATTAGAATATTCCAAATTAATTTCAAATTAACATTTGCAGTTTTTGGGCCCTTAACGTTTCAGTGAGGAGATAATAAACGATCAGCGGTTTTATCGCTCGCACTTCCATTTGCCAATTTCGCTTCTTTCCAGGTCCAGAAAATCGTTTTTTCTCTTTACCATGCTTAGATAAGGCTCAAACTAATATTTGATAACTCCAGGGGGTTATTGGATAACTCAGCCTTCTTTCGAAGCACTTTTTCGGAATTTTAACAACCAACAAGATATGTTCAAATCGTTCGAAATGACTGAGGCGCTTTCTCGTGGAACAGTATTTTATTATTATTATCACAAGATTTAAAGATAAATTATCTTAAGGATTGACACTTAGATGTCTATCCCTTGAAAATGATACAATTTTTATCATATCAACTAAAGAGTTAGTCTACTGTCGGTTTTCCTAATTACCGTGTGACCAGTTAGTTGAGGCTCATCAGGTATTTGAGATAAAAAACTGTCCAAGCCTTTCTTGAAAACATCTATAGTGTACCCCTTTCAAGTCCCAGAGGTGTTTAGGTAATAAGTCGAACAGCTTAGGGCCTTGGATGCTGAAACTCTATTCCAGTATTGTGCAAATTTTATTCTTTCCAATGATTCTTTTGATTTCACACTGCCTTCTGTGTCGAATATGATTATATGAAACGATTTCAGAGTTAACGTTGGGAACAAGCCCTTCAAGAATCTTCCAAACATAGATATTAACATAACGTTTTATACTGTTCACTGGAATCGAGGGTCGATTTCTGTTCAGATAATATAGGAAAATTGGGATTGAAAAACTTATATATGGTACCTTCATATATACTTTTTTCAAAACTCATGAAAACATGTGTAGGTTGCATGCATTCGTGTGTGCCCCTTGATTTAGATGGAAAGGGAACATAATTTTGTTCATTGTCATTGATGAACTCATATGTCCTCAAAGTGACCTTGTAGATCATTTGGTAAGGTCCTTTCAATGTCAAAGGCTGTAGTTCACTCATGATGTTGTTATCGGACACTTTGACAATGAATGCATTGGACCATGCAAAATGACTTATGTGTTCAGCCGTGTGTCCAGTGGCTACAGAATTCCACTCGTTGGTCATCCTGCGTGCCTCGTTCTAAAGTGTTCATTCATGTGATCTGAATGCCCTGTGTCCCTAGAGTTCTGCGATAGGCGCTTCTGTATTCCCAGTTTTCAATCGTTCTATATGAATGATGCATTCTTTCGTGCGCGTGCAAGGCTGAGTTTTGCATAAATAGCGAAGCATTCGTCTTGTTCAACACACGGGCATGGGAAGAAAGATGATGGACTGGTCGAAGATCGAAGGTGCGAGACAACATAAAAGAGTGCTGATTCTCCGAGAGTCCAAAGACAAGACCTATGTGTGTCCAGTGAAGCACTGTGAGAACCGCACATTTTTCAGCAAAAGAGGATGCAGAAAGCATGTTGATAAGAAGCACAGATGGTACTACTATTTCGATGAAAAGCCCTGTGAGAGATTGATCGACCAAGCAATAAAGCAACAACCCACACATGATAAATTCAAAGACAGCTCGAGAAAACGTGCTGATACATCGAAAATACCACATTATTCTATTACTGATGGCATTGGGAAAAGATACATTGAATGGCTGTGTGCTATTTGTGGAGGGGGTATGTCAGAGGTACAGGCAACGCAAAACGGGACACGAGTGATGAAATTCTTAAAATTTTGCAGCGAGGACGACGAAGAAGAGCTCACAACAGAGCATATCGACTATTGTATTGGTTCTGCTGGACTAATATGCAATTTCATTGAGCACATAGGGAAAGAGTGGGGACTTGGTAGCTCTGCACAGTTTGCATATTTACAAGCTATCACTGATGTGATCGACTTCAGGAAATCGTGCGGACTGTCAACCGCAGTTCTTGGGAACCTGGCTATCTCCGAAGTCTACATCAACAGAGGCAAGAGAGCATTGGCTAGACGCAAGATTACCGAGTGGGCGAAGAATTTATCGGTGGAAGTTCTCGCTGCTAATAACCAATGGGCGACAATGGACGAGATGGAAACGGTTGTACCACATCATCTATCGCGCTATAAAGATGTACTTTTGAGATGCAAGTCGTACCCTCTCACCTCTGTTAGTGCAGCAGAATTGACATTCGCAGCTCGTTTCGTTTCTCTTTATCTCTTCACAAGAGTGAAAGGATCTCGACCGATGACTTACCAATACTTGACACTGAGTATGTTCGAGAGGTCGAAAGAAAGCGATGGTTTTGTGGACCAAACCGAATTCAAGACTGCCCAGCAATACACATTCGACTCGTTGATTTTTGACGAGACAAGCACTCGATTAATAGACGAATACATTGTGAACATTAGACCGCTGTTGAATCCGAAATGCGACTACCTTCTCGTCACACGGAGTGGCACTCAATTCAAGGCTATTGGTAATCACATGTCAGAGCTCGTCTTTCAAGCTATTGGTAAATATGTACACCCTACAAGATATCGACAAATCGTGGAAACCGAGAGCTCGCGAGTACTTTCCACCGAAGAACAGAGATCGATAAGCCTGGATCAAAAGCACAGCTCTCAGGTCGCTAAGACCTATTATCGAAAACGAAGCTCACGTGAAGTTGCTAGGAGTGGTAAACTGGCCATGAAAAAACTTAGAAACAAGAAAGTAGAGAAGATGGTTAAACAAATCGTATTTTCTAGCGAGAGTGACATTTCGGACAGTGTGACGAATAAAAGTGCAGACGAGGAAGAGGACAGTGTTGAAACAATTGTTACAGAAATTGAGCCCTTGGTTTCAACATGTGATTCAGAAAAAAAAGCTGAAGATGTTTCGCCTCCGGTTTATCAGCCTCCAGTGAGAAAAGCAAGCAAAGCTAAAATCAAACCAATCGTGACTTCAAGGGTTCCTTTCAACAAAGATGAAGATTATTCCTTGAAAAAAGCTTTAAAGATATATGGTTTTGGCAAATGGGCTATTATGCTGCGTGACCCAAGGTTCAAGTTCAATGAGAAAAGAACTGCGGATTCTCTCAAAAAACGTGCAATTCTTTTATCTCGTAAATGACGATAATCTGATAGTGCTGATGATGATAATGATTATGATGATAATAAATAATGATGATTGTTATGATTATGATCAAGATAATATTGATAAAAAATGATCAAGTGTGTGGTTGATGTTGTTTTTTGATTGCTATTAAGCGCCAGTTTCAAATCTTACAATATAGGTAGTTACCAGACCTTCAGTGATATATATTTTGATTTGAAATATATTCGTAAGGTGGTTGATGTTGATATTCATCTAGCATTTAAGCGCCAATTTTAAATCTCACAATATAGTTACCAGATCCCAGGTGATATGTTAAGGAGAAATATATTATCTCCCCTAGAACCACGAGCAGCAATGTACAACCGTATAATAACAGCCTTTAACAGTGAGCAATGATGAACTAGTATGCTTCATAACGAGACTGGCCTCAATATGGAAATATTCTTGCTCATCTTTGCTCACTCTTAGATACTTTTATTCACGCTAGTGCATTGCTGCACCTGGTTTTAAAGGGAGAAAAAGATGTCGATAACAATAATGATAATAATCATAACATACCATAGATGAAGTTGATGTTTTTGAAAGTAGAAATAAAAATATTGATATTGATTAAAGTAAGGACAACAACAACTAACGACGTAGTGTGGTTGTTGTCACTCGTATAGGATTTAAGCGCCAATTTCAAACTTTACAATCTGGTTACCAGATCCCAGGTGATATGTTAATGAGAAATATATTATCTCCCCTAGAACCACGAGCTGAAATGCACAACCGTGAATAAGAGCCTTTAACAGTGAGCAACGATGAACTATATTCACAAGGAGGTTGGCCTCCATGTGATGATTTTCTTGCTCATCTTTGCTCACTCTTAGATACCTTTATTCACGCTAGTGCATTGCTGCACCTGGTTTTAAAGGGAGAAAAATATATCAACAACAATGATGATCATAATAATGTGTAACCTCTGACTGAGAAGGAAATGATGTAATGTGGTTGATGCTGTTATTCATATAGCATTTAAGCGCCAGTTTCAAATCTTACAACATAGGTAGTTACCAGACCTTCAGTGATATGTATTTTGATTTGAGATTTATTCGTAAGGTGGTTGATGTTGATATTTATATAGCATTTTAGCGCCAATTTCAAACTTTACAATCTAGTTACCAGATCTCATGTGATATGTTAATGAGAAATATATTATCTCCCCTAGAACCCCGAGCAGCAATGTACAATCGTGAATAACAGCCTCTAACAGTGAGCAATGATGAACTAGTATGCTTCATAACGAGACTGGCCTCAATATGGAAATATTCTTGCTCATCTTTGCTCACTCTTAAAGACCTTTATTCACGCTAGTACATTGCTGCACCTGGTTATAAAGGGAGAAAAAGATGTCGATAACAATAATGATAATAATCATAACATACCATAGATGAAGTTGATGTTTTTGAAAGTAGAAATAAGAATATTGATATTGATTAAAGTAAGGACAACAACAACTAACGACGTAGTGTGGTTGTTGTCACTTGTATAGGATTTAAGCGCCAATTTCAAACTTTACAATATAGTTACCAGATCCCAGGTGAAATTTTAATGAGAAATATATTATCTCCCCTAGAACCACGAGCAGCAATGCACAACTTGGAATAAGAGCCTCTAACAGTGAGCAACGATGAACTATATTCACAAGGAGGTTGGCCTCCATGTGATGATTTTCTTGCTCATCTTTGCTCACTCTTAAAGACCTTTATTCACGCTAGTACATTGCTGCACCTGGTTCTAACAGGAGAAAAAGATGTCGATAACAATAATGATAATGTTTAATCTCTGACTGAGAAGGAAATGACGTAATGTGGTTGATGCTGTTATTCACTTTGAATTTAAGCGCCAGTTTCAAATCTTACAACATAGGTAGTTACCAGACCTTCAGTGATTCATACAATGATGTGAAATATATTCGTAAGGTGGTTGATGTTGTCACTCGTACAGCATTTCAGCGCCAATTTTAAATCTCACAATATAGTTACCAGATCTCAGGTGATATGTTAATGAGAAATATATTATCTCCCCTAGAATCCCCAATTACCCGATCGAAGTGATGGGTAATTTAGATTCTATGAGCTGTGACTGCTAGAAGCAGTAGACTACATGAGAACCGCGCATGCGCGTGAAGATCACTCTTTAAAGAGCACGGAAATCGGTCAGCATAAAATATGACTACATGAAATACCTAAATTTAAAATAATTAAAATAATTCCCCGATTAGATTGTAGGCAATGGGAGGGATATGGGTGAGGCATGTAGTCTACTGCTTCTAGCAGTCACAGCTCATAGAATCTAAATTACCCATCACTTCGATCGGGTAATTGGGGATTCTATCTCGCTGCTCGTGCTAGAGCAGCCTACATGAGATTTCAAAGCTCTGACCGATTGTAGTGCATATAAATCCAAACGTTTTAAAAATGTTTGGCAGATGCATCAAGAGATTAGTATCATTCTTTTTGGATAGAGAAACATATCTATTTTGTTTCAATATTTTCAAGCAAGATTTGTATACCAAATCTAAAATGCTGCACCTTAAAAGATCATTATCGTCTATCAGGTATATCAATAAAAGAAATTGTTGTGCATTTTTCAAAGCTATGAATTCTATCTAACTTCAAATAAGTAGACTCAAAATACTTTGAACAGAACACGTGATCAACCGTATATATTGTAAAATGAACATAAATTTTTTAATTAATGGGTCTAAATCTAGTTGTTAACTTGTGATAAGATTGTGCTAACAAAATCAGCGTCATGTTCTTCATCTACAGAGTTTATAATGTCTTTATCATAAAATTTCTTGAATGTGGAGTCGGAGCTCCAGGAGCCTCTTTTGATAATTTCCTTGAGTGGTATGCCAATTTGCTTTGCCTTACTAGTTGCTGCTGCTCTGCAGCTGTGTGGTTTAAATGTTTGAGTGTCTATACCAGCATTTTGAAGTTCATTTTTAATCCAACGTGAAATTGTATCATTTGTCGCAGGCTTATGAGGAGTTCCATATGTGATGAATAACGATTTAATGTCTTGTGAAACTAGAGTTTGCCTTTTGACTAAATATACAGACATGCACCCAACAACACACAGTTTTGTGTTGAGCCTGAATCGTTTATAAATTATAGGTTTAATGGGCTTTCCCGGTTTATTATGCTTTTGCACTTCATGAGGTATCAGAGTCATGTCGTTATCTGTGATTTTGATGTTATCAATCAGGATGCTGAGCAAGGTTTGTTTCCTTCTTGCTCCAAGAATCAGAAGTAACATTGCTAGCTTTTGTGTAATTTCTTTCAAGGACAATTGTTTGTTGTCAGGCAACGTTTTGTAGAAATCTAAGACCTTGTTAATGTCCCATATGTCCACATATTTAGGCAAAGGTGGGTGTCTATTAAAGATGCCCTTTAAAAACCGTGCAATCATTGGATGCTCAGATAGTGATGAATATCCGGGTATTACTATTATCGAGGCTAAAGCACTTCTTGCTGCAGATAATCCGCTGTATAAACATCCTCCTTTGTGTAATTGTAGAAGAAATTCCAGGACAGAGTTTATAGTTGGTCGTAGGCTATTCTCTTTCCGTTGAGAACAAAAGAGTTGCCAGCGGTTGAGAACAGAGTTGTATTTTGACTTGGTGGATCCTCTCCAGGAATCCATGATGATCTCCTTGACTTCAGCTGAGTATTCAGTGTTTGTGAAATATTGCCCGATAAGTGAATTGCCAGTAACCTTGTTTTCGGCAGTAGTGGGTGTCTGGACTCCGGATTGAACGGCAGCGTGATTAACGATTTTAACTTTGGGAGAGCTATTGGTTCCTGCGTCAGCAAGTTTAACATCATTGGGAACCAATGTTGTGTTTTCCAATCTGGGATAATCATGATCCCAGTGGCTCTGTCCTTTGTTATTTTTGACAATGCTTGACCGATCATGCTAAATGGAGGATAAGCATAAAATTTTAATTCAGACCATGATATGCTGAAAGCATCAACAGCCAGAGAATCTGGGTCTGGTGTCCAGGAAACATATTGGTCTAACTGGTGGTTTAAGCGTGATGCAAATAAATCCACCCTAGGAAAAAATTTGAATCTTTCAATTATTTGCTGAAAGATACGTGGTTGCAGCATCCATTCAGTTTGGTCACTAAAAATGCGAGAAAGTTGGTCTGCTGTGGTGTTATCTTTGCCTGGAATATAAGCGGCAGAGACCAATAGTTTCCTATTGTCACAGAAATCCCAGATCTCTTTGGCTAGAGAGTCACACTTAATTGATTTTATGCCCCCTTTATTATTGATGTAAGAAATAGCCGTGCAATTATCACTTCTTATTCTGACATGTTGGTATGTGTTGTCAGTACAATATGCTTTCAGAGCAAAATATGCTGCCTTCAGTTCCAAATAATTAATGTGATCATTTTCAGAAATTTTCCAACGGCCTCCTGTTGGGTTTTGACCCTCGGTGGCCCCCCAGCCTAGCTTGCTTGCATCTGTTGTGATTGTACAATCCACTGGGGGGACTTCAATGTTTCTAGAAGCCAATTCAATATTATGTCCCCACCAAAGTATCTCAGAAATTGCTGCTAGGGGTAAAGGAGGTAAGCTAGCATCAAAATTTCCTCTGCTTACTTTTAGTTGATGAGTTTTGAACCTTTCCAGGTTTCTGTAGTGCAAGGGACCATTTGGTATTGCAGGGAAGGTGGAAATTAAGCTCCCTATTAATGAAGCTATATCCCTTATTGTTCTATTATCCATTTCTTTGAAGGTTTCTAATTTATGAATAAGCTTGCTTCTTTTTTCCCCAGACAGAGTGAGTTTCATGTTTTTGGAGTCAATAGTAAACCCCAGAAATTCAATTTTTTGGGTGGGGACCAAGATAGATTTTTTGGCATGTATGGTGAACCCCAGATTCCGTAGCAGATTGATAGTCACTTGTACATTTTGTAGACAATTTTCATATGTAGAGCCCTGTAGATATGTATCATCAACAAAGACTACTGAGGAGTACCCATTTTGTCGCAAAGAACTGAAAGGTGGTTTCAGCAGTTTGGTAAAGATTCTCATTGCTTCTGCATAGCCGTTTGGCATAGCTTGAAATTTATAAAGTTTGTTATTCCACTGAAATTTGAGAAACTTTTGATGTGTCTGGTGAATCGGAACAGTGTAGAACGCATCTTTCAGGTCTACACTAGCCATCCAGACATTGGGCTGGATAATGTTCAAAACATTATCTAAAGATTCCATTTTAAAATGATTGTAAAATACATGGTCATTTAAGTTTTTGAGGTTTAAAATCATGCGTAGAGAGCCATCTTTCTTTGGCCTGGTAAATATGGGCGATATGAATTCACCAGGTTCATGGACACTCATTGCAATGACTTGTTTTTGTAGCAGAGTTTTTATTTCCTCTTGAATGATAATTTGGTCTGTGCTATTGAATTTTGATTTTGGCAAAGGGAAAGTGTCTGGTTCATGAAAAAAGTCTAACTTAAGACCGGTCTGAACAATGTCCAAAATATACCTATCATTTGTAAGTTCAGCCCAATGATCAAAATGGTTACTCAAATTTCCTGCTTTAAATGATAGCATGTCAGACATAAGTTGACCTACTGTATCACTTACTTGTATAGCGGCATTTTTATCTGTTGTGGAGCTTAGCGCTGTTGACGTTGTTGTGGAAGTGTGCCCTGTCTCCTGCGTGCACCCCTTTTTCCAAAGGCAGAGCCTCTCTGGGGGGTGTACCTGTTTTTTGGGGCTTTGCTCCAAGCTACACTTGATTGCCCTGGTTCTCTTGAATGTGATTTGTAGCCTGTAAAGGTAGACGATGAAAGAGCAGTGTTGGTTGCCCTCATTGTTTGGATGCGCTTAGGTAAGTCATCCCCAAAGAGCAGGCTAGAGCCAGCTGGAGTATTATAAGTAAGACCTTTTAAGGCTGACGGGAGGTGTGGCTTTATGTTATCCCGTCTAATTTGATGTAATTCCTGGGAAGCTTGTCCCAAAAGAGCGATAGCATCTGTGGCTGAAGTAAGCATGGAGTTAATGGGCAAATTGGCACCACCTGAAGCCTTGGCATTTAGCAAATTGTTACTTATAGTGGTAACAGCTGCAGCAGCTTTGTTTATAAGATTTAGATCTTTTTGTACTGAGATATCCCAAAGTTTTTTGCTCTTTGGTAGGGTTCCCCATATTTCTGGGTTGCATTTTGCAACATCAATGCCCGTACAATTTTCTGGAATGAGCTGTCTATTTAGCTTTTCCTTGGTTTTTTCATCTGACATTTTGTTAGAAAACAAGCTGTTAGTGATTTTGGCTAGTTTTGGGTTGATGTTCTCACCTTTCTTGTCCGAAAGTGATAATTCTGCCTCAATTTGTGCAAGAACTTCATCAAAACTTTCATCTAAATCACCCTCAGCCTTTTTCTCATCACTATCAGAGTTGAGTAATTCAGCAATGTCATTATCAAGGCTTCCTGCCTCAGGAATGCTAACTCTGTCTGCCTCCGAGGGCTGCTCATCCTCAGAGGGCTCCTCATCAAAAATGTCTTCGGAGGGGTTGCCATGTTTTTGGCTGAGCCTGGCAACTTTTAAGGTCTTCGAGGATGATGGGCCTGCCTCAGATGAAACTGAGTGTTCTGAACCACGTTTTCTATCGCCTGAGGCAGTAATAACTGTGGTCAGTATTTGTGAGAGCTTCTCAAAAGAGGACTCGACTTTGTCGGCCATGAGTTGCATTTGCTCTGTTTGGTTTTGTTTCAACTCGTTTATGAGTTGAGATTGAGTCATTTCCGTGGAAATAGACTCATTTCTCCCCACCTGGGGAATGTCCAAGTGATCTTGGACTGACATTAATATATAAATACTATGATTAGAAAGATATCAAAAAGAAAAGATGTACTTATCTTTTCTTGCCGTGCTTCTTCGATGAGCTTTCCTCCAGCGATGCTTGCGAAGTGATCTTCACGCGCATGCGCGGTTCTCATGTAGGCTGCTCTAGCACGAGCAGCGAGATAGAACCACGAGCAGCAATGCACAACTGTGAATAACAGCCTTTAACAGTGAGCAACGATGAACTATATTCAAAAGGAGGTTGGCCTCCATGTGATGATTTTCTTGCTCATCTTTGCTCACTCTTAGATACCTTTATTCACGCTAGTGCATTGCTGCACCTGGTTTTAAAGGGAGAAAAATATATCAACAACAATGATGATCATAATAATGTGTAACCTCTGACTGAGAAGGAAATGATGTAATGTGGTTGATGCTGTTATTCATATAGCATTTAAGCGCCAGTTTCAAATCTTACAACATAGGTAGTTACCAGACCTTCAGTGATATGTATTTTGATTTGAGATTTATTCGTAAGGTGGTTGATGTTGATATTTATATAGCATTTTAGCGCCAATTTCAAACTTTACAATCTAGTTACCAGATCTCATGTGATATGTTAATAAGAAATATATTATCTCCCCTAGAACCACGAGCAGCAATGCACAACTGTGAATAACAGCCTTTAACAGTGAGCAACGATGAACTATATTCAAAAGGAGGTTGGCCTCCATGTGATGATTTTCTTGCTCATCTTTGCTCACTCTTAAAGACCTTTATTCACGCTAGTACATTGCTGCACCTGGTTTTAAAGGGAGAAAAAGATGTCGATAACAATAATGATAATAATCATAACATACCATAGAAGAAGTTGATGTTTTTGAAAGTAGAAATAAGAATATTGATATTGATTAAAGTAAGGACAACAACAACTAATGACGTAGTGTTGTTGTTGTCACTCGTATAGCATTGAAGCGCCAATTTCAAACTTTACAATCTAGTTACCAGATCTCGGGTGATATGTTAATGAGAAATATATTATCTCCCCTAGAACCACGAGCAGCAATGCACAACCGTGAATAACAGCCTTTAACAGTGAGCAATGTTGAACTAGTATGCTTCATAATGAGACTGGCCTCGATATGGAAATATTCTTGCTCATCTTTGCTCACTCTTAAAGACCTTTATTCACCCTAGTACATTGCTGCACCTGGTTCTAGTGGGAGAAAAAGTGTCGATATAGTAGTATCTGTTGTGTTCAGAAATATAAATCCGTTGGCAACTCATGTTACAAGCATAAATTATACAGCATCTGAAAGCTCTTTTTCTGGAGAATTCATTTTGACTTGTTGCCAGCTTTTAAAAATGGTAGCCAAAAATTGCTGACGTCAGCAAAACTAGAGAATTTTGGATAAAAACTTTTTTCCATATTCATTTCTCGATCTATACTATGACTATATTTACTTCTGTAAGGTGCAATTTTATCGGTGTTAGGGTTATCAATGGCCAATGATAATGTTCGAGCTAGTAGCCATAAATTGAAATATTGCTGATGGTCAGCACTTTTTACTTAGCAACGACATAAAAATAAGAAATTAGTAAAACAGTCTATTCAATATTTTTGAAAATTTTGCTGACAGAAGACAGAAGCGTGAAAAACGGCAAGAAACGGTTTCATTCTAGCATGCGGCTACCATTTTGAGCATGAATACGAGGCTGCCATGTGCGTGGGCCTAACTCGAATTAGGCCTAAGCCCAAATTTGAGAGATGAGGATATGGAGGAAACAGAGAAAAGAAAGAGTTTGGAAATACAAGAACACGCCACCATAAAGACAAAACGTCAAAGGAACGATGTCGACTTATCGAAATGCATTGTTTGCCAAGAAGACAACCGGTCAGATAGCTTGGTGGAGAAGTCGAGTAAAATTCAAAATCTTTTTGACAAGATTTCAGAGAGAGCATCCTATCATGTTTCTGCATACGTTTCTTTAAAAAAGAGAATATTACTTGTTGATAAAGAAGATGAACAGAAAGTCGTTTTTCACAGAAAATGCTACGCAAATGCGACCTGGTCACATCAGCCGAGAAAAAAAGAAAATGGAATCAGCAGTCACATTTTCAGATGGAACGGATCATTCCCCTGGTACAGCAGAGCATGCAAAACCTTACACAAGATGTAAAACACAACCATTCAACAAGAACTTGTGTTTCTTTTGCCAAATTGATATATTTGATGTCCCACTGAGAGAAGTCTTGTGTATGGAAACAGGTTTAAAGATCCAAGAGGCAGTGCAAAAAGGAGCGAATGCAGAATTTAAAGTGCGTTTAAACTCGGCGATAAATACAACCGATGCCCGTGCAGTTGATGTTAAATATCACCTGGCTTGTTATGTGAAACATGTGCAGCGTGCAAAACCAAGCTCTAACAGGGAACCTGGTGATGGCGCAAACAAGGAAACTCTAATTAAGTCAGCTGAGCTAGAGTTATTGGCTGCCGTTGATGTACAGATTCGCAGTGGAGCAATTCTGACTACAGAAGATATAGAAAATGCATACCATGCATTGCTTGAAGAGTATGGCATTCAGGAAAAGACAGGTCGCAGATTCAGCAGAAGGTATCTAAAGGATATGGTATTATCAAAGCTGCATCATGCTGCAAGCTTACCTCAGGAAAACCCAAGCAAGCCACACCTGATAAAATCAAATGTGATTGATAAAGAAATTTTAACTGATGCTTTGGAGCTGAATGCATTAAAGGAGAATGAACTGAAATTAGTCTTTCAGGCTGCTAAGATAATTCGAAATTCAATATTAAGGTTTAGGGAAGAGAGAGTTTCAACACATGAAGTTGGTCTCATTTCCAAAGAAGAAGATGTGCCATCAGAATTGTTTGCCATGTTGAAGTGGATAATAGGAGGCTACAGTAGAGAGTTTTCATCATTATCAAACGTTCGCAGAACCTCTTTAGAGAAACATGCACTAGTGAATGCCCAAAATATAATGTACGTTACCAAATCTAACCGTCAAATAGCATATGATCCATCCAAAAGGGACAGTGGCTTCAGAATTCCCAAAAAGAATGAGAACAAGCAAGTCATCGGTACTGCTCTTCAGGTCCGTGAGTACAGTCGCAGTAGTAGCTTCATTAAACTACTAAATGATGATGGCCTATCTGTTCCAAGTTATCGGGCACTTCAGATCGAAACTGCGTTAGCCAATGAAGTAATTAACCAACTCAAAGTTCATCCAAGTGGTGTGAATTTGCTTCCGTTCCTGCAAAGAGGACAATTTGTGTGCTTCCATTTCGACAACAGTGATTTCACGATTGATACACCTGATGGCAAGAATCAGTTGCATGGAGGTTTGATTGCCGTATTCCAGAAAGCTTCAAGTCATGCTTCTCCATACAATGTCAGTATTGATTTGAAGTCAAAAACCATGCAGGTGCAGCCAATTGAATTCACCAAGATACAAGAATATTCAAAGCCAAAACTAAAGAACTTTGCACATGATCCCACGATTATCAAACGTGATGAACAGAGGTTGGA
The DNA here is from genome assembly GCA_963924455.1 of Pelagia noctiluca. Classification (NCBI taxonomy): domain Eukaryota; kingdom Metazoa; phylum Cnidaria; class Scyphozoa; order Semaeostomeae; family Pelagiidae; genus Pelagia; species Pelagia noctiluca. The sequence continues at coordinate 3,251,669 of OZ004320.1, forward strand.
GTCCAGCTTGTCGACAACAAAGAAGATGGTACCTTGGCAATTGCTAAAGTCACACGAGAGCACTGTTGCTGCAACTCCACCTTGGTCAGGCTTCCATTCATCAGTTGGTGAGAAGCCACATTTTCGAACCAACATTGGAGTTCTTCCCATCATCCCGAATCCTGTTACTGAATGGAGCACAGTTTACACAGCACTGAAAATCATGCAAGGCATAAGTACAGAGGTATGCGGTCCAGAAAGAAAGACAACCATAACTCTGGATTTGGCCCTGTATGAGAAAGCTGTTCAGTTGGTTTACTGCAATCCAGCTTTGAAGGAGAAATTCAACCTAAGGCTTGGGGAGTTGCACATCTTAATGGCTCATCTCAGAGGAATAGGTACCTACATAAACAGCTCAGGAATTGATAGCATCTGGACGGAATCTGGAGTATACGGGCCAACAACAACTCGGTCAATTTTAGCATGCACACATCTTAAAAGGGCATTTCAAGCACATGAAGATACAATTTGCGCCTTGTACCAGCTATTCATGCAAGAGTTCTACAAAGAGCACCCCGAAGAAGAACAAAAATTGCGAAGCATTATTGATGAGCACCCTACTAATAAAGATAGAATGGAGCCCCTGACAAACTTCCACCTTGGTCTTTCTAAAAAGCTTCAGTCATTCACTGCTGGGCGCTTGAAAAGTGACATGGTGAAATTTCTGATGAATTACATCCAGATGGTCGAAAGAGGCCAAGAATTCGTTTTTGCTTCACGATCACAAGATTGGCAATTGCATTTAGAGTCCTGTGAAAAATTAGCTGTCGACTACCACTCCACTAACAGGACAAAGTACATGAGGATGATGCCATACTACGTCGCGTCCCAATATGCGTTGCAGGAATCTGACCCTACTGTTGGGGAAGCACTGTCAGATGGAGAATTTTCAGTCGCAAAGAATGATCTGCCCTTCACAGCAATTGGCGTTGATCATGCTGGCGAGCAAGAAAACAAGGTTCTAAAGGTTCATGGAGGTTTAAGAGGAATTGCAAACAATGAAAATGCAAGAAATCGTTTCTTCGTTGCTGCACCAATTATCAACCGGCTTTGCAGTGAACTTCAAGAAAGACACCATGTTCCCAAACAGCACCACAATCTCATCCCTTCCCAAATATCGAAACAAGCAGAACGCATAAAGAGAATCAAGAGCACAATGGAAGAACACATGAATCCTTTCTCAAGTGATGATTGTGGCATTCTTAGAAATATGGTGACAAATGCGGTTGTTGAAGAGAAATTTGTCCAAGATATTGTAAATGTTACTGCAAAAGGGAAAGCCAGTTTGGAAAAATTTGAGAATGAGAGATTGGTGAAAGATCCTGAAACGCCTTTGTGGGCAACTGTTTCAAAAAACAAGATCTCTACATTCACATCTGCCTTTGCAAAGAAAGGTACGAAAAACACACCTGAAAAAAATGTCAAGTTGGAAAGAAACCTTTTTGCAAAGTTTCTCATTGTTTCAAGATCATCACGACAAATTGATGAAAAGCAGGTAATTGGTAACTACGAGTTATGCGAGTATCCGCAAAGCTTAATGATAAGCAATGAGCTCATTCCTTGCAATGATAAGTATAAGCTTGCAACTGCCTTACTTGAATTATGCGAATCGGATGAAGAGGTTTCTCAGAGAAATGATGCCCCTGGAAATATTGAAACACAAGCTACAGAAAAATGTCTAATACTCGATGGAATGGCAGTTGTACAGTCTCTCGTCAAAGTGAGTTGGGTGAAAACGTGTAGCGACTTCGCGGTCTTATTCAATCAGAAAGTCGAGCATTACATAAAAGAACACCCATTCACTGAAGCACGACTTGTATTCGATTCTTATGCCCCGAATTCTTTGAAGAAAGCGACACGTTTGAGAAGAAATCAGACATGCAGATCTTTGTACTACCGTGTAGAAGACAGTACAAACATCAGCGATATTTCGTTCAAGGAGTTTCTATCTAACGAAGCAACCAAGAGAGAGCTAACAACATACTTGGCTGCAAAGCTTCTTGCCCATTTCTCAAGACGCAACATCAAATTATATACAGTTGCAGATAACATTTTAAGACATGTTAACGGTCGTGACGATGTCCAACATGAATCTTCCATTGTTTTCAATCACGATGAAGCAGATACAATGTTGATATGGCATGGAATTGATTTTGCAGAATCAGCAGAAGTAAATGCAGAAATTGTCATTGTCTCTCCAGACACAGACGTTCTTGTATTATGCATGTACTATGCTGAGGAACTTTGCTACGAGACAAGAATGAAAACAGTAACAAAGATCTTCCATATAGGCAAACTGCATGCAGCCCTTGGGCCAGATCGATCAAAGGCATTATTGGCACTTCATGCAATTTCCGGATGTGATACTGTTGGGCGCTTTGCTGGCAAAGGAAAGTTAACATGGTTCAGAGGGTTACAGCATACCGAAGATGAAACCTTTATTGCAGCTCTTCAAAATTTCGGCATCACACCAAATCTTGACTCAACAGATGCAGAAAACATTGCACAGTTTGTAAGTTTTGTTTACACAAATAAATCAATGTCACTACCAGATGCAAGGTGGTATCTTTTCACAAAGAAAATGGCCGAGGGAGAGAAACTTCCACCTACACCTTCAGCATTTACGCAGCATCTTAAGAGAGCTCTACTGCAGGCTTTTGAATGGAAGAGTTGTTCACTAGCTACAATGGTACGCTGTGATCCTCTCCAGTATGGCTGGATTCAAGATAATGAAAAATGGTTGCCTATTGCTTCCGACCAGCCAGCTATATCACCAGACCTTCTGCAGCTAACAAAATGCAAATGCAAAGGCAAGTGCAATACAAGAAGATGCCCGTGTAAAGGTTCTACACCATCAATGGAGTGCACAGAGATGTGCAGCTGTGCCGTGACCTGTGAGAACACAGACCAAGATGATGTTGATGGCTTTGACGAAGAAGATGATGATGACTATGGTGATCTCTTGTAACTGGATTATTTCAACTGATTGTAACAGATTACTCTTGTAACAGATTTAGCTAATGATATGTTCAAAATAGTATATCAAACGATGACAAAATTATTTGTTAAAAGAAAAATTTTCTACCTTTTTGCGTTTTGGCACCCACCAAGATCACAAAACGGTCAGTATTAGCATGCTAAGAATCTCTGTAGAGCTTTTGCAAATCGACTTCATTGACAGCATAGAAAAGTAAAAATATGACAGAAAAATTTACAACTACATTTTGCCAAAAACTGGTTTTTTCAAAAGATCTCACATTTTCTTACAACCAATTTGCCAGGTTGGCAACAAGCAAAAATGAATTCAGTGAACAATTATCTTTCGAATGGTATATGACTTATGCTTGTAACATGAGTTGCCAACGGATTTACATAAGGCATCCGACTAATAACAATAATGATAATAATCATACCATACCAATGTTGAAGTTGATATTTTTGAAAGTAGATATAAGAATAATGACATTAATTGAAGTAAGAACAACAACAACTAATGACATAGTGTGGTTGTTGTCACTCGTATAGCATTGAAGCGCCAATTTCAAATCGGCATTGGATAACTGTTATTAAGTATAAGGTGGCTTAAATATATTGATGTGACGTTTCTTTGAAATTCGTATGATGATGATTATGATCCTTGTGAATGATGCTTAAGTGAACAACAATACGGATTAAACCATAACGTTCGCGTCGACGCTGGGGAGAATATACTCGTAATTTCTTAAGAGTTTCCCAGTAGTCCAACTTTTCATTAACTTTTATCTTTCTTAAAAGTGACCATTGCAGTGCATCAAGCTTCTGAATTAGGCTTTTTTTGGATGGAAACCATAATACGCTGCAGTACTCAATTTGGGGAACAAGATACATTTTCCAAAGGAGAAGCATATGCTCTTTTTTACGAGTCTTGAAGGTACGAAGTACCCATGACATCATTTTCTTACACTTTTCTATTGACTTAGTGTTGTGTATATCGAAAGAGCAGTCATCCGTCATTGTTACACCAAGATCTCGAAGGTTGTTTTTTTGAATGATAACGTGACCATTTGGAATCGCGTATGAAGTTGATTTTTTAGTGTGTGATCATCACCGTAACGCAGAACTTCAAATTTTAATGTCGTTTACCTCCATGTTTGATTCTGAGGTCCATTCATAGATTGTGTTGATTTCAGTTTGATGGTTGCTGACATCAATTTCATTTTTTACATTTCTGGTGCAATCTGGCTATACTTTTATCTAGACCTCGATCAATGTCCATAACTTGGATTAAAAATATAAGAGGGCCGAGTACACTACCCTGTGGGACTCCAGAAAGAACATGGTATCAGAAGATACACCATTTACCACCATTGACTGGGTACGATCGGCACGAAGAAAGTTAATTGTATTTCCTCGTATACCAAGTCTCTGTGCTTTTGAAAGGGCAATACCGAAGTCTACCTTGCCGAAGGGGTCCTCCAAGCAGTAGCAACAAATTAACAAAGCACTTTATCATATTTATGACTTTTTACAACCCTTTTGTACTGATTTTAGATGACAACTCCTTCTTCAAAATCTTCTTGCTGATATTTTGACCATCACTCAAATCCCATGTCATAGATAATTTCTCCCTCGATTTATTATTGCTTGTTGATATGAGCTATGGTGTCAGTAATATTTCCTAAATTTTGCCACCAAATCCTTGTATTTGTGAGCTGTCTGACACAAGTTATGGGAATTTTAGTTTAGGCTCTCACAGCTTTGCAATTTTGCCGCCATTTTGAATCGACTTGTGCAATAATTTTGATAGCCTAGTGTACCCCGAAAAAAGTGGATCGGATCCAAATAGCTCCAAGCCCATTTGGACCCGACCCCGTGTAAACAGGGTCTTTACATGGGTATGGTTTTTTGTCGAATCACATACAAGTGGGTATGGAATTCAAAGAAATAGCTTTTTAATTTTCATAAAGAAAGATGGGTCTAAAGTTTCGGCCATGATTTGGAAATATCAACGTGAAGTGGGGTATCCTTGCACCGTTTCATTGATAAGGGTGGGTGTCATTTATAGAAGCAGCACAGCCCCATCCAGCCGTAGTACCCCCAGGGGATACTTTGAAAGAGAATCCTTCTACAAGGTATTTGTGGATGTACTTTTACAGAGAGTATGCTTTTCAGAGTTTCAGAGTTTATTCAAGCAAAAGGTACGCTTCTCTCCCTGCAATTGCGGTCCAGGCAGTCGCATCGAGTTTTGAAATTGGGCGCCAATTTAACTAGTAACTTTGAAAAGAGGAAATATCACCATAAAAACCCTTAACACAAAGCAGGTTAAAACCAAAAAATATCCAACCTTTTTTTGAGTTGAGAACGTAACAATTTTGACAATTTTTCTCTTAATTTGCAGAAATTTTTGCATGCCCCTTTTGGGTTTTGGCTTCGGACCTTTTACTAACCCTCCCCTACCTATAACAGTGCTTGCTGTTATTTATGAGTAGGTCAAAGCGTAACGAAGAGCGTGATAAAAAACGTGCCACTCGTGTAGAGATGTAAAACTGACTAATCATAATTTATTCACAACACGAATATAAACAGACACGAAAATACGTAACAGAATAATTAGCATGAATTAAGGAAGTAACGACATAGTCCTGTTACATACCCCCTACCCCCCTCGTCTCGACGCTTTTGCACTTTTAGGACTTTGGGCTAACTATTTCTGGTGCACTCAGTTCACGAGATTTTCGTTTTTTAATTTCGTGGCAGCGAACACGAAAGAGAGGCAACCAAGCATGCATTTCGGGTGCCACATCACAGAAAAAAACAAGATGGACTCCTTACTGCCGTTAGAACTTGAGATGGCTTGTAATCAAGTTTCCAGCATTTGACAGTATGAATTTCTAAAGTAGCATTTGCTAATAGAGCAAAACTTGACCATAATGTTTGAAAAAAGATAACGCGTTGCTGCTCTCCTGCTCTCCTGCTATCCTCATCAAGTTTTGTTTGGTTAGGTTGTGGGCCTAAACAACATTTATTCTGAAAATGTCGTGGCTGAATCTCTCTGATAATATTAGCAATCTTTCTGGAAATTTCTCTTCAATCACTGGGCAGATCAGTAGCTTTACTAGAGAAGTACTCACAGAAAGCACAGAAGAAGTATTTGGTGAGTTTAGCATTTTTATTTTTAAGGCTAAGCTTGAAGTTTTAGCCACTCTGTGCACTCTGATCAGGCCCACTCTACTACATACAGTAAGCTTCATTATCATCATGCATGATACTAAACTAGCAAGGTAGGCTACAACTTACAGCTGACACTTTTGTGAAAGCAGGGCTAGAATGCAGTTTAAAAGACCAACTTTTTAGGAAAGTTCATTGAATTGTTTGAAGATTGAGAGAATTTCTCAAAATGGCAAAGGCAGAAAGTCCCCGTGAAAAGGCAAATGTAGATTTCCAAATTGCTTAGCATTCCTCTATCCAGTACTAGAATTGCTTAAGTATTTGTCTTGTCGAGTACTGCCTTGCTTGTAAAGCAGTTGCTTATAAAAAATATGTGATCATACCACAGAAAGTTGTACAGGTGCACCCAAGATCTCATCAAATAGCCATACTCTCCAAACTGGTCTTTTTCTCTTTATTTTCTTTAGGCTAGGTAGCAGAATAAACGCAAAACCGACGACATCGGGGTCAATGCCCATAAGTACAGTAAACATATCATGCGCTGTATTTTACAATGTCTTGTAGCAGAAAAAGTCTTTTTGCATATGAAACTCCTGAGGTTGATAATGAGACACTTCAATGATTGCAGGCAACGACATATTCAGCCTCAGAAAAGTGCGGTGCCTACCTAAATGCTCCGCCCCCCTTACCCCCTCAGGTAAAAATACTTTTGCAAAAATCTTAAGGATCCCTTTCAGAAATTAGGGGTTCTCAACTTCAAAGTCCCTCTGCATATGCTATTGATTGCAGATTTAGTTTAAGTGGTGTTATTTTTTTAGACCCAGACCACCAATTTCTTCCTCATTTTTCTTAGATCAAGATGCAGAGCTGAAACTTGCTAAAATAAAGATAAATGATTTGGAGGGCAGATTGATCAAACAGAGATCTGAGGTAAGGTCAATTTAAATTTCTACCCTGGGCTTTATTTGTCAGAAAGGGGAAATCTCATTTGGTAGATAAGACAAAATTATAGAGGTATTAACTTGTAAATATAACGCTTATTTCTTCTAGTTGGAGCGAATAAACAATCTTAACGAAGAGCTGCAGGAGAAAGCCGATTCAGCTGAGCTCCAAATTCAAGCACTTTCTTCAGAATACCGAGAAGTTATTGACTCAAAGGAGGTAACACCTTTGAAATATTAATTTTGATTGTTTTTTGTCCCAAAGGTAAATGATTGTATTTTATGCTGAGAAATTGAATTCAAGTCTGAAAAAGCCAATAGAAATATGAATAATTTCAAAGGTACTTTCCACAAGAGTTAGAGTTATGGGTATAGTTTTTCAATCTGCTATCGGGCTGTTTCTGAAAAAAAAGCATTTTCTAAAAAGCAACTGAGGTAAGGTGAGGTGTTAAAATATGCTGCCTAACTTCCTTGAAATGCAAAGATACTTATGTATGAAAAGTGGTCTGTCTAAACACTAAAACTATAATTATGGAAAATGTCTAAAGCTTTTGTCTTGGCATCAATGTGAATTATTGGTAGTATGTTTCTAACAATATTAGATTTATAGTAGCTTATCAAACATGGTTTATTATTTTTGGTGCGGGAGGTATTTTTCTGTGATTTTAATCCCTGTTTTGGCATTCTTTGGCAGAGGGAGATATACTTTTTCTATGGTTAGCAAATAATGATACAAGACATACAAATGTTGAATTATTGATTATCTTTGCATTGTTGTGCAGAAAGAGATAAAATTTCTACAGTCATCACATAATGAATCAAGGCACGACCACTCAGCTTCAAGAGATGAGATGGAATATGAAGATTCAGAATTCTTCCATATGACTATCGATAAGTTAAAAAAGGAACTGGATGAGGTCAGAGAGGAGTGTCAGCATTGGAAGGAGGCTGCTAAGAATCAAGTAAGTTTTTGAAAAATAATTGGTGTAGGTACTTTGATTTTTGAATATACAGCAAATCATTTTTTTTTTCAATATTTGGTAACAGGTGCAGCACCTCTTTAGTTCTAATTTGATGCACTGATATAAACATACATGAATCCTCTATCTCCAAAACTTTTCTGTACTTGGTTGGTAAAATATTATCTTGTTGTGTTAGGTAATTTACTGCATTTAAATTCCACAGCAGTTTCAGACAATTGATTGCTTATTTCCTGGAGTTTGCACTTTTACAAATTCTAGGAGGGGCGGATGATGAATAGTTTATGTATGCCAAGAGGGGCTAGGGCCAAAGCATTTCGCTGTGTACAAAGAGGAGTAAATGAGGATCCAAAATCAGCTGATTTACTGCTTATGAATGTTTGTGTTTGTGACAACCAAGATTGCCCCATGAGATCAGATTAGCTTTTAGAGTTGACTAAAAAGGCGGAGTGACCTTGCGGGGTGACTTGCCCAGAGAGCAGTTACTACTCAACGTCATTGCAGTACATGTTAATCTTTCTGAAGGTGTTTCTTGTTATCCTATTCAGACTTCTACAAATTCTTTCCAGCTTGCCCCCTTGAAGATGGTACTGATTCCATTTGTCCAACCCTGCATAAATACAAGTTTTTTCTGCAGGCAACAACATAAGACTCAATACATTGATCTGCACTGCTTACATACTTGATAGATTCCCTGTCGTGTCCACGAAATGGGTTGAAGTAGATATTGTGAAAGTTGGTAAATGATTTGTTTGAAAAGAATGTTTATGATTCACAGAATAACCAAGCCGAGCTGCAGAGAGTGAAGGAAGACCACCAACACGAAGTGGCAAGCTTGCAAAGCATGTATTCCCAGAGGATTTCCCAAATGAACAAGAAACACCAGAATGAATTGCAAGACCTGATTGATGAAAATGAAAAACTTACTCAAACTTGTGCCGAACTTGAGAACGAAAATGGTAGAGGGTATTTTTTATCATTCATATCTAAAAACTTTACATAGAAATTATATGATGGTATCCTGAGAAGCAAAGGCTCATGTATGGTACTCATCGTTTTCTTGAGTAGTGTACAGTCCTTCACCTCTTTTTGGATAGGCTAATTTCTAGCCACCAGTGGGTATGACAATTTGTTTATCTCTGATGTACTGCTCTTGAGTGTCAAAAGGCTTGATTTGTTATTGTGTTTTGTTATAATTCTGAGTTTTCTCATCATCCATAAGTTTATTCATTCCTAAACAAGAAATATCAGGAAACTAGCCAAACTAGGTATAGCTCTACATTTTTCTCGTCTGACATTCATCAAAGAAGTATGCAAGGAAGAGAACAAATATTCATAAGGCTCAATACCTAAACTTAGATATAATTTCTAGAACATATGAATTAACAGCATTTTTGCTGTATACTTGGGATGTTTCTCGCTATTTTGAAATTCGGTTCTAATTTTCATTCTTGCCAGATACATTGTCAAAGCCTGCCAGATCCATAAGCATTAACGATGAAAAGACTAGAAATCTTGAAGAAAAATGCAAAAAACTGAGCTTGGATTTTGAAATCAAGAAAAAGCAACTTGAAAATTTGCAAACACAAATGCTGGAAGAGAAGAAAGGCCGGAAAACCCTTGAACAGGAAAATGAAAGCTTGAGGGAAGAAAATGAAAGGAATGTGGAAGTCATTACTGATCTTAAACAAGAGATAGAAATTCTGGGGAGTAATTACAAAGATGATGTCCCAACAACATTGGATGTTGAATTACTAAAAAATAAGGAACAGATAAGCCCAAAAACGGGACATGATGATGTTGAGAATATAGAAGAGCTGGATCGTGCCTGGAGGACAAAATTTGACAAGATTGTGCTTGATTTGAACAAAGCGAGAGATGAAAATGTTGAACTATCCCTTGAGGTTTCTCAGTACGAGGAAAAGTTGAAAGAGATAAAAAATGACAAGGATCATTTGGTTCAGAGGCTGGATGATGGTGAACTGCAAATTAAAGAGCTAATAGCTGAGAATGATGAACTTAAGGAAAGCACCCTGGAATTAGGGAGACTAAAAGTGGAGATATCCCGGCTAGCGTCATGTACTGTTGAGCTACTGGAAGAATTGGAGTTTCAGAAAGGTTTGTCTGGAGAGCAAGATGTTGAAATTGAAAGTTTGCGGAAGATCTGTATGATTAAAGGAACACCTGCAGAGGAGATTAAAAAGATGCAGAAATCGTTGAAAGGTATTCTCCATATTTAGATCTCATCTCTTTACAATAATGATAATGATAATGATAAGATTTTCATTTGTAGTTGGCTTAAGACTGAAAATCTGCAATCAGTTTAAGACTACTAGCAGATTGTAAACCAACCTGGCTAGCCCCTTTCCATTTGTTAAGGTATAGGCCAAGCCCATTCACTGTATGATGTACCAGTCTTCAATCTATGACCAACAGAGGATATGATCTTTCCATCTCATTTTGGCTTCTCTTTATTTCCCTTGCCTTCAATCATACTCTCAACGCAATTTTATTGAACCTTATGTAGAGAGTTTCATATGTCCAAAAGCAAAAGGTTTCGCTATTTGTTTCATCAAAAAGAGGAGAACTGATGTTCATTGCCAAGATTAGCATTTAGTTTTCACTATCATTCCATATCCTGTAATGAAGCGAATGATAGGGTTTTAGAAAACTTATATGCGGTCAGGGAGTTGTTTAGTCTATGTGATGCATTTCCAGCCATATAAAACTACGATTAGAATATATATCAAATACACTTTCACTTCAATGTAGATTGATGGTGTACTGAAGTATTACTTCAATGTAGATTGATGGTGTACTGAAGTAATACCCAGCTTCAGCTTACTGATATGATTGTGTATTTCAGAGCTTGGAGGAAGATACGTGGAGCTGTACGGACACTACAAGAAGGTCAGCTTCGAATTGAGAAAATCTAATGACCGGCTAATAGCCGAACGACAACTAAGACATGTAAATTATCATACTTTTCAAAATGCTCTGCTTTCTCTCCTGGCACCTATTTGTTTAACCTCTCCACTAACCATTCCTTGTTACCGTTGATTCTTTATACACAAACAGCTGGTAGGATACAGTAATGACAAGCCTAATGACAGTCAAGATTTTTATGGTTTTTTAATATACTGCTTATCTCTCATGTCGGTGTCTTGATATTTAACGGTTGAGTCGGATAGATGTATATAGAATATGAGTTGCTGGTCAGTTAGTTACATGATACAGCCAAAAGGCCAACTTCGATTCAGAGACAACAAACAGTATTATACATACAGCCAGAACACCTCAATTTAGCTAGTAACAAAAAATATTCTCCTTGATTATTTAACCACACAGACAACTTTATATGCACTTGATGACTTGTATGCTTGATCTGTATTCTAAACCTTGTCTGTATTAAAAGCCCTATTAGCTTTCATTGAACAGTGTATAAGTGGTGATTAACCTTTACCAATCAGATTCTTCAAATGAAATTGAAAATCTTCCTCTTTCGTTGATATGCGACCAAACAAAAATGGGATGTTTCGGCTGTGCTGTTATTCGTAGCTTTTCAATGAATTTTGGCCTTACCGACTGTCATGTTATTAACGGGAATGGGAACCAAAATTTTATGTGACTTTTTAAGGACGGGCGAATGTGTTGTTCAGATAACATTCAGATGATGTGAATATAGTTTTTATAATGACAGGTTGTTCAACTTATATGACTCTGCTCGGCCAACCACGAAAGATCTGAAAAAACGTTTATTAAATTTGCATTTGCATTGAATTTCATGTTTGAAATCACAATCTAGTCATGTTTGGGTGTATACATTTAAGATCGTGGAGGCATTAGAACAGAGGACTTGCTTGTTTTCTTGTTCCGTACTTTTGAAATTATGAATTTCTATTTCAGACCTCAGTAATGCAACTCAGAGAAGAAGTATCGAGTGCCTGCCAACGACTCCGAGACACAACTGATGCCAAGCTCCATTCTTGTCGGGAGGAGTCGAGTACGATCCAGAGCGAGCTGACGGACCTCAACCGGCAGGTTGATCAGCGTGAACAAATCGTGTCCGAGCTAGAAATGGATGTCGACTATGTGTCGGATCAAACAGCAAAAATCGTGTCCGAGTTTGGTTGTCAGGTCAGACAGTCAGATTTGATCTCTAAAGAATCGAACGAGGCCGAAACGATTGACGCTTTGATAGCGGAGAAGGAAATACTGGAGCGGACGATTGAGGGTCTGGAACGAAAAACCAGTGCCTTAGAAAAACTCGTTGCCAGTCTCAGCCATTCGAGTAAAGAACTGAACTTCGGTTCGACTAAAGGCTCCGATGTGAGCACTTGCAACTCGGACACAGAGCAGGAAAGGATGTTTGGTATGGATGAGCAGAGAGGTGCGATAAACCGGAGACCTGATATTTTCCAACCGGTCTCTATTCATGATAGTGCTACTACAACTGACGGGTTTTATATCGATGATGAACACCCCCACGATAGTAAGACCTTTGCGACCACTAATGAAGGCCAGACTCATCGACAAATAAGAGTTATTACCGAATTAGAGACCAATCTACTAGAGAAGGAGAAAGAGCTACTGGAACTGAAAACTATTAAAGATGATTTAGAGTTTGAAAAAAGCACACTCGAGAAGGTAGTTTTAGATCTCCAGAAACAGCTTAAAGTTGCCAAGGAAGCATCAAAAATGGTAGATGCAAGCCATACTGGCACCCATTTGAGTCATCAACAGTCAGCCACAGATATTTCTTCTTCGGAATTGGACATCCTAATCGAAGCTAGAGACCACAGTATAACTGTGAAAGCAGAGCTAGAAACGAGGAAAAATGAGATGGAATCTATTGACTGTAAAGTCAAAGAACTTATTGTTTTATGGACTAAAGAAATCCAAGCTTGTCACATTGCTTTTGATATCAGCGAAGATGTCTCGTCTATCTTTTCCCCAGTTGATATTATCAGCAACTCAAACGAAGAAAGCTTGAATAGTTCAACTCCCATTGATAAAATTGCCAACTTCAGCTGTGGTTTGAAACGCCACTTCTCTGTATTTACTGAAAAATTCGCAAAGCTAAAAACCAAATTCTCTGATTTACAAAAGGAGGTGTCACTTTATGATACATCGGTAGAGGATGCGTTGAAATTCATATCACAGGCGTGGAATGAACGGCAGAGAACAAATGACGCAACGGCTGATTTCCAAGCTGGAAGTTGCGAGGATAAGTTGAGGAAATTGCGTTCTGTTTTGGAGAGTTTTGTTTTCGAATGCTCTGGGGAGACAGACGCGGATAAATGGAGACGTTTGCACGATGATGCTGTGGCAGATAAGAGTGTAATATCAGAAGAGTTGAACCGTCTGAAAGATAACTTGCGATTTTGGAAAGACAAACACAGGCATCTAGCGGAGGAAAATACATCGCTGCTCGAGACGGTAGATTTGCTGCGGCAGGATTTAGACATTATGAGTCAAGGACAGTCTGCGCTAGCGGCAGAGCGGGAGATACTGCAGACGGAATTGGATAAACTGCAGTTTCAGATTGACACGAACGAGACGGATGACAGCAAGGAAATCGGGGAGTTGAAAATGCAGCTTGACGACTTGAAAATTGAGCGAGAGCGGATTATGAAAATGGTGAACGAAAGAGACGATTTTATCACTGAGCAACAAGAAAAGCACGACCATCTTGTCGACCAAATCGTCGAGGAAAAAGACAGAGATTTGTTCGAGATTCAAGAGCAGCTGGAAGAGACCATGAAGCTTTTCAAAGACAAGCAGCATGAATGCGAGGCTATGAAAGATTCCAATGAGAGGTTGAAGAAAAATGGTGATGCGTCTCAAACGAAAATCGTAAAGTTAGAAAAAGAGGTGTCTATGCTTCTGAAAGAAAGAGATTCGTTGCAGATTGAAGTGAACGAGAGAAGGTGTAAAGCTAAGGAGAATGAAGCAGTTATGAAAAGTCTGGAAGACGAAGACGAAGAGTTGCGTGAGAAAGAAATCCTCGAGGAGGACATGTTACGAGAGCAAGAAATCTTGATAGACGAGCTGAGGTTAGAGAATGTTTACCTCAGGAACGAGCTTGAAAATTCTAATGCTACCAAAGAGCTTGAAAAAAATCGATTGGACGTCACCGCATTAGAGAATATCTACAAGGATAGAATCGCCCAGCTTGAAGCGGATAATCATGGTTTTGATGATCGCAACAGGAAACTGGTTGCTGAAATTGCAGAATGTAAAACTGTGATTGAAGGGCTGAAGGAGAAGGTTTGTCAGTTAGAAAGTCAAGACAACAAACAATTGTCAGTGAAGATTGAAGCTATTGGTGATTCTGAAGTTGATGGAGGAGGCAATCGATTAAAAGGTGCGGCAGTAAGGAATGACGGCTTGCAAGGTATTTTCCTTTTTTGGTATTTTATCGTTTCACATATCATTCGCTACTTTGTACAACAAAAATATATATCTGGTTTCTGTATCAGGCAGTATTGAGTGAGTGAATGGTTTAATTTGCAGTAGAATATTCTACATCACTACACAGTATACGATAGTATAAGGTCCTCGCATGTTTTGATTACATCCATTTGCGTTACAGAAGCTCTCAATGAGAAAACGACTGCCCTAGACAAAGTGGTTTAGAAACGATTAGATGCGATATGGTTTAGAAACAATGCCATCCGGAAACTTTAACACCACCTAGCAGGTTTTTTAGCTGAAATTCATTTTACCCACAATTTTCCATGTACTCAACTCGTTTTACTCATCAGATCATCAGAAGAAATTAGGTGAGTCACAAAGCCCGTAAACGACTAGAAGGAATTTTTTGTGTTTGTCATCCAAAAACTAGATTTTCATAATTTCAAATTGAAAATAGAAATTATCAAAAACACTACACGTATGAAAAACTTTACGAAAGTATTTGAGACTACTGCGAGCAACGCTTTTACTTCTTAGGTTCCTAAGGTCTATCACTTCTTTTTTGCTTGCATTCAGGATGTACAGTAGTCTGAGAGGCTGGGAAAGCTACTTTCTTCCCTCTTTGGGTGGTTTAGTGCAATTTTTCCGAGCACCTTGAAAATTAATTCATCTACTTCCGGACGCAGGAAAGTAGTAGTGGTCAAAGATCAATCATTTGATAAGTGGTTTGGTGGAGTTGCCTGGAAAATTACCTGTTTACCCTAACTTAGTATTGGACGTTTTCAGTTTAGTTTTTGGCTTTTTATACCCTTTGAAACTCAAAAATATGATGTAGCTTTGATTTTTAGCACTTATTCGAAATCGAAGGTTATTTCTATTGATTTGTGAAGTGAGAACTTTGTTAAGATATGGCTGAGGTGAATCTAATGTTTAGGTCAAAATTGATTTTTCTTTTTTCATAGTTGATCCTGGTCGACAAGAAACAATGATCGAGAAAGATCAACACTCGAAATCAGCAAAGGATGTCGTCATGCAGATTGAGTCTGATACGAATACTGAGAAGCAGGAGCTTATTACGGATTATGTTAAACAACAAAAGCGGGTGCGTGAACTGGAAATTGAAATCGAGGCCTATAAAGGATTTGAACGGAAGCTGGACGAGAAAGAATATGAAGCTGAAAGGTATAAATCTGAAGTCGGTAGAATGATGCAAGTCTTAAGATCTAAAGATGAGTTATTACTTAATTTAGAGATGATGGAAGGAGAATCAGCCAATGACGATTCGCCATTTTCGTCACGTGCAAGAGTTATTCAGTATATAAGAGATAAAGAAATGGAGTTGTCGTATACGCAAGAGAAAACGAAATCCCTAGAAGAACTTGCTAAACATAATGCTAGCCAATTGGAGCTACTCAAAGTCGAACGGCAGAATCTTATGATATTCATGAAACAAAAGGAAGCTGAGACCATTGATTTGAACGAGAGGCTGGAGAACATCCAAGCGAGGTCTGCTGCTAAGGAACACGCATCGGCTGTTATGCATGCAGAGCATCAAAAGTTGTTGGAATTGAATAACTCGCAAGGTTCAGAAATTGCACGCCTGCGGGAGCGATATCAATATCTTCAAAATGTACTGCAAGAGAAGCAAAACAATGCGACAAATGATAATATGATGAGTAAAAGAAATGAAGAATTGGAAATACAAATTGCAGCGTTTCAACAAGAGCAGGAAAGATTGCTGACGTTGATACATCAAAAGGATGAAAATAATAGGAAATTAAGCGAACGAATACTAGAGCTAGAGTTGCAAACTGATTTGGCTGAGAAGCAAAGTAGGGATGGTGAAATCAGGAAGGAATCAGAGAAGTTCGTTTCAGATAATGGTAATGGAGAGGGTGATACTCAAAATTACAATAAAAGCATCGTTGATGGCAGTGGGTTTGTTGACGATTGGAAAAGGCACGATGCTGTATCAACTGATGAGGGCAGTGGTAATCTGGCAAATGATAAATCATCTTCCAGCAAAAATGATGCAAGAAGTAATGCTGAATCCAAATTTGCGAGAAATAGAGAGACGAATGTAATCTACGACCGAGAAATACAAGATTATAAGCAGCAATTAGATATGCTGAGTAAAACAAATTCTAAATTATTGAAAGATTATAGTGAAATCAAACAGAAATTAGAACTCGTTGAAAACGAAAAGAAGAATATTCGAGCGAAGTTGGATGAAGAAGTTTACGCAAAAGATGTTTCTGTGAAAGATAACGAAACTCGTGTCGAGGAACTGAAAAAGAGAATCGTCGAAATTACGCATAATTTCGAGCAGGAGAGAGTGAAAATATCGCAAAATTACGACACGAGGACTAATTTGTTGGCCAATGAATGCAACGAGAAGCTGAGATATAAAGACAATGAGCTGAAGTCGTTAAACGAAAAGCTAGAACTACTCGAGTCGGTTCAACAACAAGTTCAAAAATCTGGTAAATCAAGTAACAAAACAGTTGCACAAATCGAGACGTTGACTTTAGAAAATCGAAAGCTGCGTGCCTTATACGAGGAGAAAAAGGGGGAAATCTCTGTATTGCAGGCAGACGTGCATCGCTTAAAAAACGTCTCAACAGCGAGCGAAGCCGCATTAACTAAGATACAAGCAGATAATAGATATTTAATAGACCAGAGTAATAATAAAGACAGTGAAATAGAGGAGTTATTGCGGGGGAAATCTACGGCGACGCAGAGAATTCAAGAGTTGGAGACGGAGGCGCACCGGTTGACTGTTAAGTACAGGGAAGTTGAGGCCAAAGCCGCGAAGGAAATGGAGCGATTTCGGAATCACCTGATCACGGTGGGTGTGATTCGTTTGAAGTTTGATTAATCGTTTCATCATACGTTGCCTGTTATTCATCAGGGCACAATTAGAGCATACTTCCACGATCACTTCAATTTCATTTTGTTCATCTAAGACAGTTCTTCACTACAAGTTTAGGCTTGTTGTTGGGTTGATTGAATTGAAATGAGGCTTTGGTAAAACGAGGCTTGGGTTGAGGAGGTTAATGAGAAACTTGCATGGAAACCATTCACAAAACTGCGTTTCCTATCTGCTAGTGATATTCCCATCAGTAATTCGGGCTATTTCCATCGAAGACACTGGAAAACCCTTGCTAAGAACCAGGGGTCTTAAGTGCCTGTTACGCTGAGATTTTATCACCCATAAAGACTAATTAGGAGTCTATTAGTCGTCAGGATTTTTATGGCTTTCAGGCAGCTTTCTCGATGATTTTTCGATATAAGAACATTAACCTCTTAGAGATCCCAAGGAATAAGCTCCATGTCAATCAGGACCTGTTTAAGCTAAGTAAACATATCTACGTCCTTATAAGTGGGTTTTTACTGCAGTTCATATTTCCTCAGCCACTTCAATTCTATCCACTTATTTCGACAGTTCTTTATAACAGAGCTTCCCTCAAGTAAACTTTTTGGAAATTAATGTTCTTCATTTCCAGCCTTTTAAAAATTATCTGAATCACTAATGTGCATATGATGATCTTTCTGACGTTTTTCGTGCCGGAAATTAGATTTAATCCAAATTTACATATAAAGATAAAGCTATGTATTTAAAAGTAATATGGTCTACCACGATGAACTATATACTGAAAAATGGTCTACCATCATTCTGATTAGCCTCTACCAGGTGTCGAACCTAGAACCTTACCCAAAATCAGCCCAAATAAGGATTAAGGATAGTGGTTTGTGGCTGATTTATGCTGGATAACAGGTTGGAAGGCCCATTTGTGAGAATATATTTCCCCGTGTAGAAATAGATGTTTATTAGCCAAGCTAGAAATGTCATAATTTTACAAGTCAGATTTGACTGTTTTTTGGATTTCATACCCCTGAACTATACACTTACGTATCAAAAGAATTCGAACGACGACGAGAAAATGGCTTAAGTAATCTATGTGTTCGTTTCATTATGTTTCCGATATTTCTGGCTATAAACCAGAAACTAAATGTTTATCGCAACAAGCCTGTTTCGTGTCTGCTCACTCATCAGAAGATGTTTTTACCGATTTACACTTACATATTAAAAGAATTCGAACGACGACGAGAAAATGGCGGTTTTTTGTCTCCCCCCTCCCTTAGGCCCAAAAGATTGTTGAAAGTTTTTATCCCTTCCCCAGTCTCCTTATTCAAAATTTTCGCGCCAAACTAAAAACAATTGCTCGCGTCATCCAAAGTGGTCGAGTTTAGTTTGCTGTGAGAGTTTTGAAAAGTTTTACAGGTTTAGAAAGATGATTAGGTAGGTAAACAAAATTTCAAATAAAAAATCAATGTGCACTGAAATATCAGTCATAAACCGGGGATTTTTCTGAAGAAATCTCAACAAATAATGGCTTAAACGAATGCTGGTGAGTTTGCAATTCAGAATTTTAATTTAAAGTTCGGGAATCCTTCGTTAAGTCGAGGGATGAAAGAAATAAACTCGAGGCCGTTGAGGATGAATGCGAAATTTAAAACTTTGATTTCTGAACCAAGAAAGCAAATTGTATTTATCCGGTTAATGTCTGATTGAATGCGGGCCAAAATGTTATGACTAAGGGTCCGTTTCCTATGCTTTAAGTTTATATTAAATTTTTCTGAAATTCTGTTGCACAACCGATTTATTCTAACTTTTTTGTACTTTTATTCAAAATCTAATTTATTTTGGTAAAGCCTCTCGTTCGTTTTCATAGGTTTGCTTAGGTTTTTACATGGCATCTCAATACTTAAATTATTCTAAAATAGCATCATTTCGAAACTTATTTCTTGCTGCATATGATGAATTAATAATAAAAACAAAAATTCCCGAGACTCCCTCCAAATTTGAAACTTTTTATTCATGTACCCTCTTCTCTATTTGAGTTTTTCAATTTATCAACGGTCACTGAAAATGTAGGCCTGAAATGAATTAAAGACTTGATAATCTCATTTTAATTGTTGTTAAAAGAAAGCTAAGGTCCATTGCTTTCATTTTATCCAAAAATATCACCCCTGTATCAAGTAAAGTAGTCATAAATTGCTTCTGAACTCTGGGCCTAATTTGAGTTCAGGACGTTTCGGTTGTAATTTTAACCTCCTCGTTCGAATTCTTTTAATACTGGAGTGTATAACCGTTACTTCACAGCAGGAAAACCTAATTAATTTAGCTCATTTTTCCTTCTTTAATCCTTAAACGCAATTTTAACTTTTAGATCGAGGAAGGGTATACGAACGAGGCGGTTACTGCCCGTGATAGAGAGGTTGAGCTGGAGCAGAAAATAGCAGAACTAAAAGAAATATTTCAAAAGCGAATATCAGAGTATGAAGAAAATAGGTACAGTATCTTAGTTTTTCATCACTTTTATCAATCTATTCGTGATTGAATGTACACGAAATGGACACAGTATCTAGAATAATGTTTTTGCTGTTGTGATGAATAGTTTCAAAGCAATTGGTTTTGGAAATAGGGAAACACAAATTCCAAGAATGTTTGAATTATTCGCATTAAATCTGGCGTCAGCAAGCGAATGATGGCGTCAGCAATGGAATGATAGCGTAAGAATATTTTTTATATAACTAGAATAGATGTTTTGTGTGCAACATTTTAAGAAATCCACCTAGGCTCATACCTCGTAGTCATTCGCGAAGGTTGTTGTTATAGGCTGGTTAGATTTGATAAAGTAACAGCACAAGTTATTATTTCATAAGTAATTATCAGGGGGTCTGTAATTACAATTGCCTGCGTAGATTTATTTGAGTAAGCAAGGGATACGCAATCTACCTTAAGGCTACGTTTACACCGCTGCGGGTCACTTTTTGATTTGTATCAACGGTGCATCAAAAGTGATGCGGATCGCTGTTCCGTTTACACTACTGCTTGTGATCCGCCGCAACAGAACTAGTAGGGTTAGCCGTTCCACTTTTAATCCTTCTAGCAAAAGGATCAAGAGCAATCCGGACTCACAAAAGCCCAGTAATTAAGTGTAATCTGTATCACTTTTGATACAGATTCAAAACGAGGCAGAAACTATCAAGTGAACGAGGCCATACCGGCCTAAAGTTTCTAGAAATTGGCGCCAACTACCAAAAGACGTCATGAATCCAAATTGGTGTAAACGGAAAGCCTATCCGGAACCAAAGTGGTTCGTGGTAGTGTAAACAAAACGTATCCGTACCACTCTTGATCCGTATAAAAGCAGTCCGTAGCAGTGCAGAGGTTATTGCAAAGGTAAAAGGTAAAATAGACTTTTCATACTACTTTTCTGGAATTTGGAAAGTAATGCAAGAATAGTTTGTGTAAAGACTTTCTGTCAACTCTGTTTTTTTGTTATTGTAAGGTGAAATATATCTCTTTGTTATGACTGGAAAACCGTCTACACTTATACCATGGAGTTTATTTGAGAAGCTTTCAATTGAGAACCACACCCAGCCTTAACTCACAGAAATTTAGGTTGTCATTTGCTTATATTTGATTTTACTATTTTAGCAACAAGGCAAATTTTCAAATCCAAAATCTGCAACAGCAGTTGTTGGCAGTTGCGAGCCAAAGAGACAAAGCAGTTGAGAAACTAACACAAGTTCAAGAAAAGGCCCACCATTCTGAAACGTCTCTTTACAATCTGCAAATGGCTCTCGAGCAGTTCCAAAAAGGTACGCACACTGGAATCTTTCTTTATGTCACTCTTTGTTAACCCCCGGACTAAGTGATCCAACATTGCTTGATAAAAAGTTTTATTTTAGTTTACGATTTGTAATTATCAACAATAGACTGGCCTTCTAAATTTACATGTTGGTGTAGTTGAAAGTTGATTAGAAATTAGAATTGGTTAACAATATGAAATATGGTATGGCCAAGTTTACTAGTTGATATACAGCCATGGTCGAAATGACTGGAAAGGCAGATTGGTTTTCTTTAACCACTTGCTTATATCAGGCACGTTGTTCCTGTAGTTTCTTGATTGCGTGTGTTGAGCCATGTTATTTATCAGAGCTTTATTCTACAGAGAAAGACTCGCAATACGAGTTGTTAGCTGAGCAGTCAAAGAAAAAGCTCACAGCAGCTGATAAAGAAATCGAAGATCTCAAAAAGAGAGAAAATTCTTATCAGGTATGTTAAGAGCAGTCTCTGATCGGTAGCTAACTTCAGAATAGCCAGAAAAATCAGAAAGTTTTTCGTCTGACAATAGTTTATAGAGGGTTATGGTTTAGAAACCTATTGTTGAATCTGTTTGTGCGAGTTTTCCAAAATTAAGAGTGCACAGAGTATTGGTTTGCCATTGTTTTAGCCGCTTAGATCATGGTTGAGCATATGTTTGAATATGGTTGAGCAGACCAAAACGCGTCTTTAGTTCCTTTTCATAAATATTGCTTAATCCATGAAAAGTTTTAAAATACCGTATTCACCACCATTCTTGTTGGCAATTGTGATGACCGGATCAGCATGCGGAGGCGCAGTACCAAAGCGAGGGGAGCGGACAGAAGCGAGGTTAAGATGGCAGCGTGCGAGAGAAGAGACTGAATTGACTCGGGTGATATTTGACCAGTGCCCTGTAACTGTCAGACTAAGAATCAGGGTTTAATAAATAATGTGTTCATTTACACTTGTCCTTTATCTGTTTGACTCACTACAGCAATCTGTATATGAACGACTCTAACAGCTAAGACAGGGAATTCAACAGTATCATTCAACATCAAATGTGAAACAAAGACATTCAAAAAAGGTGTCCTAACCATTTACTTCTATAAACTAAGGTCTGCCACTCCACCGAGTGACACGTCTGGACAGTTTTTTTGATCGGCACAGAACTCCCAGCATAGCTAGAATAACGAAACGCATTCTGCTGAAACTCAAAATACTTTACGTCTGAAAAGTCTTTGGTCTCTTCCGAATTTAAAAATATTCATGATAATCGTCAAGCTGTTTGTTTGAAACTCAGCAGTGTTGTGTTCCGAAAAGTCTTTGCTCGGTTCCGAGCGTCTAAATAGTAAGAAAATCAGAATGGTTTTGCCTGGCATAAAATGCTACGATGATAAGTATTGGAACTAGCCTAGTGTCAGAAATGAAATTTAACGTGCTCAACACTTCTTATGGTTCTGCTTTTAAAAGTTTTGTTACTATATTGCAAGTATTTTACTCCATAGCAATACTGCTCATAACCCCTAGCTATTTGTATGAATTTTCACAACATCTCGCTGTCCTTGTTTGCCAGCCTAATTTTGTAATTTTGTTTTTAAAGTGAAAGTTTGCTTTTACAGGCAAGAATCCAAGAGGCAACCTTAGCCGTGCAAGGAGTGGCGAATCTTAGCAATGAAGTAAAAGTTAAAGATGAACAAATTGACATGCTGAAAAAACAAGGTATTCCGCTATTTCTATCATAAGGGTAATGATGTTACATATCTGAATTTTGTCGGATGCTTTCGCAAGTCACTGGGAAATTACGTAATTTCATTACTTGCCAGCTGAATTCAAGTTTTAATGGCAAACTAAAGAAAATGATATATGGCTTAGGAACTAAAAAATTGTTTTGGTAACATTGGCCTGAAAAAGCTTCTAGTTTTAATACCTTTATCATTATAATTCTCTTAGAATCCATCAAAACAAACTGGAAAGCGTATTATCTTGCGTAATTGGTCTATTTGCAATTTGCTATTAGTAATTAGCAATCAATTGCCTCATTCGGGTTATCAGTTGGCCTAAATTTCGAAAGTTCGAAAAACTGTTGGTTCAAAAAGAAATTGTTGGTAAACTTAAAAGTTTAAAAGCAGCAATACAAACAACGAAATTAGAAAAAGCTTGCCGGCGTATTTATGAAAGGTGTATAACTCTTTTTGCAGAGGAAATAAATTATTCCGTGCTTCTTTTAACAGTAAATAACATGGCATAACAAAATACACTCCAACACTAAACACATGGTTGCTTCTGGAAATTTTATGTAACCTATGTATTTTAGATTTAACAACAATATCAAAGATTGATTCATCTTTGTTTTTTCTTAGTGTCTACTTTAGAAATCGACGCGAATTCTAAAACAGAATTCATAAAGAAATTGAAAAATTCTACAGAGGGCAAAATAGACAAGTGAGTGTGAAGATTATTTGATTTTCGGTAGCTATTTTCGGAAGAATTTCAAGTATATTAAGCTTTTTTTGTTGTATGAATGAAACTGCCTCTGGTCTTCGTCACATTCTTGAAGGCAAATCGGAAGCAAAACTTAAAAGATGGACGAATTAAACGAATTCGAAGCGTTGCAATATCGCCGTGAATCGTTTCATAAACGTTCCAAATCGTTCCGAATAGTTTCAGAATAGAGAGAAAAAGCGTATCAAAGTTGCCAGGAATACTGGTCAAATAATTTGGTTCATCGAAAGTTTAGACAAACTTCTATCGTTGTTGGTGATTTATTACGAGATGTATGATATTTTCACCATGCTTGCCTGCAAAAGACAGGATGCATTGATCTGAAACTACTCCGTCCTGAATCCCTTGCAACAATCAGCTCGAGGGCTGTTTCACTCCCTTTCAAAGCGTACAAGATTTTTTCAAGAATAAAAGGATTTTCAAGGAATTTTCATTAGAAAAATGGGATTTTCAGGGAAAGTGTACGAGATTTTAGGGAGTGATATGCCCCTACATTCAGCTGTTGTACATCAGCCTGTGTCTAACTATAAAATTTGCAACATTTCTTGTTTATGAAAATTTAACCAGAAAAATTGGAAGCATAGCGAAAATAAAGATTACATAAGCTTTTCGTCTGACACTCAATAGAGTAATACTTCAGAAAGAGAACGAAACAAAAACCTACCGAATTGTTATGTCCAGATGTGGATAGAAATAGGCCAATTAAAAAAGAGGGGAATGGTTATATATTCGGATTTGAATGATCTTGTTTCGTTAAATATTACTCTTTTGAGTGTCAGACGAAAGCCTTAAGTAAACTATGTTTTTACCATGCTTCCGAATTTCCTGGGTATATTGAAGTTTTGTACCGATGAAAGACTGTTCTTTTATGAAAATTATTCGATTTCTTATTCTCTTGGTTTTAGACCCCTGATGAAAAATATCTTGCATGGTTATTTTCACACCCCAGAAGCAAAGCGACCAGATGTTGTTCGGGTTATCGGAAACCTGGTTGGATTTTCACAAGAGGAGATAACCGAGGTATTATAATAAAAATAATAATAATATTCGAATATTTCAACAGGATAACCTATCAGTACAAGATATACTGTTATCACTAGGGTCCTGAAACTTAAGAATTTACAATTTAAAGTAAGATATCTAAAAATATTTATGAGTCCAGTCCAAACCAATGATAAAGTAGATTTACATGTTAAAATGTTTTTCTAAAAATCGTCTAAAAAGAAGTCTTGATTCAGGCTTCCTGGCAGTGAGTGGCAAATCATTAAATTCCTTTCCAGCCAGATAATAAAAACCTTTGCGTCCAAATTCTGTCTTTACTTGTGGTAGCTTCACTACATGTTGGTCGTTTCTGGTACTTTTCCCATGAGCATTTATGACGAAATAATCTTTCATTGCATCACAGGCATTGCCATGTAAGGTGTCAAACACCAGATTAAAGGACCTCTTTTTCACTCCTGCTTCAATGCTAGGCACACTTTGAAGCAGGAGTGAAAAATTGTTACGATTCATTTCCTACCCTGCAAACTGTGTTCGTAAAATACATCATTATAATCAGCACATCTCCTGATGAGTAGGTAACCACGAAAGAGGCTTGTAGAGATGCAGAGCTTAGTACCTTACTCTTTTCTTCATAATATACATACAAAGGTATATGCGAAGTCTGTACATTGGCTTTCCTATAACAGTGCTTAATACATGAATGTAGAGTATCATATATAGTGTGAAGAAAATAAATACATCTCCTGATGAGTAGGCAACCACAAAACATCTTTGTAGAGATGCAGAGTTTAGTCTCTTGTCTGTTTACCCTCCAACATCATCTCCCAGTCCATCTCCTGATGAGTAGGCAACCCTGAAATACTGCATTTCTACAAGCCTGTTTCAGGGTTGCCTACTCATCAGGAGACGACGTACTGATCGATTAGTGGATCTCCTGATGAGTGGGCAACCACGAAACATCTTTGTAGGGATGCAGAGTTTGGTCTTTTGGCTCTTTTCTTTGCAATATGTATTTCGCTCTACATTCATGTATGGAGAACTGTTTCAGAGTAAGCCGAAATGCAGACTTCCCATGATTATAATGAAATAGCTAACTTGAGAAGAGAGTGCCTATCCAGGCTATAGTGCTCGATATACCTGAGTATAGAGCAACCATAAAGTAGAATGAACACATTAGAAAACAGACATGTTCTTCTGTGACTCTGAGTTTCGTGCTTACGCACCCATCAGACAGACTATATAAAATATACAAAATAGCTACACTTTTTCAATAAGGAACTAGTCAACAAGCAACAAGGGTAGGAATGACCAAGTCGATAAGCAACCCTAGGGCTCAATCAAACAAATCGAGCAACAGGTAGTTTAGCTACTTGTTTGGTAATGCAAGACTTCATAGTTAAGAGATATATATATACTAAGAAGGGGAGACTTCAAAGACTAAACTCTTGATGAAGACTACAGATGATGCAGAGTCTAGTTTTTTTAGTATCGCCTTCTTAGTATATATATATATAGCAATCTACCTAAAGATAGGATATATTATATTTGGCATTGATACGGTTCGGACTGTAAATTTAAGAAGTCCTCGATACAGGACTATATTGCAATCGCCGAGCTTCGTTTGCTTTCCAACACTTAAGCAAGTGTCAACAACTTGGGGGCTGAAAATCAAAATCATTCAAGCAAATTTGGAAACTGGGACGAGAGGTCGGTTACTTTTTGAAAAAAAATGTATCGAGCTATTGTTCCACTCTGCTTTTAAAAAGGGATTCCCTGGATTTCAACATTCTTTGATTAATATTGAATTGAACTGCATGAAATATTGAATGGTTGCCTAGCCATGAGTATATCTAGAAATATGCATGATTTCAGGTTGGCAGTGGTGCTCCTCCTTCGCAGCGTACTTGGGTGTCGTCATTGATGCCTTTTGGAGGAAGACAAAAGACGGTAGCTAAACAAGTACTAGCAAGAGAATCAGATATCACATCATCCTTGTCAAAGGTAAAAAAACTTTAATATACTTCTCAATTTCAAGTTCAAAGAGGCCTTTTTCTGTCTGGCTCACATATGTTTGCCATTACTCAGACTTATGTGATTTATTAAAGCATTTTATTAATGAAAATGTGTTCTTCAAATACCAGGCCAACTTTCGTACTGCCTATCTACTAGCCCTCCAACTCTTCTTGCTGGAAGAATTTGTTATATGACTATGTATGTTTGTATTTCCCACTAAAAGCTACTTACAATGTTAAAATATGAAATGAAAATTGAGAAAAATATACCATACATTGATTGATATTAAGAACTTTTAAACGAAAATGTGAAATAAAACAATACCCCTAGGGATAGCGTTGAAAGATTGTCCCCGCAGAGATGTGCCAAACAAATAATTAAAGGGATTTTTGAAACAATTTCAGAAATGATGCTAATGACTCTCACAACCTTCCTTTCTTACAGTCTTTTTCAGAAATGTTTGTGAGTTTCCTTGAAGAAGAATCAGGTGCAGCCTCAAAATCAAACAGACCAGCAGCCAATCAGCTAACATCGTTGTTGATGCAGCAGCTACCAATGTCGTCATCAACCCCCCTCGGAGAGAAATCGAATGAAAACAGACATTCCAACGTTTCTATGCCTATTTCAAACCCACTCCTCATAACTTCCCAAGATGCAAGAGTTGTCCATTCAACTGCTTTCAAGACCAGTTTACCGCTGCTTCCATCATCACTGTAAGTTTTTCAATAAGTGATATGACTATAGCCACTTCAGGGGTGCATCCAAGAGGGGTGACTGTGGGGTTTTACCCTCTTCTTTGTTTAGCCATGTAGCTAATTTGACTCATTGTTGTCAGTTTTGTAAGAAGGTTTCATCATTTCAAAGAGACATCAAAGGATCCAATGAATTTCTACAGGCCGAAAAATACCGAAATTCCCAGATTTTTTGGTCTTCATTCCCTTGGCCCCCAATAAAGCACTTCTCATCATTTTTTTATCTTTAGAACCCCCTAAACACACAGATGAAATGGTCTGGGTGAATTTCTGTTTAGCATGCTAGCCTGATTAAGACTTGGCCTTAGCAGGCACGGCAAAATGCACTACATCACTATATTGTATCATTCTCTAGTGAGTTTATTGCACCAATTCGTGCAACAGAAATCTCCGATTTGAAAATCACGCTCACTAGATCAACCCTTGTATTGCACGCTACGCTCGATTCCCAATTACTGCATGCAGAGAGTAAGTCACTCAATAATAATTTGTGAAATTCTTTCAGACTTTTGGATATCTCTTTAGATATTCAGAGATTCCTTAAGATTTTTAGATATTTTCTAAGATTTTTCAAGACTGGTAAGATTTTCAGGAATTTTTGAAGACTGTTCAAGCCAGGGAATTAGAGATTTTTGAATATATGTGAAGTTTTTTGGAGAATCTTTGTCAAATTACCAATCATTGCCTGTAAATATTTGCCTTTTCTAACCATTTCCTTCCATGATGATAAACATGACTCTCATTTTTTAAGGTCATCTGCACCAACACCACTTTTCCCTGCCCCTGGTCAAGAAGTTCCCAGGGTTCACACGTCGACAGCCAACTCTGCTCTGAGGACGATGCTAGCGAAATAGAAATCATATATTTATTCATAGAATATGCAAATAAAGGTATCAGAGATTTAAAGAATAGTAACTTTTGGGTGAATATACTTTTTGGGATAAGTCACCCCTGTGATTGTGGGCGAAGAATTGACTGATTGATTTGTAAGTAAATTCCCTGGTCCTTCCCTGATGTGACAGTACCTCGTGGTTACTGTTGTTTTCGTTTCTGCCAGGAATCACAGAGAGCCTGTGAATTCTCCCCTAATACTTCATGTGACAGATCCGTTTGAGCACAGGCTGAGCAGTCTACCCATCTTTCCACCCCCAACCCTAGGACAGAGTTACTAAGCCGCATTGGCCATTACTCGACCTTTTGTCCTTGAGTTTGCAATGAAGTGAAGTTAAATTTAGATGATATATTATTCGCCTTTTTTGCAAGTTGATTCAAGCAAGTTATGGAGGAAGAATTAGTATGATACATGAATAAAGGTCTGGTAGACCGACTAAAACTGCAAAAAGTCAAGGATTGTGTTTTTCCGGATACAGGCACATAGAATTCAAATGAGGAGGAAACACGATGCTTATTATTTTCTATCATTGTTGCCTGAGAAAATTATTGGTTTAGGCACAAAGCACAAAGGGCCCACTGAGTAGGTAAACTAATTGAGCAGTGTGACCCTGGTCCTTCCTCTCGATATGACCACACCTCGTGATTCCTTTTGCCTTTTTGCCTTGAATTACAAAAAGCTGGTAAATTCTCTCCTCGCACTTTGTGACGGGTCTGAAGATGGTTTCGAACCCGGGACCCTTTGGACAAGGCTCAATGGATCTAACCACTCGTCCCTGCAGTGACAAGATCAAAACTATACGTGGATAGAGCTCATGTTCCAAATTTGAGAAGTCCTGTATCCTTCTCCTTGGCCCTTCTTACGCCAATGATCCTATCTAGCTAATTACTGGTACTTCTAGGGGGATTTTCACAGAAATCATTAGGCAGCTAATTCAAGTCCAGTGAAACGATGCAAAATATCGTCTTAAAGGCCTGATTGCGGTTGAAAATTGCGGTAAAGTTGAGGAGCGTATTTCAGTCTGTGAAGGATTTAACGATATAGAGCGTGTCATTGGCACAAATTAAGCCACTAATGAAGCTTATTCGAGGCTGTGAGATGAAATTTGAATATGCCTGGATTTAGGATTATTTGATTAGGGAGCTTATCAATTAGGAACGTTTTTAGAGGGGGGGCTTGATGGAAGAATGGTGGTCGTGGAAACGATCTGTGATTACGAAGGCCCAGGAAACAGCCTCGTCGCCTTTCTTTGACAAGACTTTGGCTTTTCGCAAACCTTTTTGGGAGTTCCGTGAGTTTGGGGAATGACACGTCACACAGACATTTTGCTGTTGCCGTGGTGACCATAAGTTGTGGTGACCATAAGCTATTTTCTAAAGATAAGGATCTTTAAACGTTTTGTATGGAACACGCAGCCACTTTTGCGTCCACCGCTTCCTCCGATTTTAAGCGAATATCTTAAAAAGAAGTCTCGTTCTCGTGCCAACAATGAAAACAGAATCAGCCCACAAGTCGCTATATAGTTCGTTGACTGAGATTTGGCAGAGTTTCGTCACAATAAGATAGTGCAAATGCTTCTCGAGAACTACTTCAATTGGCCAAACGATTTCGTCCCTAGTATTTTTTGTTCATTGATTTTTTACCATAATTCAAAAAGCAAGATGGTTTACAAAGCTATTATTGTATATTTTTGTCTGCAAGATTTTCAAGATTGAGATCGCACCGTGTATTGTTTTGCTTTTGTTCTTATCTCTGTTTAGCCAACAAGGTCATGGTTAAGCGAATAGAGCAAAATGCTTCCTTTGGTTCTTTATCAAACAATATTCGTTATTCATGAAATATTTTATAATATTCACCATCATATTTATGTAGATAATGTGTACCTGTACATAAAGGCATACGTTTTGAATTTTCAGGTTCTGTTCAACATCAAATGTGAAGCAAGGCGTACAAAAGTAGAATTCCTAACCATGTATTTCTTATCCTTCGCGAAATAGAAAGAAACTCACGAATCACTTCTTCCAGAATTGTGGGAGTTCCCTTATTGGATCCCTGTAGACAACGATTCTAACGAAACTCGGCCAAATCTCTGTGAGCGGACTAAAGGAGCGGACTAAAGACGAAAGGAGTGCTTTCTTTAATTGAACACCGTTCTGAGTAAATCTTAATTGTTTTGGTTGCGAAAGAAAATTGCTGTGACTCTTTCAGTGGCAGGTTTCATAATACAACGCGTGTGCTAATAACATGATCAGGAGAATGGCCTTTGTCTCCAGCCCTTTCTTCTGTTTTATCCTGAGCATCTTTGAGAGATAAGTCCATGCCAGTGTGCTGCTTTGTTAAGGAAGGAAAAAACATTGTGAATCCCTTGTCATTCTAGCGGATCTGTACAGTACAGGGTTACGCATGTTTTGATAATTTCTTGTCTTGCTTGGACAAGTGCACTCGAATTTTGTTAATTCCCAAACGCTCCCGAAATTAAGTCGAGAAAATAACCATCGTTGATGGTAGCAGACAAACATTTTTGCCTTCCATTCGATTTTATATTATTATTTGGTAGTTAATTGCAAAAAGCTGTATAAAGATAGATAGAGTGATGTATAAGAATGAATATATTATGAACTCTAGTTACTACGTGTAGTTTTTTCTCTTCATGTAGACACGGTAAATAAGGAACTTTTTTTCTTCAAATGTTTATTTCTTTATATAAGTGTCCTCAATTCGCAACAAAGATAAGTTAATCGACATACAGTTGATGATGATGATGGTAGTAAATCGGTTAGGACGGGTTAGGAGAGGGCCAAATGAGGTCGGTTCGCTGTCTGTCACTCAATTTTCACTAGATTATGACGTAGACTAAGATATTTATCAAACAAGATTCAGATCCAATGCCTTCTTGATGCCATTTGATAAAAACCATGCAAGGTTTCGACTCGTTTTATAAACTGTGGAAGTTTTTTTACAACTTATAACAAATATCAGGTTGCTTCGGTTTTTAGAAAATTCGGATCAAGGAAGACAACTGCCCTCTTCTCGTGACCCCATGACGCCCCTGGTTCCTGGTCCTAATAGATGGTGATTGTTCTTGTCTTCAGTCTGCTTTTTCCCTTTCCATCGTAATTGTTCAAAAACTATAAATATAAGAACGCAACGCAGCAACGTGTCCGTTCAACAAGACAAAAATAACGCGCGTTCTATTTCACGCCCAAACAGTTATTGAGTTGTCCCAAATTTTCTTATTTATGGGTTTTCCTGCAATATGGGTATTTCTTTCAGCTACTGATCTCAAGCGATCTCCGAGGCACATTTCTTGTGTGCTCTAAAAATATTTGCGACCCTTTCTTCACACTAACGAGGAAGATTTACGAAAAGCGTTTTGTTTTCTTCTCTCAAATCCTTTGAATATTCCTCACATATAGAATCCAGACCAATTATGACATTGAAAATGTAAACGGTCCTATGTAATCATCATTGTTGAGTACTGGTCCGGGTTTTAGATAGATCACAAAGACACGAAAAGTACCTGAGCAAAAGATTGAGTGAGACAGTGTTGCTGTTGTGACCAGGTGTGGCGAAAATGCGAATATTGTCTCTGGGCGCTCTTTGTCTCTCGCTGGTCCTTTTAGACTAGAATGGACACGAAACATGGCTCTGAAGCGAATGGATCTGCTGGCTCGATGGTCATTCCGACTCATGAAACCAATTTAGGCGACATTTTCATATGTGGAACAACACGGGCCTGTGCCGTGAAAAACTGCTTCAAACGCAACACACATTATCACTGCTCGCTCTGTCCTGATCGACGGCTCGTCAAAGTAAGTGAAACACTTAGCAGTTGAATTTATGAATGCTGTAATGATTAAAATATGATTCGTCTCTTATGGCTGAAAAATCCGATTCCTTTTAGTTACCGATTGGTACAGAGGGACAATCCTAGTAAACAGGCCAGTCGGCGATATTTCTTTGTTTTCATCTCAGTAAGTAGAAAGATGGCGAACTAACCGACCTGCTGGCAACAGGTGACCGACTGAAAAGACTTGAGAAAGTTACAAGAAGCCTCAGCTTATGTATCCCTTAGTTTTAATGTTTAGTCAGTTGAAATCGTTCTTACTTGCTTATCTGTGATTTACCGAAATACGTAAATAAGCACCGAGAGTTTCTTTTCGATGAATCGAAGCTGAATTTACGTAATGAAGGACGGCAGATGTTTTTCACAACCAACAAAAACAGACCTTCCCTTTCTTTCACGCTAGGCCAACAATTCAATTCTTTGTGGCCATCACGTACTTGCTTCCTCTCCTTTCTTCTACTAGTTTGCCTATCAATCCTCCCTCCTACTACAGCACCCGCCGAAAGTTAAGGGAATGGGGGGCTTTAGCATTCCCTTCCATACCTACTGGACCATGAAATGACGTGGTAACAATAAACGCTTTTTTTCTTATAAGGAACTGTTTATAATGAACCTAGAACTAGAAATTCTTCTGAAATACAATGGATTCTTTGTTGTATCGTTTCCTGTAACACTAGTGAACAATATAAAATTCAAGGAACTTTTAGTACTAGGCCTTGAGGTAGGTTCCTTATAAAATAAAAAGCGTGTAGGTGTGGTAATTTTTTAATGCATCATTAGCCCTTCCTCCCCATCGCAAATATGTTCTGTAAATCATTATCTTACATTTGTGTTTTATGAACAAAAATCAGAAAAATCTCTTTTTGTTCCTAAATATCTTGAAGTTTTTCCTTTGTTTTATTACAATGCACAAAGAGGACCTTGATTCACTCTTTCAGATTTTTAGTTTAGATATTTCCTTCTAATTCGGAAAGTGGTCTTTCGATTAAGATACACAATGGAATCAAAAAGGAAAACTACTTTTTTTGTAAGATCCAGTTAAGACTATGTTCTAAGCTGGTTCACTAGGGACCTTTAGGGAAATTTCTAGTCTATGAAGTTTTTGTTCCAATTCGCAATAGGGATGTACAGGATCAGGGTTTTTAGAATCCGGCCGGAACCGGATTTACCGTATTTTACCGGATAATCCGGCTGTAACCGGATTTTACGCCAATATTTTTTCCAGTTCAAAAAGGCAAAAAGGTATTCTGCAGTAAAAATTTTAATCGAGCTTTTTGCACTAGTAGGATACTAAAAGTTTCTTTAATGTTTACAGGTTTAAAGTTTCCTAAAATGTTTTACTTTTACGTGAAAAAATCGACACAAACACACGACAGTAAACTACCTTCTAATACCCTTAGATTTTTATCTAGAACTACAAGGTTTGCTTCAAGGAACTACCCGTTTTTTATTTCATAAGAAACTTGGCTCAAGCCCTAGAGCTAAAAGTTTCTTAAACTTCCTATTGTTTTTTGTTAAAGAAAACAAAAGAACAAAATACTATATTGGTATCTATGAAAAATCATAGTACTAGTTTAGTTTCTTATAAACAAATTTCTATAAAAAAAAACCAGGTTTTTTCGGTATTTTCCTCAAATGAGGGGCTGAAACCTTTCTATGTGTGGTATGATGATTATTATTTTCGAAAGCCGGAGACGTCTTCAAAGAGAAGCCATCAAGGCTTCTTCCAAGGAATAGGGAGAAGTTGCTTTTCTTGCTTCATAATCTTGGATGTTTTTAGCACTTTTTACATTGTCTTAGTTCTAAAAAAGGTTGTAAAAAATCCGGCCGGAACCGGAATTTTGAAAAATTGGCGATACGGCACCGCATTATCCGGTGTGCCGGAATTCCGGTACATCCCTAATTCGCAACTTATTTTTATAATTTGCTGTTGTTTAAAGAAAATACTTGTTTTTTTTTTAAAACTTTTATGTGAATTTGTGTGCCAAAGTCTCTTAGGTATTTACCCTAGTTTACAGGGGCAACTGAATTGTAGTGAACCCCTGAATTGTAGTGCAAATCTTCCTTCTACATTCTTTTTCTGGAACTGCCCTGCTTTTCTTTTTGACTAGATTTCTTACCAAGAAATACATGTGAATTTAGGTTAACATAGAAGACAAGGTAAAAAAAATATTCAAAAGAAGATCTTAAGCCTCTTAAGAAAGAATTGTTACATTGTTAACTGTGGAACTTCAGAACTGAAAAATGTGCAATGCTGAACTTGTCATATCTTCGTTGTACAAATATTTAAGGATATGTTAACTGTTACAATACAGAGCTTCTAAGGATATGTTAACTGTAAAAGCTTCAACAGCAAGGTTTCTCTTAATCTTGGACATGCAGATATCATTTCAATACAATTCCATATGAGAGAATTGATATAATGAAACTCGCCCTTTTTCAGGAACAAAACATGGTTGCTCATCAAATATTTCACGTGAATGGAAGACTGGAAAAAAGAAGCATTCGAGATAACCATTTTACTGCATACTCTGGGAAATGTGGAAGAAGCAACTGTCGGTTTGATGCAGCAAATAAAAAGCATCATCATTGCAAGATGTGTGACTGGCCATGCTGTGGGGTAGGCTTCTAACCTTCCTAAAGAGTTTGAATCCCAATAATGCACATTCCCTAATGTTCTTCAACCAGGGGGTGCACATTTAACCAGGGTGTGAGTTAAGTTGCATTGAGTCTATAGTATAACTTAGGGAAAATGTTACTTTTTATGCAGCAAAGGGACCCCTAATGAATGATAGTCCATTCTTTGATAGGTACAGAACTTAAGGATGGCAGGGAAAATCAGAGACAATATATGCACAATAACTACTAAAGCTCTGTGTCTGGAACTCATCAGAGTAGTCAGAAAGAGAACAGGAACGAAAACGAATGAGCAATTATACCTAGATGCACTGTGAAACTGGCTTATCATCATACATAGTTACCTAGAAGCTGAAATAAGCTGCAAATGACTTGACACAGGCTTTTGCAAAGCCCATCAAAGATTATTCATTTTTTGGCAAACCCTTAATCTTGTGTTAATCTTGTTTCACAGAGGAAGCTCCAGCGCTGCTCTGGCCATATCAAATCAAAACACCCAGATGTGTTTAGAGAAATCGTGCATAGTGACTCTGTTTTGAGAAATACGCCTAGCCCCAAGAAAAAAGCAGCTCCTCCAGCATCTGCAGCAGCAACAGGGCAAGCTAGCATCAGCAGCAAGGCAGCCTCAAATATTGACGTGCCAAACACCATCAATTCCAAACCTATTGGCTACAACGTATTTCTTGGGAACCAGCCATTGCCAGGTATTCCTTCACAAGTATTGAATTTTTGATCAACAAACAATATTTTTCAACCTAAAAGGAATTCCAATGGCAATTAAGTAGTCTAATGTCAACCCTTAGTTATCATTATGAAACCAAAAGGAAAAAGAGCTGTGTTCTACTGTGGCTTTATTTGCAAATTGCATGGTCCCTGTAAGCAATGGGTAGCAAGTATGACATAAATATGAGTATTAGTTTCTGTTTATCTTGCTTTTCTGACTGAGACCTAACTTCCCCGTATTGGCCATAGTATTCACTACATCAGAACACGTGCAGTGATAAGAGGTCTTAGTTGCCCCCATTTGCCTAATTTGCTTCTACAATGCTGTAGGTATCAAATATGAAACTGAATTGGATGAACCTCATGAAGCACAGTTCTCAGACGACGTCATACGTGTGGAGAGATCTGATGAGCTTGAAAATATAAAGGTTGAAATGGCATGGTCAGCCTCAAACGGCCATCAAGCGGCTTCAGAGATGAGAGAAAATGTTCTGCAAGGCAGTAAGATCGAGGTTGATGATATTGAAATGGCAAAGGATGACATCAGCACCAGCCAAAGTGGTTTCTTAGCTAGTGAAGATGCTACTCCAAGCTGTGAATATCCTGGTTGTGTTGATTTCCGATCCCATTTTCATTGCAATATTTGTGAATTTGTCACTAATAAGGTAGGTACCAAACATTATTCTACTTTTAGCTTGGATCAAAATTGTTTGATTCTCTATGCTACCTTGTTTTTCATCAATAATATGTCAGTATGATATCATTCTTCTACCTAAGAATGTCTCAGAAGTGTTATTCTAATAGCGATGATTTGTGAAAATGAAAATGAGTGATGTTTTCTGAGACACCATGAATGTTCAAGAAACAAAATGTTGATAAAGCATTGTTCGTAAAAAGGATGGATGGTCTCACATATAGCAACATATTTGTATTTGAGACCGTTGTTTTCAGTGTTAGAACCCCATTGACAAGATTAAAAAGGTAGCGCAGTTTGACCGCATCCACTATGCTCATTGCTAGCCTAACAGAGAGAGAGATTCCCATAGTTTTACCAGAGTTGTACCCAGTCCTAAGCAGTCTTCAATTATCTAAATTATTTTTGTAGAAGATCTTATTGGAACGACATCAGAATGTGCACGCTAGGGGATTCCATGAAAAGAGAAAACAAAGAGAAATGTATTTTACGGGATCGACAGGCCCATGTGGATTCAAATCATGCCGGTTTGGACCCTTGAAGCAGAGACATTTTCATTGCAAATTCTGCAATTGGGCTTGCTCATCGGTGAGTAGTATGCAATTATGAGAATATCATTAGCTTCAATCATAATCTAGATTGTTTTATTTGGTTAGAAACCGTAGAAGAAAGCAATGAGAGCGATCCAACGAATTTGATGAAGATTTTCTAGTCTGTCATGCTGTTGGAATTTATCAGATGAATCTTCTTTATACCTGTGAATTTATACCAAATTTAGGCTGACTGGATGTAACAAACTCGTAGACTAATAACTTAAGGGTATTAATCAATATAATTTATCAGCAGTTTTGCTGCATTTATTTCTCTTTTATCATTAGTGTTATGTTTGCATTGTTTTTTCATTTAATTGCTTGGAATTAACTTACAATAACTTTTGTTTGTTTCATGTTTATTTCATGTTTGTATCTAAATTTGCTTGTTTAATGCCCTGTCTGGAGGGAGTGGCCGAACTATAATCAGGCCAAAGAGTGAGTATTTGCAGCTCTTCATTTGCAAAAAATATCTTCCTTGCTTCAATTGATATATTTGACGGATAAACCTGGTTTTTTATTTCAGAGAAAGCTTCAACGCTGCATTAAACACATCTCAGACAAACACAGAATTGAAATGAACCTTGATATGCCAGAAGAAGTCGGTCCTCCAAGCCCTCAATCAAGCCAGTCCCCACCCACCACCACCACATACTCACCCTCATTGGACAATGCTGCAGCTGGACCTAGTGAAGACGTAAAAGACAATACCATACCTCTAGAAGACGACCTGTTCTTCGTCTCTTATGCTGGAATTCCTTGCGATGTGGATAAATGCCTCACTGACGGATTACATTATCACTGCAAAAGATGTCCTTTTGTCACAAAACAGGTAACCCTTTTATTTCCACTTCCATTAAGTTTGGTACTGCTTACATACGTTGACAGTGGGTAGCGGGCTCACT
The DNA here is from genome assembly GCA_963924455.1 of Pelagia noctiluca. Taxonomy (NCBI): domain Eukaryota; kingdom Metazoa; phylum Cnidaria; class Scyphozoa; order Semaeostomeae; family Pelagiidae; genus Pelagia; species Pelagia noctiluca. The sequence continues at coordinate 3,289,408 of OZ004320.1, forward strand.
TTTAGGGGTAAGGTTCTGGATTCGAGACCTGGTGAAGCCATCTTAAAATTCCCCTCCCTCATCTATCCTGCTGCTCTAACATTAACATCTCTGACTTCCAGGAAAAGCAGACTATAAAATGTTGCTCGCTATGCTCGCTCTCCGTTTTTTTATCTCATCGCATTCATATGGAAGACACTTTAGATGGATTCAAACTTTTCTGTTCGTAAAAACATGACTTTAATTTCTGGTAAAATGTACTGCTGGTTGATGATCATTGAAGACTCTTCTGTGTTTTAGATTTCTAATGTATTTTGCTACGATTTTGCAAAGAAGCCTAAAAAGTTTCGCTCATTACGCTCGCAAACATTTCTTTTACAAAATCAGCCATTCAGATCCCTGAGGCTAGATTGCCAATGTTATGAATTTATATGATAGCAATTTGTGCATTTGAAGAGACCCTAGACAGCCCTATTATGAACAATCACTAAAAATCTCTGTCAGAAATACTTCGATTTTACCGGAAAATGTTCATCTTTGCATTGCTCTATTTAGTTGGGTTCTGTTATAAACGTAATATTTGTTAGACCTATGCTCAGATTTGGGAGTGAATATGAGGATCGAGTGTCCATTATCAAAATGGAATATGCTATCTTCTTGTATTTCGTCGTGGCTTGCACATGAGAGTGCTTTGCGTGTTTTGCTGTTGCACTGTGTATTCAGGGGCTATAATGTACTGTGTTTCTTGTGTTTTTCTATTATTGCGCAGGAAGAGAATTTAAAGGATCCTAAGCCATTTCAAGGCCTTAAAATTGGTAGGATTTCAGGGGCTCCTGGGGGCTTGTAGCGCAGTTTATTAGAAAATCTTACCATTACAACATGACTTCATAAATCGACTCTACTTATATCGATTGGTTGTTAGAAATATGGCAATGTCCTTTTGTGAAGCGTCATCAAAGGATTGTGTCGGGAGTTTGATAAGGTTAAAATTCCGAAGCAAGTGGAGTTAAAACATTCTAAGAATTGAAGAGTTTGAAATACAGGCTTTTTATAAGAACAGCCTTTATAAGAAACCCCAGTCTTCTAAACTACTTGAGATAAAAACAAAACAAATTTAGAAACGCGAAGCTCGTGCTTAGAAATGCATTAAAACAGTTAAAGAAGGGTAAGAAGTGGTACGTTGGTGGAAAACACATCAAAAGCAAGGAATAGCTAGGCTGGAAACCAAAGCCACATGTTCTAAAAACATGCGTGTCTTTTGAAATTATTCAACCCCGCAAGAAGGTGGTGATTTGTGAAATATTCTTATTTTTTCCACAGAAACAAGCACGTGTTCGGCACAGAACGATTCACTTGAAAGGCTACCCAGAGAGGAGAAGGCTGCGTGACCAACATTTCTCAGTCTACGATGGCTTCTGTGGGAGGACCTGCAGATTCTCCATGCCGAAAAGAAAACACTTCCACTGCAAACACTGTGACTGGCCCTGCTGTGCGGTAAGCGATTCAATTCAATACTGAGGCCAAACGATAGAAAGGAAACATGAGGAGGGATTAAAAACACCTACCACTACACTTTTTTCATTAAGCAACTAGACTCTAGGCCCAGACCCTCAATGTTGCTTAAAATTTTGCTTAAGATAACAGGCTAAATAGAATATCCCCTTATCTTCAAAACCAGTTTATTTGCACGTTTCTAGGAAAGGTAAGCTACTAAAGTAGCCAAGAAAGCCATTACCTTAATTTAATGCCTTAGTGCCGAAAGAAATAACCTGAATTCAGGGCTTGTTGCTTGTTGGCCTGTTGCTTGTTGAAAGAATGTATCTAAAAATGTTTTGCAACCAACCCAGGCTGTTTAAAAAGTAAAACTCTTTATGATTTCTTTTTCCTTCACAGAGAAAAATGCCGAGGTGTCTTAACCACTTGAAAAGAAAGCATTGCGAAGTCCTAAACGACGAGGAAGAAAACTCGATAAAGGACGAGTCCTCCAAAAAAGTCAGAACAGAAAAGCAGGATAGAGATGAGGCAACAGAGAATGGTAGACAACTGAGGGTGGATGAAAGAGATGAAGACATTGGCATTGATACACCAAATCGTGTTATTGTACTGGAGGGCGACAACGACTGTCCATTCATCATCAAAGATGTACACAGTCTACGAGACGGCAGTGAAGAGCGCCCAAATGCCATTCTGAATGGAAGAGGGGCTGAAATCAGCAGTCATCGTCTAATCGAGGCTGAGAATAGAATGGAAGCGAGACAGCCGGTCGTCCGGTCGTATGAAAAGTCTTTCAAGCAATACAAGCGTCCTTCCAACATGAATGGGCCTATTTATGTGAATGGGCACGGTTTCATTCACCACCCGGAACGGCCAATTGTCTGCCGCGTGTGCCGGGCGTTTGCCAATGAGCGGCTACCCTTGAGGAAAATGGTTGTGTATTCAAGTAGCAGTCGTGTTGAGCTGGACCTGCGCCTGACGTCACTACTATGCACGTATTTCCGCATCTCGATCGAAGACGCATTCAATAGCTATATCTGCGAGCGAGATTTCGAAGATTGGTGCAACTTTCATGCCCAGAAGATATCCGTGTACCCCGTTATCGCAGTGGAGAACGGGTACGAGACGATGCATAACTCGCAGCAAGCTGTCCCTGTGGAGGAGCACTATTCATCGTACTGAGCACCCTGTGTTACTTGAGCACCCTGTGTCATGCTGATTGAGCATACGTCGTATTGGCAACCTGTGCTGTGCTTCACCAATAGCTTAAAGTAAGAATCTATATCTATTTATTGACTTATATTATATTCCTATTTATCACGTCACATACGTACACGTGATTTGTGATGCAAACAAATTTCTCAGTCGAACTTTTAATAGGCACATTCAGAAACAGCAAGATTATTTAGAAACATGCTGAGACACGTTCTAGCACATGGTCAAACTAAAATGTCGCAACAATGTTTCTAATATTCTTGCCACTTGTAAAGTCTTTTACCGAATTTATTCTATCTCACAATACAAAACTAGCTTATCCTTATAATTTATTTATAGTTTATTTATTTATTGTTGAAATGTTGAAATATAATACATCTTCTGAACGCTCTGTAAAGCGTGGTTTCTGAAATTCTTGAATTAATACCAAAGTTTTGCATAACACAAAATCTTTTGGGAAAGATAGCAATCGTTGTATCAAGAACGGCACAATGGTTCAAAACAGGTAAGCTGTCTATTTGAAACGAGAATAACACAACTTCCACACTAGCAGTTTAACCAGCTAGATATAAACCAGGTTTTCAAATGGAAGACTCTGATTGGTTAACTCGATGATTCGAACGCTTTTGGTTGGCTCTAATAGTGCGAGTGCATTATTAGAATTTCATTTGCGAAGAGTAGTTAACGGTAATTCTTCAAAATCACATTTGTTACTTTCAAGTAATTGAAGTTGATTGAACTCACTGATCCCTGATGAGCCCTGTTAAACTCTGCCGAACCCACCTAGATGCTTGCAGAATCCTAATGACTCCTCATCCATAATTGGGCTACTGAAATCTAAGGCCATGTCCACACGTATCCGGATGTTTTTGAAAACGCATTTATCCGTTTTCGATAAAATCTGGTCCGCACGATGAGCGTTTTCAAGAAAATCTCCGTCCACACGGATACAGAGTATTCACTAACAAAAAGTTTTTGTTCGTTAAATTAACAGTGCAAAACTAAGCTGTTGACGTCATCGTTTTCAGAAAGATACGTTCTCGCCGTCCACAAGACAACATGAAAACGGAGTTTTTTAAAATTTCCATTCTGGACACCGTTTTCGAAAAGCTCCGTTTTCATCACCGAAAACTCCGGCTACGTGTGTACGGAGGGCCAAAACGGATAAATAGATATACGTTTTCAAAGATATCCGTATATGTGTGGAAATTCACGCTTCCCCCTTCTAAGCTGGCATGAAAATAACAAGGTGATTATGAAGCTTTGTGACTCAGTAATATTTATTTATGTCAACTTTATTTGATAATACTCGTTTGCAGCCCCGAAAGCTGCTTTGGACACGCTTTGAAGTTGTTAAAAGTTGGATGTAGCTTGCTTCCTGGTTATTCATTGTTTGTGGTGAACGGGTAATACTTTTTGTAAGTGCAGTTGTTTTGAACCTAGGATTGCCTGCAACCAGCAGAGAAAAAGTAGTGAGGGTGGGGGGACTCGAACTCACAACCCATTCACTGTTTTCATGGTTGTAATCACATTCGCTACGAAACTTGGTTTGAAACCCAGGGGCTGTGATTTCGATTCCTTCCAAATTCATTATGTCACTGCTTATTCTCTGTTGGTACCAGGCGTTCCTGTGTTCAGCTGATTCTTGGTTATTCGTTGTACAAGTCTAAACTCAAAGTTGAGAAATGAAAAGTCTTATCATCGTCATCAGAAAAAGGATAGTCTGAATACGAAAGAAGTGCATTGTTTCAACTCCTCGAGCTGAAAATCGTTTAAATCACATGCAACACCAACTAAACTATTACGGCATAGTGTTAAGAGAGCTGGTCTAGAAACCAAAACAAAAGTTATGAATCATCAGCCAGAAATCTTGAGAATCATGAGAGTGCACACAGATGAAAGAAAACAGTGCAAAAGTCACGTGACTGATCTGTCAATAAAGCACGATGAGGGTGCACACTAACAAAAGGAGACAATGAAAATTAGAAAGACTTTCTACAAATAGAGGCAAAAACAAAATATTCTCAGGTGCTAGACTTACCTGTCTTATGAATGAATATGGCTCCAGCGCCTTCCCAGCCTTAGCTTTGTTCTGCTTATCACATTTGCTTGATTTGCTACCAAGGGATTCGCTCACTTCCAAAGCGGTTGAAATGGGTAAAAAAGGCCATAGCTGGAATGCTCTATTGAATTTTATCGCGAGAGTTTTAGCGAAAGTTAGTGGAAAAAGTTAAAGCTGTAGCTAACAGTTTTCATTTCAATTTTAGTCCTCCCGTGATGCAAAGTAACATTATTTATAACATTCGTTCAGGTGTACCCATTTGATGAAGAATTATATGACTGAATACTATTGTACATCGTATTATAATTCTTCCACTTTGAAGGGTTTACCGATGCTATACCAATGCTAAAACCCTTAGAAGAATTGTATGATTGTACACCATTGTGTTTTAATACTTTCATTATGAAGGGTGTACCAGTGCTATCATAAAAGGAATGAACTAGTCATCGTATACTTCACTGCATTTACTGACTTAATTGACCACGGGCAAAATCTATTCTCGTTCAGGGTTTTATGCTTCTCGTATCTATATCAGAGGTAAACTTACCTCGACTGTATCCTAACTGAACTCTTACTTGGCATAAAACCTTGAACTGAGAAGGCCATTCTGTCGTATGGAAAATAACCAACACTACTCCATAGGCCTCTTTCACCATTACAGCATTAATCAAAAGCTAGCTGACTTCAGCCTCGTTGTCATACATTTCAATTCTAGCGAGGCTACTACCGCAAGCTTTTGTTTTAAACTGCAATGGCCGTTGGGTGAAAGAGGTCTATTGAGTGACCAATTGGCATCACAACAGGAAAAGACATTGCAATGTTGTGATAGCCCTTTTTTCAATCCTTTTACAAGATCTTTACTAACCCAAAATTTAAGGAAAGACCATACATGTGTGTTCCAAACAATTCAAGTTTGCACCATTTTGTCCCCTTTTATGTTGTGGATTCAGAGAGGCAAGGCTGGTTTGCATTTAGTGAGGTTCAAGAGAGTGGGACGTCATTATTGTAACTACAACATAGTGACGTCTTGTCCTCGAGCTCGATTTCATGTTGTTGCCTATCTCAGATTATGGAGCATAATTGTGGGAGTTAACGATGCGATTGTACAGCTATGAATGAAAAGTAATGCATGCATCCCTTTTTAGACAGCAGTGACAACTGCCAATAAGGTAGAATCATATCAATGACAACAACTACACTGGTTTTTCAATATCGCTGAGCTGAAAATTGCTGCGAACATTCCCATCATCCATGATATTTTGTCCTAGGCATCATATCCTCACTGCTTTGGTGCTACATTTTGAAAATATTGTATCATTAACGTTTCTCTAAGAATTTTAAATGATGTTGAGAATAACAATACGACAACCAGGCTAATTTTGCTGAGTTGAAAGTTGCTGAAATATTACCACCATTCTTGAAAAATCGGCCTAGCCATCATCTTTGGTGCTTCCATTTTGAAAAAGCCCACTGTTCATTCATAACTTTACATAGGCATCGTTCTCGGCCTATTTGAGTTTTAGGTATGAAGTTAGATTTTAATCAGTTGTTGAATTAAGTGTAATTTATTTATTCGTTTATTTTCCCTGAGACATTCAAAATACGTACATTTGGGGTCCACGCAAGAAGCTGCAATTTGCGAAAAATAACGTCACTCACTTGATAGTTATTTAAAGCAATGATCTCGATCTCTAGTTAGTAAGTACAAGAGACTTAGCTACAGCGAGAGCTGTGGATCTCCCCTTGGAAAGCCTATACACATATGTTTCCTACATCCTTGCTTTCGTTAGTTGTTAATTTTTTTGGCGGACCCTAATGCTGGCAGGCAGATAGAGCAACAGCCTTCCTCGACACTAGGCCTATAATCATTAATTTCCTCGGACCTCCTAGGACGAGTTGGGATTAAGGGAATATCCTCTCAAGCATAATCCGTTTAGATGGCACCTGGCTCAAAGATTGAACGTTCTTAACCAAACACGAGAACAGACTAGATACAAGTTTCACCAAATCTAAGCAGTAGGCGCTACAATATACACTAAAATTGTTAGACTAAAAGTCGTACAAGTTTATATTCCTTTCAGTCCTTGGAAGAACTGACTCCAAATTTACAGAATGACTTTTAGAATGAAGTATACGTTTTTTTACGAGAACAGTCCTGTATAAGGAACACCAGTCTGAGATTTGATTTGTATTCCCTTTGCTATCTCAAAAACCTCTTCAGATAGACATAAGTTAAGTTCAACAAAATAAAGCTTCAGCCTAGAAACGTAATTCAAGCACATTTTTGAGATGGAAAAGGGTGTTGAATTAGTGACATATCACTTCAAAACAGAAAACAGGCAGCTGAACGAAGTCAATGCTGAATGTTCGTTTAAAAGGACGTGTTAAGTTTCTACAAAATAATTACTACAAAATAATAATCGCATTTCCTTTAGACATTATTCTGTTGAAAGTAGGCAGCACGCCCTTTTTAGTAGAAAGATTTGCAGTCCTACTCCTTCTAGGGGATGCTCATGGAAACATCTGTGAGTCTAGTTGCTTAACTCGTAACTTTTTTAGAGAATATTTTCAGCATTATTTCCATTTTACGTAAATTATTTACACTCGCATAGACAATTTATTTATAAATATACACATTTGTATAGCTATAGTGTATTTATTTAATCGTCAGATTCAATATTGATAACGGTGAAATTATTGGATTGTGAAATTTATTTTTGGTTTTTTTCGTCCAATCTGATGAAACTTTGAGAAAACAGAGAGTTTCAGCCAACACCCCACACGTATAAATGCTGATGAACACTTGAAGTTGTTTGTTTTGATGATATGAGTGTTACATTACTCTTACGTAAAAATTCAGGGGTCGCGGGTTCGAGTCCTCCTCTAGTCATGTTGTTTCTACAACTTTCTCAGAAAAACTTTCCTTGATTTGATGTTTTGATTTGATGAACATGAAAGTTTTAGTGAAAACTCAACATTTTGCAATGTTGATGAAGTAGAAGTTATTCTAAGCAGCAAGCGAGCCAGCATATTTGTATGTTAACTCAGTTCAGGACTGTGGCAACTTTAAACCTGGTGGAATTGAAGCCTGTACCACCATAATTAATGTCCGAGAACGAATATCCTGAGTACTCATCTATCGTTCTCGTAAGGATGGTCAGTTGAGTTGGCTGAAGCATTAATAAGTCAAAAGCTTCCAGGATGTACTACACTCATTTTTTATATAAGAAACTATGACAAATCTTTGTATCAGAGCTTCTTAGCTATCACCCTTATTATGGTACGAAAACTTTCTTAACAAGTTTCTAATGAACGGTTTCTTATAAAAAAATGAGTGTAATTCAAGGGTCGTGAGTTCAAAACCTGGTCTAGTCATGTAGTTGAAACAAATTATCTAGAAGGCTCTTCCGTGATACTTATTCATACAATAAGCTCCTAGAACCAGATTCAGGGTTATTTCTATCTGTCTGTCCAAAAGTGTGCGAGATATTAAAAGAATTAATTAATTTTACTAGACTTTTAGGGCATTCTTATATATCAAAAGGGCAAGGGGGCACTGTAAATAGTAGAACCTCATCAGTGTGGTGCCCATTATGGGCTTTACTGATTCAGAAGCTAGATGTGGATGTACGTTCCTGAAAGTCAGATATGGTAATCTTAAAGCTGACAGGGCAGATGAGGGAGGGCGAATTTACTCCATTCACCGAGTAGTTCAGACATGACAGTCTCTAAAAATCCTCCTATAGATGCTTCTCTGTGCGAGAATGGTAGAAGAATGGTTGAACGAAACACTTTTCAATAGTTTTTCCGACGTATTCATTGAAAGTTTCATTCCTAATAAGCTATTAAAGATATCCAACAAACTCACGAATTTTCCCAAAATTCCGACAGATTTCTCACCAGGGGATGACGGTCCCCTTGCCCCCCTAGCCACTGGTTCCTGCAAAAGGGGAACTGTATGCAAAATAACGTATCGATCCTAATTTTTCCTTACGAAATTTCAAGCCTAGGCAGCCTCGTTTTGAACGTGTCACATAATCAAAACGAGGTAAGCTTTCTTGATCACACAAATTTCAAGCATGGCCTCCCGAAGGTGTTTCGGAAACTTGTTTTCAAACGGTGCAAGATATTGTAGTCAAAAGGTAAGTTCTTCCTTCTATCTTAACTGGCTTTTGATCTAAGAAATGTTTTGATTGTACCCTTTTACTTTTGTGACATTTCACTTCCTAAAGATAAGTATGCAAGCTCTTTTTGTGCGTCAGGAGGTTATAGTATAGGCCAGCTAGCTGCAGCAGCCAGGGTTGCCAGGGGGTGTTATGTAATTTCAAGACAATTTGTTTCCCATTTAGAACTTGGTTAAATTATTTGTAGATGGAAATTTTCATGATCATAGATTTACATTCAAATATCTTTTTGTGTTGTTCTGCATTGCTCCACAACTCTAACTACCCCAATCTTGTTGGAATAGCGTTTTGAATATATCTGGCAATCCTGTTTTTTTAAACATTTTTGGCTCATTTTAAGCTCATTTGAAGGGTTGTGTTAGGCATATTACATGAGTTACAGTTAACGCTCAAACTGCTACTCATAATCAAATATCTCGTTTTTCAAAACGAACAGGTGTGCCTCGTTCTGAAATGCTAAAGGCTGTGCAGCTTGCCCAGCTACAGCAAGCGAAGCAGAAGGAAACATTTGTTCTTGATTCATTCTTTATTTTGTTATTGTTTGTAGCCTACAAACTGTATAAACAAGCTGTATAAACAAATAATTTATTCTTGTTTTGATGTTTTTCTTTATGAAATAAAGCAATGCAACATCCCTGGAGTCATAAAGTTACGGTGCTGAAACACAAAGAACAACACTGTACAAGACAGCGTTTTTCAGTTACCCCACTGTTTTTTTCAAAATATCTGTAAAACCATTACTTGAAGATACAAACAACCTCTAGACTACCAGCCTAGCTAATCTTCCTCCCTTCATTGACTTGGCAAGTCATTTTCATTTCATTTAATTTAAAATTCCATTTTAATACAAAAGACACAAAACTTAATAAATACAATTAAATACAATACAACAAAACGAATACAATGCAAATCAATAATAATTAAATGTTAAATCTTAGTCTATTTGCACATAAATGAAATTTCTTAGGAGGAACTCTCCTAGTAGTCCGGAGACTAACGAGAGGAAGGCACCCCCAATGTTGGAAACATATTTTGTGTTGGCAGAGCATTAACATTGCACTTTTGAATAAAAAGAAAACTATTTCTTGGCAGAATTAAAAGGAAACTAGAATAATTTTCTAAGATTTCTTTTGAATGAACATTTGGACGCAGAGTTTCTTATTTCTCCCAGAAGGTCATTCCACATTTTTGCCCCCAGGTAGCGAATGGACTTCAAGCCATATTGAAGACTATTTTTCTGAGTAAGGAAAACATTACCATGATGAGACTGCCTTGTAAAGTGTTGATGAATGCGAGAATTTAAAGAAAAGAAATAGTGAAAGCAAGAGGGGTTAATTTTATTGAGTGATTCATATACAAAGCTTAGTATTTTAACTCAAAAGATATCTTGAAGTCTTAACAGCTTGAGGTTTTTGAAAATTGGAAGAGTGTGAGACATAAAATGCTCATGGGATATAGCTCTCACAGCCTTCTTTTGAAGTTTGAATATAGGGTCGAGATATGAATCATAAGTTTTACCCCACACGGTGATACCATATTGTAAGAATGACATAAACAAGGCATTGTAAACATTAATCAATGTGTGAGTTGGAAGCAGACTTCGAATTTTGAAAAGTATGCCACATGTTTTGGCTAGTTTTTTAGAAAGCTCCGACAAGTGATATTTCCAACTAAGATTTTCATCCAAAAGGAGGCCTAAGAATTTTATGTTATTTGCTCTAGTGATATGTTTTTTACCTATTTTAATTACTATGTCAGGAGGGATCATCGTGTAGGAAGAATGAAAAATAACGTTAGTTTTGCTAATGTTTAGTGAAAGTTTATTTGCATCAAGCCACTTTTTTACAAATTTTAATTCTTTGTTCACTTTCTTTGCAAGTTTGTATATTGAATCACAATCAAAGTAAATATTTGTATCATCTGCAAAAAGATAAAACTTCAGTTTCTTTGACACACTGAGTAAGTCGTTAATGAATATAAGAAAAAGCAGTGGGCCCAGCACTGACCCCTGTGGGACGCCGTAGAAGACATCTCTGCAGTTTGTAGAATGCTGTTATTTGAAAAACTTGAAAGACTGCTGCCTGCTTCTCTTAAGCTTCTGCAATAAATGTTTCCATGTTGTTGTCAAAGAAATTGCTGAGAGGGAAATAAGAAGCAAGTAGTCTGGGCTTTCTACTCACAGCTCTTTACAGCTTCAAGCTCAGCTCTTCAGCTAGGAAAATACAAAGCAGCACAGTAGCCTCAGTCCCATTTTGAACAGGAAAAGGTGTTTATTTTGGCACAGGTTTTGTCACGTTAGATTAGTCCCAGTATGAGCAGAATTGGTTTGGTGCGAGCCTCCATCCCATGATGAGGGATTTCTTGGACTTATCTAATAAGTCTAGGGTTGTGCCTACTCCCAGAAATTATTTGACTACGTTATACCTGTGGGCTAGGTTTCAGAAGTTTGCAAGCCTCGGCAACTAGTTTTGCAGTGTGAAAAAAGTGGCAGTTGCACATAAGATCTCGAGATTAAAAGGATGTGTATTGATTGCTAGTTCACCTCCTAAAGCACACTGTATTTTGATAATGATGTCACACAGCAGATATAATTACTAGATCATCATGGATTAAAGAAAACTTTCTTTACCTTTCAAACAAAACAAAACTATACCATAAAAATCGTATAGCAAATAGTTTACCTACACTTTACCCAGGGTGAATCTGAGTTTTGATCTAGGCCAGAGATTTTTTCCTCCAAAATTTTTCTATACCATAATTTGACTCAAAATTGCACCAATTTTTTGTCGTTGGTTTCAAAATACATGAAATTCACTAAAATCCAGTACTTTTGAGCCAAAAAGTTGCGCAAAATTCAATTTTTAACTTTATTCCGCCAAAGATCTTGTAGAAATTGTGCCCTCAGATTCACTCTGGTACATCACAGAATATCTCTAATCTTCTCTTTTGAAATCAATAGCTAAACATTAACATTTAAGCATTAAGCCTTCATTTACTGAAATTAATTGCTATTGCTTCTAATTTTCCATTGTTAGTATACGACCTGAGCTAGGACTGCTTCCTTGGGTTGTTTCAAGTACTTATTTCTACCTGAATTCATAAGGCATCAGCTAACACAGGAACTTATATTTTACCAGAGCAGCTTCCGCCATTCTCATATCCATCATCAGGTCTTGAACCTAGGTTTTTACCCACAAAAAGCGAGTATGGTAACCAGGACAATGAGTTAGCATCATAACCTCAAGGTGTATCCAACTCTAGCTTATCTGCAATGAGATATGAATTCAAGTTTCAGAATAAATCCTTCTTCAGAGCTATGTTTATATTAACACAAATTCATTGTTCCAGGTTCAAGACTTAGTGATGCCATATGAGAATATTTCTAGATGATATTTTGCACTTATTAGTCTTAATTGAAAAAATAAAATTGAATTTAAGTGAGGAAACCAAATCAAACTAATAAATGTCTTGATTTTTCAGCCTGGTATTTCTGCATCTACATCAAGATGTAAGTTCTATTTTTTGAAACTTGACTTCAACTTTTTATTTGTCTATGCTTAACTTCTAACTTTCTATGAAGATCAAGAACATCTATCATAGATGCTAAACCAATGTTGAGTTTTAATAAGCTTGAGTGTCAGGAATCTTATACAATTTCTCTTGAAATCAGATGTTGAGAGTCTATGAACAGGGTTGTCCAGGTAAGGTTCAGAATGTTGGGTAAAAAAATCTAATAAGTGTTAGTGGAGGGCAGGATGCATTTATGTTGCTCGTAGTTAAATTTAGTAGTTCAGTATTTGAGGTATTTTAAGCACAAAGATTTGATGTATGGCATATAATAAAGCTTTTCCTCAGACACTTCTTCTAGTTATGTGTCAGAAAGTTGTCTAGAAGCTGGTGTAAAAAAAAGCTATTATATGTTTCCCATTGTTCTACTTTCCCTTTTTTACAGTAGCACTTGTAACCAAAGACTGCTTATACCTGTTAGCTATGATTTTGATAGGGTTGATTTCAAAAATGACTGTGCAATATGGATAATTGTAAGGGATAGACTTTACTCAGAAGTGTGTTTCAAATATTCTTTTACGAACTCTCCTATCAGTCTAAAATATTATTGATAGTGGTAGCCTTTAATTAATTCTAAACCAACTCTAAGCCCTCCTTTTGTTTGAGCTAGGGATAGGGATTTCAGTGCTAGGGATAGGAAAAAAAGGTTAACAGCTTATTTCGATAATGGTCTCCTCGGTGGCAGCACAAAATTTCCCTTCTTGATTAGTCAATTTGAAGGAAACTACACTCTTTCTAAAGAAAAAAGAGGGCAACAATCTTCTCACCTAGTAAAATGTTCATGGACGGGTCTACCCAAAGCCTCAAAAGCAAATAAAGCCCCTTGAGGTTTTGAGAGCTTTTATGTTCCATGTATTTTTTATGCAGCAAATGGTGAAATTGCTCTTTTGAAGATTTGTTTGTCAAGTGGAGCTCTGAAAACAAAGCCAACCGTCAGTAGTTTTTCGTGACCAAGCCCAATTTTCACTTTTTTTTACTATGAAACCAGTGCTCAGAAAAACCAACAATGTGGAGAAATGACTGATTAGGTCACTGAAGATGGAGATGGAGATTGAACGTGTATCTTGCAACTCAATTCATGATTTTTATCCTTGATGCCTTTACCATTTGACTTTTGGCCTTGAAAACAGATAACTTTTTTTGGCGGGTAAGCAAGCCTCAAGATTTTAAGAATCATAACTGCAAGACTACTTTAGATTCAAAACAAGCAAATTGGCCCCACTATGGCATGCTGTAGCAATCAATACAATCATTAACACAGGGCAGCAGAACAGACGTCTAAAGCATTTGAAGTAAGAGAACACTTTCAGAACATTTCAGCCTGAAAAAAAGAGGGATATTAAGAACACCTGGAGCAGCTAGCAAAATATTCTTAGAAATACAATCATTAACACAGGGCAGCAGAACAGACATCTAAAGCATTTGAAGTAAGAGACATTTTCAGAACATTTCAGCCTGAAAAAAGAGGAATATTAAGAACACCTGGAGCAGCTAGCAAAATATTCTTAAAAAAAACAGTGTATATCTTTGAAAATTCTGTATCTGGCAACCATTATGGAAACCTGGCAACCCTGATCAAAACATTCGAGGAAAAATGGCGAAAGGAAAGAAAGTGAGAGCGGGGAAAGAATCGCAAACAAGTGAGTCGATGCAAAATAAGAATGTATGCGGCAATCGATTGAACCCGGTTGCTAAAATACTACTTCAAGGACTGTATGATGAAAACAGTGAATTATGCAGACTACAGGGAATGTGGCATATTTTGAAGAAGATCTGGAAGGAAGTGACTGACTTCTGGAAGGCCAATATCCATATCAGCAATCTTCAAAACGATGATGTTCTTGAAGAAAATTTCCCCACATCGAAAGATTATTTTGAATTTCTAAGATCCAATCCACCTGCTCGGAATTTCAGTCTCAATTCTTCTTTTATCAACTTGAGTTTGCCTCTTTTCGTCGGAAGGTGTACCTCGGATAGCTACCTAGTCAGGATGAATCCATATATTTACGAGCCGGTAAATTTTCCAAAGTTCAAGGGACTGCAAATTAACATGATGCCTTTCATTATGAACGTGCAAGACTTTTCAAAATGCTGCCTGCCCGACTATTTGGAGAAATATTGGGAAAAGTTGATAAGTAGATGCCCCCTAGAAAATGAGCAGATTGGGCAAGTGGGGTATTTGACAATCCATGAAAGTTTTGTGCAAGAAAATTCCTCACAGAGGAGATCTGGAATTCACACAGAAAGGCCTGGAGCAGTCAGATTGCAATTGGAGGGTAGGGGAGAGGAAGATGAAGCATCCCCATCCGATGCAGCGGATGGTGCTAATGATAGAGATGCTCCAGGTGGCAAACATTACGGTGATGGGTACTCTTTGGTGCGAAGATTTAGCTTTGATTGGGGAAGTGGGGATCTCAGACGTCTTCAGGAAACGGCTGTAGTAAAGGACGGCATTTACATGGCATCAAACGTGGATGATAGTTGCGAAATATACAACTGTGAAATCATGGATGATAGCCTTATCGGGGAGCATGGTGATATTGAGCATCTGAGGGGTTATTTGCCACCAGGCCACGTATTGCAGGGAAATTGCCTTTATTGGTTCACTGATCGCACCCCCCATGAGTCGTTGCCGTTGAAAAAAAGCATGAGAAGACAATTCTTTCGACTTGTGACAAGTAAGGTGTCGCTCTGGTATGAAGACCACTCGACAAAGAATCCTCTGGGAGTGGAACCTGATTCAGAAAAGACAAAGATTGTCAAAGGATCGAAATTTGATAAAAAGGGTGTTGTTATTGCTTAAACTGAACATTGTTAGTTATCAAGCTTGGATAAAATTTTCAATGTTGTTTGAGGGATATGAAAAACTCATGGAATTACAAATTGTAATTGTAGCCTTCCTTATCGGACTCCTTGTATAATTCATTCTTATTATTTCACCTTGAAAATAGTGCTAAAAGTTAATTTGCATACTTTTTTGATTTCTGTACTTGTCTTTTTTTATCATTTTTCAGTTCATATTTTCAAATTGAATTAATCATGATTAGTGAATAATGCATTTGTATCCTCTATATGATGATAAAATCAGACAAGATGGATTGCAGTGTTTCTAGTTGCTTCACTGGGGAGAGGGGATGATGGGGAGATAGTTTAGCTCTAGGGTTTTCATTTGTCAGTCACCTGTTGTAAGCTTAAATCACTAATATCTTAAATATCTTGTATTGTAATCTAAATTGAAATAACGAATTCTCAAAACCTTTGTTAATTTACTTTGTCTTCATCTGCAAAGATAGACTGTACAGACCATAATCACAGTATTGATTCATCACAGCAGTGCAGAATCATGACCAAAGTAATAAGAAACACCAAAGTAGTGAAAGAATCACCAAAGTAGTGATAGAATCAACAAAATAGTGATAGAATCATGACCAAAGTAGTGATAGAATCTCCAAAGTAGTGATAGAATCACCAAAGGTATGATAGAATCACCAAAGGTGTGATAGAATCACCAGTAGTAATAGAATCCCTAAAGGTGTGATAGAATCACCAAAGTAGTGATAGAATCTCCAAAGTAGTGAAAGAATCACCAAAATAGTGATAGAGTCACCAAAATAGTGATAGAATCACCAAAGTAGTGATAGAATCAACAATATAGTGATAGAATCAACAAAGTAGTGATAGAATCACCAAAGTAGTGATAAAATCAACAAAGTAATGATAGAATCACCAAATTAGTGATAGAATCACCAAAGGTATGATAGAATCACCAAAGGTGTGATAGAATCAACAAAGTAGTGATAGAATTGCCAGTAGTAATATAATTGCCAAAGGTGTGATAGAATCACCAAAGTAGTGATAGAATCAACAAAGTAGTGATAGAATCAACAAAGTAGCAATAGAATCAACAAAGTAGCAATAGAATCAACAAAGTAGTAATAGAATCCCCAAAGTAGTGATAGAATCAACAAAGTAGTGATAGAATCACCAAAATAGTGATAGAATCACCAAAGTAGTGATAGAATCACCAAAGTAGTGATAAATCACCAAATTAGTAATAGAGTCCTCACCGCAGTGGTTTTTACCCATTGCAGTAGCGCTAAACAAACACCATAGTTTGCAAGATAATTCACCACGCATGATAAACCACTACAGTACGCAATATGATATTCATATTACATATGATATTCATAGTTTTGCTAGAGTAAAGCCATTGGCTATGCATAAGCAGGGTTTGATTTCAAATAGTTGAATTGTTAGATTTTATTCAGCAATCTGGCATACTGCAGTGGGAAATAAGAACTAGTTTTGGAATTCAAGAAATGTGCTGTTTTAACTACAAATTTGAATATTAATTTGTTTTCTTTCAAGGGGGGAAATCAATGCAGAATCTACTAAAGAACCAATCAACTAGACAATGGAGCTCTAGTAATAGGATGTAAGTATTTTATTATCTCCTATTGATATTCTTCCCTGTTACATAGTAGTGGTCTTGCGATGCATGTCACTTTGTCAGGGGTTCATGGGTTCAAAACCTGGCAGAATCATACCAAAGACGTCAAAATTGGTGCTAATTATTTGATTTCAGGCATAGCTTATGCTAGCCGTACACGAGAGTATTTTGCTTCGGAAAAGTGTAATTCGTGCCATTTTGCCTTAGCAATTTTCTTCAGGGTGCAGCAGTAAAGTCGTAAAACATTTTGTTTTTCCATCGGAAAGTGAAATATCCAACATGTTTGATTTATTTTAGCATTCGTGCTATTTTGCTTACAGTTTGCAATGTTGTAAGCAATATTACTCATAGCAAAACATATCAAAAATGCTATGCATCTATAAACCAGCAGCTTGGTGCTTATTTATGTTGGGTGTTTTAGAATTCCTGTTTCATTGAAATATTCTTTTGTACTTGTTTTTCTGTGCTGAAAAATAAAATATTTTGAATTCATTAATAAGGGATATTATTATGTAATCTATTATATTTTGATGTTGCAGTTAAGAAGATAGCACTTTTTCAATGTCTTTGCTTTTTTTCTTGAATTCATTAAAGTTGCTCAAATAAACTCAAACACGGAGAACTAATAAGACTTTTCCAAATTCAAAATCATGACTGAAGCATTTTGAATATATTGAATATACCGAATGCCTTATGCACTTATGTGAACAAAATTACTAACAATGTAGCAAACAGAGTAAGCAAAATGGTACACATGCCTTTAGATATTTTGATTCAGAAAGTAAAGCAAAATTACTTGCGCCTTTACTGCTGCACATTGAAGAAAATTGCTTAAGCACAAATGACACTTTGCATAAAGAAAATACTCTCTTGTGCGTCTGGCATTAGAGGTTGGTTTTTACTTCAGTGATATATTTTTTCTCATTGCATTGTCCTTCATCTCTGATGATACTTTCCTCAATCATCTACCAATTGCACAATCTGGTTGCACAATATGTTCCATTTTTACTTATCTTGTTTGTGATACTTCTAGATGACCTTTTACAAACTGTGTTTTTTCTTCTTTTAGATTATCAGCTTTAGCATCTGAGAGAGTCAGTACTCATTTGGCAAATATCAATTTTGAGCCTTCAATAGCCATCAGTAAGTAGCCACTTTCAATCCATATATTTTTGATCCAGCAAATGTTACATATAGGTATTTCATCTTATTCAGTCCAGGGTGCTTTAGGGTTCATTTATATGGAGAAAGAGTCACCTTCAGCCCCATGTCACACGCTTGCTTCTTTTTCCATGCAGTTTTGTGGACTTAACTCTCTTAATTTGCATGTGAAGGTAAGCACTTTCTGTCCAAGGTGGATGAGTATCCTATGAAAAATCAAATTATACCAGAGCCAGCTACTGCAATTAACGTATGCCACCACCACGTCTCCAACCCGGTTGTTGTGGATACAGGCGAGTCTGCTAACCACTGTCCTAAACTAGGACAATAAGCTAGCATAGTAACCTTCAGGTGGTCTCAACTTTAGGCTTATCTGCACTAAGGCACTTATTCCTGTTTTGGATTAAATCCTTCCTCAGAGCAATATTGTGTTAAAATTGATCCATAAGGCATGGTCTTCCAGAGTTAATTAAATTGTAAAAAAGCAGTCTATTGCAATTGATATATGCCTCCACTAGGTCTCGAACCCAGGTTGTTAAGGACATAGGCAACCCCATGAAAATACGTCAGGACAGTATTCTAGGAAATGTCATGAAAAATGTGCGAAAAATCATTCAAATAACACAGTTCTAGATTCCCTGGGAATATGATACCCCAGTATGGCGGGTCCCTGGGTGCTGTTCTGTTCCCCAGGGAGATGTTATCAGCACTGTGGTGTATACCATCCAGTCCTATAGAGGGTATTCGTTACTATGGAGGGGTACCACTAGTACTGCAGGTTGGTACCATGAGGACTGTGGTGGAGGGTTGTCATCAGTACTGTGGAGGGAAAACCACAAGTTCTGTGATGGAGATAATATCAAAGTACTTGAGGGTTTCCTTGAGGGTTTCCTCCACAGTACTGAACATCCTGCACATGTTTTCCTCAGGGTGACTATGCGGGTTTCGTGCATACAGTTTATTGAAATGTTGGTAAGTTGCTGCTTTTTAAAATTCCATGCACCAGTTCACTATGAACTTCATATCAACCCAGATCTTTGTAATCAACTCAACAAAAGATTGACCAAAGTCAGCCTAAGAATATGCCTTTCTGGTTCAGAAGGTTTAAACCCCTACCTACTGTTTCTTTTTCTGAAAATTCTTATTCGTTGCAGCGACTGTGTTCAGATCTCCGCTCGACGTGATCTCGGCGGGTAGCGTGGATACGGATAGCATCGAATCCTCGGCAGAGCTGACGGATAGTGACATATTCTCGAATGAGGAGGAAGCATTGTCGGGGACCATCATGAGTATATTTAACGTGACGAGATACAGGGGTGAGAGGTGGAAGCTTCCTGAATGACAATCCATGGATGGTTTACCGCGCGTCGTAGAGCACTGATACGGTGGAGAAGATACTGCCGCGTTGATGACGTGGCAGGATGTGAAGACGTGGTAATATTGAAACGCTTGATACCATTTTAAGTTTTAGTGTTTTATTCTAATTGTATCTTGTATTAATCATAATCAATTCAACTGTGATTATGTTGTTAATGAAGTGTGAGGTAAAGCTGACTTGTGAATTTCTTATGTTGCGCTTCATACTGATTTGGTGATTTGGGATTTGGATTTGATTTAATTGATTCGAGTGATTTGAATGTCAAGATACCTAAAACGAAGCTACACGTTGAAATTGAATCGGAAGACGATCGATTGTGTCGATTAATACTCTTTTTTTAATAAGAACCAGTAAATTTGACTTGAAGCTGGCTGTTCTTAAATATTCCTCTATTCTCAGCCTGAAATTTTCTTAAATTGTACTTACTCGATTGTAATGTTTTTAAAGCCTGTTTTTCCTATCAGCTGTGTTAATTGTTAGAAACTGCTACTTTTCTAGCCCATCCGACATACAATTAGGCTGCCAATTTGCTTGTCCATCTATATCTCTCAGTCTTATGGTTATTTCTGATAATTCGTGTGCTGAGCAAAAATAGCCAGCTTCAGCTTGTTCTTAGCTTGTTCTTAACATTTGGCAGAGTTTGAGGCTCGCGTTCTTATAATTCTTTTCTTATAAAAAAGAGTGTATTTATAGACGAGAAAGAAAACAAATAAAGAATCAATTGAGAAGAAAAGGGGAGGAGCGTACTCTGATGCATCCGAATAATGTTTTCCTCTCGTAGGGATTTTCAGTAAATATGTATATGAATGTAGTACGGAAAAACAAACTTCACCACCGCTAACCTAAACAGAAAACTTGCAAATTCCTATGAATTCCCCCTTGTAATACAGGAAATACACTCTTTTTTTAAAAGGACCAGAAAGTTTGATTTGAAGCTGGCTGTTCTTAAATATTCCTTTGTTTTCAGCCTGAAATGTGCTTAAATTGTTCTTACTTTAAAATGATTTGGAAGCCTGTTTTCCCTATCAGTTGTGTTAATTGGTTCAAATGTGGACTCTCTTGACCATCTGATTTATCTGTATACTGTCTAATTTGCTTGTTTTGAAATTATTTGTCTGTCTCATTCTTATTTCTTATCATTCTTATATTGACCTTAAAATGGTCAGCCTCGGTTAGTTCTTAAAATGTTCTTATGATTTGGCAAAATTTGAGGCTCGTGTTCCTATATAAAATTGTTCTTATAATAAAGTGTATTGGGTCTGGAAAAATATGGAAAAATCTGTGGTTTTAGAACTTTTATAGAGAGGAAGAATATTGATAAATCTTTTTAACTTAAGTAGGGAAATTTATGGTTTTTTGAAATATTTGTTTGAATTTATGGGTTCAGAATTGAATTTCTATTTAGGTTTTGCGTAGGGATGAATCTTCAAGGCGATAGGTTGCTATATTGTGCGTGGAAGCACTATCACGTGCTCAAGTAGAAGGGAGGGATGAGGGAGTGCGATGCGAGTGGAAAAATGGCTTCCAACTGCGGGGATGTGATCAACGTTGAGAAGTGGCTAGATGAGAGCAAGGGGTCTTTTAATCCACCTGTCTGTAATAAGCTAATGTGAGTATGCAATACCGTGTCGATTTTAGAATTTGTTAAGCTCTCAGCATCACAAGAGACGGAAATAAGGAGGTTGTGATACATACAAAAACAGCCTTGATCATAACGTCCTTAAATGGCCTAGCCATCACTTTTTCAGGAGTGCCATGTGGGCAGGGAGCGTAGGGGGTACGTGGGACTCACCGCCCAGGGACAACATCCCTCCCATCAATAATTTGCATCTCGCACTGACGCAATCTATCTAGATTCAGTTTGTCCCAATTCTTGCGCATACTGGATATAAGTATTTCAAATCTCGGTTTAACATTACACAAAGTCATGTGTTGTTGTTCAGGGACTGATCCATATAGGTATATATATATAATAGTATACGATTAGAACATCTCCTGATGAGTGGGAAACCACGAAACAGGCTTGTCGAGATGAATGAGTAGTTTCTTGTCTCTTTTCTATCAATTTGTATATATCACTCTCTACTCTATGTATTGAGCACTCTCACGGAAAACCGACATACAGACTTTGTAATAGTATACACGCACAAACAACAGTGAGGTGATATTGTAGTTTTTCTTGCTGGAAAAATTTCTAAGTGATGGGAGAGATGCTGTCCCAACTTTTGTGTATATGTAAGTGTGGGGCCCATGCAACATGTTAAGATGAGCATCTCTCCACTACTGAAAGTGGTCTGAAATTGCTATGGGTTGTTTATCTTAGGTTAAAGTTCACATTCTACATACTGGCCACAGGTCAAAGGAGCAAGAAAATATGGCCAGTATTTTAAGACCATTAGCTAAAATATGTTTTTAAAAAAAATTTCTTATAAGAGGAGAATGCCTCATAACTTCTCAACAGTTGGCTACAGACAGTTTTCACCCCATATCAGGGCTCATCAGTGTAGCTAGACTGTTCAGGACTCAAAGTCAACTTTAGAGCTACATGTCAAATCTAATGAGTATGCGTTCTTCCCAAACTTAAAATTTCTTATGATTATACAAACTAAAATTATCATTAGAATATAATTCATTTGTACTTGTTATTGTTTAAAGTACTAAGTGGCCCTGTTTTGCATGGCCATGCTGTGGCCCTAAAAAGTGACCTGTGACCTATGAAAAATAACTGTTGGGATATTTCAGATGATTGCTAATATTATGGCCTATGTGCAAGTATCAAACTTATATATACAAACCGATGTAGAATTCGATCAATTCTTGATTATACTACTAACTATTATGAAACTATTAGAAAATTTTATATAAAGAGAGATGCTCATCTAGCTTTAGTAAACAGAGGGTTTAACTTTTGAAAAGGAAATAATGAACAAGGTTTGGGGGTAGTTCTACCAGCCGTGAGCCCTCAGTTTTATCAGCATTTTGACCTCTCCTTGATTTTCTCCAGCATCTCCGAGATTGAGATTGTCTATAACATCTCCAAAATAATTTTCAAAAACAAAACAATGTTTCTCTCACCTCCAACGTGTATGACATCTCTGACGTTTCTGTGTTTTAGAACTGGCCCATTTTGAGTAATTGAATGTCACCATCCCGATGTACCAGCCTTTTGCTCCACTGTCTATGCCTTCTTGTTCTTCTGCTTGAGTTAGTCGCAGTTACTTAGGGGGGGCTAGGTGGTGCGGTCACCCTCCAATATTTTCAGAAACATTGGATCCTTTTGTTTTAGAGCAACCAGCTAGGGAGACTAGGCTAGAACGGGCTAATTTATTTTAAATTAGCTTGTTCTGGCTAATTTCAGCCGGTGTTGGCTAAAAACAATTTATTGTCTTGAGAATTTTGGGGCCCAAACGGGCTAAAACATCTATTTCTTGGATTTCCAGGAACCGGGGCACTATTTTGACGTGATATTTGAGTTCTATGCATCAAGAAACGAGGATTTATGTAAAAAGAATAGGGGGTCTCTTGGGCGGAAGTTTGAGAGAAATGCAACTTTAACTTTTGTGACGTATTTCGATTGTTTTTCCGATGCGATGAAGTCCACGTAATGACGCACGTGCTGTGCAGGGAAGCTTAAGAAACAAGGCTTTTATGAGTGCAATATTAATAAGTAGGCATTTTTGTAATTTACGTTGTATTGATAAACAACTTATTAGAAGACCTCACTATAGAAACTTACAAAGCTGGTTTTTAAGTCTGAATTATCTACTTTTTTCATTTCGCCGCAAGTGTTTGCTTCTTCCTGCTTGAGGCCTGGCCGGCACCCTTGTACCATTAAGTCTTATTTTCTGGCTTAATGCTATTTACCTTCCCTTAGGTATGGAGCAGGACAGCTAAAAGTCATGTATGTTGGTGGACCTAATATCAGAAAAGATTATCACATGGAAGAAGGAGAAGAGGTTTGACTAATTCTTTGTTAACTACCTCCAGTGGCGGCGCCAGCCGCCAAGGAGTGGGGGGGACAAATGCACGACAGAGGCCCGGGGGCGGAGCCCCCGGAAAATTATTTAGGGCCACGCCCTTTACAAACCAGGGACACGCCCTTTTAACGCTAGGAACGCCTTTTTAAATGCTGGAGACGTTCTTTCACCAAAAGCTCTATTTACATTAGGAAGTTCCGTTCAATTTCATAGACACAGATATAACCTTGAAGTTGGTTAGTGATATAGCTAAAATTTTAAAAATCGAATAGTTACAACAGGAGCTTGCGGTGGTTAGCTAGTTTCTACCAATTTACTGAGCTTGATATTGTCGGCAATGTTACGTTTACTACTAATTTGAACAAGATCTTCAAGCCTGTCGGGAGACATAGCTGCCCACAAATAATTATGGATGATCTTTACTTTGCTGTGTGGT
The DNA here is from genome assembly GCA_963924455.1 of Pelagia noctiluca. Taxonomy (NCBI): domain Eukaryota; kingdom Metazoa; phylum Cnidaria; class Scyphozoa; order Semaeostomeae; family Pelagiidae; genus Pelagia; species Pelagia noctiluca. The sequence goes on from OZ004320.1 coordinate 3,313,311, forward strand.
GTGTGCGCTCACATGATGCCACGGTAACAGGTAAAGTAGCAATAATTGTGATGACCCGAAACAAGTCAGCATACAAACGAATTGTGGAGATCGTTCTTGCTGAAGACATTAAGCAGAGAGAGCAAGCAAATCCATGCAATTTACAGGACGTAGGCCTACACCCCCATTTTCTCATCGGATTTGCTTGGATCTCGGAAACCATCTTTCTGAAAAAGTGGGGGGGACTAGTCCCCCCCATTCCCCCCCTGGCGCCGCCACTGACTACCTCCATCAAATCTTTTTGATATTAGTTGAATGAAAGTTGAAAATACATTGTAGATAGTGATAATTGCCAGTGGCAGTTATGGGGTATCTGGCCTGAACTTTATTTGACCTTAAAGGGCCCCATAAAAAAATGAAAAATGTAAAATCTTATAGATAACATCGAACATGATGACATGAAGTGTCTTGGTTGTTGTTACTGTTTCTCTAAAATGAACATCTTTGTCACTTTGTTTACTGGATGTTAATTTGTAATGTCAATCAATGCAATTCCAGTGTTTTTACTTGTTTGAAAGGTTTTTATAGAACTTGATATTTTCTAGCTCCCCAAAAAGGGGCTTTAGCGCACCTAGCCACGTACTAAAATTTAAATTATTTTTTATTTCTAGTTCTTTTATATGGTAAAAGGTGACATGTGCTTGAAAATTATGGAGAGAGGTCAACCAAAAGATGTGGTTATAAAGGAAGGAGAGGTCAGAAAATGCCTTTATTTCTTACGTTGAATAATAGTTCCAGTGCCCTTGTTAGGTGTTTTATTTTATTGCAAGGCCTCAATCAATGTCATCTAGTTAGCCTGAATGAATGATGTTGACGTATTTTAAAAGAATACTGAAAATAAACAAATGGCGGTTGTGGTTATAGTAGGTTGATCATGAATTACAACTACACAGACAAGCATCATTCCCTTTAAAATGTTAAACTGCAAAGAACCTTATCAGAATTGAGATTTAAAAGTTCTTTACTTGAAAATATTTCTTTCATCTCCCATGAAATAAGAAGCATGCACCTTATCAATTTAAAAGTTATTGACATGAAAAATATTTCTATTTTTTCTTGTAAAGAAAGAAGCACGCACCTTATCAATCTAAAAGTTATTTAACCTGAAAAATATTACTATCATCTCTCGTAAAATAAGAAGCACGCACCTTATCAATTTACAGTTATTTACCTGAAAATATTTCTATCATCTCTCGTAAAATAAGAAGCACGCACCTTATCAATTTAAAGTTATTTACCTGGAAATATTTTTATTATTTCTTGTAAAGAAAGAAGCACGCACCTTATCAATTTAAAAGTTATTGACCTGAAAAATATTTCTATTATTTCTCGTAAAGAAAGAAGCACGCACCTTATCAATTTAAAAGTTATTTACCTGAAAAATATTTCTATTATTTCTTGTAAAGAAAGAAGCACGCACCTTATCAATCTAAAAGTTATTTACCTGAAAAATATTACTATAATCTCTCGTAAAATAAGAAGCACGCACCTTATCAATTTACAGTTATTTACCTGAAAATATTTCTATCATCTCTCGTAAAATAAGAAGCACGCACCTTATCAATTCAAAGTTATTTACCTGGAAATATTTTTATTATTTCTTGTAAAGAAAGAAGCACGCACCTTATCAATTCAAAAGTTATTGACCTGAAAAATATTTCTATTATTTCTCGTAAAGAAAGAAGCACGCACCTTATCAATTTAAAAGTTATTTACCTGAAAAATATTTTTATTATTTCTTGTAAAGAAAGAAGCACGCACCTTATCAATTTAAAAGTTATTGACCTGAAAAATATTTCTATTATTTCTCGTAAAGAAAGAAGCACGCACCTTATCAATTTAAAAGTTATTTACCTGAAAAATATTTCTATTATTTCTTGTAAAGAAAGAAGCACGCACCTTATCAATTTAAAAGTTATTTACCTGAAAAATATTACTATCGTCTCTTGTAAAATAAGAAGTACGCACCTTATCAATTTAAAAGTTATTTACCTGAAAAATATTAGTATCATCTCTTGTAAAATAAGAAGCACGCACCTTATCAATTTAAAGTTATTTACCTGGAAATATTTCTATCATCTCTCGTAAAATAAGAAGCACGCCACGCACCTTATCAATTTAAAGTTATTTACCTGGAAATATTTCTATTATTTCTCATAAAGAGAGAAGTACGCACCATATCAATTTAAAAGTTATTTACCTGAAAAATATTAGTATCATCTCTTGTAAAATAAGAAGCACGGACCTTATTAATTTAAAAGTTATTAATGTACCTTATTGTTTGTTTTTCAAAAGGCATATATTTGAATGGGAGGAACTGTGAGATACTGATTTAATTGATGAATGATTAGCATAAATTAGTAGCAAAGAGAATAATTACAATATGTTCCAAAAAAGTGTTGCAAATGATACAGTTTTTTTACAAATTTTAATGACTATTGCGTGCGCCTCTCATATAGCAAAAGGAAACAATGGAGAAGTCTTTGTTCGATGAAAGATAATGACTTCAGTTTCGTTGCTTGGTGAGTTGTCTTCAAAAGTGCAAACCTTTTTGAATAATGCAATTTCTAGAAAAAACCCAGGGAATTTATGGCGGGAAATTTAACCGCTGCTTCTCCCCAATAATGGGAGGAAGGACCTGGAAGTAACATAGCCAAAATTGTAACTTCCCCGCTATGCCCCGGCAGTGGAGGTGCGGTGGTTTTGATTGACTAGTGCATTACAGTCAACTCCAGTTCTGTCTCTTGCATTTCCAGCTGGTCAAACCCTTAGTAGACCCCTCCCAACCCTTACTTGACTCAACGTGGTCGTTTTAAGGAATCTTAGAAGGTTACTTGAAAATCAGACCTATGATGAGAGCAGCAATGTTTTTTTGTGAAACTAATTATTGTTTCTTCTTTTAGATTTTTGTATTACCAAGCCGCATCCCTCATTCTCCTCAAAGACTTGCAAACACAATTGGATTGGTGAGTCCCAAATTTGCATTTCATTTAATGCATCATCAAAGTTTAAAAATTTTCCAAAGTCATAGCTTTGCTAACGTCATCCATTTGCTGAATAATTATTCAGTAATAAGGATTTTTTTTTATCCGACATACGTACTAATAGGAATAATATGAATAAAAACACAAGACTTAAACAATTCCAAAAATTTTGATCAAAACTTTTATTTTTCTTTTTGTATTCCTTTACCATATGAGAAAAAATTACTTAATATTCTATTTTTGTACTTAGGACATGATATCAAATGAAAAAATAATTGCTTCAACACTCAGATGGAATCAACATTTAGGCCAAGTTATTTATATGAATATATAACCGGCTCACACACCTGAGAAGCATTTCAATGTTATCAAAAATTTAGCCTTTATATATGACCGTACTTATCAGGGAGGTCAATCGGTCACTAGGAAATGAATGCAGAGGGATCTGAGGGTTCTTTGGGCACTTTAAGCCTGCGAGTTAGGAGTGCAGAAGTTGAGGCCTCCGGAAGCTCTGGGGCCACAGAAATAGCTTTCTCTTTTTTGATATTATACTTTGAAGCAGGGAGATTTCCCTGTATCCTGGTGGACCGCTCTGTCCCTGGTACCTTTCTAGGATTATTATTATATAAGGATTATTTCTAGGATTATTTCTGTATGTCTAATCCGGTCTTTTTTGTCTAATAAAAGCAACACCACAGTCCGTTCACTGCGATTTGGCAGAGTTTTGTCACAGTGATCAGTAGAAAGTCTGGTAAATCAAACATTGGAAGCACATTTGCACATCTCAATTGCTTAATTTCATCAACAAGTATCTCCTTAACAGGTTATTGAAAGAGAAAGAACACAAGATGAGACAGATGGCCTCAGGTTTGTTATCAGTTCCCTTTTTAGCATGAAGTAGAAGGCAACTCTCTCTTCATACTATGTTATAAGTGGGCTAAACCCTAGGAACAAGGATTGAGTGCTCTAAGCACTTGGTAATCCCCGTGACTACCGTGTAGTGAATAGAACATTGAAGAGAACGTGAATGTAGCATTACAGCGGAAAAAGGGTGGCCAGGGGCAATGAATTCATATGGAAATCATAAGGCTAACTACTTTTCTTTAGAAGCAGTAGGACAAGCTGATAGTTGTTGTTGATAGTTGATGATAGTTGATAGGCAAATACGCTTACTATGTTTGTCAGGTATTGGTTTATGTGCAAATCACAAAGGGCCCACTGAATAGGTAGACTAATCGAGCAGTACGACCCTGGTCCTTTCTCTCAATGTGACCACACCTCGTGTTTCCTTTTGCCTTTTTGCCTGGCATTACAGAGAGCTGGCTTATTCTCTCATCACACTCTGAGGCAAGTCTGAAGGTAGTTACGAACCCTGGACCCTTTGAACAAGGGTCAAGTGATCTAACCACTCGGCAATCCCTGCCTAATGAGCTTTGAGGACAAGTTTTTTAACTAATATTATAATCTATTATAACTGAAAAAGATACAGTTGTACTTAATGGCCCATTGACATTTGGATTTGATTGCTTTAATTGCTTTGATAGGTATTATTGTGAAGATGGTGTCTCAATTCTATACGAAAAGTGGTTTCATTGTAAAGACCTTGTCAAAGACCTTCCTCCAATCATAAACGCGTAAGTAAGTTTTCAGAGTTCTGTCTTTAGAGATGATTGTTCGAATTTCTACTCTTAGGAGTACTAAACTACTTTTAGAATGGAAGCCTTGAATGCAAGTTGCTAAGAGGTTTCTATCAAACATTCTAATCATCCAATCAATATGCTTCAATTTCCCATGTGACCAAGCTCATTGGACTCCAACTGGATTTGCATTGGCTTCTCATCAACAAATTAACCATCAAGCAAATCGTTGCCCTTTATTCCTTCAAAAACCATCTTCCCCTTCCCGTAATTAAATTTCTCATGCAGCCTTTAATAAGGGTTTTCACTGAAAACGCCTAATGAAACTAGCTCTGTACTGTTTCTATATGCAATAAAGTTTTCTATTGGAAAAGCTAATTGAATTATCATATGTCAAAATATTATTTGCAAAGAATTTATCGTGCTTTCAACAATCTGAAATACTACGAAGTTTACTGATTACTCTAAATTTGTGTTGTTCCGATGGAATTAATCAGTTGTGAGATATATAAATATTCGGCAGGTTTTTCATTCTAATATTCTTATTATTGATCATTCTGCTTCCTAGCAGCTGGGAAAGTGAATACAGGGTGCAGCATCGAAAAAGTCCAAAATTGTAGTCAGGATAACGACTTGGTTATCCAAGGTGACGTACCCGTCGCAATATGTTCTAAAACCCTAAAACCTTAGTGGTAGTCACTGTTACCCTAACCGGTAATACATTTTAGCCTAGGTGGTTGTAACTTAGAGCTTTATGGACTCGGGGGGGGGGGGGGGGCTCTATCGTCTTTGCTGCTTTGCATGATAATGTTATATTTGAAGCACTTAATTTGAAATAGCCTTAGACCAGGCAATGGAAGAACAGGATTGAATTTTTTTTAGGCAACAATAATAGAAAATAGCTTCTATAGATTAGGCAACAATAATAGAAAATAGCCTCTATAGAATCTTACTTATGTTGTTCTGTCGTTCTTTCCTTCTAATGCTATCGAAATGTTATTACTGGCCCCGTTTACGCGATACCGTTTTCGTTTCATATCGGATTGGTTTCATATCGGATTGGCCTTCTGTTTACACGATACCGTTTTCATTCCATATCGGATTGGCCTCCTGTTTACACGAGAACGCACCAATCCGATATGCTTCATACCGTTTTCGCGTTTTCGAATGAAAACGCTCTGGAAGTGGCATGAAACCAATCCGCTATGAAATGAAAACGGCATCGTGTAAACAGGAGAAATTTTCATATCGGATTGCCTTACCCAATCCGATATGAAATGAAAACGGTATCGTGTAAACGGGGCCACTGTCTTTGAGTGGTACACAGAACTCGAGGATGGCTGGTCATCAGAGTAGTGCATTTAAAAGAGAGGGGATATGAAATCTAACGAATTATACCCAGAGGCTAGAGGTAGATCGAAATTGATTAATCACAAAGGAGATGAATGGCTGATATGGTGAAAACAGCCAACCATAACTGGGATTCCACTGAGACGGCCAATAGACTGTTATCGAAAGAGTGCTAGTTGGAAACCGAAATCTTTCTGTCTACACAATATGAGATGCATAGTTTCGATATGGACATACAAGATATTTCCTGAATCAAATATTGAACTTGCTCTGCTGATGATGCAACAACAGTCATCGCTGTTGCTTTGAGCACTCTAAAAAGTTTAAAAGACGAGAATCGCCATGGGTTCAAATGTACTCCACAATGTGCTGAAAAACTGCTGTTAGGACTATTCTTGCGTCATTGGCAGGCCAAGTTTTGCCAACCATCTTCTTCTCTAACCATACTTTTTATATGGAGTGTGTCTTGATTTGATTGAGTCGGTCATGACCGAAAACCCTGTGGATTTCGAATGAAGATACCCCCGTCTCTGAATCGTGTTTTGATTTCTCATTCGCCTTTCGGTGTCTTGATTTACTCGTTTTCCTGCATTTTGCGTTGAGGTGCTTTGGCGAGTGGTGTTCTCAGCACACGATAAAACTGAGTGAAAATATGGATTCGAATACAGTGGAAAATGTCTGCTTTTTCATCATCGCCATTTTATCCACTGCCTTGAATGTCTTCGAGATAAAAACAATATCTTGCAGACCTGGTATTCTGAAAGCATTTGAGAAACTTCTGCTCAGTCTATCGATCGGAGACTTGATCATATCATCATGCACTGTGATATTCATGTTGCTGGTATTCGCCGAAGCAGTTGACAAGAGAACCTCGCCGCGAGTCTTTCATCTCGTTCTGGTGGCATCCATGGGGCTCTCGTACTGGAACATTATAGCGATAACTGTCGACCGATATTTCGCCGTGCGCTACCCAATACGACACAACATCAAGATGCGGCCAAAATTCGCGAATAGAGTCGTAGCAGTAATCTGGCTTATGGCTGTGAAGACTACTGTTGCACTCGGTCTTGTGATTTATTACAAATTCCATACAGTAACATATCTCATGATTTGTGCGATAAACGTGCTCTTTATTGGCGTAATGTTTGGGTTGATTTACTTCTATTTGTTCAAGCGAACGATGCAGTCACGACTCCAAACCATCCAAGGCAGCAGTTCAAAAACCACTTGCAGCATCACAGAGCTTCGCACTGAGCAGCGTTGCAGACCTGAAAGAAACCTCCTGATCACGTCGTCCCTGGTCGTGGCAACGTTTGTGGCGGCCAATTACCCCTTTGCGATTGAGATGCTCGTGCAGCAGAGGCTAGATTTCTCATTTTCCTCACAACTGTGCCTTCTGCTCAACTGTGCCCTTGATCCTCTGGTGTATTTCTACAAAGGATACAGAGAAAGAAAGCAGAAATCACGTTGATGATTATGATGATGATTGTAATTGTGCACGAGATTCCAAGGATAGAACAGAATGGCACATGACGCATGATATAGTAAATCTTGCACCATTAAACTCTAAAAACAAACTAAGCTTTGGAATACTGACTAAATGGCACATGGCAAACAAAATGACACTAACAGTTTACTAAAACAGATATTATGATGATGATTATGATGATTTTGATCTTAAGTATGAATATGGGTCACGAGAATCCAAGGACAGAACAGAATGTCACATGACGCATGATAGTTGATCTTGCACAAATAAACTGAAAAAATCTCAATTACCCACGGTAAACTAAGTGAAACGAACAGTTTACTAAAACTGACATTACGAAGTCTGTATTTCGCAAGTAAGTCTGACTTAGTAAGTAAGTTATTTTGACTGAAAGTAAGAACGTATTTCTGTTTACGAAAAAGATGCATTAAATCATAGCAGTAGAATGTAAAGTGGGCGTCCTGGCCCACCATGACGTCACTAGCAACTTAGGGGAATACCCTCCAAGTCCTTGGTAGGGAAAGTCCCCTGGTCCATGTAAGGGAAACCCCCTCTTCCTCTCAGGGAAAGTTCCCTAGTCCATGTAAGGGAAACCCCCTCTCCCTCTCAGGGAAAGTCCCCTGGGAAAGTCCCTTTTAGGGAAGTACCCTCAAGAGCTTTTCAGGCTTATATAAAAAAGTTAACCAAAAAGATTTCATTTAACTATAAATTATTGTCTAGATACCCATCATTGGACGGAAGCAAAAATGATTTCTGGAGCTTTTTACGTATGTAATGCTATATATGAAACTATAAAAAAGCAACGTGAATTAACTAGAAAAGATTTACTCGCATATTATTTAGAGAGAAATTATGTTTCGTGGAACCTTTTTTCGGAAGCGACACTTTTCAAGAAGATCTCATTAGATGTAACGTTTGTAAACAAATCCTATTACCAATGGATGCAAGATCTTTTACAATTCGCAAGAGATAAAAACACTCTACTGATAAAGGATATGATTAGACAACAGCAGGTTCGATCAAAATCCCAAGCTGTATATCTGACCATTAATCTTTTGGAGATGCTAATCGAAGATGGAAATTGGGGAAGAATAGCAGTGCTAGTACTTTTTATAGAAGAACTTGCTGAAGCTGTAGCGAGATCTTCCGATAGAGCTGCAGCAACATCATTCATCGAGATAATAAAAGAAGAAATAAACAACAAAGCCCTAGGAAAATGGGGTGAAAAACTCTTTCAATCGACTCGGATTGTTTTATCTTGTATTATGAATTTGAAATGATTATAATTGTTTTCATGAAGAAAGCAATTCCTTTATATACTCTCTAAACTCTAATAAAAACAAATTGCAAGAGGGCACAAAATTTCGAGAAACGTTCTCGGCTCGAGATTGAACTTGAGGAACCAATCAGTAATTTTCGAATGCGACATTCGAATGAGGAAACTCTCTGCTAGGGAAACTCCCTACCAGGGAAATTCCCTTCGAGGGAAATTCCCTGACGTCATCTGCATTTTGATTGGTTGAAACGAGGGAAACTCCCTCCAGATTTTTCCATAAGCGAAAAATCTCTATATTCCAAGATATCCCAGATTTCGAGTAACTTGAAAACAAAACATGAAATGGGAATATTCAAAGAAAAACGTGCAAGCTGTTGAAGAAGCGTTTGAAAAACATTTCTGAAAGAAGGACACTATGAAAGATAGACCATTTTCTACATTAACAAACCATAATATATTAACATTTTCCAAGTATTGTTATATCCTACTATATGGAAATGCTGGAGTACTATTAAATACAAGTTCATTCCCAGCCCCATCCTCAGAATCACTAGCTTCCTCTTCTTTGTGATTCTTTGCTTGACGTATGATGAGATATTTTCTTTTCTCAATAGCATAATCTAAGGCCTCTTGCATGTCCATATCATCTTCCCTCTGTGCTTTTTGCATCGTTGCTATAACTGCAGTTACCACCGCATCATTCTCAAAACTTCTATTGTATAAAAATTTACGTTTGAAAACTTGCAATATGTTTTCATCTTCATCAACTTCCTCACGCATGGAAGGCCATACATCCCCTAAAGGAAAATCCTCCTCATTGGTGTCGGTTTCATCATTACCAGGGTCGCTTTCAACTTCTATCTCATCATCCGAATCAGACTCTTCACTGCCCTCCTTGTGCATCTCTTCTTCAAGCGTCTAACATTACTACTATATTTAGAAGTAAATTCACATTTATCACATTTATACTGATTCATGGTTAGCTGTTTACTTATAATCATATAACTTGGTTGCTGTTTAACTATAGATATAACTTGCTTGCTTTTATAGATAAGTACCTCCACTCAAAATGATACAGAAGAGGGATTCTACCTTTGGAGTTATTAATATTTCCAATTTAACAAAACTCAACGCTGGGATAATGCAAACTAATCCTGATTAATGATTACTCCATTCTAGCGAATCTTTCCTAGTCATTACCTTCTCAATGCTTGATTCACAATACATCATTGATTGTCATTACCAATTATTCCTAATCATTACCTGATCATCTGATGATCTTTAACTGATCCTTACTGATCCTAACTAATCATTCCTAATGATTACCTGATCATTCGCTGATCCTAAACTGATCCTCATTGATCCTCACTAATCATTCCTAATCATTACCCAATCATTATTTAATCCTTCACAGATCCTTACTAATCATTCCTAATGATTTCCTGATCATTAGTTGATCTTTAACTAATCCTTACTGATCCTAACTAATCATTCCTAATGATTACCTGATCATTTGCTGATCCTAAACTGATCCTAATTAATCCTCACTAATCATTCCATATCATTCCTAATCATTACCTAATCATTATTTAATCCTTCACAGATCCTTACTAATCATTCCTAATGATTTCCTGATCATTAGTTGATCTTTAACTAATCCTTACTGATCCTAACTAATCATTCCTAATGATTACCTGATCATTTGCTGATCCTAAACTGATCCTAATTAATCCTCACTAATCATTCCATATCATTCCTAATCATTACCTAATCATTAGTTAATCCTTCACTGATCCTTACTAATCATTCCAAATGGTTACCTGATCATTAGTTGATCTTTAACTGATCCTTACTGATCCTAACTAATCATTCCTAATGATTACCTGATCATTTGTTGATCCTTAATTGATCCTCATTGATCCTCATTAATCATTCCTAATGATTACCTGATCATTAGTTGATCATTCACTGATCCCAACTAATCATTCCTAATCATTACATGATCATTAGTTTATTCTCATTGATCCTCACTAATAATTCCAAATTATTACCTGATGATTATTTGATCCTTCACTGATCCTTATCAATCATTCCTATTGGTTAGTTGATCTTTCATTGATCATTACTTATCATTCCTAATGATTACCTCATCATGTGTTGATCCTTAACTGATCCTCAGTATTCATTCCTAATCATTACCTGATCATCTGTTGATCCTTAATTGATCCACATTAATCATTCCTAATGATTACCTGATCATTTGCTGATCCTAAACTGATCCTCATTGATCCTCACTAATCATTCATAATCATTCCTAATCATTACCTAATCATTAGTTAATCCTTACTGATCTTTACTAATCATTCCTAATGAGTACCTGATCATTAGTTGATCTTTAACTGATCCTTACTGATCCTAACTAATCATTCCTAATGATTACCTGATCATTTGTTGATCCTTAATTGATCCTCATTGATCCTCGTTAATCATTCCTAATGATTACCTGATCATTAGTTGATCATTCACTGATCCCAACTAATCATTCCTAATCATTACATGATCATTAGTTTATTCTCATTGATCCTCACGAATAATTCCAAATCATTACCTGATGATTAGTTGATCCTTCACTGATCCTTATCAATCATTCCTATTGATTAGTTGGTCTTTCACCGATCATCACTAATCACTCTTAATGATTATCTCATCATGTGTTGATCCTTAACTGATCCTTACTAATCATTCCTAATGGTTACCTGATCCTTAATTGATCCTCATTGATCCTCATTAATCATTCCTAATGATTACCTGATCATTAGTTGATCATTCACTGATCCCAACTAATCATTCCTAATCATTACATGATCATTAGTTTATTCTCATTGATCCTCACTAATAATTCCAAATCATTACCTGATGATTAGTTGATCCTTCACTGATCCTTATCAATCATTCCTATTGGTTAGTTGATCTTTCATTGATCATTACTTATCATTCCTAATGATTACCTCATCATGTGTTGATCCTTAACTGATCCTCAGTATTCATTCCTAATCATTACCTGATCATCTGTTGATCCTTAATTGATCCTCATTAATCATTCCTAATGATTACCTGATCATTAGTTGATCCTTCACTGATCCTCACTAATCATTATCTGATCATAATCTGATCATTAGTTGATCCTTCATTGATCATTCTTAATCATTCCCAATGATTACCTGATAATTAGTTGATCCTCACTAATCATTCCTAATCATTCCCTGATCATTAGTTGATCCTTCACTTATCTTTACTACTCATTTCTAATGATTACCTGATCCTTGACTGATCCTCATTAATCCTCACTCATCATTCCCAATGATTACCTGATAATTAGTTGATCCTCACTAATCATTCCTAATCATTCCCTGATCATTAGTTGATCCTTCACTTATCTTTACTACTCATTTCTAATGATTACCTGATCCTTGACTGATCCTCATTAATCCTCACTCATCATTCCTAATCATTACCTGATCATTTGTTGATCCTTCACTGATCCTTACAAATCCTCAGTAATCATTCCTAATCATTACCTGACTATAAAGTTGATTCTTCATTGACCCTTACTAATCGTTCCTAATGATTACCTGATCATTAATTGATCCTCATTGATCCTCACTGATAATTCCTAATCATTAGTTGATATTTAGTTGATCCTTTACTGATCCTTACTAATCATTCCTATTGATTACTTGATCATTAGTTGATCCTTACTAATCCTCATTGATCCTTACTAATCATTCCTACTCATTACCTGATAATTAGTCGATCCTTCACTGATCCTCACTCATCATTCCTAATCATTATCTAATCATTAGTTGATCCTTAACTGATCCTCACTTCTCATTAGTAAGGATTATCAAGATCTGTTAAGAATCTACTGATGACAGGGAATTAAAAAGAATAATTGATATAGATTAATAAGGATCATTTAAGGATCGACTAATGATCAGATAATGATTAAGAATGATAAGTGAGGATATTTAATGGATCGACTAACGATAAGGTGATCATTAGGAATGATTAGTGAGGATCAGTTAAAGATCAACTAATGATCAAGTAATCATTAGGAATGATGAGTGAGGATCAGTGAAGGATCAATTAATGATCAGGTAATCATTAGGAATGATTAGTAAGGATCAATTAGGATTAGTAAGGATCAACTAATGATCAAGTAATCAATAGGAATGATTAGTAAGGATCAGTAAAGGATCAACTAAATATCAACTAATGATTAGGAATTATCAGTGAGGATCAATGAGGATCAATTAATGATCAGGTAATCATTAGGAACGATTAGTAAGGGTCAATGAAGAATCAACTTTATAGTCAGGTAATGATTAGGAATGATTACTGAGGATTTGTAAGGATCAGTGAAGGATCAACAAATGATCAGGTAATGATTAGGAATGATGAGTGAGGATCAATGAGGATCAGTCAAGGATCAGGTAATCATTAGAAATGAGTAGTAAAGATAAGTGAAGGATCAACTAATGATCAGGGAATGATTAGGAATGATTAGTGAGGATCAACTAATTATCAGGTAATCATTGGGAATGATGAGTGAGGATTAATGAGGATCAGTCAAGGATCAGGTAATCATTAGAAATGAGTAGTAAAGATAAGTGAAGGATCAACTAATGATCAGGGAATGATTAGCAATGATTATTGAGGATCAACTAATTATCAGGTAATCATTGGGAATGATTAAGAATGATCAATGAAGGATCAACTAATGATCAGATAATGATCAGATAATGATTAGTGAGGATCAGTGAAGGATCAACTAATGATCAGGTAATCATTAGGAATGATTAGTAAGGATCAGTAAGGATTAACTAATGATTAGGAATGATTAGGAATGATTAGTGAGGATCAATGAGGATCAGTTTAGGATCAGCAAATGATCAGGTAATCATTAGGAATGATTAATGAGGATCAGTTAAGGATCAACACATGATGAGGTAATCATTAGGAATGATAAGTAATGATCAATGAAAGATCAACTAACCAATAGGAATGATTGATAAGGATCAGTGAAGGATCAACTAATCATCAGGTAATGATTTGGAATTATTAGTGAGGATCAATGAGAATAAACTAATGATCATGTAATGATTAGGAATGATTAGTTGGGATCAGTGAATGATCAACTAATGATCAGGTAATCATTAGGAATGATTAATGAGGATCAATGAGGATCAATTAAGGATCAGGTAACCATTAGGAATGATTAGTAAGGATCAGTTAAGGATCAACACATGATGAGATAATCATTAAGAGTGATTAGTGAGGATCTGTGAAAGACCAACTAATCAATAGGAATGATTGATAAGGATCAGTGAAGGATCAACTAATCATCAGGTAATGATTTGGAATTATTCGTGAGGATCAATGAGAATAAACTAATGATCATGTAATGATTAGGAATGATTAGTTGGGATCAGTTAAAGATCAACTAATGATCAGGTAACCATTAGGAATGATTAGTAAGGATCAGTGAAGGATTAACTAATGATTAGGTAATGATTAGGAATGATATGGAATGATTAGTGAGGATTAATTAGGATCAGTTTAGGATCAGCAAATGATCAGGTAATCATTAGGAATGATTAGTTAGGATCAGTAAGGATTAGTTAAAGATCAACTAATGATCAGGAAATCATTAGGAATGATTAGTAAGGATCTGTGAAGGATTAAATAATGATTAGGTAATGATTAGGAATGATATGGAATGATTAGTGAGGATTAATTAGGATCAGTTTAGGATCAGCAAATGATCAGGTAATCATTAGGAATGATTAGTTAGGATCAGTAAGGATTAGTTAAAGATCAACTAATGATCAGGAAATCATTAGGAATGATTAGTAAGGATCTGTGAAGGATTAAATAATGATTGGGTAATGATTAGGAATGATTAGTGAGGATCAATGAGGATCAGTTTAGGATCAGCGAATGATCAGGTAATCATTAGGAATGATTAGTTAGGATCAGTAAGGATCAGTTAAAGATCATCAGATGATCAGGTAATGATTAGGAATAATTGGTAATGACAATCAATGATGTATTGTGAATCAAGCATTGAGAAGGTAATGACTAGGAAAGATTCGCTAGAATGGAGTAATCATTAATCAGGATTAGTTTGCATTATCCCAGCGTTGAGTTTTGTTAAATTGGAAATATTAATAACTCCAAAGGTAGAATCCCTCTTCTGTATCATTTTGAGTGGAGGTACTTATCTATAAAAGCAAGCAAGTTATATCTATAGTTAAACAGCAACCAAGTTATATGATTATAAGTAAACAGCTAACCATGAATCAGTATAAATGTGATAAATGTGAATTTACTTCTAAATATAGTAGTAATGTTAGACGCTTGAAGAAGAGATGCACAAGGAGGGCAGTGAAGAGTCTGATTCGGATGATGAGATAGAAGTTGAAAGCGACCCTGGTAATGATGAAACCGACACCAATGAGGAGGATTTTCCTTTAGGGGATGTATGGCCTTCCATGCGTGAGGAAGTTGATGAAGATGAAAACATATTGCAAGTTTTCAAACGTAAATTTTTATACAATAGAAGTTTTGAGAATGATGCGGTGGTAACTGCAGTTATAGCAACGATGCAAAAAGCACAGAGGGAAGATGATATGGACATGCAAGAGGCCTTAGATTATGCTATTGAGAAAAGAAAATATCTCATCATACGTCAAGCAAAGAATCACAAAGAAGAGGAAGCTAGTGATTCTGAGGATGGGGCTGGGAATGAACTTGTATTTAATAGTACTCCAGCATTTCCATATAGTAGGATATAACAATACTTGGAAAATGTTAATATATTATGGTTTGTTAATGTAGAAAATGGTCTATCTTTCATAGTGTCCTTCTTTCAGAAATGTTTTTCAAACGCTTCTTCAACAGCTTGCACGTTTTTCTTTGAATATTCCCATTTCATGTTTTGTTTTCAAGTTACTCGAAATCTGGGATATCTTGGAATATAGAGATTTTTCGCTTATGGAAAAATCTGGACGGAGTTTCCCTCGTTTCAACCAATCAAAATGCAGATGACGTCAGGGAATTTCCCTCGAAGGGAATTTCCCTGGTAGGGAGTTTCCCTAGCAGAGAGTTTCCTCATTCGAATGTCGCATTCGAAAATTACTGATTGGTTCCTCAAGTTCAATCTCGAGCCGAGAACGTTTCTCGAAATTTTGTGCCCTCTTGCAATTTGTTTTTATTAGAGTTTAGAGAGTATATAAAGGAATTGCTTTCTTCATGAAAACAATTATAATCATTTCAAATTGATTAATACAAGATAAAACAATCCGAGTCGATTGAAAGAGTTTTTCACCCCATTTTCCTAGGGCTTTGTTGTTTATTTCTTCTTTTATTATCTCGATGAATGATGTTGCTGCAGCTCTATCGGAAGATCTCGCTACAGCTTCAGCAAGTTCTTCTATAAAAAGTACTAGCACTGCTATTCTTCTCCAATTTCCATCTTCGATTAGCATCTCCAAAAGATTAATGGTCAGATATACAGCTTGGGATTTTGATCGAACCTGCTGTTGTCTAATCATATCCTTTATCAGTAGAGTGTTTTTATCTCTTGCGAATTGTAAAAGATCTTGCATCCATTGGTAATAGGATTTGTTTACAAACGTTACATCTAATGAGATCTTCTTGAAAAGTGTCGCTTCCGAAAAAAGGTTCCACGAAACATAATTTCTCTCTAAATAATATGCGAGTAAATCTTTTCTAGTTAATTCACGTTGCTTTTTTATAGTTTCATATATAGCATTACATACGTAAAAAGCTCCAGAAATCATTTTTGCTTCCGTCCAATGATGGGTATCTAGACAATAATTTATAGTTAAATGAAATCTTTTTGGTTAACTTTTTTATATAAGCCTGAAAAGCTCTTGAGGGTACTTCCCTAAAAGGGACTTTCCCAGGGGACTTTCCCTGAGAGGGAGAGGGGGTTTCCCTTACATGGACTAGGGAACTTTCCCTGAGAGGAAGAGGGGGTTTCCCTTGCATGGACCAGGGGACTTTCCCTACCAAGGACTTGGAGGGTATTCCCCTAAGTTGCTAGTGACGTCATGGTGGGCCAGGACGCCCACTTTACATTCTACTCATAGCGATATGTATATAAACTTTATTTACCTTTTAAGTTGCGAGGCTCTTAGTATGGAGATATTCCCCTAGTGGTATGATCTAAAGATTGCATATGCTATAGCTTTTTCTCCGTGGTGCTCTTTTCCTGAAATTTTACCCATCTGTATTTTAGGTAAGGGGAGTGATTAATTCGTTTTAGTAAGAGCTAAAATATGTTTAGATCACTCCTTTTAGAGCCTTGCAAGATGCCGTTATTCCAATCAAAAACAACAAAATTGAAGAGTCCAGTCTTCGGATTCTCGTCTTCTTAGTATGTAATCAGATGTTATGATGATGATTATGATTGCATAAAAGGTGACTATAGTAATTGTTATAATGGTGCACAAGTGTCTAAGAACAGAAATAATTTTCACATGTTATGAAGTGAAATAGTGGATCTTGCATATCAGTAAAATTAAAAAGAAAAAATAGCCGAAATACCTATGATTGACTGAATGATCTGAGTGATGCTTACAGTTAATGAGAGTATGGTTGGGTTCGCTTGTAGCAATACTGTGAATTGTATCAGCCCCCTTCTTAATGAACCATTCTGCCCTACCCCTTTTAAAAGTAGGTTATTTCCAATTCAAAGCTCTTTTTGTTTGTTATGTTTGTCTGTTAAGGTATATGATTGATATGTATAACTTTTCATACTGATCGGTAGAAATGCAGACTTCTTAAAAAACCTCCCAGAAATGTTTGGATATTATCTTGGCGTGAAACTCTCAGGCACATGTGACGGTCATGCCCAGTCTAACCGCACATAGAATAAAGAAAATAACAACAAGAATATAAACAGTTTCAGGAGCTTCTTTATTGATTAAACAACATAAAACTATGCACAGAAATATACGAGTCTAGCTCGATACAACCTTCCTCAGTTCACTTCACTGCAACGTTTTTCCAAGTCTCAAAAAATACGGGGCACGGGGGTCCCCTAATTAACCAAGTCACAATGTCACACACAGCATTAACTTCTTTCTTTTATTTCTCCTCTTCTATAATACTCTACCATTGAATTTAGGCCTCTTGAAGTCTTTCAAATTTAAAATCAGTCAGCCCTGTGACAAAGAGCATTTAGGGTGAGCAAACACAAACACAATCAAAGGGTTGACGATACATGTCCTTAGAAGAAGCAGGATTTGGAAATTTAATCGAAATTGATTTCTAAACATGCATGAAATCTATCCGGGTCATTTCTTTTAACAAATTGATTTCGACAAATGTTGCCATATGCTGTAACTTGCAGGTTGGGTATTATTTCATACCATCACATCTTTCAAGCAGGATTCGGAAATTACACAGATCATCTCGACCATCAGATGTGTAATTGTTATGACCTCCTTTTCTAGGTACATGGCATCAGAACAATTCAAGACAGGGAAGCCCATTCCTGGTAAATATATCCTTATCAGATTCATTTGGGATTTCTACAGTTAGTCGTATCGACGTTAGCATGAATCGGTAACATTCATTCACTTAGGCGGCCGTTACATGACAGATCTCAGCTCGAGCTGAGTTTACCCCGGGTTGACTCAAGCCAGGTCTCCTAAATTCGCTCCTCTTTACATAATGTTTTCCAGCCCAGTTGAGAAATGGCCCCGGCATGCGTTTCGGCACATGGGAATACCGCAGATTCCATTGAAAGTAAACTTTTTGGAGAATCTCAAATCTCAACTCACCCGAGTTGAAAAAATCGCGTACACATTGTGGTTTCAGCCTGAATTGAAATCTCGCCCTGGGTTAAGATGGCGAGTTGATCTCAACTCTGGTTCAGTTTCAATTCGCCTCTCGTCGTGTAAAACTGTAAGAAGATATGCTGACAGCCGAGTCGAAAGTCAACACAGGGCAAGGTCTGTCATCTAAAGGCCCATGCAGTGATTGCACTTCTCTCATTTCTTGAAAATACTTTCTAAATCTTCCTGTAGATATCAAGTCTTGTAAATCTCGTAAAATTAAATAAAATTAAAAGATGAGGGTTGGCTGCTGTTAAAATGTTAGAGATGCTTTGATGACCTCATTTACTTGCACCCTTGTTATTTTAGAGATAAGCATTTCGGCTGTAGGCGACTTTGGCTCGGGCCATTGTAAGGAAAAATTTCTGCTTAGTGAAAAACTAGGTTAATAATTTTTGCTGCACTGTCTGTGCACTTTCCTCAGATCTTTTTGGCTCGTTCCGATACCTGCATCCTCCAGCAACGCCATGGATGTGCCATCGTGGATACGTACAAAGTTATTTTATAAGTAGAAGAGGGGCGCCGACCTTATGAGGTCAACTGCCCGAGGTTATAAAAATTCTGTACCCGAAATCTCTTGATGGCGATTCCGCGCAGAGTCCCGGTGAAGGGACAGCCACGAGCCACAGATGGCAGGTACCCTTTTCAATGATGACGGGCCTCTCATTATGTTAAGTCTGCAGAAGCCTGTCGATATGAATGTGGGACTATGTTATGCGCATGCGTATCAAAGTTCATATAGTTGATTCATATATCATGGAATTTTGAATACATTGTTGTGTTTAAAGCTTTAGTGAGGTCACTCTATACGAAATAGATAATTTTTAAAAAGAGCTCAATAGATATCTTATCAGTCCTTGATCGGTACAGAAGTTCAAAGTAGCTACCAAAATCGGAAGCACAGTGAAGCGAAAACATGGATTACCTAAGCTTTTCGTCTGACACTCAACAGAATAATACGTCAGAGAGAGAACGAAATAAAAACCTAACGAATATTTAGATATCTTATCGTTGATATCACATCGTTTTTATAGCCCTAGATTACTTTAGTGAAGTAGCCCTGTCCCGGGGAATACTCGAGAAAGTTCATTTTATGATTTAATTATTGAAGCTGTGTATATTTTCCAGGAACTATCACTGATAGCCCCCCTGTGAAAATCGACACTGAAACTGAGGTCCATAAGCCTTTCAATCTCAAACAGGTGAGAAGCTTGTATTTTCATTTTCCGTTTTTATTTTTCATTTTGTTTCTTATATGGCTAGCCTTCAGCTAAAATGTCAAGATTTCAGATAAAATGCAGTCTTTGATAAACTACATATAATGTAGCAATTGAAATTGATTGATGGAAATGGATTTGACCCTTGCAGAATTCAAACCCATGACCTCTGAGTTTACGCAACAACAACTCTACATATTGAAACACCAACAACTCTAAGAACTGTGAAAAAGCTGCCAACTAACAACAAAGCTTCTAAAACAACTACCAACTGACTACACCACTAACAACTGACAAGATAATTACCTGCAGACTACAATTCTACCGACAGACTACTCAATTTCCAACTGACTATACTACTACCAACTGACTACACAATTACAAACTGGCTACACAACTACCAACTGGCTACGCAACTACCAACTGTCTATACAAATACAAACTGGCTACACAACTACCAAATGTCTACTCAACAACAAACTGACTACACAACTACAAACTAACTACACCACTACCAACTGTCTACACAACTACCAACTGACTACACCACTACCAACTGACTACACCTCTACCAACTGACTACACAACTTCCAACAATAAAATAAGACTTCTTCTCAAATATGATGCAGTATTTAGCTAATGGAGGAAATTGAAGATTCAAAATTATGCTTTTTAGGTAAATCTTCTTCTTGTTTAGTGCTATTTTGTGCTGATAGATCTGCCTTTATCCCTCTTCAATATGTGCCCTTTCTTCCATTTATATCGTATATTTCAACCTTCTCTCTTACATTTACCTTAGCATCCTAGTCCTCTGCCTCTTCCTGGCTTTTTGTGTCCATCTATGTTGATATCATGTGCTAATAATTCCAACTTACTTTCTGTGTACTTGAAACAGAGTGGGTGTAGCAGGTTGAAGAGTCGAAATTTAGTCTAATGTTTTTATAGAACTTTTCAGCAGTTATCTAATATCTTATTGATATCTAGCAGATTAACAATGTTGCATACACTAACAGCATCTAGAATGTTATTTACCTTCGCCATGCATAGAAGCCATCATTTAGGGGAAGTTTTAGTTTGAATGCAACGTCATTGAAAAATTTCTGCAGCCAGTTTTTACAATGATACTTGATAAAATGTCTGCAAATGGGCTTACTATCTGAAATTCTGTATACCTTCAATTGAAGATAATTTTACATCTCTTTTCAACTAGTTATGTTTTGCTATTTAGTGGCTGGCTGACAATGAGAATGAGATCAAATCAAATCAAATGAAGAAAATGTTTGAGCACGGGGAATTCAAGGTATTTTCATCTTTGGGGACGATTTTGGTGCGTGGAATATTTCGCATGACTCTATTCCTGCGGGGACTCCTTTGGAGGAGACCGATACAAGAATGATTGAATCCCCGTTTAATAAGGGTCGGTCCTCCTGCAAATTTGGGAATCGCAAGCAATTTTTGAGTTGCATACCAAAAGTTTTTCTTACTCCGTTTGTGATTTTTAGTTTATTTGAAAAGGCTGTATCGAATATCTTAAGCAATAATGTGTTTTTAAGCTGATTTTCAATTGAAGCCATGGCATCGATCAAGGTATGTAAACCTGCAGAACAAGCTGGAAAAAAGGTTGCCATATGCTTCAAACAATGCTTAATGACCCCCAAAGTATGTTTCGCTATTTTTCTCGCTCTACTGAAGTTCTGTAACGATCTAATATTGTTCAAATATAGACTTCAATAGCAATCAATATACAGGACGGGCTAGAAAATTATATGGGGGCTCTGTTAATTTAGAGGGCTCCATTTCTAGATAACAATGTTGATTATATATAAAACTTGCTAACTTGTTGCTAATAACTTGTTTTTTTAGTGCTCAGTACCTTTTGTTTTCTTGTTTGACCGCAGCTTTCCCCTTATTTGTTTATTTCAAGCAAAAATGTTGGTAGGTCCCCATAGGTTCTATTACTTGTAATTCATTCATGGTATGTTGGTATTAATGGTATGTTAGTAGGTTGGTAATAATGGTATGTTAGTAGGCTCTATTAGAATGTTAAATCATTACTGAAGAAGCATAACTGTGAAACGTTTAATTAAAAGTCTTTTTCTTGTCTATCTAACCATTGTGAACAATATAGATAACAAAATAACTATGTAGCCCCCTGCTCTATAGCCCTGCATCGATGAAACCAAACAATAAACTTCCATCTGAAATTGTCATTGAAATATTTGGGGATGAATTATACTGGGCATGTTATATGATTATTTCTAGTCAACATCTTGTCGCATTTTAATTTACAAATTATTGAAAATTTCATTCTGATATTTTTTGATGATTTCCTCAGATAAATGTTTATGGCGAAGGAAGATTCGAACACCACTTTGAAGGAGAGGCTTGGGCCTGGCAGTTGGTGAGTTATTTCAAAGTTCTGTGACAGTTGGAGAGCATGGAAACACCTCAACAATTAACTCGAGGGGAGTGTGCTTATCCTGGCTAAAATGCTCGATATGCGCCAGGCATAGACCAAATGCATAGAAGAAGTGACACTCAAGAAACAGACATGATATTCTGTAACTCCGAGTTTCATGCTTTTGCACTCACCAGACAGACTCTACCAGTTGCTAGGGTATACGACATTATCTTGTATTGGATGGATTACCCTGGGTCATATCTTGTGCGGGGCAAAGCTCTACCCTATAGAGGAGTGAACATTATCCTGTACCAGAGGGGGGATTACCCTGTAGGGTGGATGACCCTGCACCGGTTGGGGTCATATCCTGTACAGGTATCTTATTCCTGGGGCATTATCGTATGCCTGATGGCCCCCATGGCTAAAGGGTCATCCACTCAAGTAGGGGCATAATTTAAATTACGTGATGAATAATTTTCTAAAACATATTCAACATCTCCTCTTAATCTGAAAAAAGGTTTCGAGAAGTCAATTTTCAAATTTTATCTTTGTAGAAAGGAGATGCAAGCCTGGAAGTTGGCGATGAAAGCAGAAATTTGACTCAAGGTGATGTCACTCTCATTCCAGCCAAGTCAAGGTAATTTCATCTTACCTTATCACATCAGTCAACTTGTGTTTATTTCATATATCCCTTTATCCCCTACTATAAGTACCCTAGCCCCACACACTCTAACCGTTTATACTCTTACCCAATATAATCTTATTTACCCTAGCCCTATATACCCTAACCCTGGTATATATCGTAACCCTTGTGAGCAGCAACCCTATGATATGATACTAGTATATACTCTAACCCTTTCTACGCTAACCCCACATCCCTAACCCTATAAGCCCTAACTCTTCATACCCTAACCACTTAAACCCTAGATACCGTGGCTTACATACCCTATGCTTTTATTCATCAAGCCTGTAGCTATACTCCAATCAGATATGCCTCTATCTTTTATACCCTAATCCTATCTATTCTAACCCTATTATAAACCATTTCCTTATATACTCTAATTCTCCATATCCTAACGCTGCATCCGTTAAACCTAAATACCATCTCCCTTTATAACCTAACCCTATAAACTATAGCCCTACATGATCTTACTCTGTAAAAACAAGCCCTATCTACCTCAATCCTATATACCATTTCTCTGAATTCATCAATCCCACATATCCTATCCCTAGATACGTTTTTGGCCTTTAAGAAAAAGTGTGTCCCAAAAAGCGTTTTTACCTCATTATATTTACATGATTTCTTTGACATCTGCAAAATTGAAATAAGTGCGCTCCTCAAAAAAGTTTTCTGGTCATGGCTTGTAATTTGAATAAATTCCTAGTGCTAAGTCAACATTAACGTTATTCCTTTTAATTGAAATTGAAACGTTTTTTTTTTAGTTGCGAGTTTTTTCGGGAGAAGGATTCACTTGGCATGGTTGTGATAATGGATCCCCTTGCTGCTAAACATTGATATAAATGCAGGCTCCAAAGAAATCTGCGTTTGCCAAGTGTAATCTCGTATGCTTAGTTTGGTACATTGATGAAACAATTTCCCCCTGATGATAATGATTTATGTATCAGGGGGCACCCAGCCCCTGGGGGACTCAGTTTTTTACCGTAACGTAGCTGTTGCAATATCGAGGGTCGCGAATTTAGCGATGTAACACCTCAAAGGAGTCAAAACTTGCAATTCTTAGGCTATTTTAGTACTTAAGGTTAAAAACTTTGTATGATTAGCTTACTAGGTGCAAGGAATTTTATGAATCGAATTCCTGTTGCTAAGACTCTATCAAAACGGAAAGTAGCTACATACTCTTCTTCTCTGTTCTGGCTCTGAGTTGATGATTAAAAAATATGCATTAATGTTGCAATATCCACAAGCAATACAAGTATGACAAGTTGTTAGACAGCTATTGTTACCAATGGAGTTTGTGTTGCGAAAGTGGCCAAAATTTATGCAAGGCAAACGTTTAGGGCTAAAAGCTACAACCGCTTAGGGTATAAGTGACTACCGCTATGGTTTTAGGGTTTCGCAAAATTTTGCAACGGATACATAACCATAAACTATGCTAAGCCCACTATTGGGAGCTGAAGTAAGCTAAATGAAGCAGGACTAGTGCAGAGGTAGTATGTAGGTCTATTGTGTGTTCGTGTTTACAAATTAAATCAATTGAAGGTATGGCATAAGTTATTCCTTTTATTCTATTTTGTTCAATTTAATTCTCGATGTGTACAATTAAGTGATTTTCAGTTGCTTATCTCATTTCATGGACTTGCATCTCACAAGATAAACGTTGATAAAAACACTTTTCTAGTTTTTAGCTTGTTAGAATTCATGATAATTGTTATCATGGTTAAATTTGTTTACCAAAAAAACGTTTAATAGAACTTATTACATAAAAGATAGCTGGCTGAAAAATCAATATTAGTAAGATAAGTATCAAAAAGTTCATAAAATGGAACTGCAGGTGCCCAACTTAACTAAACTTTTTGCCCGAAATAGGAAAAAAGCCTGATGGTTGGTCCATGGTTTATGGTCGAAATTGGTCCGAAATAAATGATTCCAAATAAACTATTGATCCACTCAGGATTGTTTATGGAGCAATATTAGGCTATGTTAGCCTTAGAAAACACATAAAATCACTAAAGAAATTTTCCTTCAAAGTCAGCCCGAAATAGGAAAAAAGCCTGATGGTTGGTCCATGGTTTATGGTCGAAATTGGTCCGAAATAAATGATTCCAAATAAACGATTGATCAACTCAGGATTGTTTATGGAGCAATATTTGGCTATGATAGCCTAAGAAAACACATAAAGTCCCCAAAAAAAATTCCTCCAAAGTCAGCCCAAAATTGGAAAAAAGCCTGATGGTTAGTCCATGGTTTATGGTCCAAATTGGTTCGATATAAATGATTCCAAATAAACTATTGACCCAGTCAGGTTTGTTTATGGAGCAATATCAGGCTATGATGGCCTTAGAAAACACATAAAATCCCCAAAAAAGATTCCTTCAAAATCAGCAAAAATTGGGAAAAAGCCTGATGGTTAGTCCATGGTTTATGGTCGAAATTGGTTCGAAATAAATGATTTCAAATAAACTATTGACCCACCCAGGTTTGTTTATGGAGAAATATTAGGCTATGATAGCCTTAGAAAACACATAAAATCACAAAAGAAATTTTCCTTCAAAATCAGCCCGAAATTGGAAAAAAGCCTGATGGTCCATGGTTTAATGTCAAAATTTGTCCAAAATAAATGATTCCAAATAAACTATTGATCCAATCAGTATTGCTTTTGGGGCAATATTAGGCTATGATAGCCTTAGAAAACACATAAAATCCCGCAAAAAATATTCCTTCAAAATCAGCCCAAAATTGGAAAAAAGCCTGATGGTTAGTCCATGGTTTATGGTCGAAGTAGGTCCGAAATAAATGATTCCAAATAAACTATTGATCCACTTAGGATTGTTTATGGGGTAATATTAGGCTATGATAGCCTTAGAAAACACATAAAATCCCCAAAAAATATTCCTTCAAAATCAGCCCAAAATTGGAAAAAAGCCTGATGGTTAGTCCATGGTTTATGGTCGAAATTGGTCCAAAATAAATGATTCCAAATAAACTATTTATTCACTCAGGATTGTTTATGGAGCAATATTTGGCTATGATAGCCTAAGAAAACACATAAAGTCCCCAAAAAAAATTCCTCCAAAGTCAGCCCAAAATTGGAAAAAAGCCTGATGGTTAGTCTATGATTTATGGTCGAAATTCGTTCGAAATAAATGATTCCAAATAAACATGATCCACTCAGGATTGTTTATGGAGCAATATTAGGCTATGATAGCCTTAGAAAACACATAAAATCCCCAAAAAAGATTCCTTCAAAATCAGCCCAAAATTGAAAAAAAGCCTGATGGTTAGTCCATGGTTTATGGTCGAAGTTCGTCCGAAATAAATGATTCCAAATAAACTATTGAACAACTCAGGATTGTTTATGGAGCAATATTAGGCTATGATAGCCTTAGGAAACACATAAAATCCCCAAAAAAGATTCCTTCAAAATCAGCCCAGAATTGGAAAAAAGCCTGATGGTTAGTCCATGGTTTATGGTCGAAGTTGGTCCGAGATAAATTATTCCAAATAAACGATTGATCAACTCAGGATTGTTTATGGAGCAATATTAGGCTATGATAGCCTTAGAAAACCCATAAAATCTTCAAAAAAGATTCTTTCAAAATCAGCAAAAATTGGAAAAAAGGCCTGATGGTTAGTCCATGGTTTATGGTCGAAGTTGGTCCAAAATAATAATTCCAAATAAACTATTGAACAACTCAGGATTGTTTATGGAGCAATATTAGGCTATGATAGCCTTAGAAAACACATAAAATCCCCAAAAGAGATTCCTTCAAAATCAGCCCAGAATTGGAAAAAAGCCTGATGGTTAGTCCATGGTTTATGGTCGAAGTTGGTCCGAGATAAATGATTCCAAATAAACGATTGATCAACTCAGGATTGTTTATGGAGCAATATTAGGCTATGACAGCCTTAGAAAACACATAAAATCACAAAAGAAATTTTCCTTCAAAATCGGCCCGAAATTGGAAAAAAGCCTGATGGTCCATGGTTTAATGTCAAAATTTGTCCAAAATAGATGATTCCAAATAAACTATTGATCCAATCAAGATTGTTTTTGGGGCAATATAAGGCTATGATAGCCTTAGAAAACACATAAAATCCCGCAAAAAATATTCCTTCAAAATCAGCCCAAAATTGGAAAAAAGACTGATGGTTAGTCCATGGTTTATGGTCGAAGTTGGTCCGAAATAACTGATTCCAAATAAACTATTGATCCACTCAGGATTGTTTATGGAGTAATATTAGGCTATGATAGCCTTAGAAAATACATAAAATCCCCAAAAAATATTGCTTCAAAATCAGCCCAAAATTGGAAAAAAGCCTGATGGTTAGTCCATGGTTTATGGTCGAAATTGGTTCGAAATAAATGATTTCAAATAAACTATTGACCCACCCAGGTTTGTTTATGGAGCAATATTAGGCTATGATAGCCTTAGAAAACACATAAAATCACAAAAGAAATTTTCCTTCAAAATCGGCCCGAAATTGGAAAAAAGCCTGATGGTCCATGGTTTAATGTCAAAATTTGTCCAAAATAGATGATTCCAAATAAACTATTGATCCAATCAAGATTGTTTTTGGGGCAATATTAGGCTATGATAGCCTTAGAAAACCCATAAAATCCCAAAAAAAAGATTCTTTCAAAATCAGCCCAAAATTGGAAAAAAGACTGATGGTTAGTCCATGGTTTATGGTCGAAGTTGGTCCGAAATAACTGATTCCAAATAAACTATTGATCCACTCAGGATTGTTTATGGAGTAATATTAGGCTATGATAGCCTTAGAAAATACATAAAATCCCCAAAAAAGATTCTTTCAAAATCAGCCCAAAATTTGAAAAAAGCCCGATGGTTAGTCCATGGTTTATGGTCAAAATTGGTTCGATATAAATGATTCCAAATAAACTATTGATCCACTCAGGATTGTTTATGGAGCAATATTAGGCTATGCTAGCCTTAGAAAACACATAAAATCCCCAAAAAAGATTCCTTCAAAATCAGCCAAAAATTGAAAAAAAGCGTGATGGTTAGTCCATGGTTTATGGTCGAAGTTGGTCCAAAATAAATGATTCCAAATAAACTATTGAACAACTCAGGATTGTTTATGAAGCAATATTAGGCTATGATAGCCTTAGGAAACACATAAAATCCCCAAAAAAGATTCCTCCAAAGTCAGCCCAAAATTGGAAAAAAGCCTGATGGTTAGTCCATGGTTTATGGTCGAAGTTGGTTCGAAATAAATGATTCCAAATAAACGATTGATCAACTCAGGATTGTTTATGGAGCAATATTAGGCTATGACAGCCTTAGAAAACACATAAAATCCCCAAAAAAGATTTCTTCAAAATCAGCCCAAAATTGGGAAAAAGCCTGCTGGTTAGTCCATGGTTTATGGTCGAAGTTGAACCGAGATAAATGATTCCAAATAAACAATTGATCAACTCAGGATTGTTTATGGAGCAATATTAGGCTATGTTAGCCTTAGAAAACCCATAAAATCTCCAAAAAAGATTCCTTCAAAATCAGCAAAAATTTAGAAAAAGCCTGATGGTTAGTTCATGGTTTATGGTCGAAATTGGTTCGAAATAAATGATTCCAAATAAACGATTGATCAACTCAGGATTGTTTATCGAGCAATATTAGGCTATGACAGCCTTAGAAAACACATAAAATCCCCAAAAAAGATTCCTTCAAAATCAGCCCAAAATTGGAAAAAAGCCTGATGGTTAGTCCATGGTTTATTGTCAAAATTGGTCCAAAATAAATGATTCAAAATAAACTATTTATTCACTCAGGATTGTTTATGGAGCAATATTTGGCTATGATAGCCTAAGAAAACACATAAAGTCCCCAAAAAAAATTCCTCCATAGTCAGCCCAAAATTGGAAAAAAGCCTGATGGTTAGTCTATGATTTATGGTCGAAATTCGTTCGAAATAAATGATTCCAAATAAACATGATCCACTCAGGATTGTTTATGGAGCAATATTAGGCTATGATAGCCTTAGAAAGCACATAAAATCCCCAAAAAAGATTCCTTCAAAATCAGCCCAAAATTGAAAAAAAGCCTGATGGTTAGTCCATGGTATATGGTCGAAGTTCGTCCGAAATAAATGATTCCAAATAAACTATTGAACAACTCAGGATTGTTTATGGAGCAATATTAGGCTATGATAGCCTTAGGAAACACATAAAATCCCCAAAAAAGATTCCTTCAAAATCAGCCCAGAATTGGAAAAAAGCCTGATGGTTAGTCCATGGTTTATGGTCGAAGTTGGTCCGAGATAAATGATTCCAAATAAACGATTGATCAACTCAGGATTGTTTATGGAGCAATATTAGGCTATGATAGCCTTAGAAAACCCATAAAATCCCCAAAAAAGATTCCTTCAAAATCAGCCCAAAATTGGGAAAAAGCCTGATGGTTAGTCCATGGTTTATGGTCAAAATTGGTTCGAAATAAATGAATCGAAATAAACGATTGATCAACTCAGGATTGTTTATGGAGCAATATTAGGCTATGACAGCCTTAGAAAACACATAAAATCACAAAAGAAATTTTCCTTCAAAATCGGCCCGAGATTGGAAAAAAGCCTGATGGTCCATGGTTTAATGTCAAAATTTGTCCAAAATAAATGATTTCGTATAAACTATTGATCCAATCAGGATTGATTTTGGGGCAATATTAGGCTATGATAGCCTTAGAAAACACATAAAATCCCGCAAAAAATATTCCTTCAAAATCAGCCCAAAATTGGAAAAAAGCCTGATGGTTAGTCCATGATTTATGGTCGAAGTTGGTCCGAAATAAATGATTCCAAATAAACTATTGATCCACTCAGGATTGTTTATGGACTAATATTAGGCTATGATAGCCTTAGAAAAAACATAAAATCCCTAAAAAATATTCCTTCAAAATCAGCCCAAAATTGGAAAAAAGCCTGATGATTAGTCCATGGTTTATGGTCAAAATTGGTCTAAAACAAATGATTCCAAATAACCTATTTATTCACTCAGGATTGTTTATGGAGCAATATTTGGCTATGATAGCCTAAGAAAACACATAAAGTCCCCAAAAAATATTCCTCCAAAGTCAGCCCAAAATTGGAAAAAAGGCCTGATGGTTAGTCCATGGTTTATGGTCGAAGTTCGTCCGAAATAAATGATTCCAAATAAACTATTGAACAACTCAGGATTGTTTATGGAGCAATATTAGGCTATGATAGCCTTAAGAAAAACATAAAATCCCCAAAAAAGATTCCTTCAAAATCAGCCCAGAATTGGAAAAAAGCCTGATGGTTAGTCCATGGTTTATGGTCAAAATTGGTTCGAAATAAATGATTTCAAATAAACTATTGACCCACCCAGGTTTGTTTATGGAGAAATATTAGGCTATGATAGCCTTAGAAAACACATAAAATCACAAAAGAAATTTTCCTTCAAAATCAGCCCGAAATTGGAAAAAAGCCTGATGGTCCATGGTTTAATGTCAAAATTTGTCCAAAAGAAATGATTCCAAATAAACTATTGATCCAATCAGGATTGTTTTTGGGGCAATATTAGGCTATGATAGCCTTAGAAAACACATAAAATCCCGCAAAAAATATTCCTTCAAAATCAGCCCAAAATTGGAAAAAAGCCTGATGGTTAGTCCATGGTTTATGGTCGAAGTAGGTCCGAAATAAATGATTCCAAATAAACTATTGATCCACTTAGGATTATTTATGGGGTAATATTAGGCTATGATAGCCTTAGAAAACACATAAAATCCCCAAAAAATATTCCTTCAAAATCAGCCCAAAATTGGAAAAAAGCCTGATGGTTAGTCCATGGTTTATGGTCGAAATTGGTCCAAAATAAATGATTCCAAATAAACTATTTATTCACTCAGGATTGTTTATGGAGCAATATTTGGCTATGATAGCCTAAGAAAACACATAAAGTCCCCAAAAAAAATTCCTCCAAAGTCAGCCCAAAATTGGTAAAAGGCCTGATGGTTAGTCTATGATTTATGGTCGAAATTCGTTTGAAATAAATGATTCCAAATAAACATGATCCACTCAGGATTGTTTATGGAGCAATATTAGGCTATGATAGCCTTAGAAAACACACAAAATCCCCAAAAAAGATTCCTTCAAAATCAGCCCAAAATTGGAAAAAAGCCTGATGGTTAGTCCATGGTTTATGGTCGAAGTTGGTCCGAGATAAATGATTCCAAATAAACGATTGATCAACTCAGGATTGTTTATGGAGCAATATTAGGCTATGATAGCCTTAGAAAACCCATAAAATCTTTAAAAAAGATTCTTTCAAAATCAGCAAAAATTGGAAAAAAGGCCTGATGGTTAGTCCATGGTTTATGGTCGAAGTTGGTCCAAAATAAATGAAACCAAATAAACTATTGAACAACTCAGGATTGTTTATGGAGCAATATTAGGCTATGATAGCCTTAGAAAACACATAAAATCTCCAAAAAAGATTCCTTCAAAATCAGCCCAGAATTGGAAAAAAGCCTGATGGTTAGTCCATGGTTTATGGTCGAAGTTGGTCCGAGATAAATGATTCCAAATAAACGATTGATCCACTTAGGATTATTTATGGGGTAATATTAGGCTATGATAGCCTTAGAAAACACATAAAATCCCCAAAAAATATTCCTTCAAAATCAGCCCAAAATGGGAAAAAAGCCTGATGGTTAGTCCATGGTTTATGGTCAAAATTGGTCCAAAATAAATGATTCCAAATAAACTATTTATTCACTCAGGATTGTTTATGGAGCAATATTTGGCTATGATAGCCTAAGAAAACACATAAAGTCCCCAAAAAAAATTCCTCCAAAGTCAGCCCAAAATTGGAAAAAAGCCTGATGGTTAGTCTATGATTTATGGTCGAAATTCGTTCGAAATAAATGATTCCAAATAAACATGATCCACTCAGGATTGTTTATGGAGCAATATTAGGCTATGATAGCCTTAGAAAACACATAAAATCCCCAAAAAAGATTCCTTCAAAATCAGTCCAAAATTGGAAAAAAGCCTTATGGTTAGTCCATGGTTTATGATGGAAGTTGGTCCGAGATAAATTATTCCAAATAAACGATTGATCAACTCAGGATTGTTTATGGAGCAATATTAGGCTATGATAGCCTTAGAAAACCCATAAAATCTTCAAAAAAGATTCTTTCAAAATCAGCAAAAATTGGAAAAAAGGCCTGATGGTTAGTCCATGGTTTATGGTCGAAGTTGGTCCAAAATAAATGATTCCAAATAAACTATTGATCAACTCAGGATTGTCTATGGAGCAATATTAGGCTATGATAGCCTTAGAAAACACATAAAATCCCCAAAAAAGATTCCTTCAAAATCAGCCCAGAATTGGAAAAAAGCCTGATGGTTAGTCCATGGTTTATTGTCGAAGTTGGTCCGAGAAATATGATTCCAAATAAACGATTGATCCACTTAGGATTATTTATGGGGTAATGTTAGGCTATGATAGCCTTAGAAAACACATAAAATCCCCAAAAAATATTCCTTCAAAATCAGCCCAAAATTGGAAAAAAGCCTGATGGTTAGTCCATGGTTTATGGTCAAAATTGGTCCAAAATAAATGATTCCAAATAAACTATTTATTCACTCAGGATTGTTTATGGAGCAATATTTTGCTATGATAGCCTAAGAAAACACATAAAGTCCCCAAAAAAAATTCCTCCAAAGTCAGCCCAAAATTGGAAAAAAGGCCTGATGGTTAGTCCATGGTTTATGGTCGAAGTTCGTCCGAAATAAATGATTCCAAATAAACTATTGAACAACTCAGGATTGTTTATGGAGCAATATTAGGCTATGATAGCCTTAAGAAAAACATAAAATCCCCAAAAAAGATTCCTTCAAAATCAGCCCAGAATTGGAAAAAAGCCTGATGGTTAGTCCATGGTTTATGGTCGAAGTTGGTCCGAGATAAATTATTCCAAATAAACGATTGATCAACTCAGGATTGTTTATGGAGCAATATTAGGCTATGATAGCCTTAGAAAACCCATAAAATCTTCAAAAAAGATTCTTTCAAAATCAGCAAAAATTGGAAAAAAGGCCTGATGGTTAGTCCATGGTTTATGGTCGAAGTTGGTCCGAGATAAATGATTCCAAATAAACGATTGATCAACTCAGGATTGTTTATGGAGCAATATTAGGCTATGATAGCCTTAGAAAACCCATAAAATCCCCAAAAAAGATTCCTTCAAAATCAGCCCAAAATTGGGAAAAAGCCTGATGGTTAGTCCATGGTTTATGGTCAAAATTGGTTCGAAATAAATGAATCGAAATAAACGATTGATCAACTCAGGATTGTTTATGGAGCAATATTAGGCTATGACAGCCTTAGAAAACACATAAAATCACAAAAGAAATTTTCCTTCAAAATCGGCCCGAAATTGGAAAAAAGCCTGATGGTCCATGGTTTAATGTCAAAATTTGTCCAAAATAGATGATTCCAAATAAACTATTGATCCAATCAAGACTCTTTTGGGGCAATATTAGGCTATGATAGCCTTAGAAAACACATAAAATCCCGCAAAAAATATTCCTTCAAAATCAGCCCAAAATTGGAAAAAAGACTGATGGCTAGTCCATGGTTTATGGTCGAAGTTGGTCTGAAATAACTGATTCCAAATAAACTATTGATCCACTCAGGATTGTTTATGGAGAAATATTAGGCTATGATAGCCTTAGAAAACACATAAAATCACAAAAGAAATTTTCCTTCAAAATCGGCCCGAAACTGGAAAAAAGCCTGATGGTCCATGGTTTAATGTCAAAATTTGTCCAAAATAGATGATTCCAAATAAACTATTGATCCAATCAAGATTGTTTTTGGGGCAATATTAGGCCATGATAGCCTTAGAAAACCCATAAAATCTCAAAAAAAAGATTCTTTCAAAATCAGCCCAAAATTGGAAAAAAGACTGATGGTTAGTCCATGGTTTATGGTCGAAGTTGGTCCGAAAAAACTGATTCCAAATAAACTATTGATCCACTCAGGATTGTTTATGGAGTAATATTAGGCTATGATAGCCTTAGAAAATACATAAAATCCCCAAAAAAGATTCTTTCAAAATCAGCCCAAAATTGGAAAAAAGCCCGATGGTTAGTCCATGGTTTATGGTCCAAATTGGTTCGATATAAATGATTCCAAATAAACTATTGATCCACTCAGGATTGTTTATGGAGCAATATTAGGCTATGCTAGCCTTAGAAAACACATAAAATCCCCAAAAAAGATTCCTTCAAAATCAGCCTAAAATTGAAAAAAAGCCTGATGGTTAGTCCATAGTTTATGGTCGAAGTTGGTCCAAAATAAATGATTCAAAATAAACTATTGAACAACTCAGGATTGTTTATGGAGCAATATTAGGCTATGATAGCCTTAGGAAACACATAAAATCCCCAAAAAAGATTCCTTCAAAATCAGCCCAAAATTAAAAAAAACCTGACGGTTAGTCCATGGTTTATGGTCAAAGTTGAACCGAGATAAATGATTCCAAATAAAC
This sequence comes from Pelagia noctiluca, assembly GCA_963924455.1. Taxonomy (NCBI): domain Eukaryota; kingdom Metazoa; phylum Cnidaria; class Scyphozoa; order Semaeostomeae; family Pelagiidae; genus Pelagia; species Pelagia noctiluca. Next base: position 3,347,852 of record OZ004320.1, read on the forward strand.
AATTGATCAACTCAGGATTGTTTATGGAGCAATATTAGGCTATGTTAGCCTTAGAAAACCCATAAAATCTCCAAAAAAGATTCCTTCAAAATCAGCAAAAATTTAGAAAAAGCCTGATAATTAGTCCATGGTTTATGGTCGAAATTGGTTCGAAATAAATGATTCCAAATAAACGATTGATCAACTCAGGATTGTTTATGGAGCAATATTAGGCTATGACAGCCATAGAAAACACATAAAATCACAAAAGAAATTTTCCTTCAAAATCGGCCCGAAATTGGAAAAAAGCCAGATGGTCCATGGTTTAATGTCAAAATTTGTCCAAAATAGATGATTCCAAATAAACTATTGATCCAATCAAGATTGTTTTTGAGGCAATATTAGGCTATGATAGCCTTAGAAAACACATAAAATCCCGCAAAAAATATTCCTTCAAAATCAGCCCAAAATTGGAAAAAAGACTGATGGCTAGTCCATGGTTTATGGTCGAAGTTGGTCTGAAATAACTGATTCCAAATAAACTATTGATCCACTCAGGATTGTTTATGGAGCAATATTAGGCTATGATAGCCTTAGAAAACACATAAAATCACAAAAGAAATTTTCCTTCAAAATCGGCCCGAAATTGGAAAAAAGCCTGATGGTCCATGGTTTAATGTCAAAATTTGTCCAAAATAGATGATTCCAAATAAACTATTGATCCAATCAAGATTGTTTTTGGGGCAATATTACGCCATGATAGCCTTAGAAAACCCATAAAATCCCAAAAAAAAGATTATTTCAAAATCAGCCCAAAATTGGAAAAAAGATTGATGGTTAATCCATGGTTTATGGTCGAAGTTGGTCCGAAAAAACTGATTCCAAATAAACTATTGATCCACTCAGGATTGTTTATGGAGTAATATTAGGCTATGATAGCCTTAGAAAATACATAAAATCCCCAAAAAAGATTCTTTCAAAATCAGCCCAAAATTGGAAAAAAGCCCGATGGTTAGTCCATCGTTTATGGTCCAAATTGGTTCGATATAAATGATTCCAAATAAACTATTGATCCACTCAGGATTGTTTATGGAGCAATATTAGGCTATGCTAGCCTTAGAAAACACATAAAATCCTCAAAAAAGATTCCTTCAAAATCAGCCTAAAATTGAAAAAAAGCCTGATGGTTAGTCCATAGTTTATGGTCGAAGTTGGTCCAAAATAAATGATTCAAAATAAACTATTGAACAACTCAGGATTGTTTATGGAGCAATATTAGGGTATGATAGCCTTAGGAAACACATAAAATCCCCAAAAAAGATTCCTTCAAAATCAGCCCAAAATTAAAAAAAAGCCTGACGGTTAGTCCATGGTTTATGGTCGAAGTTGAACCGAGATAAATGATTCCAAATAAACAATTGATCAACTCAGGATTGTTTATGGAGCAATATTAGGCTATGTTAGCCTTAGAAAACGCATAAAATCTCCAAAAAAGATTCCTTCAAAGTCAGCAAAAATTTAGAAAAAGCCTGATAATTAGTCCATGGTTTATGGTCGAAATTGGTTCGAAATAAATGATTCCAAATAAACGATTGATCAACTCAGGATTGTTTATGGAGCAATATTAGGCTATGAGAGCCTTAGAAAACAAATAAAATCCCCAAAAAAGATTCTTTCAAAATCACCCCGAAATTGGGAAAAAGCCTGATGCTTAGTCTATGGTTTATGGTCGAAGTTGAACCGAGATAAATGATTCCAAATAAACAATTGATCAACTCAGGATTGTTTATGGAGCAATATTAGGCTATGTTAGCCTTAGAAAACCCATAAAATCTCCAAAAAGGATTCCTTCAAAATCAGCCCAAAATTGGAAAAAAGCCTGATGGTTAGTCCATGGTTTATGGTCGAAATTGGTCCAAAATAAATGATTCCAAATAAACTATTTATTCACTCAGGATTGTTTATGGAGCAATATTTGGCTATGATAGCCTAAGAAAACACATAAAGTCCCCAAAAAAAATTCCTCCAAAGTCAGCCCAAAATTGGAAAAAAGCCTGATGGTTAGTCTATGATTTATGTTCGAAATTCGTTCGAAGTAAATGATTCCAAATAAACATGATCCACTCAGGATTGTTTATGGAGCAATATTAGGCTATGATAGCCTTAGAAAACACATAAAATCCCCAAAAAAGATTCCTTTAAAATCAGCCCAAAATCGAAAAAAAGCCTGATGGTTAGTCCATGGTTTATGGTCGAAGTTCGTCCAAAACAAATGATTCCAAAAAAACTATTGAACAACTCAGGATTGTTTATGGAGCAATATTAGGCTATGATAGCCTTAGGAAACACATAAAATCCCCTAAAAAGATTCCTTCAAAATCAGCCCAGAATTGGAAAAAAGCCTGATGGTTAGTCCATGGTTTATGGTCGAAGTTGGTCCGAGATAAATTATTCCAAATAAACGATTGATCAACTCAGGATTGTTTATGGAGCAATATTAGGCAATGATAGCCTTAGAAAACCCATAAAATCTTCAAAAAAGATTCTTTCAAAATCAGCAAAAATTGGAAAAAAGGCCTGATGGTTAGTCCATGGTTTATGGTCGAAGTTGGTCCAAAATATATGATTCCAAATAAACTATTGAACAACTCAGGATTGTTTATGGAGCAATATTAGGCTATGATAGCCTTAGGAAACACATAAAATCCCCAAAAAATATTCCTTCAAAATCAGCCCAAAATTGGAAAAAAGACTGATGGCTAGTCCATGGTTTATGGTCGAAGTTGGTCTGAAATAACTGATTCCAAATAAACTATTGATCCACTCAGGATTGTTTATGGAGCAATATTAGGCTATGATAGCCTTAGAAATCACATAAAATCACAAAAGAAATTTTCCTTCAAAATCGGCCCGAAATTTGAAAAAAGCCTGATGGTCCATGGTTTAATGTCAAAATTTGTCCAAAATAGATGATTCCAAATAAACTATTGATCCAATCAAGATGGTTTTTGGGGCAATATTACGCCATGATAGCCTTAGAAAACCCATAAAATCCCAAAAAAAAGATTATTTCAAAATCAGCCCAAAATTGGAAAAAAGACTGATTGTTAGTCCATGGTTTATGGTCGAAGTTGGTCCGAAAAAACTGATTCCAAATAAACTATTGATCCACTCAGGATTGTTTATGGAGTAATATTAGGCTATGATAGCCTTAGAAAATACATAAAATCCCCAAAAAAGATTCTTTCAAAATCAGCCAAAAATTGGAAAAAAGCCCGATGGTTAGTCCATCGTTTATGGTCCAAATTGGTTCGATATAAATGATTCCAAATAAACTATTGATCCACTCAGGATTGTTTATGGAGCAATATTAGGCTATGCTAGCCTTAGAAAACACATAAAATCCCCAAAAAAGATTCCTTCAAAATCAGCCTAAAATTGAAAAAAAGCCTGATGGTTAGTCCATAGTTTATGGTCGAAGTTGGTCCAAAATAAATGATTCAAAATAAACTATTGAACAACTCAGGATTGTTTATGGAGCAATATTAGGCTATGATAGCCTTAGGAAACACATAAAATCCCCAAAAAAGATTCCTTCAAAATCAGCCCAAAATAAAAAAAAAGCCTGACGGTTAGTCCATGGTTTATGGTCGAAGTTGAACCGAGATAAATGATTCCAAATAAACAATTGATCAACTCAGGATTGTTTATGGAGCAATATTAGGCTATGTTAGCCTTAGAAAACACATAAAATCTCCAAAAAAGATTCCTTCAAAATCAGCAAAAATTTAGAAAAAGCCTGATGGTTAGTCCATGGTTTATGGTCGAAATTGGTTCGAAATAAATGATTCCAAATAAACGATTGATCAACTCAGGATTGTTTATGGAGCAATATTAGGCTATGAGAGCCTTAGAAAACACATAAAATCCCCAAAAAAGATTCCTTCAAAATCAGCCCAAAATTGGGAAAAAGCCTGATGCTTAGTCTATGGTTTATGGTCGAAGTTGAACCGAGATAAATGATTCCAAATAAACAATTGATCAACTCAGGATTGTTTATGGAGCAATATTAGGCTATGTTAGCCTTAGAAAACCCATAAAATCTCCAAAAAGGATTCCTTCAAAATCAGCCCAAAATTGGAAAAAAGCCTGATGGTTAGTCCATGGTTTATGGTCAAAATTGGTCCAAAATAAATGATTCCAAATAAACTATTTATTCACTCAGGATTGTTTATGGAGCAATATTTGACTATGATAGCCTAAGAAAATACATAAGGTCCCCAAAAAAAATTCCTCGAAAGTCAGCCCAAAATTGGAAAAAAGCCTGATGGTTAGTCTATGATTTATGTTCGAAATTCGTTCGAAATAAATGATTCCAAATAAACATGATCCATTCAGGATTATTTATGGAGCAATATTAGGCTATGATAGCCTTAGAAAACACATAAAATCCCCAAAAAAGATTCCTTTAAAATCAGCCCAAAATCGAAAAAAAGCCTGATGGTTAGTCCATGGTTTATGGTCGAAGTTCGTCCAAAATAAATGATTCCAAAAAAACTATTGAACAACTCAGGATTGTTTATGGAGCAATATTAGGCTATGATAGCCTTAGGAAACACATAAAATCCCCAAAAAAGATTCCTTCAAAATCAGCCCAGAATTGGAAAAAAGCCTGATGGTTAGTCCATGGTTTATGGTCGAAGTTGGTCCGAGATAAATTATTCCAACTAAACGATTGATCAACTCAGGATTGTTTATGGAGCAATATTAGGCTATGATAGCCTTAGAAAACCCATAAAATCTTCAAAAAAGATTCTTTCAAAATCAGCAAAAATTGGAAAAAAGGCCTGATGGTTAGTCGATGGTTTATGGTCGAAGTTGGTCCAAAATATATGATTCCAAATAAACTATTGAACAACTCAGGATTGTTTATGGAGCAATATTAGGCTATGATAGCCTTAGGAAACACATAAAATCCCCAAAAAATATTCCTTCAAAATCAGCCCAGAATTGGAAAAAAGCCTGATGGTTAGTCCATGGTTTATGGTCGAAGTTGGTCCGAGATAAATTATTCCAACTAAACGATTGATCAACTCAGGATTGTTTATGGAGCAATATTAGGCTATGATAGCCTTAGAAAACCCATAAAATCCCCAAAAAAGATTCCTTCAAAATCAGCTCAAAATTGGGAAAAAGCCTGATGGTTAGTCCATGGTTTATGGTCAAAATTGGTTCGAAATAAATGAATCGAAATAAACGATTGATCAACTCAGGATTGTTTATGGAGCAATATTAGGCTATGACAGCCTTAGAAAACACATAAAATCACAAAAGAAATTTTCCTTCAAAATCGGCCCGAAATTGGAAAAAAGCCTGATGGTTAGTCCATGGTTTATGGTCGAAGATGGTCCGAGATAAATGATTCCAAATAAACGATTGATCAACTCAGGATTGTTTATGGAGCAATATTAGGCTATGATAGCCTTAGAAAACCCATAAAATCCCCAAAAAAGATTCCTTCAAAATCAGCCCAAAATTGGGAAAAAGCCTGATGGTTAGTCCATGGTTTATGGTCAAAATTGGTTCGAAATAAATGAATCGAAATAAACGATTGATCAACTCAGGATTGTTTATGGAGCAATATTAGGCTATGACAGCCTTAGAAAACACATAAAATCACAAAAGAAATTTTCCTTCAAAATCGGCCCAAAATTGGAAAAAAGCCTGATGGTCCATGGTTTAATGTCAAAATTTGTCCAAAATAAATGATTCCAAATAAACTATTGATCCAATCAAGATTGTTTATGGAGCAATATTAGGCTATGATAGCCTTAGAAAACACATAAAATCCCCAAAAAAGATTCCTTTAAAATCAGCCCAAAATCGAAAAAAAGCCTGATGGTTAGTCCATGGTTTATGGTCGAAGTTCGTCCAAAATAAATGATTCCAAAAAAACTATTGAACAACTTAGGATTGTTTATGGAGCAATATTAGGCTATGATAGCCTTAGGAAACACATTAAATCCCCAAAAAAGATTCCTTCAAAATCAGCCCAGAATTGGAAAAAAGACTGATGGTTAGTTCATGGTTTATGGTCGAAGATGGTCCGAGATAAATTATTCCAAATAAACGATTGATCAACTCAGGATTGTTTATGGAGCAATATTAGGCTATGATAGCCTTAGAAAACCCATAAAATCTTCAAAAAAGATTCTTTCAAAATCAGCAAAAATTGGAAAAAAGGCCTGATGGTTAGTCCATGGTTTATGGTCGAAGTTGGTCCAAAATATATGATTCCAAATAAACTATTGAACAACTCAGGATTGTTTATGGAGCAATATTAGGCTATGATAGCCTTAGGAAACACATAAAATCCCCAAAATAGATTCCTTCAAAATCAGCCCAGAATTGGAAAAAAGCCTGATGGTTAGTCCATGGTTTATGGTCGAAGTTGGTCCGAGATAAATGATTCCAAATAAACGATTGATCAACTCAGGATTGTTTATGGAGCAATATTAGGCTATGATAGCCTTAGAAAACCCATAAAATCCCCAAAAAAGATTCCTTCAAAATCAGCTCAAAATTGGGAAAAAGCCTGATGGTTAGTCCATGGTTTATGGTCAAAATTGGTTCGAAATAAATGAATCGAAATAAACGATTGATCAACTCAGGATTGTTTATGGAGCAATATTAGGCTATGACAGCCTTAGAAAACACATAAAATCACAAAAGAAATTTTCCTTCAAAATCGGCCCGAAATTGGAAAAAAGCCTGATGGTTAGTCCATGGTTTATGGTCGAAGATGGTCCGAGATAAATGATTCCAAATAAACGATTGATCAACTCAGGATTGTTTATGGAGCAATATTAGGCTATGATAGCCTTAGAAAACCCATAAAATCCCCAAAAAAGATTCCTTCAAAATCAGCCCAAAATTGGGAAAAAGCCTGATGGTTAGTCCATGGTTTATGGTCGAAGTTGGTCCAAAATATATGATTCCAAATAAACTATTGAACAACTCAGGATTGTTTATGGAGCAATATTAGGCTATGATAGCCTTAGGAAACACATAAAATCCCCAAAAAATATTCCTTCAAAATCAGCCCAAAATTGGAAAAAAGACTGATGGCTAGTCCATGGTTTATGGTCAAAATTGGTTCGAAATAAATGAATCGAAATAAACGATTGATCAACTCAGGATTGTTTATGGAGCAATATTAGGCTATGACAGCCTTAGAAAACACATAAAATCACAAAAGAAATTTTCCTTCAAAATCGGCCCGAAATTGGAAAATAGCCTGATGGTCCATGGTTTAATGTCAAAATTTGTGCAAAATAGATGATTCCAAATAAACTATTGATCCAATCAAGATTGTTTTTGGGGCAATATTAGGCTATGATAGCCTTAGAAAACACATAAAATCCCGCAAAAAATATTCCTTCAAAATCAGCCCAAAATTGGAAAAAAGACTGATGGCTAGTCCATGGTTTATGGTCGAGGTTGGTCTGAAATAACTGATTCCAAATAAACTATTGATCCACTCAGGATTGTTTATGGAGCAATATTAGGCTATGATAGCCTTAGAAAACACATAAAATCACAAAAGAAATTTTCCTTCAAAATCGGCCCGAAATTGGAAAAAAGCCTGATGGTCCATGGTTTAATGTCAAAATTTGTCCAAAATAGATGATTCCAAATAAACTATTGATCCAATCAAGATTGTTTTTGGGGCAATATTAGGCCATGATAGCCTTAGAAAACCCATAAAATCCCAAAAAAAAGATTCTTTCAAAATCAGCCCAAAATTGGAAAAAAGACTGATGGTTAGTCCATGGTTTATGGTCGAAGTTGGTCCAAAAAAACTGATTCCAAATAAACTATTGATCCACTCAGGATTGTTTATGGAGTAATATTAGGCTATGATAGCCTTAGAAAATACATAAAATCCCCAAAAAAGATTCTTTCAAAATCAGCCCAAAATTGGAAAAAAGCCCGATGGTTAGTCCATGGTTTATGGTCCAAATTGGTTCGATATAAATGATTCCAAATAAACTATTGATCCACTCAGGATTGTTTATGGAGCAATATTAGGCAATGCTAGCCTTAGAAAACACATAAAATCCCCAAAAAATATTCCTTCAAAATCAGCCTAAAATTGAAAAAAAGCCTGATGGTTAGTCCATAGTTTATGGTCGAAGTTGGTCCAAAATAAATGATTCAAAATAAACTATTGAACAACTCAGGATTGTTTATGGAGCAATATTAGGCTATGATAGCCTTAAGAAACACATAAAATCCCCAAAAAAGATTCCTTCAAAATCAGCCCAGAATTAAAAAAAAGCCTGACGGTTAGTCCATGGTTTATGGTCGAAGTTGAACCGAGATAAATGATTCCAAATAAACAATTGATCTACTCAGGATTGTTTATGGAGCAATATTAGGCTATGTTAGCCTTAGAAAACCCATAAAATCTCCAAAAAAGATTCCTTCAAAATCAGCAAAAATTTAGAAAAAGCCTGATAATTAGTCCACGGTTTATGGTCGAAATTGGTTCGAAATAAATGATTCCAAATAAACGATTGATCAACTCAGGATTGTTTATGGAGCAATATTAGGCTATGACAGCCTTAGAAAACACATAAAATCCCCAAAAAAGATTCCTTCAAAATCAGCCCAAAATTGGGAAAAAGCCTGATGGTTAGTCCATGGTTTATGGTCGAAGTTGAACCGAGATAAATGATTCCAAATAAACAATTGATCAACTCAGGATTGTTTATGGAGCAATATTAGGCTATGTTAGCCTTAGAAAACCCATAAAATCTCCAAAAAGGATTCCTTCAAAATCAGCAAAAATTTAGAAAAAGCCTGATGGTTAGTCCATGGTTTATGGTCGAAATTGGTTCGAAATAAATGATTCCAAATAAACGATTGATCAACTCAGGATTGTTTATGGAGCAATATTAGGCTATGACAGCCTTAGAAAACACATAAAATCCCCAAAAAAGATTCCTTCAAAATCAGCCCAAAATTGGAAAAAAGCCTGATGGTTAGTCCATGGTTTATGGTCAAAATTGGTCCAAAATAAATGATTCCAAATAAACTATTGAACAACTCAGGATTGTTTATGGAGCAATATTTGGCTATGATAGCCTAAGAAAACACATAAAGTCCCCAAAAAAAATTCCTCCAAAGTCAGCCCAAAATTGGAAAAAAGCCTGATGGTTAGTCTATGATTTATGGTCGAAATTCGTTCGAAATAAATTATTCCAAATAAACGATTGATCAACTCAGGATTGTTTATAGAGCAATATTAGGCTATGATAGCCTTAGAAAACCCATAAAATCTTCAAAAAAGATTCTTTCAAAATCAGCAAAAATTGGAAAAAAGGCCTGATGGTTAGTCCATGGTTTATGGTCGAAGTTGGTCCAAAATATATGATTCCAAATAAACTATTGAACAACTCAGGATTGTTTATGGAGCAATATTAGGCTATGATAGCCTTAGGAAACACATAAAATCCCCAAAAAAGATTCCTTCAAAATCAGCAAAAATTGGAAAAAAGGCCTGATGGTTAGTCCATGGTTTATGGTCGAAGTTGGTCCGAGATAAATGATTCCAAATAAACGATTGATCAACTCAGGATTGTTTATGGAGCAATATTAGGCTATGATAGCCTTAGAAAACACATAAAACCCCCAAAAAAGATTCCTTCAAAATCAGCCCAGTATTGGAAAAAAGCCTGATGGTTAGTCCATGGTTTATGGTCGAAGTTGGTCCGAGATAAATGATTCCAAATAAACGATTGATCAACTCAGGATTGTTTATGGAGCAATATTAGGCTATGATAGCCTTAGAAAACCCATAAAATCCCCAAAAAAGATTCCTTCAAAATCAGCTCAAAATTGGGAAAAAGCCTGATGGTTAGTCCATGGTTTATGGTCAAAATTGGTTCGAAATAAATGAATCGAAATAAACGATTGATCAACTCAGGATTGTTTATGGAGCAATATTAGGCTATTGCAGCCTTAAAAAACACATAAAATCACAAAAGAAATTTTCCTTCAAAATCGGCCCGAAATTGGAAAAAAGCCTGATGGTTAGTCCATGGTTTATGGTCGAAGTTGGTCCGAGATAAATGATTCCAAATAAACGATTGATCAACTCAGGATTGTTTATGGAGCAATATTAGGCTATGATAGCCTTAGAAAACCCATAAAATCCCCAAAAAAGATTCCTTCAAAATCAGCCCAAAATTGGGAAAAAGCCTGATGGTTAGTCCATGGTTTATGGTCAAAATTGGTTCGAAATAAATGAATCGAAATAAACGATTGATCAACTCAGGATTGTTTATGGAGCAATATTAGGCTATGACAGCCTTAGAAAACACATAAAATCACAAAAGAAATTTTCCTTCAAAATCGGCCCGAAATTGGAAAAAAGCCTGATGGTCCATGGTTTAATGTCAAAATTTGTCCAAAATAAATGATTCCAAATAAACTATTGAACAACTCAGGATTGTTTATGGAGCACTATTTGGCTATGATAGCCTAAGAAAACACATAAAGTCCCCAAAAAAAATTCCTCCAAAGTCAGCCCAAAATTGGAAAAAAGCCTGATGGTTAGTCTATGATTTATGGTCGAAATTCGTTCGAAATAAATTATTCCAAATAAACGATTGATCAACTCAGGATTGTTTATAGAGCAATATTAGGCTATGATAGCCTTAGAAAACCCATAAAATCTTCAAAAAAGATTCTTTCAAAATCAGCAAAAATTGGAAAAAAGGCCTGATGGTTAGTCCATGGTTAATGGTCGAAGTTGGTCCAAAATATATGATTCCAAATAAACTATTGAACAACTCAGGATTGTTTATGGAGCAATATTAGGCTATGATAGCCTTAGGAAACACATAAAATCCCCAAAAAAGATTCCTTCAAAATCAGCCCAGAATTGGAAAAAAGCCTGATGGTTAGTCCATGGTTTATGGTCGAAGTTGGTCCGAGATAAATGATTCCAAATAAACGATTGATCAACTCAGGATTGTTTATGGAGCAATATTAGGCTATGATAGCCTTAGAAAACCCGTAAAATCCCCAAAAAAGATTCCTTCAAAATCAGCTCAAAATTGGGAAAAAGCCCGATGGTTAGTCCATGGTTTATGGTCGAAATTGGTTCGAAATAAATGATTTCAAATAAATTATTGACCCAGTCAGGTTTGTTTATGGAGCAATATTAGGCTATGATAGCCTTAGAAAACACATAAAATCACAAAAGAAATTTTCCTTCAAAATCGGCCCGAAATTGGAAAAAAGCCTGATGGTCCATGGTTTAATGTCAAAATTTGTCCAAAATAGATGATTCCAAATAAACTATTGATCCAATCAAGATTGTTTTTGGGGCAATATTAGGCTATGATAGCCTTAGAAAACACATAAAATCCCCAAAAAAAGATTCTTTCAAAATCAGCCCAAAATTGGAAAAAAGACTGATGGTTAGTTTATGGTTTATGGTCGAAGTTGGTCCGAAATAACTGATTCCAAATAAACTATTGATCCACTCAGGATTGTTTATGGAGTAATATTAGGCTATGATAGCCTTAGAAAATACATAAAATCCCCAAAAAAGATTCTTTCAAAATCAGCCCAAAATTGGAAAAAAGCCCGATGGTTAGTCCATGGTTTATGGTCCAAATTGGTTCGATATAAATGATTCCAAATAAACTATTGATCCACTCAGGATTGTTTATGGACCAATATTAGGCTATGCTAGCCTTAGAAAACACATAAATTCCCCAAAAAAGATTCCTTCAAAATCAGCCCAAAATTGAAAAAAAGCCTGATGGTTAGTCCATGGTTTATGGTCGAAGTTGGTCCAAAATAAATGATTCCAAATAAACTATTGAACAACTCAGGATTGTTTATGGAGCAATATTAGGCTATGATAGCCTTAGGAAACACATAAAATCCCCAAAAAATATTCCTTCAAAATCAGCCCAAAATTGGAAAAAAGCCTGATGGTTAGTCCATGGTTTATGGTCGAAGTTGGTCCGAAATAAATGATTCCAAATAAACTATTGACCCAGTCAGGATTGTCTATGGAGTAATATTAGGCTAGATAGCCTTAGAAAACACATAAAATCCCAAAAAAAATTCCTTCAAAATCAGCCAAAAATTGAAAAAAGCCTGATGGTTAGTCCATGATTTATGGCCAAAATTGATCCAAAATAAATGATTCCAAATAAACTATTGATAAACTCAGTATTGTTTATGGAGCAATATTAGGCTATGATAGCCTTAGAAAACACATAAAATCCCCAAAAAAGATTTCTCCAAAGTCAGCCCAAAATTGGAAAAAAGCCTGATAGTTAGTTTATGATTTATGGTCGAAATTCCTTCGAAATAAATTATTCCAAATAAACTATTGATCCACTTAGGATTGTTTATGGAGCGATATAAGGCTATGCTAGCCTTAGAAAACACATAAAATCACAAAAGAAATTTTCCTTCAAAATCAGCCCAAAATTGAAAAAAAGCCTGATGGTTAGTCCATAGTTTATGGTCGAAGTTGGTCCGAAATAAATGATTCCAAATAAACGATTGATCAACTACGGGTTGTTTATGGAACAATATTAGGCTTTGATAACCTTAGAAAACACATAAAATCACCAAAAAAGATTCCTTCAAAATCAGCAAAAATTGGAAAAAAGCCTGATGGTTAGTCCATGGTTTATGGTCCAAATTGGTTCGATATAAATGATTCCAAATAAACTATTGACCCAGTCAGGTTTGTTTATGGAGCAATATCAGGCTATGATGGCCTTAGAAAACACATAAAATCCCCAAAAAACATTCCTTCAAAATCAGCCCAAAATTGAAAAAAAGCCTGATGGTTAGTCCATGGTTTATGGTCGAAGTTGGTCCGAAATAAATGATTCCAAATAAACTATTGATCCACTCAGGATTGTTTATGGAGTAATATTAGGCTTTGATAGCCCTAGAAAACACATAAAATCCCCAAAAAAGGTTCCTTCAAAATCAGCCCAGGATTGTCTATGGAGCAATATTAGGCTAAGATAGCCTTAGAAAACACATAAAATCCCCAAAAAAGATTCCTTCGAAATCAGCAAAAATTGGAAAAAAAGCCTGATGGTTAGTCCATGGTTTATGGTCGAAATTGGTTCAAAATAAATGAATCCAAATAAACTATATAGCTATATAGCAATATTAGGCTATGATGGCCTTAGAAAACACATAAAAGCAGAAAAAAAATTTTCCCTCAAAATCAGCCCAAAATTGGAAAAAAGCCTGATGGTCCATGGTTTAATGTCAAAATTTGTCCAAAATAAATTATTCCAAATAAACTATTGATCCAATCAGGATTGTTTTTTGGGCAATATTAGGCAATGATAGCTTTAAAAAACAGATAAAATCCTGCAAAAAATATTCCTTCAAAATCAGCCCAAAAATGGAAAAAAGCATGATGGTTAGTCCATGGTTTATGGTCAAAGTTGGTCGAAAATAAATGATTCCAATTAAGCTATTGATCCACTCAGGTTTGTTTATGGAGCAATATTAGGCTATGATAGCCTTAGAAAACACATAAAATCCCCAAAAAAGATTCCTTCAAAATCAGCAAAAAATTGGGAAAAAGCCTGATGGTTAGTGCATGGTTTATGGTCGAAATCGGTTCGATAATAAATGATTCCAAATAAACTATTGAACCACTCAGGATTGTTTATGGAGCAATATTAGGCTATGATAGCCTTAGAAAACCCATAAAATCCCCAAAAAAGATTCCTTCAAAATCAGCCCAAAATTGGGAAAAAGCCTGATGGTTAGTCCATGGTTTATGGTCAAAATTGGTTCGAAATAAATGAATCGAAATAAACGATTGATCAACTCAGGATTGTTTATGGAGCAATATTAGGCTATGACAGCCTTAGAAAACACATAAAATCACAAAAAAAATTTTCCTTCAAAATCGGCCCGAAATTGGAAAATAGCCTGATGGTCCATGGTTTAATGTCAAAATTTGTGCAAAATAGATGATTCCAAATAAACTATTGATCCAATCAAGATTGTTTTTGGGGCAATATTAGGCTATGATAGCCTTAGAAAACACATAAAATCCCGCAAAAAATATTCCTTCAAAATCAGCCCAAAATTGGGAAAAAGACTGATGGCTACTCCATGGTTTATGGTCGAGGTTGGTCTGAAATAACTGATTCCAAATAAACTATTGATCCACTCAGGATTGTTTATGGAGCAATATTAGGCTATGATAGCCTTAGAAAACACATAAAATCACAAAAGAAATTTTCCTTCAAAATCGGCCCGAAATTGGAAAAAAGCCTGATGGTCCATGGTTTAATGTCAAAATTTGTCCAAAATAGATGATTCCAAATAAACTATTGATCCAATCAAGATTGTTTTTGGGGCAATATTAGGCCATGATAGCCTTAGAAAACCCATAAAATCTTCAAAAAAGATTCTTTCAAAATCAGCAAAAATTGGAAAAAAGGCTGATGGTTAGTCCATGGTTTATGGTCGAAGTTGGTCCGAAAAAACTGATTCCAAATAAACTATTGATCCACTCAGGATTGTTTATGGAGTAATATTAGGCTATGATAGCCTTAGAAAATACATAAAATCCCCAAAAAAGATTCTTTCAAAATCAGCCCAAAATTGGAAAAAAGCCCGATGGTTAGTCCATGGTTTATGGTCCAAATTGGTTCGATATAAATGATTCCAAATAAACTATTGATCCACTCAGGATTGTTTATGGAGCAATATTAGGCAATGCTAGCCTTAGAAAACACATAAAATCCCCAAAAAATATTCCTTCAAAATCAGCCTAAAATTGAAAAAAAGCCTGATGGTTAGTCCATAGTTTATGGTCGAAGTTGGTCCAAAATAAATGATTCAAAATAAACTATTGAACAACTCAGGATTGTTTATGGAGCAATATTAGGCTATGATAGCCTTAAGAAACACATAAAATCCCCAAAAAAGATTCCTTCAAAATCAGCCCAGAATTAAAAAAAAGCCTGACGGTTAGTCCATGGTTTATGGTCGAAGTTGAACCGAGATAAATGATTCCAAATAAACAATTGATCAACTCAGGATTGTTTATGGAGCAATATTAGGCTATGTTAGCCTTAGAAAACCCATAAAATCTCCAAAAAAGATTCCTTCAAAATCAGCAAAAATTTAGAAAAAGCCTGATAATTAGTCCACGGTTTATGGTCGAAATTGGTTCGAAATAAATGATTCCAAATAAACGATTGATCAACTCATGATTGTTTATGGAGCAATATTAGGCTATGACAGCCTTAGAAAACACATAAAATCCCCAAAAAAGATTCCTTCAAAATCAGCCCAAAATTGGGAAAAAGCCTGATGGTTAGTCCATGGTTTATGGTCGAAGTTGAACCGAGATAAATGATTCCAAATAAACAATTGATCAACTCAGGATTGTTTATGGAGCAATATTAGGCTATGTTAGCCTTAGAAAACCCATAAAATCTCCAAAAAGGATTCCTTCAAAATCAGCAAAAATTTAGAAAAAGCCTGATGGTTAGTCCATGGTTTATGGTCGAAATTGGTTCGAAATAAATGATTCCAAATAAACGATTGATCAACTCAGGATTGTTTATGGAGCAATATTAGGCTATGACAGCCTTAGAAAACACATAAAATCCCCAAAAAAGATTCCTTCAAAATCAGCCCAAAATTGGAAAAATCCTGATGGTTAGTCCATGGTTTATGGTCAAAATTGGTCCAAAATAAATGATTCCAAATAAACTATTGAACAACTCAGGATTGTTTATGGAGCAATATTTGGCTATGATAGCCTAAGAAAACACATAAAGTCCCCAAAAAAAATTCCTCCAAAGTCAGCCCAAAATTGGAAAAAAGCCTGATGGTTAGTCTATGATTTATGGTCGAAATTCGTTCGAAATAAATTATTCCAAATAAACGATTGATCAACTCAGGATTGTTTATAGAGCAATATTAGGCTATGATAGCCTTAGAAAACCCATAAAATCTTCAAAAAAGATTCTTTCAAAATCAGCAAAAATTGGAAAAAAGGCCTGATGGTTAGTCCATGGTTTATGGTCGAAGTTGGTCCAAAATATATGATTCCAAATAAACTATTGAACAACTCAGGATTGTTTATGGAGCAATATTAGGCTATGATAGCCTTAGGAAACACATAAAATCCCCAAAAAAGATTCCTTCAAAATCAGCAAAAATTGGAAAAAAGGCCTGATGGTTAGTCCATGGTTTATGGTCGAAGTTGGTCCGAGATAAATGATTCCAAATAAACGATTGATCAACTCAGGATTGTTTATGGAGCAATATTAGGCTATGATAGCCTTAGAAAACACATAAAACCCCCAAAAAAGATTCCTTCAAAATCAGCCCAGTATTGGAAAAAAGCCTGATGGTTAGTCCATGGTTTATGGTCGAAGTTGGTCCGAGATAAATGATTCCAAATAAACGATTGATCAACTCAGGATTGTTTATGGAGCAATATTAGGCTATGATAGCCTTAGAAAACCCATAAAATCCCCAAAAAAGATTCCTTCAAAATCAGCTCAAAATTGGGAAAAAGCCTGATGGTTAGTCCATGGTTTATGGTCAAAATTGGTTTGAAATAAATGAATCGAAATAAACGATTGATCAACTCAGGATTGTTTATGGAGCAATATTAGGCTATTGCAGCCTTAAAAAACACATAAAATCACAAAAGAAATTTTCCTTCAAAATCGGCCCGAAATTGGAAAAAAGCCTGATGGTTAGTCCATGGTTTATGGTCGAAGTTGGTCCGAGATAAATGATTCCAAATAAACGATTGATCAACTCAGGATTGTTTATGGAGCAATATTAGGCTATGATAGCCTTAGAAAACCCATAAAATCCCCAAAAAAATTTCCTTCAAAATCAGCCCAAAATTGGGAAAAAGCCTGATGGTTAGTCCATGGTTTATGGTCAAAATTGGTTCGAAATAAATGAATCGAAATAAACGATTGATCAACTCAGGATTGTTTATGGAGCAATATTAGGCTATGACAGCCTTAGAAAACACATAAAATCACAAAAGAAATTTTCCTTCAAAATCGGCCCGAAATTGGAAAAAAGCCTGATGGTCCATGGTTTAATGTCAAAATTTGTCCAAAATAAATGATTCCAAATAAACTATTGAACAACTCAGGATTGTTTATGGAGCACTATTTGGCTATGATAGCCTAAGAAAACACATAAAGTCCCCAAAAAAAATTCCTCCAAAGTCAGCCCAAAATTGGAAAAAAGCCTGATGGTTAGTCTATGATTTATGGTCGAAATTCGTTCGAAATAAATTATTCCAAATAAACGATTGATCAACTCAGGATTGTTTATAGAGCAATATTAGGCTATGATAGCCTTAGAAAACCCATAAAATCTTCAAAAAAGATTCTTTCAAAATCAGCAAAAATTGGAAAAAAGGCCTGATGGTTAGTCCATGGTTTATGGTCGAAGTTGGTCCAAAATATATGATTCCAAATAAACTATTGAACAACTCAGGATTGTTTATGGAGCAATATTAGGCTATGATAGCCTTAGGAAACACATAAAATCCCCAAAAAAGATTCCTTCAAAATCAGCCCAGAATTGGAAAAAAGCCTGATGGTTAGTCCATGGTTTATGGTCGAAGTTGGTCCGAGATAAATGATTCCAAATAAACGATTGATCAACTCAGGATTGTTTATGGAGCAATATTAGGCTATGATAGCCTTAGAAAACCCGTAAAATCCCCAAAAAAGATTCCTTCAAAATCAGCTCAAAATTGGGAAAAAGCCCGATGGTTAGTCCATGGTTTATGGTCGAAGTTGGTCCGAGATAAATGATTCCAAATAAACGATTGATCAACTCAGGATTGTTTATGGAGCAATATTAGGCTATGATAGCCTTAGAAAACCCATAAAATCTTCAAAAAAGATTCTTTCAAAATCAGCAAAAATTGGAAAAAAGGCCTGATGGTTAGTCCATGGTTTATGGTCAAAATTGGTTCGAAATAAATGAATCGAAATAAACGATTGATCAACTCAGGATTGTTTATGGAGCAATATTAGGCTATGACAGCCTTAGAAAACACATAAAATCACAAAAGAAATTTTCCTTCAAAATCGGCCCGAAATTGGAAAATAGCCTGATGGTCCATGGTTTAATGTCAAAATTTGCGCAAAATAGATGATTCCAAATAAACTATTGATCCAATCAAGATTGTTTTTGGGGCAATATTAGGCTATGATAGCCTTAGAAAACACATAAAATCCCGCAAAAAATATTCCTTCAAAATCAGCCCAAAATTGGAAAAAAGACTGATGGCTAGTCCATGGTTTATGGTCGAGGTTGGTCTGAAATAACTGATTCCAAATAAACTATTGATCCACTCAGGATTGTTTATGGAGCAATATTAGGCTATGATAGCCTTAGAAAACACATAAAATCACAAAAGAAATTTTCCTTCAAAATCGGCCCGAAATTGGAAAAAAGCCTGATGGTCCATGGTTTAATGTCAAAATTTGTCCAAAATAGATGATTCCAAATAAACTATTGATCCAATCAAGATTGTTTTTGGGGCAATATTAGGCCATGATAGCCTTAGAAAACCCATAAAATCCCAAAAAAAAGATTCTTTCAAAATCAGCCCAAAATTGGAAAAAAGACTGATGGTTAGTCCATGGTTTATGGTCGAAGTTGGTCCGAAAAAACTGATTCCAAATAAACTATTGATCCACTCAGGATTGTTTATGGAGTAATATTAGGCTATGATAGCCTTAGGAAACACATAAAATCCCCAAAAAAGATTCCTTCAAAATCAGCCCAGAATTGGAAAAAAGCCTGATGGTTAGTCCATGGTTTATGGTCGAAGTTGGTCCGAGATAAATGATTCCAAATAAACGATTGATCAACTCAGGATTGTTTATGGAGCAATATTAGGCTATGATAGCCTTAGAAAACCCGTAAAATCCCCAAAAAAGATTCCTTCAAAATCAGCCCAAAATTGGGAAAAAGCCCGATGGTTAGTCCATGGTTTATGGTCGAAGTTGGTCCGAGATAAATGATTCCAAATAAACGATTGATCAACTCAGGATTGTTTATGGAGCAATATTAGGCTATGATAGCCTTAGAAAACCCATAAAATCTTCAAAAAAGATTCTTTCAAAATCAGCAAAAATTGGAAAAAAGGCCTGATGGTTAGTCCATGGTTTATGGTCAAAATTGGTTCGAAATAAATGAATCGAAATAAACGATTGATCAACTCAGGATTGTTTATGGAGCAATATTAGGCTATGACAGCCTTAGAAAACACATAAAATCACAAAAGAAATTTTCCTTCAAAATCGGCCCGAAATTGGAAAATAGCCTGATGGTCCATGGTTTAATGTCAAAATTTGTGCAAAATAGATGATTCCAAATAAACTATTGATCCAATCAAGATTGTTTTTGGGGCAATATTAGGCTATGATAGCCTTAGAAAACACATAAAATCCCGCAAAAAATATTCCTTCAAAATCAGCCCAAAATTGGAAAAAAGACTGATGGCTAGTCCATGGTTTATGGTCGAGGTTGGTCTGAAATAACTGATTCCAAATAAACTATTGATCCACTCAGGATTGTTTATGGAGCAATATTAGGCTATGATAGCCTTAGAAAACACATAAAATCACAAAAGAAATTTTCCTTCAAAATCGGCCCGAAATTGGAAAAAAGCCTGATGGTCCATGGTTTAATGTCAAAATTTGTCCAAAATAGATGATTCCAAATAAACTATTGATCCAATCAAGATTGTTTTTGGGGCAATATTAGGCCATGATAGCCTTAGAAAACCCATAAAATCCCAAAAAAAAGATTCTTTCAAAATCAGCCCAAAATTGGAAAAAAGACTGATGGTTAGTCCATGGTTTATGGTCGAAGTTGGTCCGAAAAAACTGATTCCAAATAAACTATTGATCCACTCAGGATTGTTTATGGAGTAATATTAGGCTATGATAGCCTTAGAAAATACATAAAATCACCAAAAAAGATTCCTTCAAAATCAGCAAAAATTAGAAAAAAGCCTGATGGTTAGTCCATGGTTTATGGTCCAAATTGGTTCGATATAAATGATTCCAAATAAACTATTGACCCAGTCAGGTTTGTTTATGGAGCAATATCAGGCTATGATGGCCTTAGAAAACACATAAAATCCCCAAAAAACATTCCTTCAAAATCAGCCCAAAATTGAAAAAAAGCCAGATGGTTAGTCCATGGTTTATGGTCGAAGTTGGTCCGAAATAAATGATTCCAAATAAACTATTGATCCACTCAGGATTGTTTATGGAGTAATATTAGGCTTTGATAGCCCTAGAAAACACATAAAATCCCCAAAAAAGGTTCCTTCAAAATCAGCCCAGAATTGGAAAAAAGCCTGATGGTTAGTCCATGGTTTATGGTCGAAGTTGGTCCGAGATAAATGATTCCAATTAAACGATTGATCAACTCAGGATTGTCTATGGAGCAATATTAGGCTATGATAGCCTTAGAAAACACATAAAATCCCCAAAAAAGATTCCTTCGAAATCAGCAAAAATTGGAAAAAAAGCCTGATGGTTAGTCCATGGTTTATGGTCGAAATTGGTTCAAAATAAATGAATCCAAATAAACTATTGACCAACTCAGGTTTGTTTGTGGAGCAATATTAGGCTATGATGGCCTTAGAAAACACATAAAATCAGAAAAAAAATTTTCCCTCAAAATCAGCCCAAAATTGGAAAAAAGCCTGATGGTCCATGGTTTAATGTCAAAATTTGTCCAAAATAAATTATTCCAAATAAACTATTGATCCAATCAGGATTGTTTTTTGGGCAATATTAGGCAATGATAGCTTTAAAAAACAGATAAAATCCTGCAAAAAATATTCCTTCAAAATCAGCCCAAAAATGGAAAAAAGCATGATGGTTAGTCCATGGTTTATGGTCAAAGTTGGTCGAAAATAAATGATTCCAATTAATCTATTGATCCACTCAGGTTTGTTTATGGAGCAATATTAGGCTATGATAGCCTTAAGAAACACATAAAATCCCCAAAAAAGATTCCTTCAAAATCAGCAAAAAATTGGGAAAAAGCCTGATGGTTAGTGCATGGTTTATGGTCGAAATCGGTTCGATAATAAATGATTCCAAATAAACTATTGACCCAGTCAGGTTTGTTTATGGAGCAATATTTGGCTATGATAGCCTTAGAAAACACATAAAATCCCCAAAAAAGATTCTTCCAAAAACAGCCCAAAATTGGTAAAAAGCCTGATAGTTAGTCTATGATTTATGGTCAAAATTCGTTCGAAATTAATGATTCCAAATAAACTGATCATTCACTCAGGATTGTTTTTACAGCAATATTTGGCTATGATAGCCTTAAAAAACACATAAAGTCCCCAAAAAAGATTCCTCAAAAAACAGCCCAAAATTGGAAAAAAGCCTGATGGTTAGTCCATGGTTTATGGTCGAAATTGGTCCGAGATAAATGATTCCAAATAAACGATTGATCAACTCAGGATTGTCTATTGAGCAATATTAGGCTATGATAGCCTTAGAAAACACATAAAATCAGAAAAAAATTTTCCTTCAATATCAGCCCGAAATTGGAGAAAAGCCTGATGGTCCATGGTTTAATGTCAAAATTTGTCCAAAATAAATGATTCCAAATAAACTATTGATCCAATCAGGATTGTTTTTGGGGCAATATTAGGCTATGATAGCTTTAAAAAACACATAAAATCCCGCAAAAAATATTCCTTCAAAATCAGCCCAAAATTGGAAAAAAGCCTGATGGTTAGTCCATGGTTTATGGTCGAAGTTGGTCCAAAATAAATGATTCCAAATAAACTATTCATCCACTCAGGATTGTTTATGGAGTAATATTAGGCTATGATAGCCTTAGATAACACATAAAATCCCAAAAAAAGATTCCTTCAAAATTAGCCCAAAATTGGAAAAAAGCCTGATGGTTAGTCAATGGTTTATGATAAAAATTGGTCCAAAATAAATGATTCCAAATAAACTATTTATTCACTCAGGATTGTCTATTGAGCAATATTAGGCTATGATAGCCTTAGAAAACACATAAAATCTCCAAAAAAGATTCTTTAAAAATCAGCGAAAATTGGAAAAAAGGCCTGATGGTTAGTCCATGGTTTATGGTTAAAATTGGTTCAAAATAAATGATTCCAAATAAACTATTGACCCACTCAGGTTTGTTTATGGAGTATTATAAGGCTATGATGGCCTTAGAAAACACATAAAATCAGAAAAAAATTTTCCTTCAAAATCAGCCCGAAATTGGAAAAAAGCCTGATGGTTAGTCCATAATTTATGGTCGAAAATGGTTCGATAATAAATAATTCCAAATAAACTATTGATCCACTCAGGTTTGTTTATGGAGCAATATTAGGCTATGATAGCCTTAGAAAACACATAAAATCCCCAAAAAAGATTCCTTCAAAATCAGCAAAAAATATGAAAAAAGCCTGATGGTTAGTCCATGGTTTATGGTCGAAATTGATTCGATAATAAATGATTCCAAATAAACTATTGATCCACTCAGGATTCTTTATGAAGCAATATTAGGTTATGATAGCCTTAGAAAACACATAAAATCCTCAAAAAAGGTTCCTTGAAAGTCAGCTTGAAATTTGAAAAAAGCCTGATGGTTAGTCCATGGTTTATGGTCAAAATTGGTCCGAAATAAATGATTTCAAATAAACTATTGATCCACTCAGGATTGTTTATGGAGCAATATTAGGCTATGTTAGCCTTAGAAAACCCATAAAGTCCCCAAAAAAGATTTCTCCAAAGTCAGCCGAAAATTGGTAAAAAGCCTGATGGTTAGTCTAAGATTTATGGTCAAAATTCGTTCGAAATAAATGATTCCAAATAAACTATTGATCCACTTAGGATTGTTTATGGAGCAATATTAGGCTATGATAGCCTTAGAAAACACATAAAATCCCCAAAAAAGATTCCTTCAAAATCAGCCCAAAATAAAAAAAAGCCTGATGGTTAGTCCATGGTTTATGGTCAAAATTGGTCCAAAATAAATGATTCCAAATAAACTATTCATTCACTCAGGATTGTTTATGGAGCAATATTTGGCTATGATAGCCTTAGAAAACACATAAAGTCCCCAAAAAAGATTCTTCCAAAAACAGCCCAAAATTGGTAAAAAGCCTGATAGTTAGTCTATGGTTTATGGTCAAAATTCGTTCGAAATTAATGATTCCAAATAAACTATTCATTCACTCAGGATTGTTTTTACAGCAATATTTGGCTATGATAGCCTTAAAAAACACATAAAGTCCCCAAAAAATATTCCTCCAAAAACAGCCAAAAATTGGAAAAAAGCCTGATGGTTAGTCCATGGTTTATGGTCGAAGTTGGTCCGAGATAAATGATTCTAAATAAACGATTGATCAACTCAGGATTGTCTATGGAGCAATATTAGGCTATGATAGCCTTAGAAAACACATAAAATCTTCAAAAAAGATTCTTTCAAAATCATCAAAAATTGGAAAAAAGGCCTGATGGTTAGTCCATGGTTTATGGTTGAAATTGGTTCAAAATAAATGATTCCAAATAAACTATTGACCCACTCAGGTTTGTTTATGGAGTAATATTAGGCTATGATGGCCTTAGAAAACACATAAAATCAGAAAAAATTTTCCTTCAAAATCAGCCCGAAATTGGAAAAAAGCCTGATGGTCCATGGTTTAATGTCAAAATTTGTCCAAAATAAATGATTCCAAATAAACTATTGATCCAATCAGGATTGTTTTTGGGGCAATATTAGGCTATGATAGCTTTAAAAAACACGTAAAATCCCGCAAAAAATATTCCTTCAAAATCAGCCCAAAAATGAAAAAAAAACCTGATGGTTAGTCCATGGTTTATGGTCAAAGTTGGTCCGAGATAAATCTTTCCAAATAAGCTATTGATCCACTTAGGATTGTTTATGGGGTAATATTAGGCTATGATAGCCTTAGAAAACACATAAAATCCCCAAAAAATATTCCTTCAAAATCAGCCAAAAATTGGAAAAAAGCCTGATTGTTAGTCCATGGTTTATGGTCGAAATTGGTTCGATAATAAATGATTCCAAATAAACTATTGATCCACTCAGGTTTGTTTATGGAGCAATATTACGCTATGATAGCCTTAGAAAACACATAAAATCCCCAAAAAAGATTCCTTCAAAATCAGCAAAAAATTGGAAAAAAGCCTGATGGTTAGTCCTTGGTTTATGGTCGAAATTAGTTCGATAATAAATGATTCCAAATAAACTATTGATCCACTCAGGATTATTTATGGAGCAATATTTGGTTATGATAGCCTTTGAAAACACATAAAATCCCCAAAAAAGGTTCCTTGAAAGTCAGCTTGAAATTTGAAAAAAGCCTGATTGTTAGTCCATGGTTTATGGTCAAAATTGGTCCCAAATAAATGATTTCAAATAAACTATTGATCCACTCAGGATTGTTAATGGAGCAATATTAGGCTATGATAACCTTAGAAAACCCATAAAATCCCCAAAAAAGATTCCTTCAAAATCAGCAAAAATTAGAAAAAAGCCTGATGGTTAGTCCATGGTTTATGGTCGAAATTAGTTCGATAATAAATGATTCCAAATAAACTATGGATCCACTCAGGATTATTTATGGAGCAATATTAGGTTATGATAGCCTTAGAAAACACATAAAATCCCTATAAAAGATTCCACCAAAGTCAGCCAAAAATTGGAAAAAAAGCCTGATGGTTAGTCTATGATTTATGGTCAAAACTCGTTCAAATAAATGATTCCAAATAAACTATTGATCCACTCAGGATTGTTTATGGAGCAATATTAGGCTATGCTAGCCTTAGAAAACACATAAAATCCCCAAAAAAGGTTCCTTAAAAGTCAGCTTGAAATTTGAAAAAAGCCTGATGGTTAGTCCATGGTTTATGGTCAAAATTGGTCTGAAATAAATGATTTCAAATAAACTATTGATCCACTCAGGATTGTTTATGGAGCAATATCAGGCTATGATGGCCTTAGAAAACACATGAAATCAGAAAAAGGATTTTCCTTCAAAATCAGCCCGAAATTGGAAAAAAGCCTGATGGTCCATGGTTTAATGTCAAAATTTGTCCAAAATAAATGATTCCAAATAAACTATTGATCCAATCAGGATTGTTTTTGGGGCAATATTAGGCTCTGATGGCCTAAAAAAACACATAAAATCCCGCAAAAATAATCCTTTAAAATCAGCCCAAAAATGGTAAAAAGCCTGATGGTTAGTCCATGGTTTATGGTCGAAGTTAGTCCGAAAAAAATGATTCCAAATAAACTATTGATCCACTCAGGATTGTTTATGGAGTAATATTAGGCTATGATAGCCTTAGAAAACACATAAAATCCCGCAAAAAATATTCCTTTAAAATCAGCCCAAAAACGGAAAAAAGCATGATGGTTAGTCAATGGTTTATGGTCGAAGTTGGTCCGAAATAAATGATTCCAAATAAACAATTGATCGACTCAGGTTTGTTTATGGAGCAATATTAGGTTATGATATTCTTAGAAAACACATAAAATCCCCAAAAAAGGTTCCTTCAAAGTCAGCCCGAAATTTGAAAAAAACCTGATGGTTAGTCCATGGTTTATGGTCAAAATTGGTCCGAAATAAATGATTTCAAATAAACTATTGATCCACTCAGGATTGTTTTGTGGGCAATATTAGCCTATGATAGCTTTAAAAAACACATAAAATCCCGCAAAAAATATTCCTTCAAAATCAGCCCAAAAATGGAAAAAAGCCTGATGGTTAGTCCATGGTTTTTAGTCAAAGATGGTCCGAAATAAATGATTCCAAATAAACTATTGATCCACTCAGGATTGTTTATGGTCTAATATTAGGCTATGATAGCCTTAGAAAACACATAAAATCCCCAAAAAAGATTCTTTCAAAATCAGCCCAAAATTGAAAAAAAGCCTGATGGTTAGTCAATGGTTTATGGTCATAATTGGTCCAAAATAAATGATTCCAAATAAACTATTTATTCACTCAAGATTGTTTATGGAGCAATATTTGGCTATGATAGCCTTAGAAAACACATAAAATCCCCAAAAAAGATTCCTTCAAAATCAGCCCAAAATTGAAAAAAAGCCTGATCGTTAGTCAATGGTTTATGTTCATAATTGGTCCAAAATAAATGATTCCAAATAAACTATTTATTCACTCAGGATTGTTGATGGAGCAATATTTGGCTATGATAGCCTTAGAAAACACATTAAATCCCCAAAAAAGATTCCTCCAATGTCAGCCCAAAATTGAAAAAAAGCCTGATGGTTAGTCTATGATTTATGGTCGAAATTCATTCAAATAAATGATTCCAAATAAACTATTGATACACTCAGGATTGTTTATGGAGCAATATTAGGCTATGATAGCCTTAGAAAACACATAAAATCCCCAAAAAAGATTCCTTCAAATTCAGCCCAATATTGAAAAAAAAGCCTGATGGTTAGTCTATGATTTATGGTCAATATTCGTTCGAAATAAATGATGCCAAATAAACTATTTATCCACTCAGGATTGTTTATGGAGCAATATTAGGCTATGATAGCCTTAGAAAACACATAAAATCCCCAAAAAAGGTCCCTTCAAAATCAGCCCAAAATTGGAAAAAAGCCTGATGGTTAGTCCATGGTTTATGGTCGAAGATGGTCCAAAATAAATGATTCCAAATAATCGATTGATCAATTCAGGATTGTCTATGGAGCAATATTAGGCTATGATAGCCTTAGAAAACACATAAAATCCCCAAAAAAGATTCCTTCAAAATCAGCAAAAATTGGAAAAAAGCCTGATGGGTAGTCCATGGTTTATGGTCGAAATTGGTTCAAAATAAATGATTCCAAATAAACTATTGACCAACTCAGGATTGTTTATGGAGCAATATTAGGCTATGATGGCCTTAGAAAACACATTAAATCAGAAAAAAAGTTTACTTCAAAATCAGCCCGACATTGGAAAAAAGCCTGATGGTCCATGATTTAATGTCAAAAATTGTCCAAAATAAATGATTCCGAATAAACTATTGATCCAATCAGGATTGTTTTTGGGGCAATATTAGGCTATGATAGCTTTAAAAAACACGTAAAATCCCGCAAAAAATATTCCTTCAAAATCAGCCCAAAAATGAAAAAAAACCTGATGGTTAGTCCATGGTTTATGGTCAAAGTTGGTCCGAGATAAATCTTTCCAAATAAGCTATTGATCCACTTAGGATTGTTTATCGGGTAATATTAGGCTATGATAGCCTTAGAAAACACATAAAATCCCAAAAAAATTTTCCTTCAAAATCAGCCAAAAATTAGAAAAAAGCCTGATGGTTAGTCCATGGTTTATGGTCGAAATCGGTTCGATAATAAATGATTCCAAATAAACTATTGATCCACTCAGGTTTGTTTATGGAGCAATATTAGGCTATGATAGCCTTAGAAAACACATAAAATCCCCAAAAAAGATTTCTTCAAAATCAGCAAAAAATTGGAAAAAAGCCTGATGGTTAGTCCTTGGTTTATGGTCGAAATTAGTTCGATAATAAATGATTCCAATAAACTATTGATCCACTCAGGATTATTTATGGAGCAATATTAGGCTATGATAGCCTTAGAAAACACATAAAATCCCCAAAAAATATTCCTTCAAAATCAGCCCAAAAATGAAAAAAAGCCTGATGGTTAGTCCATGGTTTATGGTCAAAATTGGTCCGAAATAAATGATTTCAAATAAACTATTGATCCACTCAGGATTGTTTATGGAGCAATATTAGGCTATGATAGCCTTAGAATACCCATAAAATCAGAAAAAAAATTTTCCTTTAAAATCAGCCCGAAATGGAAAAAAAGCCTGATGGTCCATGGTTTAATGTCAAAATTTGCCCAAAATAAATGATTCCAAATAAACTATTGATCCAATCAGGATTGTTTTTGGGGCAATATTAGGCTATGAAAGCTTTAAAAAACACATAAAATCCCGCAAAAATAATCCTTCAAAATCAGCCCAAAAATGGAAAAAAGCCTGATGGTTAGTCCATGGTTTATGGTCGAAGTTGGTTCGAAATAAATGATTCCAAATAAACGATTGATCAACTCAGGATTGTTTATGGAGCAATATTAGGCTATGACAGCCTTAGAAAACACATAAAATCCCCAAAAAAGATTCCTTCAAAATCAGCCCAAAATAAAAAAAAGCCTGATGGTTAGTCCATGGTTTATGGTCAAAATTGGTCCAAAATAAATGATTCCAAATAAACTATTCATTCACTCAGGATTGTTTATGGAGATATATTTGGCTATGATAGCCTTAGAAAACACATAAAGTTCCCCAAAAAAGATTCTTCCAAAAACAGCCCAAAATTGGTAAAAAGCCTGATAGTTAGTCTATGATTTATGGTCAAAATTCGTTCGAAATTAATGATTCCAAATAAACTATTCATTCACTCAGGATTGTTTTTACAGCAATATTTGGCTATGATAGCCTTAAAAAACACATAAAGTCCCCAAAAAATATTCCTCCAAAAACAGCCAAAAATTGGAAAAAAGCCTGATGGTTAGTCCATGGTTTATGGTCGAAGTTGGTCCGAGATAAATGATTCTAAATAAACGATTGATCAACTCAGGATTGTCTATGGAGCAATATTAGGCTATGATAGCCTTAGAAAACACATAAAATCTTCAAAAAAGATTCTTTCAAAATCATCAAAAATTGGAAAAAAGGCCTGATGGTTAGTCCATGGTTTATGGTTGAAATTGGTTCAAAATAAATGATTCCAAATAAACTATTGACCCACTCAGGTTTGTTTATGGAGTAATATTAGGCTATGATGGCCTTAGAAAACACATAAAATCAGAAAAAAATTTTCCTTCAAAATCAGCCCGAAATTGGAAAAAAGCCTGATGGTCCATGGTTTAATGTCAAAATTTGTCCAAAATAAATGATTCCAAATAAACTATTGATCCAATCAGGATTGTTTTTGGGGCAATATTAGGCTATGATAGCTTTAAAAAACACGTAAAATCCCGCAAAAAATATTCCTTCAAAATCAGCCCAAAAATGAAAAAAAAACCTGATGGTTAGTCCATGGTTTATGGTCAAAGTTGGTCCGAGATAAATCTTTCCAAATAAGCTATTGATCCACTTAGGATTGTTTATGGGGTAATATTAGGCTATGATAGCCTTAGAAAACACATAAAATCCCCAAAAAATATTCCTTCAAAATCAGCCAAAAATTGGAAAAAAGCCTGATTGTTAGTCCATGGTTTATGGTCGAAATTGGTTCGATAATAAATGATTCCAAATAAACTATTGATCCACTCAGGTTTGTTTATGGAGCAATATTAGGCTATGATAGCCTTAGAAAACACATAAAATCCCCAAAAAAGATTCCTTCAAAATCAGCAAAAAATTGGAAAAAAGCCTGATGGTTAGTCCTTGGTTTATGGTCGAAATTAGTTCGATAATAAATGATTCCAAATAAACTATTGATCCACTCAGGATTATTTATGGAGCAATATTTGGTTATGATAGCCTTTGAAAACACATAAAATCCCCAAAAAAGGTTCCTTGAAAGTCAGCTTGAAATTTGAAAAAAGCCTGATTGTTAGTCCATGGTTTATGGTCAAAATTGGTCCGAAATAAATGATTTCAAATAAACTATTGATCCACTCAGGATTGTTAATGGAGCAATATTAGGCTATGATAGCCTTAGAAAACCCATAAAATCCCCAAAAAAGATTCCTTCAAAATCAGCAAAAATTGGAAAAAAGCCTGATGGTTAGTCCATGGTTTATGGTCGAAATTAGTTCGATAATAAATGATTCCAAATAAACTATGGATCAGCTCAGGATTATTTATGGAGCAATATTAGGTTATGATAGCCTTAGAAAACACATAAAATCCCTACAAAAGATTCCACCAAAGTCAGCCAAAAATTGGAAAAAAAGCCTGATGGTTAGTCTATGATTTATGGTCAAAACTCGTTCAAATAAATGATTCCAAATAAACTATTGATCCACTCAGGATTGTTTATGGAGCAATATTAGGCTATGCTAGCCTTAGAAAACACATAAAATCCCCAAAAAAGGTTCCTTAAAAGTCAGCTTGAAATTTGAAAAAAGCCTGATGGTTAGTCCATGGTTTATGGTTAAAATTGGTTCAAAATAAATGATTCCAAATAAACTATTGACCCACTCAGGTTTGTTTATGGAGTAATATTAGGCTATGATGGCCTTAGAAAACACATAAAATCAGAAAAAAATTTTCCTTCAAAATCAGCCCGAAATTGGAAAAAAGCCTGATGGTCCATGGTTTAATGTCAAAATTTGTCCAAAATAAATGATTCCAAATAAACTATTGATCCAATCAGGATTGTTTTTGGGGCAATATTAGGCTATGATAGCTTTAAAAAACACGTAAAATCCCGCAAAAAATATTCCTTCAAAATCAGCCCAAAAATGAAAAAAAAACCTGATGGTTAGTCCATGGTTTATGGTCAAAGTTGGTCCGAGATAAATCTTTCCAAATAAGCTATTGATCCACTTAGGATTGTTTATGGGGTAATATTAGGCTATGATAGCCTTAGAAAACACATAAAATCCCCAAAAAATATTCCTTCAAAATCAGCCAAAAATTGGAAAAAAGCCTGATTGTTAGTCCATGGTTTATGGTCGAAATTGGTTCGATAATAAATGATTCCAAATAAACTATTGATCCACTCAGGTTTGTTTATGGAGCAATATTAGGCTATGATAGCCTTAGAAAACACATAAAATCCCCAAAAAAGATTCCTTCAAAATCAGCAAAAAATTGGAAAAAAGCCTGATGGTTAGTCCTTGGTTTATGGTCGAAATTAGTTCGATAATAAATGATTCCAAATAAACTATTGATCCACTCAGGATTATTTATGGAGCAATATTTGGTTATGATAGCCTTTGAAAACACATAAAATCCCCAAAAAAGGTTCCTTGAAAGTCAGCTTGAAATTTGAAAAAAGCCTGATTGTTAGTCCATGGTTTATGGTCAAAATTGGTCCGAAATAAATGATTTCAAATAAACTATTGATCCACTCAGGATTGTTAATGGAGCAATATTAGGCTATGATAGCCTTAGAAAACCCATAAAATCCCCAAAAAAGATTCCTTCAAAATCAGCAAAAATTGGAAAAAAGCTTGATGGTTAGTCCATGGTTTATGGTCGAAATTAGTTCGATAATAAATGATTCCAAATAAACTATGGATCAGCTCAGGATTATTTATGGAGCAATATTAGGTTATGATAGCCTTAGAAAACACATAAAATCCCTACAAAAGATTCCACCAAAGTCAGCCAAAAATTGGAAAAAAAGCCTGATGGTTAGTCTATGATTTATGGTCAAAACTCGTTCAAATAAATGATTTCAAATAAACTATTGATCCACTCAGGATTGTTTATGGAGCAATATCAGGCTATGATGGCCTTAGAAAACACATGAAATCAGAAAAAAGATTTTCCTTCAAAATCAGCCCGAAATTGGAAAAAAGCCTGATGGTCCATGGTTTAATGTCAAAATTTGTCCAAAATAAATGATTCCAAATAAACTATTGATCCAATCAGGATTGTTTTTGGGGCAATATTAGGCTCTGATGGCCTAAAAAAACACATAAAATCCCGCAAAAATAATCCTTTAAAATCAGCCCAAAAATGGTAAAAAGCCTGATGGTTAGTCCATGGTTTATGGTCGAAGTTAGTCCGAAATAAATGATTCCAAATAAACTATTGATCCACTCAGGATTGTTTATGGTCTAATATTAGGCTATGATAGCCTTAGAAAACACAAAAAGTCCCCAAAAAAGATTCTTTCAAAATCAGCCCAAAATTGAAAAAAAGCCTGATGGTTAGTCAATGGTTTATGGTCATAATTGGTCCAAAATAAATGATTCCAAATAAACTATTTATTCACTCAAGATTGTTTATGGAGCAATATTTGGCTATGATAGCCTTAGAAAACACATAAAATCCCCAAAAAAGATTCCTTCAAAATCAGCCCAAAATTGAAAAAAAGCCTGATCGTTAGTCAATGGTTTATGTTCATAATTGGTCCAAAATAAATGATTCCAAATAAACTATTTATTCACTCAGGATTGTTGATGGAGCAATATTTGGCTATGATAGCCTTAGAAAACACATTAAATCCCCAAAAAAGATTCCTCCAATGTCAGCCCAAAATTGAAAAAAAGCCTGATGGTTAGTCTATGATTTATGGTCGAAATTCATTCAAATAAATGATTCCAAATAAACTATTGATACACTCAGGATTGTTTATGGAGCAATATTAGGCTATGATAGCCTTAGAAAACACATAAAATCCCCAAAAAAGATTCCTTCAAAATCAGCCCAAAATTGAAAAAAAAGCCTGATGGTTAGTCTATGATTTATGGTCAATATTCGTTCGAAATAAATGATGCCAAATAAACTATTTATCCACTCAGGATTGTTTATGGAGCAATATTAGGCTATAATAGCCTTAGAAAACACATAAAATCCCCAAAAAAGGTTCCTTCAAAATCAACCCAAAATAAAAAAAAGCCTGATGGTTAGTCCATGGTTTATGGTCGAAGATGGTCCAAAATAAATGATTCCAAATAATCGATTGATCAACTCCCTATTGTCTATGGAGCAATATTAGGCTATGATAGCCTTAGAAAACACATAAAATCCCCAAAAAAGATTCCTTCAAAATCAGCAAAAATTGGAAAAAAGCCTGATGGGTAGTCCATGGTTTATGGTCGAAATTGGTTCAAAATAAATGATTCCAAATAAACTATTGACCAACTCAGGATTGTTTATGGAGCAATATTAGGCTATGATGGCCTTAGAAAACACATTAAATCAGAAAAAAAGTTTACTTCAAAATCAGCCCGACATTGGAAAAAAGCCTGATGGTCCATGATTTAATGTCAAAAATTGTCCAAAATAAATGATTCCGAATAAACTATTGATCCAATCAGGATTGTCTATGGAGCAATATTAGGCTATGATAGCCTTAAGTAACACATAAAATCCCCAAAAAAGATTCCTTCAAAATCAGCAAAAAATTGGGAAAAAGCCTGATGGTTAGTGCATGGTTTATGGTCGAAATCGGTTCGATAATAAATGATTCCAAATAAACAATTGAACCACTCAGGATTGTTTATGGAGCAATATTAGGCTATGATAGCCTTAGAAAACACATAAAATCCCCAAAAAAGATTCCTTCAAAATCAGCCCAGAATCGGAAAAAAGCTTGATGGTTAGTCCATGGTTTATGGTCGAAGTTGGTCCGAGATAAATGATTCCAAATAAACGATTGATCAACTCAGGATTGTTTATGGAGCAATATTAGGCTATGATAGCCTTAGAAAACCCATAAAATCCCCAAAAAAGATTCCTTCAAAATCAGCCCAAAATTGGGAAAAAGCCTGATGGTTAGTCCATGGTTTATGGTCAAAATTGGTTCGAAATAAATGAATCGAAATAAACGATTGATCAACTCAGGATTGTTTATGGAGCAATATTAGGCTATGACAGCCTTAGAAAACACATAAAATCACAAAAGAAATTTTCCTTCAAAATCGGCCCGAAATTGGAAAATTGCCTGATGGTCCATGGTTTAATGTCAAAATTTGTGCAAAATAGATGATTCCAAATAAACTATTGATCCAATCAAGATTGTTTTTGGGGCAATATTAGGCTATGATAGCCTTAGAAAACACATAAAATCCCCAAAAAAGGTTCCTTCAAAATCAGCCCAAAATAAAAAAAAGCCTGATGGTTAGTCCATGGTTTATGGTCGAAGATGGTCCAAAATAAATGATTCCAAATAATCGATTGATCAACTCAGGATTGTTTATGGAGCAATATTAGGCTATGATGGCCTTAGAAAACACATTAAATCAGAAAAAAAGTTTACTTCAAAATCAGCCCGACATTGGAAAAAAGCCTGATGGTCCATGATTTAATGTCAAAAATTGTCCAAAATAAATGATTCCGAATAAACTATTGATCCAATCAGGATTGTCTATGGAGCAATATAAGGCTATGATAGCCTTAAGAAACACATAAAATCCCCAAAAAAGATTCCTTCAAAATCAGCAAAAAATTGGGAAAAAGCCTGATGGTTAGTGCATGGTTTATGGTCGAAATCGGTTCGATAATAAATGATTCCAAATAAACTATTGAACCACTCAGGATTGTTTATGGAGCAATATTAGGCTATGATAGCCTTAGAAAACACATAAAATCCCCAAAAAAGATTCCTTCAAAATCAGCCCAGAATCGGAAAAAAGCTTGATGGTTAGTCCATGGTTTATGGTCGAAGTTGGTCCGAGATAAATGATTCCAAATAAACGATTGATCAACTCAGGATTGTTTATGGAGCAATATTAGGCTATGATAGCCTTAGAAAACCCATAAAATCCCCAAAAAAGATTCCTTCAAAATCAGCCCAAAATTGGGAAAAAGCCTGATGGTTAGTCCATGGTTTATGGTCAAAATTGGTTCGAAATAAATGAATCGAAATAAACGATTGATCAACTCAGGATTGTTTATGGAGCAATATTAGGCTATGACAGCCTTAGAAAACACATAAAATCACAAAAGAAATTTTCCTTCAAAATCGGCCCGAAATTGGAAAATAGCCTGATGGTCCATGGTTTAATGTCAAAATTTGTGCAAAATAGATGATTCCAAATAAACTATTGATCCAATCAAGATTGTTTTTGGGGCAATATTAGGCTATGATAGCCT
Organism: Pelagia noctiluca; assembly: GCA_963924455.1. Taxonomy (NCBI): domain Eukaryota; kingdom Metazoa; phylum Cnidaria; class Scyphozoa; order Semaeostomeae; family Pelagiidae; genus Pelagia; species Pelagia noctiluca. The sequence continues at coordinate 3,382,722 of OZ004320.1, forward strand.
TAGAAAACACATAAAATCCCGCAAAAAATATTCCTTCAAAATCAGCCGAAAATTGGAAAAAAGACTGATGGCTAGTCCATGGTGTATGGTCGAGGTTGGTCTGAAATAACTGATTCCAAATAAACTATTGATCCACTCAGGATTGTTTATGGAGCAATATTAGGCTATGATAGCCTTAGAAAACACATAAAATCACAAAAGAAATTTTCCTTCAAAATCGGCCCGAAATTGGAAAAAAGCCTGATGGTCCATGGTTTAATGTCAAAATTTGTCCAAAATAGATGATTCCAAATAAACTATTGATCCAATCAAGATTGTTTTTGGGGCAATATTAGGCCATGATAGCCTTAGAAAACCCATAAAATCCCAAAAAAAAGATTCTTTCAAAATCAGCCAAAAATTGGAAAAAGACTGATGGTTAGTCCATGGTTTATGGTCGAAGTTGGTCCGAAAAAACTGATTCCAAATAAACTATTGATCCACTCAGGATTGTTTATGGAGTAATATTAGGCTATGATAGCCTTAGAAAATACATAAAATCCCCAAAAAAGATTCTTTCAAAATCAGCCCAAAATTGGAAAAAAGCCCGATGGTTAGTCCATGGTTTATGGTCCAAATTGGTTCGATATAAATGATTCCAAATAAACTATTGATCCACTCAGGATTGTTTATGGAGCAATATTAGGCAATGCTAGCCTTAGAAAACACATAAAATCCCCAAAAAATATTCCTTCAAAATCAGCCTAAAATTGAAAAAAAGCCTGATGGTTAGTCCATAGTTTATGGTCGAAGTTGGTCCAAAATAAATGATTCAAAATAAACTATTGAACAACTCAGGATTGTTTATGGAGCAATATTAGGCTATGATAGCCTTAAGAAACACATAAAATCCCCAAAAAAGATTCCTTCAAAATCAGCCCAGAATTAAAAAAAAGCCTGACGGTTAGTCCATGGTTTATGGTCGAAGTTGAACCGAGATAAATGATTCCAAATAAACAATTGATCAACTCAGGATTGTTTATGGAGCAATATTAGGCTATGTTAGCCTTAGAAAACCCATAAAATCTCCAAAAAAGATTCCTTCAAAATCAGCAAAAATTTAGAAAAAGCCTGATAATTAGTCCACGGTTTATGGTCGAAATTGGTTCGAAATAAATGATTCCAAATAAACGATTGATCAACTCAGGATTGTTTATGGAGCAATATTAGGCTATGACAGCCTTAGAAAACACATAAAATCCCCAAAAAAGATTCCTTCAAAATCAGCCCAAAATTGGGAAAAAGCCTGATGGTTAGTCCATGGTTTATGGTCGAAGTTGAACCGAGATAAATGATTCCAAATAAACAATTGATCAACTCAGGATTGTTTATGGAGCAATATTAGGCTATGATAGCTTTAAAAAACACGTAAAATCCCGCAAAAAATATTCCTTCAAAATCAGCCCAAAAATGAAAAAAAAACCTGATGGTTAGTCCATGGTTTATGGTCAAAGTTGGTCCGAGATAAATGATTCCAAATAATCGATTGATCAACTCAGGATTGTTTATGGAGCAATATTAGGCTATGATGGCCTTAGAAAACACATTAAATCAGAAAAAAAGTTTACTTCAAAATCAGCCCGACATTGGAAAAAAGCCTGATGGTCCATGATTTAATGTCAAAAATTGTCCAAAATAAATGATTCCGAATAAACTATTGATCCAATCAGGATTGTCTATGGAGCAATATTAGGCTATGATAGCCTTAAGAAACACATAAAATCCCCAAAAAAGATTCCTTCAAAATCAGCAAAAAATTGGGAAAAAGCCTGATGGTTAGTGCATGGTTTATGGTCGAAATCGGTTCGATAATAAATGATTCCAAATAAACTATTGAACCACTCAGGATTGTTTATGGAGCAATATTAGGCTATGATAGCCTTAGAAAACACATAAAATCCCCAAAAAAGATTCCTTCAAAATCAGCCCAGAATCGGAAAAAAGCTTGATGGTTAGTCCATGGTTTATGGTCGAAGTTGGTCCGAGATAAATGATTCCAAATAAACGATTGATCAACTCAGGATTGTTTATGGAGCAATATTAGGCTATGATAGCCTTAGAAAACCCATAAAATCCCCAAAAAAGATTTCTTCAAAATCAGCCCAAAATTGGGAAAAAGCCTGATGGTTAGTCCATGGTTTATGGTCAAAATTGGTTCGAAATAAATGAATCGAAATAAACGATTGATCAACTCAGGATTGTTTATGGAGCAATATTAGGCTATGACAGCCTTAGAAAACACATAAAATCACAAAAGAAATTTTCCTTCAAAATCGGCCCGAAATTGGAAAATAGCCTGATGGTCCATGGTTTAATGTCAAAATTTGTGCAAAATAGATGATTCCAAATAAACTATTGATCCAATCAAGATTGTTTTTGGGGCAATATTAGGCTATGATAGCCTTAGAAAACACATAAAATCCCGCAAAAAATATTCCTTCAAAATCAGCCGAAAATTGGAAAAAAGACTGATGGCTAGTCCATGGTTTATGGTCGAGGTTGGTCTGAAATAACTGATTCCAAATAAACTATTGATCCACTCAGGATTGTTTATGGAGCAATATTAGGCTATGATAGCCTTAGAAAACACATAAAATCACAAAAGAAATTTTCCTTCAAAATCGGCCCGAAATTGGAAAAAAGCCTGATGGTCCATGGTTTAATGTCAAAATTTGTCCAAAATAGATGATTCCAAATAAACTATTGATCCAATCAAGATTGTTTTTGGGGCAATATTAGGCCATGATAGCCTTAGAAAACCCATAAAATCCCAAAAAAAAGATTCTTTCAAAATCAGCCAAAAATTGGAAAAAAGACTGATGGTTAGTCCATGGTTTATGGTCGAAGTTGGTCCGAAAAAACTGATTCCAAATAAACTATTGATCCACTCAGGATTGTTTATGGAGTAATATTAGGCTATGATAGCCTTAGAAAATACATAAAATCCCCAAAAAAGATTCTTTCAAAATCAGCCCAAAATTGGAAAAAAGCCCGATGGTTAGTCCATGGTTTATGGTCCAAATTGGTTCGATATAAATGATTCCAAATAAACTATTGATCCACTCAGGATTGTTTATGGAGCAATATTAGGCAATGCTAGCCTTAGAAAACACATAAAATCCCCAAAAAATATTCCTTCAAAATCAGCCTAAAATTGAAAAAAAGCCTGATGGTTAGTCCATAGTTTATGGTCGAAGTTGGTCCAAAATAAATGATTCAAAATAAACTATTGAACAACTCAGGATTGTTTATGGAGCAATATTAGGCTATGATAGCCTTAAGAAACACATAAAATCCCCAAAAAAGATTCCTTCAAAATCAGCCCAGAATTAAAAAAAAGCCTGACGGTTAGTCCATGGTTTATGGTCGAAGTTGAACCGAGATAAATGATTCCAAATAAACAATTGATCAACTCAGGATTGTTTATGGAGCAATATTAGGCTATGTTAGCCTTAGAAAACCCATAAAATCTCCAAAAAAGATTCCTTCAAAATCAGCAAAAATTTAGAAAAAGCCTGATAATTAGTCCACGGTTTATGGTCGAAATTGGTTCGAAATAAATGATTCCAAATAAACGATTGATCAACTCAGGATTGTTTATGGAGCAATATTAGGCTATGACAGCCTTAGAAAACACATAAAATCCCCAAAAAAGATTCCTTCAAAATCAGCCCAAAATTGGGAAAAAGCCTGATGGTTAGTCCATGGTTTATGGTCGAAGTTGAACCGAGATAAATGATTCCAAATAAACAATTGATCAACTCAGGATTGTTTATGGAGCAATATTAGGCTATGATAGCTTTAAAAAACACGTAAAATCCCGCAAAAAATATTCCTTCAAAATCAGCCCAAAAATGAAAAAAAAACCTGATGGTTAGTCCATGGTTTATGGTCAAAGTTGGTCCGAGATAAATCTTTCCAAATAAGCTATTGATCCACTTAGGATTGTTTATGGGGTAATATTAGGCTATGATAGCCTTAGAAAACACATAAAATCCCCAAAAAATATTCCTTCAAAATCAGCCAAAAATTGGAAAAAAGCCTGATTGTTAGTCCATGGTTTATGGTCGAAATTGGTTCGATAATAAATGATTCCAAATAAACTATTGATCCACTCAGGTTTGTTTATGGAGCAATATTAGGCTATGATAGCCTTAGAAAACACATAAAATCCCCAAAAAAGATTCCTTCAAAATCAGCAAAAAATTGGAAAAAAGCCTGATGGTTAGTCCTTGGTTTATGGTCGAAATTAGTTCGATAATAAATGATTCCAAATAAACTATTGATCCACTCAGGATTATTTATGGAGCAATATTTGGTTATGATAGCCTTTGAAAACACATAAAATCCCCAAAAAAGGTTCCTTGAAAGTCAGCTTGAAATTTGAAAAAAGCCTGATTGTTAGTCCATGGTTTATGGTCAAAATTGGTCCCAAATAAATGATTTCAAATAAACTATTGATCCACTCAGGATTGTTAATGGAGCAATATTAGGCTATGATAACCTTAGAAAACCCATAAAATCCCCAAAAAAGATTCCTTCAAAATCAGCAAAAATTAGAAAAAAGCCTGATGGTTAGTCCATGGTTTATGGTCGAAATTAGTTCGATAATAAATGATTCCAAATAAACTATGGATCCACTCAGGATTATTTATGGAGCAATATTAGGTTATGATAGCCTTAGAAAACACATAAAATCCCTACAAAAGATTCCACCAAAGTCAGCCAAAAATTGGAAAAAAAGCCTGATGGTTAGTCTATGATTTATGGTCAAAACTCGTTCAAATAAATGATTCCAAATAAACTATTGATCCACTCAGGATTGTTTATGGAGCAATATTAGGCTATGCTAGCCTTAGAAAACACATAAAATCCCCAAAAAAGGTTCCTTAAAAGTCAGCTTGAAATTTGAAAAAAGCCTGATGGTTAGTCCATGGTTTATGGTCAAAATTGGTCTGAAATAAATGATTTCAAATAAACTATTGATCCACTCAGGATTGTTTATGGAGCAATATCAGGCTATGATGGCCTTAGAAAACACATGAAATCAGAAAAAGGATTTTCCTTCAAAATCAGCCCGAAATTGGAAAAAAGCCTGATGGTCCATGGTTTAATGTCAAAATTTGTCCAAAATAAATGATTCCAAATAAACTATTGATCCAATCAGGATTGTTTTTGGGGCAATATTAGGCTCTGATGGCCTAAAAAAACACATAAAATCCCGCAAAAATAATCCTTTAAAATCAGCCCAAAAATGGTAAAAAGCCTGATGGTTAGTCCATGGTTTATGGTCGAAGTTAGTCCGAAAAAAATGATTCCAAATAAACTATTGATCCACTCAGGATTGTTTATGGAGTAATATTAGGCTATGATAGCCTTAGAAAACACATAAAATCCCGCAAAAAATATTCCTTTAAAATCAGCCCAAAAACGGAAAAAAGCATGATGGTTAGTCAATGGTTTATGGTCGAAGTTGGTCCGAAATAAATGATTCCAAATAAACAATTGATCGACTCAGGTTTGTTTATGGAGCAATATTAGGTTATGATATTCTTAGAAAACACATAAAATCCCCAAAAAAGGTTCCTTCAAAATCAGCCCGAAATTTGAAAAAAACCTGATGGTTAGTCCATGGTTTATGGTCAAAATTGGTCCGAAATAAATGATTTCAAATAAACTATTGATCCACTCAGGATTGTTTTGTGGGCAATATTAGCCTATGATAGCTTTAAAAAACACATAAAATCCCGCAAAAAATATTCCTTCAAAATCAGCCCAAAAATGGAAAAAAGCCTGATGGTTAGTCCATGGTTTTTAGTCAAAGATGGTCCGAAATAAATGATTCCAAATAAACTATTGATCCACTCAGGATTGTTTATGGTCTAATATTAGGCTATGATAGCCTTAGAAAACACATAAAATCCCCAAAAAAGATTCTTTCAAAATCAGCCCAAAATTGAAAAAAAGCCTGATGGTTAGTCAATGGTTTATGGTCATAATTGGTCCAAAATAAATGATTCCAAATAAACTATTTATTCACTCAAGATTGTTTATGGAGCAATATTTGGCTATGATAGCCTTAGAAAACACATAAAATCCCCAAAAAAGATTCCTTCAAAATCAGCCCAAAATTGAAAAAAAGCCTGATCGTTAGTCAATGGTTTATGTTCATAATTGGTCCAAAATAAATGATTCCAAATAAACTATTTATTCACTCAGGATTGTTGATGGAGCAATATTTGGCTATGATAGCCTTAGAAAACACATTAAATCCCCAAAAAAGATTCCTCCAATGTCAGCCCAAAATTGAAAAAAAGCCTGATGGTTAGTCTATGATTTATGGTCGAAATTCATTCAAATAAATGATTCCAAATAAACTATTGATACACTCAGGATTGTTTATGGAGCAATATTAGGCTATGATAGCCTTAGAAAACACATAAAATCCCCAAAAAAGATTCCTTCAAATTCAGCCCAATATTGAAAAAAAAGCCTGATGGTTAGTCTATGATTTATGGTCAATATTCGTTCGAAATAAATGATGCCAAATAAACTATTTATCCACTCAGGATTGTTTATGGAGCAATATTAGGCTATGATAGCCTTAGAAAACACATAAAATCCCCAAAAAAGGTTCCTTCAAAATCAGCCCAAAATTGGAAAAAAGCCTGATGGTTAGTCCATGGTTTATGGTCGAAGATGGTCCAAAATAAATGATTCCAAATAAACTATTGATCCACTCAGGATTGTTTATGGTCTAATATTAGGCTATGATAGCCTTAGAAAACACATAAAATCCCCAAAAAAGATTCTTTCAAAATCAGCCCAAAATTGAAAAAAAGCCTGATGGTTAGTCAATGGTTTATGGTCATAATTGGTCCAAAATAAATGATTCCAAATAAACTATTTATTCACTCAAGATTGTTTATGGAGCAATATTTGGCTATGATAGCCTTAGAAAACACATAAAATCCCCAAAAAAGATTCCTTCAAAATCAGCCCAAAATTGAAAAAAAGCCTGATCGTTAGTCAATGGTTTATGTTCATAATTGGTCCAAAATAAATGATTCCAAATAAACTATTTATTCACTCAGGATTGTTGATGGAGCAATATTTGGCTATGATAGCCTTAGAAAACACATTAAATCCCCAAAAAAGATTCCTCCAATGTCAGCCCAAAATTGAAAAAAAGCCTGATGGTTAGTCTATGATTTATGGTCGAAATTCATTCAAATAAATGATTCCAAATAAACTATTGATACACTCAGGATTGTTTATGGAGCAATATTAGGCTATGATAGCCTTAGAAAACACATAAAATCCCCAAAAAAGATTCCTTCAAATTCAGCCCAATATTGAAAAAAAAGCCTGATGGTTAGTCTATGATTTATGGTCAATATTCGTTCGAAATAAATGATGCCAAATAAACTATTTATCCACTCAGGATTGTTTATGGAGCAATATTAGGCTATGATAGCCTTAGAAAACACATAAAATCCCCAAAAAAGGTTCCTTCAAAATCAGCCCAAAATTGGAAAAAAGCCTGATGGTTAGTCCATGGTTTATGGTCGAAGATGGTCCAAAATAAATGATTCCAAATAATCGATTGATCAATTCAGGATTGTCTATGGAGCAATATTAGGCTATGATAGCCTTAGAAAACACATAAAATCCCCAAAAAAGATTCCTTCAAAATCAGCAAAAATTGGAAAAAAGCCTGATGGGTAGTCCATGGTTTATGGTCGAAATTGGTTCAAATTAAATGATTCCAAATAAACTATTGACCAACTCAGGATTTGTTATGGAGCAATATTAGGCTATGATGGCCTTAGAAAACACATTAAATCAGAAAAAAAGTTTACTTCAAAATCAGCCCGACATTGGAAAAAAGCCTGATGGTCCATGATTTAATGTCAAAAATTGTCCAAAATAAATGATTCCGAATAAACTATTGATCCAATCAGGATTGTTTTTGGGGCAATATTAGGCTATGATAGCTTTAAAAAACACATAAAATCCCGCAAAAAATATTCTTTCAAAATCAGCCCAAAAATGGAAAAAAGCCTGATGGTTAGTCCATGGTTTATGGTCGAAGTTGGTACGAAATAAATGATTCCAAATAAACGATTGATCAACTCAGGATTGTTTATGGAGCAATATTAGGCTATGCTAGCCTTAGAAAACACATAAAATCCCCAAAAAATATTCCTTCAAAATCAGCGAAAATTTGAAAAAAAGCCTGATAGTTAGTCCATGGTTTATGGTCGAAATTGGTCCAAAATAAATGATTCCAAATAAACTATTTATTCACTCAGGATTGTTTATGGAGCAATATTTGGCTATGATGGCCTTAGAAAACACATAAAATCAGAAAAAAATTTTCCTTCAAAATCAGCCTGAAATTGGAAAAAAGCCTGATGGTCCATGGTTTAATGTCAAAATTTGTCCAAAATAAATGATTCCAAATAAACTATTGATCCAATCAGGATTGTTTTTGGGGCAATATTAGGCTATGATAGCTTTAAAAAACACGTAAAATCCCGCAAAAAATATTCCTTCAAAATCAGCCCAAAAATGAAAAAAAACCTGATGGTTAGTCCATGGTTTATGGTCAAAGTTGGTCCGAGATAAATCTTTCCAAATAAGCTATTGATCCATTTAGGATTGTTTATCGGGTAATATTAGGCTATGATAGCCTTAGAAAACACATAAAATCCCGAAAAAATTTTCCTTCAAAATCAGCCAAAAATTAGAAAAAAGCCTGATGGTTAGTCCATGGTTTATGGTCGAAATCGGTTCGATAATAAATGATTCCAAATAAACTATTGATCCACTCAGGTTTGTTTATGGAGCAATATTAGGCTATGATAGCCTTAGAAAACACATAAAATCCCCAAAAAAGATTTCTTCAAAATCAGCAAAAAATTGGAAAAAAGCCTGATGGTTAGTCCATGGTTTATGGTCGAAATTAGTTCGATAATAAATGATTCCAATAAACTATTGATCCACTCAGGATTATTTATGGAGCAATATTAGGCTATGATAGCCTTAGAAAACACATAAAATCCCCAAAAAATATTCCTTCAAAATCAGCCCAAAAATGAAAAAAAACCTGATGGTTAGTCCATGGTTTATGGTCAAAATTGGTCCGAAATAAATGATTTCAAATAAACTATTGATCCACTCAGGATTGTTTATGGAGCAATATTAGGCTATGATAGCCTTAGAAAACCCATAAAATCAGAAAAAAAATTTTCCTTTAAAATCAGCCCGAAATGGAAAAAAAGCCTGATGGTCCATGGTTTAATGTCAAAATTTGCCCAAAATAAATGATTCCAAATAAACTATTGATCCAATCAGGATTGTTTTTGGGGCAATATTAGGCTATGAAAGCTTTAAAAAACACATGAAATCCCGCAAAAATAATCCTTCAAAATCAGCCCAAAAATGGAAAAAAGCCTGATGGTTAGTCCATGGTTTATGGTCGAAGTTGGTTCGAAATAAATGATTCCAAATAAACGATTGATCAACTCAGGATTGTTTATGGAGCAATATTAGGCTATGACAGCCTTAGAAAACACATAAAATCCCCAAAAAAGATTCCTTCAAAATCAGCCCAAAATAAAAAAAAGCCTGATGGTTAGTCCATGGTTTATGGTCAAAATTGGTCCAAAATAAATGATTCCAAATAAACTATTCATTCACTCAGGATTGTTAATGGAGATATATTTGGCTATGATAGCCTTAGAAAACACATAAAGTCCCCAAAAAAGATTCTTCCAAAAACAGCCCAAAATTGGTAAAAAGCCTGAAAGTTAGTCTATGATTTATGGTCAAAATTCGTTCGAAATTAATGATTCCAAATAAACTATTCATTCACTCAGGATTGTTTTTACAGCAATATTTGGCTATGATAGCCTTAACATCTGGTGGCAAGTCTAGGAGCAACACAAAGAAAGGCACACAGGTTGGCGTGTAATGGGGGTCGCATCATGAAAATATACTTCCAAATCATTTTGTTCTGATAACCAACAACAATATAGACAGTCTTTGTTAGGTATTGTCTCGTTTGGGCTATACTAACTATAGCAGAGACATGAAAGATAATTAGGAGCTCGCTTTTGATATACACAACTCTACAAAATACATTAATCACGTGTTCCATCATTAACAGCAATTAACACTAAATACAACTTATGAATACTTTGGGTTGAAAGGGATTCATTCCTACTTATTTAGATGACCTGTCACCATTAGAATGGTGACCAACCAAAGGATACGACCCCAACCTATCTAGAGATAAAGGGTGGGAGGGAAGGGAAAGAGAATTTCTAGATCTCTTAGTGTACTCCAACGATAGTGCACGAGCAAGGAGGAGCAGCGAGATCTTACGCTGAGTCTTGTGATCGGTGTAAATCTTCGAGAGGGCGAGGGCTGTGAGTATTGTGCTTATATCTAGAGGGGACTGGGGATAGGGATGGAGTAATGCTAGGAATGCGTGCAAGGGAACACAGCGCAAAGATCACTTGCCTTGACGTTAAAGCTCATTTACTTCGTAAATGGTACGTTAACATCTGGTGGCAAGTCTAGGAGCAACACAAAGAAAGGCACACAGGTTGGCGTGTAATGGGGGTCGCATCATGAAAATATACTTCCAAATCATTTTGTTCTGATAACCAACAACAATATAGACAGTCTTTGTTAGGTATTGTCTCGTTTGGGCTATACTAACTATAGCAGAGACATGAAAGATAATTAGGAGCTCGCTTTTGATATACACAACTCTACAAAATACATTAATCACGTGTTCCATCATTAACAGCAATTAACACTAAATACAACTTATGAATACTTTGGGTTGAAAGGGATTCATTCCTACTTATTTAGATGACCTGTCACCATTAGAATGGTGACCAACCGCCAAAGTAACGCCAAAATAAATGATGCGCCCCATCCCACCAACCTGGACAGGAACGGGTACCAATGGAAGGGGGAAATAGAAAGGGGGAGGACATAGCTACGGCTAACATGGAATCAAATTTAACCTAGGCCAAAAGTCACCTACAGGAATTAAAACAAATACTTTATTTTTGCATGTCATTCGATCTTTACTTCAAAACCCCTTTTCTCTTAAACCATATACTTTAAACAATACTTTTCATAACGTTTTCATTCGATCCTTCACTTTTAAACCTCATTTCTCTTAAACCATATACTTTAAACAATACTTTTCATTTGGTTTTCATTCGATACTTCACTTCTTAACATCATTTCTCTTAAACCATATACTTTAAACTATACTTTTCATAACGTTTTCATTCGATCCTTCACTTTTAAACCTCATTTCTCTTAAACCATATACTTTAAACAATACTTTTCATAACGTTTTCATTCGATACTTCACTTCTTAACATCATTTCTCTTTTCATTTTCGTTTTCATTCGATACTTCACTTCTTAACATCATTTCTCTTAAACCATATACTTTAACCATACTTTTCATAACGTTTTCATTCGATCCTTCACTTCTTAACATCATTTCTCTTAAACCATATACTTTAACCATACTTTTCATTTGGTTTTCATTCGATACTTCACTTCTTAACATCATTTCTCTTAAACCATATACTTTAACCATACTTTTCATAACGTTTTCATTCGATCCTTCACTTTTAAACCTCATTTCTCTTAAACCATTTACTTTAAACAATACTTTTCATAACGTTTTCATTCGATACTTCACTTCTTAACATCATTTCTCTTAAACCATATACTTTAACCATACTTTTCATAACGTTTTCATTCGATCCTTCACTTTTAAACCTCATTTCTCTTAAACCATTTACTTTAAACAATACTTTTCATAACGTTTTCATTCGATACTTCACTTCTTAACATCATTTCTCTTCAACCATACTTTTCATTTTCGTTTTCATTCGATACTTCACTTCTTAACATCATTTCTCTTCAACCATACTTTTCATTTTCATTTTCATTCGATACTTCACTTCTTAACATCATTTCTCTTCAACCATACTTTTAATTTTCATTTTCATTCGATGCTTCACTTCTTAACATCATTTCTCTTCAACCATACTTTTCATTTTCATTTTCATTCGATACTACACTTCTTACCATCATTTCTCTTCAACCATACTTTTCATTTTCATATTCATTCGATACCTCACTTCTTAACATCATTTCTCTTCAACCATACTTTTCATTTTCATTTTCATTCGATACTTCACTTCTTAACATCATTTCTCTTCAACCATACTTTTCATTTTCATTTTCATTCGATACTTCACTTCTTAACGTCATTTCTCTTCAACCATACTTTTAATTTTCATTTTCATTCGATACTTCACTTCTTAACATCATTTCCCTTCAACCATACTTTTCATTTTCATTTTCATTCGATACTACACTTCTTACCATCATTTCTCTTCAACCATACATTTCATTTTCATTCGATACTTCACTTCTCAACATCATTTCTCTTCAACCATACTTTTCATTTACATTTTCATTCGATACTTCACTTCTTAACATCATTTCTCTTCAACCATACTTTTCATTTTCATTTTCATTCGATACTTCACTTCTTAACATCATTTCTCTTCAACCATACTTTTCATTTTCATTTTCATTCGATACTACACTTCTTACCATCATTTCTCTTCAACCATACTTTTCATTTTCATTTTCATTCGATACTTCACTTTTACCATCATTTCTCTTAAACCATATACTTTAAACAATACTTTTCATTTTCGTTTTCATTCGATACTTCACATCTTAACATCATTTCTCTTACACCATATACTTTAAACCATACTTTTCATTTTCGTTTTCATTCGATCCCTCACTTCTAAACCTCATTTCTCTTAAACCATATACTTTAAACAATATTTATCATATTCATTCGATCCTTCACTTTTAATCCTCATTTCTCTTAAACTTATCAATTGCATTGAACGAGTACTGGTTAAGTTCTTCGGTATTCAATATTGCCTCGTTTGAGTTATATTTGCTAAATACAACAGAGGCGAGATATTTGCATATGATCAATCATCTGAACAAATACTTTTGCTTTGTTTCCACCCAAACATTCACTTCTTTCTTTCTTAACAAGCTACTTTAATAATACTCCTTATTGCCCGACTTTGCTACTAAACTAGCTACTTTCTATGTTGCCAGAAGACAACTTTCTTTAAGAGGCCAGAAGCTGCATTCCGTGTTTCAACTGCCAGGTGGATGCCATTCGTATTTACTTGGTTGAGGATGTAACTCGCGAAGGACATACAATAGAATGCAGAAAGACAATATATCAGAGTAAAGTACCACCATAGGACAAATTATAATGTAAATGTTTTTTTTTTTGTGTGTACTAAACGTAAGAGCCCGGGTAAGCAGATATCTTTGGAGAGAAATAGACAATATTGAATATAACATGAAAGTGAAAGAGGTTTTCTTGTGACGCCAGACATACCGCTTAGATTCTCTGAATACGGCTGGGAAGGAGCTTTACTTTGCATTGGGGCCATTTGATGAGTATATAGGGCTTCATTTTGGTATGTTGGGTGAAACCAAGGCATTGAGAAATGAAATAAATCCAAAGAAAATTTTTAAATTTGAGGTGTTGAATGAAAAGAACATTGTAATGTAAAATTAAATACCAACAAGAGTATTAGAAAGAGGATGCTGTGGGAAAAAGGGGTGGTTCTTGCTTGCTTGAGAGAAGTGATTTAGATCATTGTTTGCTAAGCTCATATGGATTTTTTATACGATTGACATAGATAAACCTTTGCATGATGGAATTGCGAATAAAACCTGTAAGTTTGGTTTGCTAGTAATGCTAAGTATTAAAGCCATTTTTAGCTATTTTGATAAACTTTGTATAACGCTCCTGTAGCTGTATGAGGTTTAGCAAGCCATTGGTATTATTATGATTATGGTTATGATCATGTACTTACACTGCTGCCAATGCTCTGAATACAGCCGTGTGAAGACATCCTCAGTACATAGAGCAATCTGATGATTATTGCGGTTTTGATGGTGGATGGGACCAAGGCAATTCAACATGAAATAAAATAAAGAAAAAAGTTTAATATTTGGTCTTACTTTAAACAAATGCATTCTGAGGGGTACAGGGCTCAAAATTCCTATGGTTCATGCCATTGCCTCGACCACATAATTGTAAATTCACAATTGGTTCCTGCCTTGTAGTATGGGAGGTAGCTGCTGTATACTTAAGATCATGAATTATAAGATTGATGTTCAAGTAAATTGCTTGGTTCGATTAACTAAGAAAAAACCAGATGGGCTTAAATCTTACTTACACTGTAGCTGTCTGTGCCAAATGTGCCAGACAAGGAGAGAGATCTCAGCAGAAAATTTTGTTGTTGTTGTTGTTGTGAAGTAAGTCTGGTGTTGGGGACAGCGTCCAGTTCATCTCTACATAAAACTGATGAGCATGAGACCATTATCAGCGAGGAAAGTTCACAATAGTCCTTTCATTACAATGACAATTGATTATGAAGCAGGAAAATGTTCAGGCATTCATCTCATACATATACAGCTCTTGTGTTTCACAGCAACTGATTTTTGTTAACTTTTCCTTGGTTATTGCAGCAAATGTTAATACAGTGTTCGCGTTTGTTTGCCTTCGTGACTTTTAAATTGACTTTCATCATGTTTATCATGTTAGACAATTCTTGATTCTCAGATTTCATACAGCGATTGAATTGACAAAGGGGTGCCAGCCAAGCTGTAAGGGGTGCCCGCATACCACAGAACTGAGTTGCGTGACGATGCTCCGAAATCCAAACTCCGGGTTGGTGACTTGCTGAAGTTTTTGTTCCAAATCCTGGACGTAACCAAGGACGTTACTAGGTTCTACCAATTCTTGGACAGATACGCGGGAGGCCAGGACTCGATGGCTGATCAGAACTCCAATATCATGCATCAATAGTCCAGTGAATTGTCCTGTCCACTGTGGGCATTCTGTCAGATCGCGTGCGTACAGAAATAAGCCCATATCATGTTACCAAACTTTCATGCGTGTTCATCTTGCTTCTTGCAAGACATTTGTAGGCAGTCAAACTCGAAAAAAATGACTAGTTTATAAGTAATTGTAGTTACCTGAGGCATCCCTCCTACTTCGACGATACTTCAGCGAATTCGAGATATAAAGAAAGAGAATTTCTAGATCTCTTAGTGTACTCCAACGATAGTGCACGAGCAAGGAGGAGCAGCGAGATCTTACGCTGAGTCTTGTGATCGGTGTAAATCTTCGAGAGGGCGAGGGCTGTGAGTATTGTGCTTATATCTAGAGGGGACTGGGGATAGGGATGGAGTAATGCTAGGA
This sequence comes from Pelagia noctiluca, assembly GCA_963924455.1. Taxonomy (NCBI): domain Eukaryota; kingdom Metazoa; phylum Cnidaria; class Scyphozoa; order Semaeostomeae; family Pelagiidae; genus Pelagia; species Pelagia noctiluca. The sequence goes on from OZ004320.1 coordinate 3,398,130, forward strand.
ATGCGTGCAAGGGAACACAGCGCAAAGATCACTTGCCTTGACGTTAAAGCTCATTTACTTCGTAAATGGTACGTTAAAAAACACATAAAGTCCCCAAAAAATATTCCTCCAAAAACAGCCAAAAATTGGAAAAAAGCCTGATGGTTAGTCCATGGTTTATGGTCGAAGTTGGTCCGAGATAAATGATTCTAAATAAACGATTGATCAACTCAGGATTGTCTATGGAGCAATATTAGGCTATGATAGCCTTAGAAAACACATAAAATCTTCAAAAAAGATTCTTTCAAAATCATCAAAAATTGGAAAAAAGGCCTGATGGTTAGTCCATGGTTTATGGTTGAAATTGGTTCAAAATAAATGATTCCAAATAAACTATTGACCCACTCAGGTTTGTTTATGGAGTAATATTAGGCTATGATGGCCTTAGAAAACACATAAAATCAGAACAAAATTTTCCTTCAAAATCAGCCCGAAATTGGAAAAAAGCCTGATGGTCCATGGTTTAATGTCAAAATTTGTCCAAAATAAATGATTCCAAATAAACTATTGATCCAATCAGGATTGTTTTTGGGGCAATATTAGGCTATGATAGCTTTAAAAAACACGTAAAATCCCGCAAAAAATATTCCTTCAAAATCAGCCCAAAAATGAAAAAAAAACCTGATGGTTAGTCCATGGTTTATGGTCAAAGTTGGTCCGAGATAAATCTTTCCAAATAAGCTATTGATCCACTTAGGATTGTTTATGGGGTAATATTAGGCTATGATAGCCTTAGAAAACACATAAAATCCCCAAAAAATATTCCTTCAAAATCAGCCAAAAATTGGAAAAAAGCCTGATTGTTAGTCCATGGTTTATGGTCGAAATTGGTTCGATAATAAATGATTCCAAATAAACTATTGATCCACTCAGGTTTGTTTATGGAGCAATATTAGGCTATGATACCCTTAGAAAACACATAAAATCCCCAAAAAAGATTCCTTCAAAATCAGCAAAAAATTGGAAAAAAGCCTGATGGTTAGTCCTTGGTTTATGGTCGAAATTAGTTCGATAATAAATGATTCCAAATAAACTATTGATCCACTCAGGATTATTTATGGAGCAATATTTGGTTATGATAGCCTTTGAAAACACATAAAATCCCCAAAAAAGGTTCCTTGAAAGTCAGCTTGAAATTTGAAAAAAGCCTGATTGTTAGTCCATGGTTTATGGTCAAAATTGGTCCGAAATAAATGATTTCAAATAAACTATTGATCCACTCAGGATTGTTAATGGAGCAATATTAGGCTATGATAGCCTTAGAAAACCCATAAAATCCCCAAAAAAGATTCCTTCAAAATCAGCAAAAATTGGAAAAAAGCCTGATGGTTAGTCCATGGTTTATGGTCGAAATTGGTTCGATAATAAATGATTCCAAATAAACTATGGATCAGCTCAGGATTATTTATGGAGCAATATTAGGTTATGATAGCCTTAGAAAACACATAAAATCCCTACAAAAGATTCCACCAAAGTCAGCCAAAAATTGGAAAAAAAGCCTGATGGTTAGTCTATGATTTATGGTCAAAACTCGTTCAAATAAATGATTCCAAATAAACTATTGATCCACTCAGGATTGTTTATGGAGCAATATTAGGCTATGCTAGCCTTAGAAAACACATAAAATCCCCAAAAAAGGTTCCTTAAAAGTCAGCTTGAAATTTGAAAAAAGCCTGATGGTTAGTCCATGGTTTATGGTTGAAATTGGTTCAAAATAAATGATTCCAAATAAACTATTGACCCACTCAGGTTTGTTTATGGAGTAATATTAGGCTATGATGGCCTTAGAAAACACATAAAATCAGAAAAACATTTTCCTTCAAAATCAGCCCGAAATTGGAAAAAAGCCTGATGGTCCATGGTTTAATGTCAAAATTTGTCCAAAATAAATGATTCCAAATAAACTATTGATCCAATCAGGATTGTTTTTGGGGCAATATTAGGCTATGATAGCTTTAAAAAACACGTAAAATCCCGCAAAAAATATTCCTTCAAAATCAGCCCAAAAATGAAAAAAAAACCTGATGGTTAGTCCATGGTTTATGGTCAAAGTTGGTCCGAGATAAATCTTTCCAAATAAGCTATTGATCCACTTAGGATTGTTTATGGGGTAATATTAGGCTATGATAGCCTTAGAAAACACATAAAATCCCCAAAAAATATTCCTTCAAAATCAGCCAAAAATTGGAAAAAAGCCTGATTGTTAGTCCATGGTTTATGGTCGAAATTGGTTCGATAATAAATGATTCCAAATAAACTATTGATCCACTCAGGATTATTTATGGAGCAATATTTGGTTATGATAGCCTTTGAAAACACATAAAATCCCCAAAAAAGGTTCCTTGAAAGTCAGCTTGAAATTTGAAAAAAGCCTGATTGTTAGTCCATGGTTTATGGTCAAAATTGGTCCGAAATAAATGATTTCAAATAAACTATTGATCCACTCAGGATTGTTAATGGAGCAATATTAGGCTATGATAGCCTTAGAAAACCCATAAAATCCCCAAAAAAGATTCCTTCAAAATCAGCAAAAATTGGAAAAAAGCTTGATGGTTAGTCCATGGTTTATGGTCGAAATTAGTTCGATAATAAATGATTCCAAATAAACTATGGATCAGCTCAGGATTATTTATGGAGCAATATTAGGTTATGATAGCCTTAGAAAACACATAAAATCCCTACAAAAGATTCCACCAAAGTCAGCCAAAAATTGGAAAAAAAGCCTGATGGTTAGTCTATGATTTATGGTCAAAACTCGTTCAAATAAATGATTCCAAATAAACTATTGATCCACTCAGGATTGTTTATGGAGCAATATTAGGCTATGCTAGCCTTAGAAAACACATAAAATCCCCAAAAAAGGTTCCTTAAAAGTCAGCTTGAAATTTGAAAAAAGCCTGATGGTTAGTCCATGGTTTATGGTCAAAATTGGTCTCAAATAAATGATTTCAAATAAACTATTGATCCACTCAGGATTGTTTATGGAGCAATATCAGGCTATGATGGCCTTAGAAAACACATGAAATCAGAAAAAAGATTTTCCTTCAAAATCAGCCCGAAATTGGAAAAAAGCCTGATGGTCCATGGTTTAATGTCAAAATTTGTCCAAAATAAATGATTCCAAATAAACTATTGATCCAATCAGGATTGTTTTTGGGGCAATATTAGGCTCTGATGGCCTAAAAAAACACATAAAATCCCGCAAAAATAATCCTTTAAAATCAGCCCAAAAATGGTAAAAAGCCTGATGGTTAGTCCATGGTTTATGGTCGAAGTTAGTCCGAAATAAATGATTCCAAATAAACTATTGATCCACTCAGGATTGTTTATGGTCTAATATTAGGCTATGATAGCCTTAGAAAACACATAAAGTCCCCAAAAAAGATTCTTTCAAAATCAGCCCAAAATTGAAAAAAAGCCTGATGGTTAGTCAATGGTTTATGGTCATAATTGGTCCAAAATAAATGATTCCAAATAAACTATTTATTCACTCAAGATTGTTTATGGAGCAATATTTGGCTATGATAGCCTTAGAAAACACATAAAATCCCCAAAAAAGATTCCTTCAAAATCAGCCCAAAATTGAAAAAAAGCCTGATCGTTAGTCAATGGTTTATGTTCATAATTGGTCCAAAATAAATGATTCCAAATAAACTATTTATTCACTCAGGATTGTTGATGGAGCAATATTTGGCTATGATAGCCTTAGAAAACACATTAAATCCCCAAAAAAGATTCCTCCAATGTCAGCCCAAAATTGAAAAAAAGCCTGATGGTTAGTCTATGATTTATGGTCGAAATTCATTCAAATAAATGATTCCAAATAAACTATTGATACACTCAGGATTGTTTATGGAGCAATATTAGGCTATGATAGCCTTAGAAAACACATAAAATCCCCAAAAAAGATTCCTTCAAAATCAGCCCAAAATTGAAAAAAAAGCCTGATGGTTAGTCTATGATTTATGGTCAATATTCGTTCGAAATAAATGATGCCAAATAAACTATTTATCCACTCAGGATTGTTTATGGAGCAATATTAGGCTATAATAGCCTTAGAAAACACATAAAATCCCCAAAAAAGGTTCCTTCAAAATCAGCCCAAAATAAGAAAAAGCCTGATGGTTAGTCCATGGTTTATGGTCGAAGATGGTCCAAAATAAATGATTCCAAATAATCGATTGATCAACTCAGGATTGTCTATGGAGCAATATTAGGCTATGATAGCCTTAGAAAACACATAAAATCCCCAAAAAAGATTCCTTCAAAATCAGCAAAAATTGGAAAAAAGCCTGATGGGTAGTCCATGGTTTATGGTCGAAATTGGTTCAAAATAAATGATTCCAAATAAACTATTGACCAACTCAGGATTGTTTATGGAGCAATATTAGGCTATGATGGCCTTAGAAAACACATTAAATCAGAAAAAAAGTTTACTTCAAAATCAGCCCGACATTGGAAAAAAGCCTGATGGTCCATGATTTAATGTCAAAAATTGTCCAAAATAAATGATTCCGAATAAACTATTGATCCAATCAGGATTGTCTATGGAGCAATATTAGGCTATGATAGCCTTAAGAAACACATAAAATCCCCAAAAAAGATTCCTTCAAAATCAGCAAAAAATTGGGAAAAAGCCTGATGGTTAGTGCATGGTTTATGGTCGAAATCGGTTCGATAATAAATGATTCCAAATAAACAATTGAACCACTCAGGATTGTTTATGGAGCAATATTAGGCTATGATAGCCTTAGAAAACACATAAAATCCCCAAAAAAGATTCCTTCAAAATCAGCCGAGAATCGGAAAAAAGCTTGATGGTTAGTCCATGGTTTATGGTCGAAGTTGGTCCGAGATAAATGATTCCAAATAAACGATTGATCAACTCAGGATTGTTTATGGAGCAATATTAGGCTATGATAGCCTTAGAAAACCCATAAAATCCCCAAAAAAGATTCCTTCAAAATCAGCCCAAAATTGGGAAAAAGCCTGATGGTTAGTCCATGGTTTATGGTCAAAATTGGTTCGAAATAAATGAATCGAAATAAACGATTGATCAACTCAGGATTGTTTATGGAGCAATATTAGGCTATGACAGCCTTAGAAAACACATAAAATCACAAAAGAAATTTTCCTTCAAAATCGGCCCGAAATTGGAAAATTGCCTGATGGTCCATGGTTTAATGTCAAAATTTGTGCAAAATAGATGATTCCAAATAAACTATTGATCCAATCAAGATTGTTTTTGGGGCAATATTAGGCTATGATAGCCTTAGAAAACACATAAAATCCCGCAAAAAATATTCCTTCAAAATCAGCCCAAAATTGGAAAAAAGACTGATGGCTAGTCCATGGTTTATGGTCGAGGTTGGTCTGAAATAACTGATTCCAAATAAACTATTGATCCACTCAGGATTGTTTATGGAGCAATATTAGGCTATGATAGCCTTAGAAAACACATAAAATCACAAAAGAAATTTTCCTTCAAAATCGGCCCGAAATTGGAAAAAAGCCTGATGGTCCATGGTTTAATGTCAAAATTTGTCCAAAATAGATGATTCCAAATAAACTATTGATCCAATCAAGATTGTTTTTGGGGCAATATTAGGCCATGATAGCCTTAGAAAACCCATAAAATCCCAAAAAAAAGATTCTTTCAAAATCAGCCCAAAATTGGAAAAAAGACTGATGGTTAGTCCATGGTTTATGGTCGAAGTTGGTCCGAAAAAACTGATTCCAAATAAACTATTGATCCACTCAGGATTGTTTATGGAGTAATATTAGGCTATGATAGCCTTAGAAAATACATAAAATCCCCAAAAAAGATTCTTTCAAAATCAGCCCAAAATTGGAAAAAAGCCCGATGGTTAGTCCATGGTTTATGGTCCAAATTGGTTCGATATAAATGATTCCAAATAAACTATTGATCCACTCAGGATTGTTTATGGAGCAATATTAGGCAATGCTAGCCTTAGAAAACACATAAAATCCCCAAAAAATATTCCTTCAAAATCAGCCTAAAATTGAAAAAAAGCCTGATGGTTAGTCCATAGTTTATGGTCGAAGTTGGTCCAAAATAAATGATTCAAAATAAACTATTGAACAACTCAGGATTGTTTATGGAGCAATATTAGGCTATGATAGCCTTAAGAAACACATAAAATCCCCAAAAAAGATTCCTTCAAAATCAGCCCAGAATTAAAAAAAAGCCTGACGGTTAGTCCATGGTTTATGGTCGAAGTTGAACCGAGATAAATGATTCCAAATAAACAATTGATCAACTCAGGATTGTTTATGGAGCAATATTAGGCTATGTTAGCCTTAGAAAACCCATAAAATCTCCAAAAAAGATTCCTTCAAAATCAGCAAAAATTTAGAAAAAGCCTGATAATTAGTCCACGGTTTATGGTCGAAATTGGTTCGAAATAAATGATTCCAAATAAACGATTGATCAACTCAGGATTGTTTATGGAGCAATATTAGGCTATGACAGCCTTAGAAAACACATAAAATCCCCAAAAAAGATTCCTTCAAAATCAGCCCAAAATTGGGAAAAAGCCTGATGGTTAGTCCATGGTTTATGGTCGAAGTTGAACCGAGATAAATGATTCCAAATAAACAATTGATCAACTCAGGATTGTTTATGGAGCAATATTAGGCTATGTTAGCCTTAGAAAACCCATAAAATCTCCAAAAAGGATTCCTTCAAAATCAGCAAAAATTTAGAAAAAGCCTGATGGTTAGTCCATGGTTTATGGTCGAAATTGGTTCGAAATAAATGATTCCAAATAAACGATTGATCAACTCAGGATTGTTTATGGAGCAATATTAGGCTATGACAGCCTTAGAAAACACATAAAATCCCCAAAAAAGATTCCTTCAAAATCAGCCCAAAATTGGAAAAAAGCCTGATGGTTAGTCCATGGTTTATGGTCAAAATTGGTCCAAAATAAATGATTCCAAATAAACTATTGAACAACTCAGGATTGTTTATGGAGCAATATTTGGCTATGATAGCCTAAGAAAACACATAAAGTCCCCAAAAAAAATTCCTCCAAAGTCAGCCCAAAATTGGAAAAAAGCCTGATGGTTAGTCTATGATTTATGGTCGAAATTCGTTCGAAATAAATTATTCCAAATAAACGATTGATCAACTCAGGATTGTTTATAGAGCAATATTAGGCTATGATAGCCTTAGAAAACCCATAAAATCTTCAAAAAAGATTCTTTCAAAATCAGCAAAAATTGGAAAAAAGGCCTGATGGTTAGTCCATGGTTTATGGTCGAAGTTGGTCCAAAATATATGATTCCAAATAAACTATTGAACAACTCAGGATTGTTTATGGAGCAATATTAGGCTATGATAGCCTTAGGAAACACATAAAATCCCCAAAAAAGATTCCTTCAAAATCAGCAAAAATTGGAAAAAAGGCCTGATGGTTAGTCCATGGTTTATGGTCGAAGTTGGTCCGAGATAAATGATTCCAAATAAACGATTGATCAACTCAGGATTGTTTATGGAGCAATATTAGGCTATGATAGCCTTAGAAAACACATAAAACCCCCAAAAAAGATTCCTTCAAAATCAGCCCAGTATTGGAAAAAAGCCTGATGGTTAGTCCATGGTTTATGGTCGAAGTTGGTCCGAGATAAATGATTCCAAATAAACGATTGATCAACTCAGGATTGTTTATGGAGCAATATTAGGCTATGATAGCCTTAGAAAACCCATAAAATCCCCAAAAAAGATTCCTTCAAAATCAGCTCAAAATTGGGAAAAAGCCTGATGGTTAGTCCATGGTTTATGGTCAAAATTGGTTCGAAATAAATGAATCGAAATAAACGATTGATCAACTCAGGATTGTTTATGGAGCAATATTAGGCTATTGCAGCCTTAAAAAACACATAAAATCACAAAAGAAATTTTCCTTCAAAATCGGCCCGAAATTGGAAAAAAGCCTGATGGTTAGTCCATGGTTTATGGTCGAAGTTGGTCCGAGATAAATGATTCCAAATAAACGATTGATCAACTCAGGATTGTTTATGGAGCAATATTAGGCTATGATAGCCTTAGAAAACCCATAAAATCCCCAAAAAAATTTCCTTCAAAATCAGCCCAAAATTGGGAAAAAGCCTGATGGTTAGTCCATGGTTTATGGTCAAAATTGGTTCGAAATAAATGAATCGAAATAAACGATTGATCAACTCAGGATTGTTTATGGAGCAATATTAGGCTATGACAGCCTTAGAAAACACATAAAATCACAAAAGAAATTTTCCTTCAAAATCGGCCCGAAATTGGAAAAAAAGCCTGATGGTCCATGGTTTAATGTCAAAATTTGTCCAAAATAAATGATTCCAAATAAACTATTGAACAACTCAGGATTGTTTATGGAGCACTATTTGGCTATGATAGCCTAAGAAAACACATAAAGTCCCCAAAAAAAATTCCTCCAAAGTCAGCCCAAAATTGGAAAAAAGCCTGATGGTTAGTCTATGATTTATGGTCGAAATTCGTTCGAAATAAATTATTCCAAATAAACGATTGATCAACTCAGGATTGTTTATAGAGCAATATTAGGCTATGATAGCCTTAGAAAACCCATAAAATCTTCAAAAAAGATTCTTTCAAAATCAGCAAAAATTGGAAAAAAGGCCTGATGGTTAGTCCATGGTTTATGGTCGAAGTTGGTCCAAAATATATGATTCCAAATAAACTATTGAACAACTCAGGATTGTTTATGGAGCAATATTAGGCTATGATAGCCTTAGGAAACACATAAAATCCCCAAAAAAGATTCCTTCAAAATCGGCCCGAAATTGGAAAAAAGCCTGATGGTCCATGGTTTAATGTCAAAATTTGTCCAAAATAGATGATTCCAAATAAACTATTGATCCAATCAAGATTGTTTTTGGGGCAATATTAGGCCATGATAGCCTTAGAAAACCCATAAAATCCCAAAAAAAAGATTCTTTCAAAATCAGCCCAAAATTGGAAAAAAGACTGATGGTTAGTCCATGGTTTATGGTCGAAATTGGTTCGAAATAAATGATTTCAAATAAATTATTGACCCAGTCAGGTTTGTTTATGGAGCAATATTAGGCTATGATAGCCTTAGAAAACACATAAAATCACAAAAGAAATTTTCCTTCAAAATCGGCCCGAAATTGGAAAAAAGCCTGATGGTCCATGGTTTAATGTCAAAATTTGTCCAAAATAGATGATTCCAAATAAACTATTGATCCAATCAAGATTGTTTTTGGGGCAATATTAGGCCATGATAGCCTTAGAAAACCCATAAAATCCCAAAAAAAAGATTCTTTCAAAATCAGCCCAAAATTGGAAAAAAGACTGATGGTTAGTCCATGGTTTATGGTCGAAGTTGGTCCGAAAAAACTGATTCCAAATAAACTATTGATCCACTCAGGATTGTTTATGGAGCAATATTAGGCTATGATAGCCTTAGAAAACCCGTAAAATCCCCAAAAAAGATTCCTTAAAAGTCAGCTTGAAATTTGAAAAAAGCCTGATGGTTAGTCCATGGTTTATGGTCAAAATTGGTCTGAAATAAATGATTTCAAAAAAACTATTGATCCACTCAGGATTGTTCATGGAGCAATATAAGGCTATGATGGCCTTAGAAAACACATAAAATCAGAAAAAAGACTTTTCTTCAAAATCAGCCCAAAATTGGAAAAAAGCCTGATGGTCCATGGTTTAATGTCAAAATTTGTCCAAAATAAATTATTCCAAATAAACTATTGATCCAATCAGGATTGTTTTTTGGGCAATATTAGGCAATGATAGCTTTAAAAAACAGATAAAATCCTGCAAAAAATATTCCTTCAAAATCAGCCCAAAAATGGAAAAAAGCATGATGGTTAGTCCATGGTTTATGGTCAAAGTTGGTCGAAAATAAATGATTCCAATTAAGCTATTGATCCACTCAGGTTTGTTTATGGAGCAATATTAGGCTATGATAGCCTTAAGAAACACATAAAATCCCCAAAAAAGATTCCTTCAAAATCAGCAAAAAATTGGGAAAAAGCCTGATGGTTAGTGCATGGTTTATGGTCGAAATCGGTTCGATAATAAATGATTCCAAATAAACTATTGACCCAGTCAGGTTTGTTTATGGAGCAATATTTGGCTATGATAGCCTTAGAAAACACATAAAATCCCCAAAAAAGATTCTTCCAAAAACAGCCCAAAATTGGTAAAAAGCCTGATAGTTAGTCTATGATTTATGGTCAAAATTCGTTCGAAATTAATGATTCCAAATAAACTATTCATTCACTCAGGATTGTTTTTACAGCAATATTTGGCTATGATAGCCTTAAAAAACACATTAAGTCCCCAAAAAAGATTCCTCAAAAAACAGCCCAAAATTGGAAAAAAGCCTGATGGTTAGTCCATGGTTTATGGTCGAAATTGGTCCGAGATAAATGATTCCAAATAAACGATTGATCAACTCAGGATTGTCTATTGAGCAATATTAGGCTATGATAGCCTTAGAAAACACATAAAATCAGAAAAAAATTTTCCTTCAATATCAGCCCGTAATTGGAGAAAAGCCTGATGGTCCATGGTTTAATGTCAAAATTTGTCCAAAATAAATGATTCCAAATAAACTATTGATCCAATCAGGATTGTTTTTGGGGCAATATTAGGCTATGATAGCTTTAAAAAACACATAAAATCCCGCAAAAAATATTCCTTCAAAATCAGCCCAAAATTGGAAAAAAGCCTGATGGTTAGTCCATGGTTTATGGTCGAAGTTGGTCCAAAATAAATGATTCCAAATAAACTATTCATCCACTCAGGATTGTTTATGGAGTAATATTAGGCTATGATAGCCTTAGATAACACATAAAATCCCAAAAAAAGATTCCTTCAAAATTAGCCCAAAATTGGAAAAAAGCCTGATGGTTAGTCAATGGTTTATGATAAAAATTGGTCCAAAATAAATGATTCCAAATAAACTATTTATTCACTCAGGATTGTCTATTGAGCAATATTAGGCTATGATAGCCTTAGAAAACACATAAAATCTCCAAAAAAGATTCTTTAAAAATCAGCGAAAATTGGAAAAAAGGCCTGATGGTTAGTCCATGGTTTATGGTTTAAATTGGTTCAAAATAAATGATTCCAAATAAACTATTGACCCACTCAGGTTTGTTTATGGAGTATTATAAGGCTATGATGGCCTTAGAAAACCCATAAAATCCCAAAAAAAAGATTCTTTCAAAATCAGCCCAAAATTGGAAAAAAGACTGATGGTTAGTCCATGGTTTATGGTCGAAGTTGGTCCGAAAAAACTGATTCCAAATAAACTATTGATCCACTCAGGATTGTTTATGGAGTAATATTAGGCTATGATAGCCTTAGAAAATACATAAAATCCCCAAAAAAGATTCTTTCAAAATCAGCCCAAAATTGGAAAAAAGCCCGATGGTTAGTCCATGGTTTATGGTCCAAATTGGTTCGATATAAATGATTCCAAATAAACTATTGATCCACTCAGGATTGTTTATGGACCAATATTAGGCTATGCTAGCCTTAGAAAACACATAAATTCCCCAAAAAAGATTCCTTCAAAATCAGCCCAAAATTGAAAAAAAGCCTGATGGTTAGTCCATGGTTTATGGTCGAAGTTGGTCCAAAATAAATGATTCCAAATAAACTATTGAACAACTCAGGATTGTTTATGGAGCAATATTAGGCTATGATAGCCTTAGGAAACACATAAAATCCCCAAAAAATATTCCTTCAAAATCAGCCCAAAATTGGAAAAAAGCCTGATGGTTAGTCCATGGTTTATGGTCGAAGTTGGTCCGAAATAAATGATTCCAAATAAACTATTGACCCAGTCAGGATTGTCTATGGAGTAATATTAGGCTAGATAGCCTTAGAAAACACATAAAATCCCAAAAAAAATTCCTTCAAAATCAGCCAAAAATTAAAAAAAAGCCTGATGGTTAGTCCATGATTTATGGCCAAAATTGGTCCAAAATAAATGATTCCAAATAAACTATTGATAAACTCAGTATTGTTTATGGAGCAATATTAGGCTATGATAGCCTTAGAAAACACATAAAATCCCCAAAAAAGATTTCTCCAAAGTCAGCCCAAAATTGGAAAAAAGCCTGATAGTTAGTTTATGATTTATGGTCGAAATTCCTTCGAAATAAATTATTCCAAATAAACTATTGATCCACTTAGGATTGTTTATGGAGCGATATAAGGCTATGCTAGCCTTAGAAAACACATAAAATCACAAAAGAAATTTTCCTTCAAAATCAGCCCAAAATTGAAAAAAAGCCTGATGGTTAGTCCATAGTTTATGGTCGAAGTTGGTCCGAAATAAATGATTCCAAATAAACGATTGATCAACTATGGGTTGTTTATGGAACAATATTAGGCTTTGATAACCTTAGAAAACACATAAAATCACCAAAAAAGATTCCTTCAAAATCAGCAAAAATTAGAAAAAAGCCTGATGGTTAGTCCATGGTTTATGGTCCAAATTGGTTCGATATAAATGTTTCCAAATAAACTATTGACCCAGTCAGGTTTGTTTATGGAGCAATATCAGGCTATGATGGCCTTAGAAAACACATAAAATCCCCAAAAAACATTCCTTCAAAATCAGCCCAAAATTGAAAAAAAGCCTGATGGTTAGTCCATGGTTTATGGTCGAAGTTGGTCCGAAATAAATGATTCCAAATAAACTATTGATCCACTCAGGATTGTTTATGGAGTAATATTAGGCTTTGATAGCCCTAGAAAACACATAAAATCCCCAAAAAAGGTTCCTTCAAAATCAGCCCAGAATTGGAAAAAAGCCTGATGGTTAGTCCATGGTTTATGGTCGAAGTTGGTCTGAGATAAATGATTCCAATTAAACGATTGATCAACTCAGGATTGTCTATGGAGCAATATTAGGCTATGATAGCCTTAGAAAACACATAAAATCCCCAAAAAAGATTCCTTCGAAATCAGCAAAAATTGGAAAAAAAGCCTGATGGTTAGTCCATGGTTTATGGTCGAAATTGGTCCGAGATAAATGATTCCAAATAAACGATTGATCAACTCAGGATTGTCTATTGAGCAATATTAGGCTATGATAGCCTTAGAAAACACATAAAATCAGAAAAAAATTTTCCTTCAATATCAGCCCGTAATTGGAGAAAAGCCTGATGGTCCATGGTTTAATGTCAAAATTTGTCCAAAATAAATGATTCCAAATAAACTATTGATCCAATCAGGATTGTTTTTGGGGCAATATTAGGCTATGATAGCTTTAAAAAACACATAAAATCCCGCAAAAAATATTCCTTCAAAATCAGCCCAAAATTGGAAAAAAGCCTAATGGTTAGTCCATGGTTTATGGTCGAAGTTGGTCCAAAATAAATGATTCCAAATAAACTATTCATCCACTCAGGATTGTTTATGGAGTAATATTAGGCTATGATAGCCTTAGATAACACATAAAATCCCAAAAAAAGATTCCTTCAAAATTAGCCCAAAATTGGAAAAAAGCCTGATGGTTAGTCAATGGTTTATGATAAAAATTGGTCCAAAATAAATGATTCCAAATAAACTATTTATTCACTCAGGATTGTCTATTGAGCAATATTAGGCTATGATAGCCTTAGAAAACACATAAAATCTCCAAAAAAGATTCTTTAAAAATCAGCGAAAATTGGAAAAAAGGCCTGATGGTTAGTCCATGGTTTATGGTTAAAATTGGTTCAAAATAAATGATTCCAAATAAACTATTGACCCACTCAGGTTTGTTTATGGAGTATTATAAGGCTATGATGGCCTTAGAAAACACATAAAATCAGAAAAAAATTTTCCTTCAAAATCAGCCCGAAATTGGAAAAAAGCCTGATGGTTAGTCCATAATTCATGGTCGAAAATGGTTCGATAATAAATGATTCCAAATAAACTATTGATCCACTCAGGTTTGTTTATGGAGCAATATTAGGCTATGATAGCCTTAGAAAACACATAAAATCCCCAAAAAAGATTCCTTCAAAATCAGCAAAAAATATGAAAAAAGCCTGATGGTTAGTCCATGGTTTATGGTCGAAATTGATTCGATAATAAATGATTCCAAATAAACTATTGATCAACTCAGGATTCTTTATGAAGCAATATTAGGTTATGATAGCCTTAGAAAACACATAAAATCCTCAAAAAAGGTTCCTTGAAAGTCAGCTTGAAATTTGAAAAAAGCCTGATGGTTAGTCCATGGTTTATGGTCAAAATTGGTCCGAAATAAATGATTTCAAATAAACTATTGATCCACTCAGGATTGTTTATGGAGCAATATTAGGCTATGATAGCCTTAGAAAACCCATAAAGTCCCCAAAAAAGATTTCTCCAAAGTCAGCCGAAAATTGGTAAAAAGCCTGATGGTTAGTCTAAGATTTATGGTCAAAATTCGTTCGAAATAAATGATTCCAAATAAACTATTGATCCACTCAGGATTGTTTATGGAGCAATATTAGGCTATGATAGCCTTAGAAAACACATAAAATCCCCAAAAAAGATTCCTTCAAAATCAGCCCAAAATAAAAAAAAGCCTGATGGTTAGTCCATGGTTTATGGTCAAAATTGGTCCAAAATAAATGATTCCAAATAAACTATTCATTCACTCAGGATTGTTTATGGAGCAATATTTGGCTATGATAGCCTTAGAAAACACATAAAGTCCCCAAAAAAGATTCTTCCAAAAACAGCTCAAAATTGGTAAAAAGTCTGATAGTTAGTCTATGGTTTATGGTCAAAATTCGTTCGAAATTAATGATTCCAAATAAACTATTCATTCACTCAGGATTGTTTTTACAGCAATATTTGGCTATGATAGCCTTAAAAAACACATAAAGTCCCCAAAAAATATTCCTCCAAAAACAGCCAAAAATTGGAAAAAAGCCTGATGGTTAGTCCATGGTTTATGGTCGAAGTTGGTCCGAGATAAATGATTCTAAATAAACGATTGATCAACTCAGGATTGTCTATGGAGCAATATTAGGCTATGATAGCCTTAGAAAACACATAAAATCTTCAAAAAAGATTCTTTCAAAATCATCAAAAATTGGAAAAAAGGCCTGATGGTTAGTCCATGGTTTATGGTTGAAATTGGTTCAAAATAAATGATTCCAAATAAACTATTGACCCACTTAGGTTTGTTTATGGAGTAATATTAGGCTATGATGGCCTTAGAAAACACATAAAATCAGAAAAAATTTTCCTTCAAAATCAGCCCGAAATTGGAAAAAAGCCTGATGGTCCATGGTGTAATGTCAAAATTTGTCCAAAATAAATGATTCCAAATAAACTATTGATCCAATCAGGATTGTTTTTGGGGCAATATTAGGCTATGATAGCTTTAAAAAACACGTAAAATCCCGCAAAAAATATTCCTTCAAAATCAGCCCAAAAATGAAAAAAAAACCTGATGGTTAGTCCATGGTTTATGGTCAAAGTTGGTCCGAGATAAATCTTTCCAAATAAGCTATTGATCCACTTAGGATTGTTTATGGGGTAATATTAGGCTATGATAGCCTTAGAAAACACATAAAATCCCCAAAAAATATTCCTTCAAAATCAGCCAAAAATTGGAAAAAAGCCTGATTGTTAGTCCATGGTTTATGGTCGAAATTGGTTCGATAATAAATGATTCCAAATAAACTATTGATCCACTCAGGTTTGTTTATGGAGCAATATTAGGCTATGATAGCCTTAGAAAACACATAAAATCCCCAAAAAAGATTCCTTCAAAATCAGCAAAAAATTGGAAAAAAGCCTGATGGTTAGTCCTTGGTTTATGGTCGAAATTAGTTCGATAATAAATGATTCCAAATAAACTATTGATCCACTCAGGATTATTTATGGAGCAATATTTGGTTATGATAGCCTTTGAAAACACATAAAATCCCCAAAAAAGGTTCCTTGAAAGTCAGCTTGAAATTTGAAAAAAGCCTGATTGTTAGTCCATGGTTTATGGTCAAAATTGGTCCCAAATAAATGATTTCAAATAAACTATTGATCCACTCAGGATTGTTAATGGAGCAATATTAGGCTATGATAACCTTAGAAAACCCATAAAATCCCCAAAAAAGATTCCTTCAAAATCAGCAAAAATTAGAAAAAAGCCTGATGGTTAGTCCATGGTTTATGGTCGAAATTAGTTCGATAATAAATGATTCCAAATAAACTATGGATCCACTCAGGATTATTTATGGAGCAATATTAGGTTATGATAGCCTTAGAAAACACATAAAATCCCTACAAAAGATTCCACCAAAGTCAGCCAAAAATTGGAAAAAAAGCCTGATGGTTAGTCTATGATTTATGGTCAAAACTCGTTCAAATAAATGATTCCAAATGAACTATTGATCCACTCAGGATTGTTTATGGAGCAATATTAGGCTATGCTAGCCTTAGAAAACACATAAAATCCCCAAAAAAGGTTCCTTAAAAGTCAGCTTGAAATTTGAAAAAAGCCTGATGGTTAGTCAATGGTTTATAGTCAAAATTGGTCTGAAATAAATGATTTCAAATAAACTATTGATCCACTCAGGATTGTTTATGGAGCAATATCAGGCTATGATGGCCTTAGAAAACACATGAAATCAGAAAAAGGATTTTCCTTCAAAATCAGCCCGAAATTGGAAAAAAGCCTGATGGTCCATGGTTTAATGTCAAAATTTGTCCAAAATAAATGATTCCAAATAAACTATTGATCCAATCAGGATTGTTTTTGGGGCAATATTAGGCTCTGATGGCCTAAAAAAACACATAAAATCCCGCAAAAATAATCCTTTAAAATCAGCCCAAAAATGGTAAAAAGCCTGATGGTTAGTCCATGGTTTATGGTCGAAGTTAGTCCGAAAAAAATGATTCCAAATAAACTATTGATCCACTCAGGATTGTTCATGGAGTAATATTAGGCTATGATAGCCTTAGAAAACACATAAAATCCCGCAAAAAATATTCCTTTAAAATCAGCCCAAAAACGGAAAAAAGCATGATGGTTAGTCAATGGTTTATGGTCGAAGTTGGTCCGAAATAAATGATTCCAAATAAACAATTGATCGACTCAGGTTTGTTTATGGAGCAATATTAGGTTATGATATTCTTAGAAAACACATAAAATCCCCAAAAAAGGTTCCTTCAAAGTCAGCCCGAAATTTGAAAAAAACCTGATGGTTAGTCCATGGTTTATGGTCAAAATTGGTCCGAAATAAATGATTTCAAATAAACTATTGATCCACTCAGGATTGTTTTGTGGGCAATATTAGCCTATGATAGCTTTAAAAAACACATAAAATCCCGCAAAAAATATTCCTTCAAAATCAGCCCAAAAATGGAAAAAAGCCTGATGGTTAGTCCATGGTTTTTAGTCAAAGATGGTCCGAAATAAATGATTCCAAATAAACTATTGATCCACTCAGGATTGTTTATGGTCTAATATTAGGCTATGATAGCCTTAGAAAACACATAAAATCCCCAAAAAAGATTCTTTCAAAATCAGCCCAAAATTGAAAAAAAGCCTGATGGTTAGTCAATGGTTTATGGTCATAATTGGTCCAAAATAAATGATTCCAAATAAACTATTTATTCACTCAAGATTGTTTATGGAGCAATATTTGGCTATGATAGCCTTAGAAAACACATAAAATCCCCAAAAAAGATTCCTTCAAAATCAGCCCAAAATTGAAAAAAAGCCTGATCGTTAGTCAATGGTTTATGTTCATAATTGGTCCAAAATAAATGATTCCAAATAAACTATTTATTCACTCAGGATTGTTGATGGAGCAATATTTGGCTATGATAGCCTTAGAAAACACATTAAATCCCCAAAAAAGATTCCTCCAATGTCAGCCCAAAATTGAAAAAAAGCCTGATGGTTAGTCTATGATTTATGGTCGAAATTCATTCAAATAAATGATTCCAAATAAACTATTGATACACTCAGGATTGTTTATGGAGCAATATTAGGCTATGATAGCCTTAGAAAACACATAAAATCCCCAAAAAAGATTCCTTCAAATTCAGCCCAATATTGAAAAAAAAGCCTGATGGTTAGTCTATGATTTATGGTCAATATTCGTTCAAAATAAATGATGCCAAATAAACTATTTATCCACTCAGGATTGTTTATGGAGCAATATTAGGCTATGATAGCCTTAGAAAACACATAAAATCCCCAAAAAAGGTCCCTTCAAAATCAGCCCAAAATTGGAAAAAAGCCTGATGGTTAGTCCATGGTTTATGGTCGAAGATGGTCCAAAATAAATGATTCCAAATAATCGATTGATCAATTCAGGATTGTCTATGGAGCAATATTAGGCTATGATAGCCTTAGAAAACACATAAAATCCCCAAAAAGATTTCTTCAAAATCAGCAAAAATTGGAAAAAAGCCTGATGGGTAGTCCATGGTTTATGGTCGAAATTGGTTCAAAATAAATGATTCCAAATAAACTATTGACCAACTCAGGATTGTTTATGGAGCAATATTAGGCTATGATGGCCTTAGAAAACACATTAAATCAGAAAAAAAGTTTACTTCAAAATCAGCCCGACATTGGAAAAAAGCCTGATGGTCCATGATTTAATGTCAAAAATTGTCCAAAATAAATGATTCCGAATAAACTATTGATCCAATCAGGATTGTTTTTGGGGCAATATTAGGCTATGATAGCTTTAAAAAACACATAAAATCCCGCAAAAAATATTCTTTCAAAATCAGCCCAAAAATGGAAAAAAGCCTGATGGTTAGTCCATGGTTTATGGTCGAAGTTGGTACGAAATAAATGATTCCAAATAAACGATTGATCAACTCAGGATTGTTTATGGAGCAATATTAGGCTATGCTAGCCTTAGAAAACACATAAAATCCCCAAAAAATATTCCTTCAAAATCAGCGAAAATTTGAAAAAAAGCCTGATAGTTAGTCCATGGTTTATGGTCGAAATTGGTCCAAAATAAATGATTCCAAATAAACTATTTATTCACTCAGGATTGTTTATGGAGCAATATTTGGCTATGATGGCCTTAGAAAACACATAAAATCAGAAAAAAATTTTCCTTCAAAATCAGCCTGAAATTGGAAAAAAGCCTGATGGTCCATGGTTTAATGTCAAAATTTGTCCAAAATAAATGATTCCAAATAAACTATTGATCCAATCAGGATTGTTTTTGGGGCAATATTAGGCTATGATAGCTTTAAAAAACACGTAAAATCCCGCAAAAAATATTCCTTCAAAATCAGCCCAAAAATGAAAAAAAACCTGATGGTTAGTCCATGGTTTATGGTCAAAGTTGGTCCGAGATAAAACTTTCCAAATAAGCTATTGATCCACTTAGGATTGTTTATCGGGTAATATTAGGCTATGATAGCCTTAGAAAACACATAAAATCCCAAAAAAATTTTCCTTCAAAATCAGCCAAAAATTAGAAAAAAGCCTGATGGTTAGTCCATGGTTTATGGTCGAAATCGGTTCGATAATAAATGATTCCAAATAAACTATTGATCCACTCAGGTTTGTTTATGGAGCAATATTAGGCTATGATAGCCTTAGAAAACACATAAAATCCCCAAAAAAGATTTCTTCAAAATCAGCAAAAAATTGGAAAAAAGCCTGATGGTTAGTCCTTGGTTTATGGTCGAAATTAGTTCGATAATAAATGATTCCAATAAACTATTGATCCACTCAGGATTATTTATGGAGCAATATTAGGCTATGATAGCCTTAGAAAACACATAAAATCCCCAAAAAATATTCCTTCAAAATCAGCCCAAAAATGAAAAAAAACCTGATGGTTAGTCCATGGTTTATGGTCAAAATTGGTCCGAAATAAATGATTTCAAATAAACTATTGATCCACTCAGGATTGTTTATGGAGCAATATTAGGCTATGATAGCCTTAGAAAACCCATAAAATCAGAAAAAAAATTTTCCTTTAAAATCAGCCCGAAATGGAAAAAAAGCCTGATGGTCCATGGTTTAATGTCAAAATTTGCCCAAAATAAATGATTCCAAATAAACTATTGATCCAATCAGGATTGTTTTTGGGGCAATATTAGGCTATGAAAGCTTTAAAAAACACATAAAATCCCGCAAAAATAATCCTTAAAATTCAGCCCAAAAATGGAAAAAAGCCTGATGGTTAGTCTATGGTTTATGGTCGAAGTTGGTTCGAAATAAATGATTCCAAATAAACGATTGATCAACTCAGGATTGTTTATGGAGCAATATTAGGCTATGACAGCCTTAGAAAACACATAAAATCCCCAAAAAAGATTCCTTCAAAATCAGCCCAAAATAAAAAAAAGCCTGATGGTTAGTCCATGGTTTATGGTCAAAATTGGTCCAAAATAAATGATTCCAAATAAACTATTCATTCACTCAGGATTGTTTATGGAGATATATTTGGCTATGATAGCCTTAGAAAACACATAAAGTCCCCAAAAAAGATTCTTCCAAAAACAGCCCAAAATTGGTAAAAAGCCTGATAGTTAGTCTATGATTTATGGTCAAAATTCGTTCGAAATTAATGATTCCAAATAAACTATTCATTCACTCAGGATTGTTTTTACAGCAATATTTGGCTATGATAGCCTTAAAAAACACATAAAGTCCCCAAAAAATATTCCTCCAAAAACAGCCAAAAATTGGAAAAAAGCCTGATGGTTAGTCCATGGTTTATGGTCGAAGTTGGTCCGAGATAAATGATTCTAAATAAACGATTGATCAACTCAGGATTGTCTATGGAGCAATATTAGGCTATGATAGCCTTAGAAAACACATAAAATCTTCAAAAAAGATTCTTTCAAAATCATCAAAAATTGGAAAAAAGGCCTGATGGTTAGTCCATGGTTTATGGTTGAAATTGGTTCAAAATAAATGATTCCAAATAAACTATTGACCCACTCAGGTTTGTTTATGGAGTAATATTAGGCTATGATGGCCTTAGAAAACACATAAAATCAGAAAAAAATTTTCCTTCAAAATCAGCCCGAAATTGGAAAAAAGCCTGATGGTCCATGGTTTAATGTCAAAATTTGTCCAAAATAAATGATTCCAAATAAACTATTGATCCAATCAGGATTGTTTTTGGGGCAATATTAGGCTATGATAGCTTTAAAAAACACGTAAAATCCCGCAAAAAATATTCCTTCAAAATCAGCCCAAAAATGAAAAAAAAACCTGATGGTTAGTCCATGGTTTATGGTCAAAGTTGGTCCGAGATAAATCTTTCCAAATAAGCTATTGATCCACTTAGGATTGTTTATGGGGTAATATTAGGCTATGATACCCTTAGAAAACACATAAAATCCCCAAAAAATATTCCTTCAAAATCAGCCAAAAATTGGAAAAAAGCCTGATTGTTAGTCCATGGTTTATGGTCGAAATTGGTTCGATAATAAATGATTCCAAATAAACTATTGATCCACTCAGGTTTGTTTATGGAGCAATATTAGGCTATGATAGCCTTAGAAAACACATAAAATCCCCAAAAAAGATTCCTTCAAAATCAGCAAAAAATTGGAAAAAAGCCTGATGGTTAGTCCATGGTTTATGGTCGAAATCGGTTCGATAATAAATGATTCCAAATAAACTATTAATCCACTCAGGTTTGTTTATGGAGCAATATTAGGCTATGATAGCCTTAGAAAACACATAAAATCCCCAAAAAAGATTTCTTCAAAATCAGCAAAAAATTGGAAAAAAGCCTGATGGTTAGTCTTTGGTTTATGGTCGAAATTAGTTCGATAATAAATGATTCCAATAAACTATTGATCCACTCAGGATTGTTAATGGAGCAATATTAGGCTATGATAGCCTTAGAAAACACATAAAATCCTCAAAAAATATTCCTTCAAAATCAGCCCAAAAATGAAAAAAAACCTGATGGTTAGTCCATGGTTTATGGTCAAAATTGGTCCGAAATAAATGATTTCAAATAAACTATTGATCCACTCAGGATTGTTTATGGAGCAATATTAGGCTATGATAGCCTTAGAAAACCCATAAAATCAGAAAAAAAATTTTCCTTTAAAATCAGCCCGAAATGGAAAAAAAGCCTGATGGTCCATGGTTTAATGTCAAAATTTGCCCAAAATAAATGATTCCAAATAAACTATTGATCCAATCAGGATTGTTTTTGGGGCAATATTAGGCTATGAAAGCTTTAAAAAACACATAAAATCCCGCAAAAATAATCCTTCAAAATCAGCCCAAAAATGGAAAAAAGCCTGATGGTTAGTCCATGGTTTATGGTCGAAGTTGGTTCGAAATAAATGATTCCAAATAAACGATTGATCAACTCAGGATTGTTTATGGAGCAATATTAGGCTATGACAGCCTTAGAAAACACATAAAATCCCCAAAAAAGATTCCTTCAAAATGAGCCCAAAATAAAAAAAAGCCTGATGGTTAGTCCATGGTTTATGGTCAAAATTGGTCCAAAATAAATGATTCCAAATAAACTATTTATTCACTCAGGATTGTTTATGGAGATATATTTGGCTATGATAGCCTTAGAAAACACATAAAGTCCCCAAAAAAGATTCTTCCAAAAACAGCCCAAAATTGGTAAAAAGCCTGATAGTTAGTCTATGATTTATGGTCAAAATTCGTTCGAAATTAATGATTCCAAATAAACTATTCATTCACTCAGGATTGTTTTTACAGCAATATTTGGCTATGATAGCCTTAAAAAACACATAAAGTCCCCAAAAAATATTCCTCCAAAAACAGCCAAAAATTGGAAAAAAGCCTGATGGTTAGTCCATGGTTTATGGTCGAAGTTGGTCCGAGATAAATGATTCTAAATAAACGATTGATCAACTCAGGATTGTCTATGGAGCAATATTAGGCTATGATAGCCTTAGAAAACACATAAAATCTTCAAAAAAGATTCTTTCAAAATCATCAAAAATTGGAAAAAAGGCCTGATGGTTAGTCCATGGTTTATGGTTGAAATTGGTTCAAAATAAATGATTCCAAATAAACTATTGACCCACTCAGGTTTGTTTATGGAGTAATATTAGGCTATGATGGCCTTAGAAAACACATAAAATCAGAAAAAAATTTTCCTTCAAAATCAGCCCGAAATTGGAAAAAAGCCTGATGGTCCATGGTTTAATGTCAAAATTTGTCCAAAATAAATGATTCCAAATAAACTATTGATCCAATCAGGATTGTTTTTGGGGCAATATTAGGCTATGATAGCTTTAAAAAACACGTAAAATCCCGCAAAAAATATTCCTTCAAAATCAGCCCAAAAATGAAAAAAAAACCTGATGGTTAGTCCATGGTTTATGGTCAAAGTTGGTCCGAGATAAATCTTTCCAAATAAGCTATTGATCCACTTAGGATTGTTTATGGGGTAATATTAGGCTATGATACCCTTAGAAAACACATAAAATCCCCAAAAAATATTCCTTCAAAATCAGCCAAAAATTGGAAAAAAGCCTGATTGTTAGTCCATGGTTTATGGTCGAAATTGGTTCGATAATAAATGATTCCAAATAAACTATTGATCCACTCAGGTTTGTTTATGGAGCAATATTAGGCTATGATAGCCTTAGAAAACACATAAAATCCCCAAAAAAGATTCCTTCAAAATCAGCAAAAAATTGGAAAAAAGCCTGATGGTTAGTCCTTGGTTTATGGTCGAAATTAGTTCGATAATAAATGATTCCAAATAAACTATTGATCCACTCAGGATTATTTATGGAGCAATATTTGGTTATGATAGCCTTTGAAAACACATAAAATCCCCAAAAAAGGTTCCTTGAGAGTCAGCTTGAAATTTGAAAAAAGCCTGATTGTTAGTCCATGGTTTATGGTCAAATTTGGTCCGAAATAAATGATTTCAAATAAACTATTGATCCACTCAGGATTGTTAATGGAGCAATATTAGGCTATGATAGCCTTAGAAAACCCATAAAATCCCCAAAAAAGATTCCTTCAAAATCAGCAAAAATTGGAAAAAAGCCTGATGGTTAGTCCATGGTTTATGGTCGAAATTAGTTCGATAATAAATGATTCCAAATAAACTATGGATCAGCTCAGGATTATTTATGGAGCAATATTAGGTTATGATAGCCTTAGAAAACACAAAAAATCCCTACAAAAGATTCCACCAAAGTCAGCCAAAAATTGGAAAAAAAGCCTGATGGTTAGTCTATGATTTATGGTCAAAACTCGTTCAAATAAATGATTCCAAATAAACTATTGATCCACTCAGGATTGTTTATGGAGCAATATTAGGCTATGCTAGCCTTAGAAAACACATAAAATCCCCAAAAAAGGTTCCTTAAAAGTCAGCTTGAAATTTGAAAAAAGCCTGATGGTTAGTCCATGGTTTATGGTTGAAATTGGGTCAAAATTTATGATTCCAAATAAACTATTGACCCACTCAGGTTTGTTTATGGAGTAATATTAGGCTTTGATGGCCTTAGAAAACACATAAAATCAGAAAAAAATTTTCCTTCAAAATCAGCCCGAAATTGGAAAAAAGCCTGATGGTCCATGGTTTAATGTCAAAATTTGTCCAAAATAAATGATTCCAAATAAACTATTGATCCAATCAGGATTGTTTTTGGGGCAATATTAGGCTATGATAGCTTTAAAAAACACGTAAAATCCCGCAAAAAATATTCCTTCAAAATCAGCCAAAAAATGAAAAAAAAACCTGATGGTTAGTCCATGGTTTATGGTCAAAGTTGGTCCGAGATAAATCTTTCCAAATAAGCTATTGATCCACTTAGGATTGTTTATGGGGTAATATTAGGCTATGATAGCCTTAGAAAACACATAAAATCCCCAAAAAATATTCCTTCAAAATCAGCCAAAAATTGGAAAAAAGCCTGATTGTTAGTCCATGGTTTATGGTCGAAATTGGTTCGATAATAATTGATTCCAAATAAACTATTGATCCACTCAGGTTTGTTTATGGAGCAATATTAGGCTATGATAGCCTTAGAAAACACATAAAATCCCCAAAAAAGATTCCTTCAAAATCAGCAAAAAATTGGAAAAAAGCCTGATGGTTAGTCCTTGGTTTATGGTCGAAATTAGTTCGATAATAAATGATTCCAAATAAACTATTGATCCACTCAGGATTATTTATGGAGCAATATTTGGTTATGATAGCCTTTGAAAACACATAAAATCCCCAAAAAAGGTTCCTTGAAAGTCAGCTTGAAATTTGAAAAAAGCCTGATTGTTAGTCCATGGTTTATGGTCAAAATTGGTCCGAAATAAATGATTTCAAATAAACTATTGATCCACTCAGGATTGTTAATGGAGCAATATTAGGCTATGATAGCCTTAGAAAACCCATAAAATCCCCAAAAAAGATTCCTTCAAAATCAGCAAAAATTGGAAAAAAGCCTGATGGTTAGTCCATGGTTTATGGTCGAAATTAGTTCGATAATAAATGATTCCAAATAAACTATGGATCAGCTCAGGATTATTTATGGAGCAATATTAGGTTATGATAGCCTTAGAAAACACATAAAATCCCTACAAAAGATTCCACCAAAGTCAGCCAAAAATTGGAAAAAAAGCCTGATGGTTAGTCTATGATTTATGGTCAAAACTCGTTCAAATAAATGATTCCAAATAAACTATTGATCCACTCAGGATTGTTTATGGAGCAATATTAGGCTATGCTAGCCTTAGAAAACACATAAAATCCCCAAAAAAGGTTCCTTAAAAGTCAGCTTGAAATTTGAAAAAAGCCTGATGGTTAGTCCATGGTTTATGGTCAAAATTGGTCTCAAATAAATGATTTCAAATAAACTATTGATCCACTCAGGATTGTTTATGGAGCAATATCAGGCTATGATGGCCTTAGAAAACACATGAAATCAGAAAAAAGATTTTCCTTCAAAATCAGCCCGAAATTGGAAAAAAGCCTGATGGTCCATGGTTTAATGTCAAAATTTGTCCAAAATAAATGATTCCAAATAAACTATTGATCCAATCAGGATTGTTTTTGGGGCAATATTAGGCTCTGATGGCCTAAAAAAACACATAAAATCCCGCAAAAATAATCCTTTAAAATCAGCCCAAAAATGGTAAAAAGCCTGATGGTTAGTCCATGGTTTATGGTCGAAGTTAATCCGAAATAAATGATTCCAAATAAACTATTGATCCACTCAGGATTGTTTATGGTCTAATATTAGGCTATGATAGCCTTAGAAAACACATAAAGTCCCCAAAAAAGATTCTTTCAAAATCAGCCCAAAATTGAAAAAAAGCCTGATGGTTAGTCAATGGTTTATGGTCATAATTGGTCCAAAATAAATGATTCCAAATAAACTATTTATTCACTCAAGATTGTTTATGGAGCAATATTTTGCTATGATAGCCTTAGAAAACACATAAAATCCCCAAAAAAGATTCCTTCAAAATCAGCCCAAAATTGAAAAAAAGCCTGATCGTTAGTCAATGGTTTATGTTCATAATTGGTCCAAAATAAATGATTCCAAATAAACTATTTATTCACTCAGGATTGTTGATGGAGCAATATTTGGCTATGATAGCCTTAGAAAACACATTAAATCCCCAAAAAAGATTCCTCCAATGTCAGCCCAAAATTGAAAAAAAGCCTGATGGTTAGTCTATGATTTATGGTCGAAATTCATTCAAATAAATGATTCCAAATAAACTATTGATACACTCAGGATTGTTTATGGAGCAATATTAGGCTATGATAGCCTTAGAAAACACATAAAATCCCCAAAAAAGATTCCTTCAAAATCAGCCCAAAATTGAAAAAAAGCCTGATGGTTAGTCTATGATTTATGGTCAATATTCGTTCGAAATAAATGATGCCAAATAAACTATTTATCCACTCAGGATTGTTTATGGAGCAATATTAGGCTATAATAGCCTTAGAAAACACATAAAATCCCCAAAAAAGGTTCCTTCAAAATCAGCCCAAAATAAAAAAAAGCCTGATGGTTAGTCCATGGTTTATGGTCGAAGATGGTCCAAAATAAATGATTCCAAATAATCGATTGATCAACTCAGGATTGTCTATGGAGCAATATTAGGCTATGATAGCCTTAGAAAACACATAAAATCCCCAAAAAAGATTCCTTCAAAATCAGCAAAAATTGGAAAAAAGCCTGATGGGTAGTCCATGGTTTATGGTCGAAATTGGTTCAAAATAAATGATTCCAAATAAACTATTGACCAACTCAGGATTGTTTATAGAGCAATATTAGGCTATGATGGCCTTAGAAAACACATTAAATCAGAAAAAAAGTTTACTTCAAAATCAGCCCGACATTGGAAAAAAGCCTGATGGTCCATGATTTAATGTCAAAAATTGTCCAAAATAAATGATTCCGAATAAACTATTGATCCAATCAGGATTGTTTTTGGGGCAATATTAGGCTATGATAGCTTTAAAAAACACATAAAATCCCGCAAAAAATATTCTTTCAAAATCAGCCCAAAAATGGAAAAAAGCCTGATGGTTAGTCCATGGTTTGTGGTCGAAGTTGGTACGAAATAAATGATTCCAAATAAACGATTGATCAACTCAGGATTGTTTATGGAGCAATATTAGGCTATGCTAGCCTTAGAAAACACATAAAATCCCCAAAAAATATTCCTTCAAAATCAGCGAAAATTTGAAAAAAAGCCTGATAGTTAGTCCATGGTTTATGGTCGAAATTGGTCCAAAATAAATGATTCCAAATAAACTATTTATTCACTCAGGATTGTTTATGGAGCAATATTTGGCTATGATAGCCTTAGAAAACACATAAATCAGAAAAAAAATTTTCCTTCAAAATCATCCCGAAATTGGAAAAAAGCCTGATGGTCCATGGTTTAATGTCAAAATTTGTCCAAAATAAATGATTCCAAATAAACATTTGATCCAATCAGAATTGTTTTTGGGGCAATATTAGGCTATGATAGCTTTAAAAAACACATAAAATCACGCAAAAAATATTCCTTTAAAATCAGCCCAAAAATGAGAAAAAGGCTGATGGTTAGTCCATGGTTTATGGTCAAAGTTGGTCCGAGATAAATGATTCCAAATAAACTATTGATCCACTCAGGATTGTTTATGGAGCAATATTAGGCTATGCTAGCCTTAGAAAACACATAAAATCCCCAAAAAAGGTTCCTTAAAAGACAGCTTGAAATTGGAAAAAAGGCCTGATGGTTAGTCCATGGTTTATGGTTGAAATTGTTTAAAAATAAATGATTCCAAATAAACTATTGACCCACTCAGGTTTGTTTATGGAGTAATATTAGGCTATGATGGCCTTAGAAAACACATAAAATCAGAAAAAAATTTTCCTTCAAAATCAGCCTGAAATTGGAAAAAAGCCTGATGGTCCATGGTTTAATGTCAAAATTTGTCCAAAATAAATGATTCCAAATAAACTATTGATCCAATCAGGATTGTTTTTGGGGCAATATTAGGCTATGATAGCTTTAAAAAACACGTAAAATCCCGCAAAAAATATTCCTTCAAAATCAGCCCAAAAATGAAAAAAAACCTGATGGTTAGTCCATGGTTTATGGTCAAAGTTGGTCCGAGATAAATCTTTCCAAATAAGCTATTGATCCACTTAGGATTGTTTATCGGGTAATATTAGGCTATGATAGCCTTAGAAAACACATAAAATCCCCAAAAAATTTTCCTTCAAAATCAGCCAAAAATTGGAAAAAAGCCTGATGGTTAGTCCATGGTTTATGGTCGAAATCGGTTCGATAATAAATGATTCCAAATAAACTATTGATCCACTCAGGTTTGTTTATGGAGCAATATTAGGCTATGATAGCCTTAGAAAACACATAAAATCCCCAAAAAAGATTTCTTCAAAATCAGCAAAAAATTGGAAAAAAGCCTGATGGTTAGTCCTTGGTTTATGGTCGAAATTAGTTCGATAATAAATGATTCCAAATAAACTATTGATCCACTCAGGATTATTTATGGAGCAATATTAGGCTATGATAGCCTTAGAAAACACATAAAATCCCTAAAAAATATTCCTTCAAAATCAGCCCAAAAATGAAAAAAAACCTGATGGTTAGTCCATGGTTTATGGTCAAAATTGGTCCGAAATAAATGATTTCAAATAAACTATTGATCCACTCAGGATTGTTTATGGAGCAACATTAGGCTATGATAGCCTTAGAAAACCCATAAAATCCCCAAAAAAGATTCCTTCAAAATCAGCAAAAATTGGAAAAATAGCCTGATGGTTAGTCAATGGTTTATGGTCGAAATTGGATCAAAATAAATGATTCCAAATAAACTATTGACCCACTCAGGTTTGTTTATGGAGCAATATTAGGCTATGATGGCCTAGGAAAACACATAAAATCAGAAAAAAAATTTTCCTTTAAAATCAGCCCGAAATGTAAAAAAAGCCTGATGGTCCATGGTTTAATGTCAAAATTTGTCCAAAATAAATGATTCCAAATAAACTATTGATCCAATCAGGATTGTTTTTGGGGCAATATTAGGCTATGAAAGCTTTAAAAAACACTTAAATCCCGCAAAAATAATCCTTCAAAATCAGCCCAAAAATGGAAAAAAGCCTGATGGTTAGTCTATGGTTTATGGTCGAAGTTAGTCCGAAAAAAATGATTCCAAATAAACTATTGATCCACTCAGGATTGTTTATGGAGTAATATTAGGCTATGATAGCCTTAGAAAACACATAAAATCCCGCAAAAAATATTCCTTTAAAATCAGCCCAAAAACGGAAAAAAGCCTGATGGTTAGTCCATGGTTTATGGTCGAAGTTGGTCCGAGATAAATGATTCCAAATAAACGATTGATCAACTCAGGATTGTCTATGAAGCAATATTAGGCTATGATAGCCTTAAAAAACACATAAAATCTCCAAAAAAGATTCTTTCAAAATCAGCAAAAATTGGAAAAAGGGCCTGATGGATAGTCCATGGTTTATGGTTGAAATTGGTTCAAAATAAATGATTCTAAATAAACTATTGACCCACTCAGGTTTGTTTATGGAGTAATATTAGGCTATGATGGCCTTAGAAAACACATAAAATCAGAAAAAAGATTTTCCTTCAAAATCAGCCCGAAATTGGAAAAAAGCCTGATGGTCCATGGTTTAATGTCAAAATTTTTCCAAAATAAATGATTCCAAATAAACTATTGGTCCAATCAGGATTGATTTTGGGGCAATATTAGGCTATGATAGCTTTAAAAAACCCATGAAATCCCGCAAAAAATATTCCTTCAAAATCAGCCCAAAAATGAAAAAAAGCCTGATGGTTAGTCCATGGTTTATGGTCAAAGTTGCTCCAAGATAAATCTTTCCAAATAAGCTATTGATCCACTTAGGATTGTTTATGGGGTTATATTAGGCTATGATAGCCTTAGAAAACACATAAAATCCCCAAAAAAGGTTCCTTCAAAATCAGCCCAAAATTGGAAAAAAGCCTGATGGTTAGTCCATGGTTTATGGTCGAAATTGGTTCGATAATAAATGATTCCAAATAAACTATTGACCCACTCAGGTTTGTTTATGGAGCAATATTAGGCTATGATAGCCTTAGAAAACACATAAAATCCCCAAAAAAGATTCCTACAAAATCAGCAAAAAATTTGAAAAAAGCCTGATGGTTAGTCCATGGTTTATGGTCGAAATTAGTTCGATAATAAATGATTCCAAAATAAACTATGGATCCACTCAGGATTATTTATGGAGCAATATTAGGTTATGATAGCCTTAGAAAACACATAAAATCCCTACAAAAGATTCCACCAAAGTCAGCCCAAAATTGGAAAAAAAGCCTGATGGTTAGTCTATGATTTATGGTCAAAACTCGTTCAAATAAATGATTCCAAATAAACTATTGATCCACTCAGGATTGTTTATGGAGCAATATTAGGCTATGCTAGCCTTAGAAAACACATAAAATCCCCAAAAAAGGTTCCTTAAAAGTCAGCTTGAAATTTGAAAAAAGCCTGATGGTTAGTCCATGGTTTATGGTCAAAATTGGTCTGAAAAAAATGATTTCAAATAAACTATTGATCCACTCAGGATTGTTTATGGAGTAATATTAGGCTATGATAGCTTTAAAAAACCCATGAAATCCCGCAAAAAATATTCCTTCAAAATCAGCCCAAAAATGAAAAAAAGCCTGATGGTTAGTCCATGGTTTATGGTCAAAGTTGCTCCGAGATAAATATTTCCAAATAAGCTATTGATCCACTTAGGATTGTTTATGGGGTTATATTAGGCTATGATAGCCTTAGAAAACACATAAAATCCCCCAAAAAGGTTCCTTCAAAATCAGCCCAAAATTGGAAAAAAGCCTGATGGTTAGTCCATGGTTTATGGTCGAAATTGGTTCGATAATAAATGATTCCAAATAAACTATTGATCCACTCAGGTTTGTTTATGGAGCAATATTAGGCTATGATAGCCTTAGAAAACACATAAAATCCCAAAAAAAGATTCCTACAAAATCAGCAAAAAATTTGAAAAAAGGCTGATGGTTAGTCCATGGTTTATGGTCGAAATTAGTTCGATAATAAATGATTCCAAATAAACTATTGATCCACTCAGGATTATTTATGGAGCAATATTAGGTTATGATAGCCTTAGAAAACACATAAAATCCCCACAAAAGATTCCTCCAAAGTCAGCCCAAAATTGGAAAAAAAGCCTGATGGTTAGTCTATGATTTATGGTCAAAATTCGTTCTAATAAATGATTCCAAATAAACTATTGATCCACTCAGGATTGTTTATGGAGCAATATTAGGCTATGCTAGCCTTAGAAAAAACATAAAATCCCCAAAAAAGGTTCCTTAAAAGTCAGCTTGAAATTTGAAAAAAGCCTGATGGTTAGTCCATGGTTTATGGTCAAAATTGGTCTGAAAAAAATGATTTCAAATAAACTATTGATCCACTCAGGATTGTTTATGGAGTAATATTAGGCTATGATAGCTTTAAAAAACCCATGAAATCCCGCAAAAAATATTCCTTCAAAATCAGCCCAAAAATGAAAAAAAGCCTGATGGTTAGTCCATGGTTTATGGTCAAAGTTGCTCCGAGATAAATATTTCCAAATTAGCTATTGATCCACTTAGGATTGTTTATGGGGTTATATTAGGCTATGATAGCCTTAGAAAACACATAAAATCCCCCAAAAAGGTTCCTTCAAAATCAGCCCAAAATTGGAAAAAAGCCTGATGGTTAGTCCATGGTTTATGGTCGAAATTGGTTCGATAATAAATGATTCCAAATAAACTATTGATCCACTCAGGTTTGTTTATGGAGCAATATTAGGCTATGATAGCCTTAGAAAACACATAAAATCCCCAAAAAAGATTCCTACAAAATCAGCAAAAAATTTGAAAAAAGGCTGATGGTTAGTCCATGGTTTATGGTCGAAATTAGTTCGATAATAAATGATTCCAAATAAACTATTGATCCACTCAGGATTATTCATGGAGCAATATTAGGTTATGATAGCCTTAGAAAACACATAAAATCCCCACAAAAGATTCCTCCAAAGTCAGCCCAAAATTGGAAAAAAAAGCCTGATGGTTAGTCTATGATTTATGGTCAAAATTCGTTCTAATAAATGATTCCAAATAAACTATTGATCCACTCAGGATTGTTTATGGAGCAATATTTGGCTATGATAGCCTTAGAAAACACATAAAATCCCCAAAAAAGATTCCTCCAAAGTCAGCCCAAAATTTGAAAAAAGCCTGATGGTTAGTCTATGGTTTTTGGTCAAAATTCGTTCAAATAAATGATTCCAAATAAACTATTGATACACTCAGGATTGTTTATGGAGCAATATTAGGCTATGCTAGCCTTAGAAAACACATAAAATCCCCAAAAAAGATTCCTTCAAAATCAGCCCAAAATTGAAAAAAAGCCTAATGGTTAGTCCATGGTTTATGGTCGAAGTTGGTCCGAAATAAATGATTCCAAATAAACGATTGATCAACTCAGGATTGTTTATGGAGCAATATTAGGCTATGCTAGCCTTAGAAAACACATAAAATCCCCAAAAAAGATTCCTTCAAAATCAGCCCAAAAATGGAAAAAAGCCTGATCGTTAGTCCATGGTTTATGGTCGAAGTTGGTCCGAGATAAATGATTCCCAATAAACGATTGATCAACTCAGGATTGTCTATGGAGCAATATTAGGCTATGATAGCCTTAGAAAACACATAAAATCTTCAAAAAAGATTCTTTCAAAATCAGCAAAAATTGGAAAAAAAGCCTGATGGTTAGTCTATGATTTATGGTCGAAATTCATTCAAATAAATGATTCCAAATAAACTATTGATACACTCAGGATTGTTTATGCAGCAATATTAGGCTATGATAGCCTTAGAAAACACATAAAATCCCCACAAAAGATTCCTCCAAAGTCAGCCCAAAATTGGAAAAAAAGCCTGATGGTTAGTCTATGATTTATGGTCAAAATTCGTTCTAATAAATGATTCCAAATAAACTATTGATCCACTCAGGATTGTTTATGGAGCAATATTAGGCTATGCTAGCCTTAGAAAACACATAAAATCCCCAAAAAAGGTTCCTTAAAAGTCAGCTTGAAATTTGAAAAAAGCCTGATGGTTAGTCCATGGTTTATGGTCAAAATTGGTCTGAAATAAATGATTTCAAAAAAACTATTGATCCACTCAGGATTGTTCATGGAGCAATATAAGGCTATGATGGCCTTAGAAAACACATAAAATCAGAAAAAAGATTTTCCTTCAAAATCAGCCCGAAATTGGAAAAAAGCCTGATGGTCCATTGTTTAATGTCAAAATTTGTCCAAAATAAATGATTCCAAATAAACTATTGATCCAATCAGGATTGTTTTTGGGGCAATATTAGGCTATGATGGCCTAGGAAAACACATAAAATCCCGCAAAAATAATCCTTCAAAATCAGCCCAAAAATGGTAAAAAGCCTGATGGTTAGTCCATGGTTTATGGTCGAAGTTAGTCCGAAAAAAATGATTCCAAATAAACTATTGATCCACTCAGGATTGTTTATGGAGTAATATTAGGCTATGATAGCCTTAGAAAACACATAAAATCCCGCAAAAAATATTCCTTTTAAATCAGCCCAAAAACGGAAAAAAGCCTGATGGTTAGTCAATGGTTTATGGTCGAAGTTGGTCCGAAATAAATGATTCCAAATAAACAATTGATCGACTCAGGTTTGTTTATGGAGCAATATTAGGTTATGATA
Organism: Pelagia noctiluca; assembly: GCA_963924455.1. Taxonomy (NCBI): domain Eukaryota; kingdom Metazoa; phylum Cnidaria; class Scyphozoa; order Semaeostomeae; family Pelagiidae; genus Pelagia; species Pelagia noctiluca. Next base: position 3,432,444 of record OZ004320.1, read on the forward strand.
GCCTTAGAAAACACATAAAATCCCCAAAAAAGGTTCCTTCAAAGTCAGCCCGAAATTTGAAAAAAACCTGATGGTTAGTCCATGGTTTATGGTCAAAATTGGTCCGAAATAAATGTTTTCAAATAAACTATTGATCCACTCAGGATTGTTTTGTGGGCAATATTAGGCTATGATAGCTTTAAAAAACACATAAAATCCCGCAAAAAATATTCCTTCAAAATCAGCCCAAAAATGGAAAAAAGCCTGATGGTTAGTCCATGGTTTTTAGTCAAAGATGGTCCGAAATAAATGATTCCAAATAAACTATTGATCCACTCAGGATTGTTTATGGTTTAATATTAGGCTATGATAGCCTTAGAAAACACATAAAATCCCCAAAAAAGATTCTTTCAAAATCAGCCCAAAATTGAAAAAAAGCCTGATGGTTAGTCAATGGTTTATGGTCATAATTGGTCCATAATAAATGATTCCAAATAAACTATTTATTCACTCAAGATTGTTTATGGAGCAATATTTGGCTATGATAGCCTTAGAAAACACATAAAATCCCCAAAAAAGATTCCTCCAAAGTCAGCCCAAAATTTGAAAAAAGCCTGATGGTTAGTCCATAATTTATGGTCGAAATTGGTTCGATAATAAATGATTTCAAATAAACTATTGATCCACTCAGGTTTGTTTATGGAGCAATATTAGTCTATGATAGCCTTAGAAAACACATAAAATCCCCAAAAAAGATTCCTTCAAAATCAGCCCAAAATTGGAAAAAAAGCCTAATGGTTAGTCCATGGTTTATGGTCGAAGTTGGTCCGAAATAAATGATTCCAAATAAACGATTGATCAACTCAGGATTGTTTATGGAGCAATATTAGGCTATGCTAGCCTTAGAAAACACATAAAATCCCCAAAAAAGATTCCTTCAAAATCAGCCCAAAAATGGAAAAAAGCCTGATCGTTAGTCCATGGTTTATGGTCGAAGTTGGTCCGAGATAAATGATTCCCAATAAACGATTGATCAACTCAGGATTGTCTATGGAGCAATATTAGGCTATGATAGCCTTAGAAAACACATAAAATCCCCACAAAAGATTCCTCCAAAGTCAGCCCAAAATTGGAAAAAAAGCCTGATGGTTAGTCTATGATTTATGGTCAAAATTCGTTCTAATAAATGATTCCAAATAAACTATTGATCCACTCAGGTTTGTTTATGGAGCAATATTAGTCTATGATAGCCTTAGAAAACACATAAAATCCCCAAAAAAGATTCCTTCAAAATCAGCCCAAAATTGAAAAAAAGCCTAATGGTTAGTCCATGGTTTATGGTCGAAGTTGGTCCGAAATAAATGATTCCAAATAAACGATTGATCAACTCAGGATTGTTTATGGAGCAATATTAGGCTATGCTAGCCTTAGAAAACACATAAAATCCCCAAAAAAGATTCCTTCAAAATCAGCCCAAAAATGGAAAAAAGCCTGATCGTTAGTCCATGGTTTATGGTCGAAGTTGGTCCGAGATAAATGATTCCCAATAAACGATTGATCAACTCAGGATTGTCTATGGAGCAATATTAGGCTATGATAGCCTTAGAAAACACATAAAATCCCCACAAAAGATTCCTCCAAAGTCAGCCCAAAATTGGAAAAAAAGCCTGATGGTTAGTCTATGATTTATGGTCAAAATTCGTTCTAATAAATGATTCCAAATAAACTATTGATCCACTCAGGATTGTTTATGGAGCAATATTTGGCTATGATAGCCTTAGAAAACACATAAAATCCCCAAAAAAGATTCCTCCAAAGTCAGCCCAAAATTTGAAAAAAGCCTGATGGTTAGTCTATGGTTTTTGGTCAAAATTCGTTCAAATAAATGATTCCAAATAAACTATTGATACACTCAGGATTGTTTATGGAGCAATATTAGGCTATGCTAGCCTTAGAAAACACATAAAATCCCCAAAAAAGATTCCTTCAAAATCAGCCCAAAATTGAAAAAAAAGCCTAATGGTTAGTCCATGGTTTATGGTCGAAGTTGGTCCGAAATAAATGATTCCAAATAAACGATTGATCAACTCAGGATTGTTTATGGAGCAATATTAGGCTATGCTAGCCTTAGAAAACACATAAAATCCCCAAAAAAGATTCCTTCAAAATCAGCCCAAAAATGGAAAAAAGCCTGATCGTTAGTCCATGGTTTATGGTCGAAGTTGGTCCGAGATAAATGATTCCCAATAAACGATTGATCAACTCAGGATTGTCTATGGAGCAATATTAGGCTATGATAGCCTTAGAAAACACATAAAATCTTCAAAAAAGATTCTTTCAAAATCAGCAAAAATTGGAAAAAAAGCCTGATGGTTAGTCTATGATTTATGGTCGAAATTCATTCAAATAAATGATTCCAAATAAACTATTGATACACTCAGGATTGTTTATGCAGCAATATTAGGCTATGATAGCCTTAGAAAACACATAAAATCCCCACAAAAGATTCCTCCAAAGTCAGCCCAAAATTGGAAAAAAAGCCTGATGGTTAGTCTATGATTTATGGTCAAAATTCGTTCTAATAAATGATTCCAAATAAACTATTGATCCACTCAGGATTGTTTATGGAGCAATATTAGGCTATGCTAGCCTTAGAAAACACATAAAATCCCCAAAAAAGGTTCCTTAAAAGTCAGCTTGAAATTTGAAAAAAGCCTGATGGTTAGTCCATGGTTTATTGTCAAAATTGGTCTGAAATAAATGATTTCAAAAAAACTATTGATCCACTCAGGATTGTTCATGGAGCAATATAAGGCTATGATGGCGTTAGAAAACACATAAAATCAGAAAAAAGATTTTCCTTCAAAATCAGCCCGAAATTGGAAAAAAGCCTGATGGTCCATGGTTTAATGTCAAAATTTGTCCAAAATAAATGATTCCAAATAAACTATTGATCCAATCAGGATTGTTTTTGGGGCAATATTAGGCTATGATGGCCTAGGAAAACACATAAAATCCCGCAAAAATAATCCTTCAAAATCAGCCCAAAAATGGTAAAAAGCCTGATGGTTAGTCCATGGTTTATGGTCGAAGTTAGTCCGAAAAAAATGATTCCAAATAAACTATTGATCCACTCAGGATTGTTTATGGAGTAATATTAGGCTATGATAGCCTTAGAAAACACATAAAATCCCGCAAAAAATATTCCTTTTAAATCAGCCCAAAAACGGAAAAAAGCCTGATGGTTAGTCAATGGTTTATGGTCGAAGTTGGTCCGAAATAAATGATTCCAAATAAACAATTGATCGACTCAGGTTTGTTTATGGAGCAATATTAGGTTATGATAGCCTTAGAAAACACATAAAATCCCCAAAAAAGGTTCCTTCAAAGTCAGCCCGAAATTTGAAAAAAACCTGATGGTTAGTCCATGGTTTATGGTCAAAATTGGTCCGAAATAAATGTTTTCAAATAAACTATTGATCCACTCAGGATTGTTTTGTGGGCAATATTAGGCTATGATAGCTTTAAAAAACACATAAAATCCCGCAAAAAATATTCCTTCAAAATCAGCCCAAAAATGGAAAAAAGCCTGATGGTTAGTCCATGGTTTTTAGTCAAAGATGGTCCGAAATAAATGATTCCAAATAAACTATTGATCCACTCAGGATTGTTTATGGTTTAATATTAGGCTATGATAGCCTTAGAAAACACATAAAATCCCCAAAAAAGATTCTTTCAAAATCAGCCCAAAATTGAAAAAAAGCCTGATGGTTAGTCAATGGTTTATGGTCATAATTGGTCCATAATAAATGATTCCAAATAAACTATTTATTCACTCAAGATTGTTTATGGAGCAATATTTGGCTATGATAGCCTTAGAAAACACATAAAATCCCCAAAAAAGATTCCTCCAAAGTCAGCCCAAAATTTGAAAAAAGCCTGATGGTTAGTCTATGGTTTTTGGTCAAAATTCGTTCAAATAAATGATTCCAAATAAACTATTGATACACTCAGGATTGTTTATGGAGCAATATTAGGCTATGCTAGCCTTAGAAAACACATAAAATCCCCAAAAAAGATTCCTTCAAAATCAGCCCAAAATTGAAAAAAAGCCTAATGGTTAGTCCATGGTTTATGGTCGAAGTTGGTCCGAAATAAATGATTCCAAATAAACGATTGATCAACTCAGGATTGTTTATGGAGCAATATTAGGCTATGCTAGCCTTAGAAAACACATAAAATCCCCAAAAAAGATTCCTTCAAAATCAGCCCAAAAATGGAAAAAAGCCTGATCGTTAGTCCATGGTTTATGGTCAAAGTTGGTCCGAGATAAATGATTCCCAATAAACGATTGATCATCTCAGGATTGTCTATGGAGCAATATTAGGCTATGATAGCCTTAGAAAACACATAAAATCTTCAAAAAAGATTCTTTCAAAATCAGCAAAAATTGGAAAAAAAGCCTGATGGTTAGTCTATGATTTATGGTCGAAATTCATTCAAATAAATGATTCCAAATAAACTATTGATACACTCAGGATTGTTTATGCAGCAATATTAGGCTATGATAGCCTTAGAAAACACATAAAATCCCCAAAAAGATTCCTTCAAAATCAGCAAAAATTGCAAAAAAGCCTGATGGGTAGTCCATGGTTTATGGTCGAAATTGGTTCAAAATAAATGATTCCAAATAAACTATTGACCAACTCAGGATTGTTTATCGAGCAATATTAGGCTATGATGGCCTTAGAAAACACATTAAATCAGAAAAAAAGTTTACTTCAAAATCAGCCCGACATTGGAAAAAAGCCTGATGGTCCATGATTTAATGTCAAAAATTGTCAAAAATAAATGATTCCGAATAAACTATTGATCCAATCAGGATTGTTTCTGGGGCAATATTAGTCTATGATAGCTTTAAAAAACACATAAAATCCCGCAAAAAATATTCCTTCAAAATCAGCCCAAAAATGGAAAAAAGCCTGATGGTTAGTCCATGGTTTATGGTCGAATTTGGTACGAAATAAATGATTCCAAATAAACAATTGATCGACTCAGGTTTGTTTATGGAGCAATATTAGGTTATGATAGCCTTAGAAAACACATAAAATCCCCAAAAAAGGTTCCTTCAAAATCAGCCCAAAATTGAAAAAAAGCCTGATGGTTAGTCAATGGTTTATGGTCATATTTGGTGCAAAATAAATGATTCCAAATAAACTATTTATTCACTCAGGTTTCTTTATGGAGCAATATTTGGCTATGATAGCCTTAGAAAACACATTAAATCCCCAAAAAAGATTCCTCCAAAGTCAGCCCAAAATTGGAAAAAAGCCTGATGGTTAGTCTATGATTTATGGTCGAAATTCGTTCAAATAAATGATTCCAAATAAACTATTTATTCACTCAGGATTGTTTATGGAGCAATATTTGGCTATGATAGCCTTAGAAAACCCATAAAATCCCCAAAAAAGATTCCTTCAAAATCAGCCCAAAATTGGAAAAAAGCCTGATGGTTAGTCTATGACTTATGGTCGAAATTCGTTCAAATAAATGATTCTAAATAAACTATTGATCCACTCAGGATTGTTTATGGAGCAATATTAGGCTATGCTAGCCTTAAAAAAAATATAAAATCCCCAAAAAAGATTCCTTCAAAATCAGCCCAAAATTGAAAAAAAAGCCTGATGGTTAGTCCATGGTTTATGGTCGAAGTTGGTCCGAAATAAAAGATTTTAAATAAACGATTGATCAACTCAGGATTGTTTATGGAGCCATATTAGGCTATGCTAGCCTTAGAAAACACATAAAATCCCCAAAAAAGATTCCTTCAAAATCAGCGAAAATTGGAAAAAAAGCCTGATAGTTAGTTCATGGTTTATGGTCGAAATTGGTCCAAAATAAATGATTCCAAATAAACTATTTATTCACTCAGGATTGTTTATGGAGCAATATTTGGCTATGATAGCCTTAGAAAACACATAAATCAGAAAAAAAATTTTCCTTCAAAATCAGCCCGAAATTGGAAAAAAGCCTGATGGGCCATGGTTTAATGTCAAAATTTGTCCAAAATAAATGATTCCAAATAAACAATTGATCCAATCAGAATTGTTTTTGGGGCAATATTAGGCTATGATAGCTTTAAAAACACATAAAATCCCGCAAAAAATATTCCTTCAAAATCAGCCCAAAAATGGGAAAAAGCCTGATGGTTAGTCCATGGTTTATGGTCAAAGTTGGTCCGAAATAAATGATTCCAAATAAACAATTGATCCACTCAGGGTTGTTTATGGAGCAATATTAGGTTATGATAGCCTTAGAAATACATAAAATCCCCAAAAAAGATTCTTTCATAATCAGCCCAAAATTGAAAAAAAAGCCTGATGGTTAGTCAATGGTTTATGGTCGAAGATGGTCCAAAATAAATGATTCCAAATAATCGATTGATCAACTCAGGATTGTCTATGGAGCAATATTAGGCTATGCTAGCCTTAGAAAACACATAAAATCCCCAAAAAAGATTCCTTCAAAATCAGCAAAAATTGGAAAAAATACCTGATGGGTAGTCCATGGTTTATGGTGAAAATTGGTTCAAAATAAATGATTCCAAATAAACTATTGACCCACTCAGGATTGTTTATGGAGCAATATTAGGCTATGATTGCCTTAGAAAACACATAAAATCCCCAAAAAAGATTCCTTCAAAATCAGCCCAGAATTGGAAAAAAGCCTGATGGTTAGTCAATGGTTTATGGTCGAGATTGGTTCGAAATAAATGATTCCAAATAAACAATTGACCCACTCAGGATTGTCTATGGAGCAATATTAGGCTATGATAGCCTTAGAAAACACGTAAAATCCCCAAAAAAGATTCCTTCAAAATCAGCAAAAATTGGAAAAAAAGCCTGATGGGTAGTCCATGGTTTATGGTGAAGTTGGTTTGAAATAAATGATTCAAAATAAACAATTGATCCACTCAGGATTGTTTATGGAGCAATATTTGGCTATGATAGCCTTAGAAAACCCATAAAATCCCCAAAAAAGATTCCTCCAAAGTAAGCCCAAAATTGAAAAAAAGCCTGATGGTTAGTCTATGATTTATGGTCGAAATTCGTTCAAATAAATGATTCCAAATAAACTATTGACCCACTCAGGATTGTTTATGGAGCAATATTAGGCTATGATGGCCTTAGAAAACACATTAAATCAGAAAAAAAATTTTCCTTCAAAATCAGCCCGAAATTTGAAAAAAGCCTGATGGTTAGTCCATGGTTTATGGTCAAAATTGGTTTAAAATAAATGATATCAATTAAACTATTGATCCACTCAGGATTGTTTTTGGGGCAATATTATGCTATGATAGCTTTAAAAAACACATAAAATCCCGCAAAAAATATTCCTTCAAAATCAGCCCAAAAATGGAAAAAAGCCTGATGGTTAGTTCATGGTTCATAGTCGAAGATGGTCCGAAATAAATGATTCCAAATAAACTATTGATCCACTCAGGATTGTTTATGGTTTAATATTAGGCTATGATAGCCTTAGAAAACACATAAAATCCCCAAAAAATATTCTTTCAAAATCAGCCCAAAATTGAAAAAAAGCCTGATGGTTAGTCTATGATTTATGGTCGAAATTCGTTCAAATAAATGATTCCAAATAAACTATTGATCCACTCAGGATTGTTTATGGAGCAATATTAGGCTATGATAGCCTTAGAAAACACATAAAATCCCCAAAAAAGATTCCTTCAAAATCAGCTCAAAATTGAAAAAAAGCCTGATGGTTAGTTCATGGTTCATAGTCGAAGATGGTCCGAAATAAATGATTCCAAATAAACGATTGATCAACTCAGGATTGTTTATGGAGCAATATTATGCTATGCTAGCCTTAGAAAACACATAAAATCCCCAAAAAAGATTCCTTCAAAATCAGCAAAAATTGGAAAAAAAGCCTGATGGTTAGTCAATGGTTTATGGTCAAAATTGGTCCAAAATAAATGATTCCAAATAAACTATTTATTCACTCAGGATTGTTTATGGAGCAATATTTGGCTATGATAGCCTTAGAAAACACATAAAATCAGAAAAAAAATTTTCCTTCAATATGAGCCCGAAATTGGAAAAAAGCCTGATGGTCCATTGTTTAATGTCAACATTTGTTCAAAATAAATGATTCCAAATAAACTATTGATCCAATCAGGATTGTTTTTGGGGCAATTTTAGGCTATGATAGCTTTAAAAAACACATAAAATCCCGCAAAAAATATTCCTTCAAAATCAGCCCAAAAATGGAAAAAAGCCTGATGGTTAGTTCATAGTTCATAGTCGAAGATGGTCCGAAATAAATGATTCCAAATAAGCTATTGATCCACTCAGGATTGTTTATGGTTTAATATTAGGCTATGATAGCCTTAGAAAACACATAAAATCCCCAAAAAATATTCTTTCAAAATCAGCCCAAAATTGAAAAAAAGCCTGATGGTTAGTCTATGATTTATGGTCGAAATTCGTTCAAATAAATGATTCCAAATAAACTATTGATCCACTCAGGATTGTTTATGGAGCAATATTAGGCTATGATAGCCTTAGAAAACACATAAAATCCCCAAAAAAGATTCCTTCAAAATCAGCTCAAAATTGAAAAAAAGCCTGATGGTTAGTCCATGGTTTATGGTCGAGGTTGGTCCAAAATAAATGATTCCAAATAAACGATTGATCAACTCAGGATTGTTTATGGAGCAATATTATGCTATGCTAGCCTTAGAAAACACATAAAATCCCCAAAAAAGATTCCTTCAAAATCAGCAAAAATTGGAAAAAAAGCCTGATGGTTAGTCAATGGTTTATGGTCAAAATTGGTCCAAAATAAATGATTCCAAATAAACTATTTATTCACTCAGGATTGTTTATCGAGCAATATTTGGCTATGATAGCCTTAGAAAACACATAAAATCAGAAAAAAAATTTTCCTTCAATATGAGCCCGAAATTGGAAAAAAGCCTGATGGTCCATTGTTTAATGTCAACATTTGTTCAAAATAAATGATTCCAAATAAACTATTGATCCAATCAGGATTGTTTTTGGGGCAATTTTAGGCTATGATAGCTTTAAAAAACACATAAAATCCCGCAAAAAATATTTCTTCAAAATCAGCCCAAAAATGGAAAAAAGCCTGATGGTTAGTCCATGGTTTATGGTCGAAGTTGGTCCGAAATAAATGATTCCAAATAAACAATTGATCCACTCAGGGTTGTTTATGGAGCAATATTAGGTTATGATAGCCTTAGAAAACACATAAAATCTCCAAAAAAGATTCCTTCAAAATTAGCCCAAAATTGGAAAAAAGCCTGATGGTTAGTCCATGGTTTATGGTCATAATTGGTCCAAAATAAATGATTCCAAATAAACTATTGATCAACTCAGGATTGTTTATGGAGCAATATTAGGCTATGATAGCCTTAGAAAACACAGAAAATCCCCAAAAAATATTCTTTCAAAATCAGCCCAAAATTGAAAAAAAGCCTGATGGTTAGTCTATGATTTATGGTCGAAATTCGTTCAAATAAATGATTCCAAATAAACTATTGATCCACTCAGGATTGTTTATGGAGCAATATTAGGCTATGATAGCCTTAGAAAACACATAAAATCCCCAAAAAAGATTCCTTCAAAATCAGCTCAAAATTGAAAAAAAGCCTGATGGTTAGTCCATGGTTTATGGTCGAGGTTGGTCCAAAATAAATGATTCCAAATAAACGATTGATCAACTCAGGATTGTTTATGGAGCAATATTATGCTATGCTAGCCTTAGAAAACACATAAAATCCCCAAAAAAGATTCCTTCAAAATCAGCAAAAATTGGAAAAAAAGCCTGATGGTTAGTCAATGGTTTATGGTCAAAATTGGTCCAAAATAAATGATTCCAAATAAACTATTTATTCACTCAGGATTGTTTATCGAGCAATATTTGGCTATGATAGCCTTAGAAAACACATAAAATCAGAAAAAAAATTTTCCTTCAATATGAGCCCGAAATTGGAAAAAAGCCTGATGGTCCATTGTTTAATGTCAACATTTGTTCAAAATAAATGATTCCAAATAAACTATTGATCCAATCAGGATTGTTTTTGGGGCAATTTTAGGCTATGATAGCTTTAAAAAACACATAAAATCCCGCAAAAAATATTTCTTCAAAATCAGCCCAAAAATGGAAAAAAGCCTGATGGTTAGTCCATGGTTTATGGTCGAAGTTGGTCCGAAATAAATGATTCCAAATAAACAATTGATCCACTCAGGGTTGTTTATGGAGCAATATTAGGTTATGATAGCCTTAGAAAACACATAAAATCTCCAAAAAAGATTCCTTCAAAATTAGCCCAAAATTGGAAAAAAGCCTGATGGTTAGTCCATGGTTTATGGTCATAATTGGTCCAAAATAAATGATTCCAAATAAACTATTGATCAACTCAGGATTGTTTATGGAGCAATATTAGGCTATGATAGCCTTAGAAAACACAGAAAATCCCCAAAAAAGATTCCTTCTAAATCAGCAAAAATTGGAAAAAAGCCTGATGGTTAGTCCATGGTTTATGGTCAAAATTGGTTCGAAATAAATGATTCCAAATAAACTATTGACCCAGTCAGGTTTGTTTATGGAGCAATATTAAGCTATGATGGCCTTAGAAAACACATAAAATCCCGCAAAAAATATTCCTTCAAAATCAGCCCAAAATTGGAAAAAAGCCTAATGGTTAGTCCATGATTTATGGTCAAAATTCGTTCGAAATAAATGATTCCAAATAAACTATTGATAAACTCAGGATTGTTTATGAAGCAATATCAGGCTATGATAGCCTTACAAAACACATAAAATCCCCAAAAAACATTCCTTCAAAATTAGCCCAAAATTGGAAAAAAGCCTGATGGTTAGTCCATGGTTTATGGCCAAAATTGGTCCAAAATAAATGATTCCAAATAAACTATTTACTAACCAAGGATTGTTTATGGAGCAATATTTGGCTATGATAGCCTTAGAAAACACCTAAAATCCCCTAAAAAGATTTCTCCAAAGTCAGCCCAAAATTGGAAAAAAGCCTGATGGTTAGTTTATGATTTATGGTCGAAATTCGTTCGAAATAAATGATTCCAAATAAAATATTGATCCACTTAGGATTGTTTATGGAGCAATATTAGGCTATGATAGCCTTAGAAAACACATAAAATCCCAAAAAAAGATTCCTTCAAAATTAGCCCAAAATTGGAAAAAAGCCTGATGGTTAGTCCATGGTTTATGGTCATAATTGGTCCAAAATAAATGATTCCAAATAAACTATTGATCAACTCAGGATTGTTTATGGAGCAATATTAGGCTATGATAGCCTTAGAAAACACAGAAAATCCCCAAAAAAGATTCCTTCAAAATCAGCAAAAATTGGAAAAAAGCCTGATGGTTAGTCCATGGTTTATGGTCAAAATTGGTTCGAAATAAATGATTCCAAATAAACTATTGACCCAGTCAGGTTTGTTTATGGAGCATTATTAAGCTATGATGGCCTTAGAAAACACATAAAATCCCGCAAAAAATATTCCTTCAAAATCAGCCCAAAATTGGAAAAAAGCCTAATGGTTAGTCCATGATTTATGGTCAAAATTCGTTCGAAATAAATGATTCCAAATAAACTATTGATAAACTCAGGATTGTTTATGGAGCAATATCAGGCTATGATAGCCTTACAAAACACATAAAATCCCCAAAAAACATTCCTTCAAAATTAGCCCAAAATTGGAAAAAAGCCTGATGGTTAGTCCATGGTTTATGGCCAAAATTGGTCCAAAATAAATGATTCCAAATAAACTATTTACTAACCAAGGATTGTTTATGGAGCAATATTTGGCTATGATAGCCTTAGAAAACACCTAAAATCCCCTAAAAAGATTTCTCCAAAGTCAGCCCAAAATTGGAAAAAAGCCTGATGGTTAGTTTATGATTTATGGTCGAAATTCGTTCGAAATAAATGATTCCAAATAAAATATTGATCCACTTAGGATTGTTTATGGAGCAATATTAGGCTATGATAGCCTTAGAAAACACATAAAATCCCCAAAAAATATTCTTTCGAAATCAGCCCAAAATTGAAAAAAAGCCTGATGGTTAGTCTAAGATTTATGGTCAAAATTCGTTCAAATAAATGATTCCAAATAAACTATTGATCCACTCAGGATTGTTTATGGAGCAATATTAGGCTATGCTAGCCTTAGAAAACACATAAAATCCCCAAAAAAGATTCCTTCAAAATCAGCCCAAAATTGAAAAAAGCCTGATGGTTAGTCCATGGTTTATGGTCGAGGTTGATCCAAAATAAATGATTCCAAATAAACGATTGATCAACTCAGGATTGTTTATGGAGCAATATTATGCTATGCTAGCCTTAGAAAACACATAAAATCCCCAAAAAAGATTCCTTCAAAATCAGCAAAAATTGGAAAAAAGCCTGATGGTTAGTCAATGGTTAATGGTCAAAATTGGTCCAAAATAAATGATTCCAAATAGACTATTTATTCACTCAGGATTGTTTATGGAGCAATATTTGGCTATGATAGCCTTAGAAAACACATAAAATCAGAAAAAAAATTTTCTTTCAAAATCAGCCCGAAATTTGAAAAAAGCCTGATGGTCCATTGTTTAATGTCAACATTTGTTCAAAATAAATGATTCCAAATAAACTATTGATCCAATCAGGATTGTTTTTGGAGCAATATTAGGCTATGATAGCTTTAAAAAACACATAAAATCCCCAAAAAATATTCTTTCGAAATCAGCCCAAAATTGAAAAAAAGCCTGATGGTTAGTCTAAGATTCATGGTCGAAATTCGTTCAAATAAATGATTCCAAATAAACTATTGATCCACTCAGGATTGTTTATGGAGCAATATTAGGCTATGCTAGCCTTAGAAAACACATAAAATCCCCAAAAAAGATTCCTTCAAAATCAGCCCAAAATTGAAAAAAGCCTGATGGTTAGTCCATGGTTTATGGTCGAGGTTGATCCAAAATAAATGATTCCAAATAAACGATTGATCAACTCAGGATTGTTTATGGAGCAATATTATGCTATGCTAGCCTTAGAAAACACATAAAATCCCCAAAAAAGATTCCTTCAAAATCAGCAAAAATTGGAAAAAAAGCCTGATGGTTAGTCAATGGTTAATGGTCGAAATTGGTCCAAAATAAATGATTCCAAATAGACTATTTATTCACTCAGGATTGTTTATGGAGCAATATTTGGCTATGATAGCCTTAGAAAACACATAAAATCAGAAAAAAAATTTTCTTTCAAAATCAGCCCGAAATTTGAAAAAAGCCTGATGGTCCATTGTTTAATGTCAACATTTGTTCAAAATAAATGATTCCAAATAAACTATTGATCCAATCAGGATTGTTTTTGGGGCAATATTAGGCTATGATAGCTTTAAAAAACACATAAAATCCCGCAAAAAATATTTCTTCAAAATCAGCCCAAAAATGGAAAAAAGCCTGATGGTTAGTCCATGGTTTATGGTCGAAGTTGGTCCGAAATAAATGATTCCAAATAAACAATTGATCCACTCAGGGTTGTTTATGGAGCAATATTAGGTTATGATAGCCTTAGAAAACACATAAAATCCCAAAAAAAGATTCCTTCAAAATTAGCCCAAAATTGGAAAAAAGCCTGATGGTTAGTCCATGGTTTATGGTCATAATTGGTCCAAAATAAATGATTCCAAATAAACTATTGATCAACTCAGGATTGTTTATTGAGCAATATTAGGCTATGATAGCCTTAGAAAACACAGAAAATCCCCAAAAAAGATTCCTTCAAAATCAGCAAAAATTGGAAAAAAGCCTGATGGTTAGTCCATGGTTTATGGTCGAAATTGGTTCGAAATAAATGATTCCAAATAAACTAATGACCCAGTCAGGTTTGTTTATGGAGCAATATTAAGCTATGATGGCCTTAGAAAACACATAAAATCCCGCAAAAAATATTCCTTCAAAATCCGCCCAAAATTGGAAAAAAGCCTAATGGTTAGTCCATGATTTATGGTCAAAATTCGTTCGAAATAAATGATTCCAAATAAACTATTGATAAACTCAGGATTGTTTATGGAGCAATATTAGGCTATGATAGCCTTAGAAAACACCTAAAATCCCAAAAAAAGATTCCTCCAAAGTCAGCCCAAAATTGGAAAAAAGCCTGATGGTTAGTCTATGATTTATGGTCGAAATTTGTTCGAAATAAATGATTCCAAATAAACTATTGATCCACTTAGGATTGTTTATGGAGCAATATTAGGCTATGCTAGCCTTAGAAAACACATAAAATCCCCAAAAAAGATTCCTTCAAAATCAGCCCAAAATTGAAAAAAAGCCTGATGGTTAGTCCATGGTTTATGGTCGAAGTTGGTCCGAAATAAAGGATTCCAAATAATCGATTGATCCAATCAGGATTGTTTTTGGGGCAATATTAGGCAATGATAGCTTTAAAAAACACATAAAATCCCGCAAAAAATATTCCTTCAAAATCAGCCCAAAATTGGAAAAAAGCATGATGGTTAGTCCATGGTTTATGGTCGAAGTTGGTCGAAAATAAATGATTCTAAATAAGCTATTGATCCACTCAGGCTTGTTTATGGAGCAATATTAGGCTATGATAGCCTTAGGAAACACATAAAATCCCCAAAAAAGATTCCTTCAAAATCAGCAAAAAATTGGGAAAAAGCCTGATGGTTAGTGCATTGTTTATGGTCGAAGTTGGTCCGAAATAAAGGATTCCAAATAATCGATTGATCAACTATGGATTGTTTATGGAACAATATTAGGCTTTGATAGCTTTAGAAAACACATAAAATCACCAAAAAAGATTCCTTCAAAATCAGCAAAAATTGGAAAAAAGCCTGATGGTTAGTCCATGGTTTATGGTCTAAATTGGTTCGATATAAATGATTCCAAATAAACTATTGACCCAGTCAGGTTTGTTTATGGAGCAATATCAGGCTAAGATGGCCTTAGAAAACAGATAAAATCCCCAAAAAAGATTCCTTAAAAATCAGCCCAAAATTGAAAAAACGCCTGATGGTTAGTCCATGGTTTATAGTCGAAGTTGGTCCGAAATAAATGATTCCAAATAAACTATTGATCCACTCAGGATTGTTTATGGAGCAATATTAGGCTATGATAGCCTTAGAAAACACATAAAATCCCCAAAAAATATTCCTTCAAAATCAGCCCAAAATTGGAAAAAAGACTGATGGTTAGTCCATGATTTATGGTCAAAATTCGTTCGAAATAAATGATTCTAAATAAACTATTGATAAACTCAGGATTGTTTATGGAGCAATATTAGGCTATGATAGCCTTAGAAAACACATAAAATCCCCAAAAAACATTCCTTCAAAATCAGCCCAAAATTGGAAAAAAGCCTGATGGTTAGTCCATGGTTTATGGCCAAAATTGGTCCAAAACAAATGATTCCAAATAAACTATTTATTAACTCAGGATTGTTGATGGAGCAATATTTGGCTATGATAGCCTTAGAAAACAACTAAAATCCCAAAAAAAGATTCCTCCAAAGTCAGCCCAAAATTGGAAAAAAGCTTGACGGTAAGTCTATGATTTATGGTCGAAATTCGTTCGAAATAAATGATTCCAAATAAACTATTGATCCACTTAGGATTGTTTATGGAGCAATATTAGGCTATATTAGCCTTAGAAAACACATAAAATCCCCAAAAAAGATTCCTTCAAAATCAGCCCAAAATTGAAAAAAAGCCTGATGGTTAGTCCATGGTTTATGGTCGAAGTTGGTCCGAAATAAAGGATTCCAAATAAACGATTGATCAACTATGGATTGTTTATGGAACAATATTAGGCTTTGATAGCCTTAGAAAACACATAAAATCACCAAAAAAGATTCCTTCAAAATCAGCAAAAATTGGAAAAAAGCCTGATGGTTAGTCCATGGTTTATGGTCCAAATTGGTTCGATATCAATGATTCCAAATAAACTATTGACCCAGTCAGGTTTGTTTATGGAGCAATATCAGGCTATGATGGCCTTAGAAAACACATAAAATCCCCAAAAAAGATTCCTTAAAAATCAGCCCAAGATTGAAAAAACGCCTGATGGTTTCCATGGTTTATGGTCAAAGTTGGTCCGAAATAAATGATTCCAAATAAACTATTGATCCACTCAGGATTGTTTATGGAGTAATATTAGGCTATGATAGCCTTAAAAAACACATAAAATCCCCAAAAAAGGTTCCTTCAAAATCAGCCCAAAATTGGAAAAAAGCCTGATGGTTAGTCCATGGTTTATGGTCAAAGTTGGTCCGAGATAAGTGATTCCAAATAAACGATTGATCAACTCAGGATTGTCTATGGAGCAATATTAGGCTATGATAGCCTTAGAAAACACAAAAAATCCCCAAAAAACATTCCTTCGAAATCAGCAAAAATTGGAAAACAAAGCCTGATGGTTATTTCATGGTTTATGGTCGAAATTGGTTCAAAATAAATGAATCCAAATAAACTATTGACCCACTCAGGTTTGTTTGTGGAGCAATATTAGGCTATGATGGCCTTAGAAAACACATAAAATCAGAAAAAAAATTTTCCTTCAAAATCAGCCTGAAATTGGAAAAAAGCCTGATGGTCCATGGTTTAATGTCAAAATTTGTCCAAAATAAATGATTCCAAATAAACTATTGATCCAATCAGGATTGTTTTTTGGGCAATATTAGGCAATGATAGCTTTAAAAAACACATAAAATCCCGCAAAAAATATTCCTTCAAAATCAGCCCAAAATTGGAAAAAAGCCTGATGGTTAGTCCATGGTTTATGGTCGAAGTTGGTCCAAAATAAATGATTCCAAATAAACTATTTATTCACTCAGGATTGTCTATGGAGCAATATTAGGCTATGATAGCCTTAGAAAACACATAAAATCTCCAAAAAAGATTCTTTCAAAATCAGCAAAAATTGGAAAAAAGGCCTGATGGTTAGTCCATGGTTTATGGTTGAAATTGGTTCAAAATAAATGATTTCAAAAAAACTATTGACCCACTCAGGTTTGTTTATGGAGTAATATTAGGCTATGATGGCTTTAGAAAACACATAAAATCAGAAAAAAATTTTCCTTCAAAATCAGCCCAAAATTGGAAAATAGCCTGATGGTTAGTCCATAATTTATGGTCGAAATTGGTTCGATAATAAATGATTTCAAATAAACTATTGATCCACTCAGGTTTGTTTATGGAGCAATATTAGTCTATGATAGCCTTAGAAAACACATAAAATCCCCAAAAAAGATTCCTTCAAACTCAGCGAAAAATTAGAAAAAAGCCTGATGGTTAGTCCATGGTTTATGGTCGAAATTGGTTCGATAATAAATGACTCCAAATAAACTATTGATCCACTCAGGATTATTTATGGAGCAATATTAGGTTATGATAATCTTAGAAAACACATAAAATCCCCAAAAAAGGTTCCTTGAAAGTCAGCTTGAAATTTGAAAAAAGCCTGATGGTTAGTCCATGGTTTATGGTCAAAATTGGTCCGAAATAAATGATTCCAAATAAACTATTGATCCAATCAGGATTGTTTTTGGGGCAATATTAGGCAATGATAGCTTTAAAAAACACATAAAATCCCGCAAAAAATATTCCTTCAAAATCAGCCCAAAATTGGAAAAAAGCCTGATGGTTAGTCCATGGTTTATGGTCGAAGTTGGTCCGAATTAAATGATTCCAAATAAACTATTCATCCACTCAGGATTGTTTATGGAGTAATATTAGGCTATGATAGCCTTAGATAACACATAAAATCCCCAAAAGAGATTCCTTCAAAATTAGCCCAAAATTGGAAAAAAGCCTGATGGTTAGTCAATGGTTTATGATAAAAATTGGTCCTAAATAAATGATTCCAAATAAACTATTGATCCACTCAGGATTGTTTATGGAGCAATATTAGGCTATGATAGCCTTAGAAAACACATAAATCCCCATAAAAGGTTCCTTCAAAATCAGCCGAAAATTGGAAAAAAGCCTGATGGTTAGTCCATGGTTTATGGTCGAAGTTGGTCCGAGATAATTGATTCCAAATAAACGATTGATCAACTCAGGATTGTCTATGGAGCAATATTAGGCTATGATAGCCTTAGAAAACACATAAAATCCCAAAAAGGATTCCTTCGAAATCAGCAAAAATTGGAAAAAAAAGGCTGATGGTTAGTCCATGGTTTATGGTCGAAATTGGTTCAAAATAAATGAATCCAAATAAACTATTGACCCACTCAGGTTTGTTTATGGAGCAATATTAGGCTATGATAGCCTTAGAAAACACCTAAAATCCCCAAAAAAGATTCCTCCAAAGTCAGCCCAAAATTGGAAAAAAGCATGATGGTTAGTTTATGATTTATGGTCAAAATTCGTTCGAAATAAATGATTGCAAATAAACTATTGATCTACTTAGAATTGTTTATGGAGCAATATTAGGCTATGCTAGCCTTAGAAAACACATAAAATCCCCAAAAAAGATTCTTTCAAAATCAGCCCAAAATTGAAAAAAAGCCTGATGGTTAGTCCATGGTTTATGGTCTAAGTTGGTCCGAAATAAATGATTCCAAATAAACGATTGATCAACTATGGATTGTTTATGGAACAATATTAAGCTTTGATAGCCTTAGAAAACACATAAAATCACCAAAAAAGATTCCTTCAAAATCAGCAAAAATTGGAAAAAAGCCTGATGGTTAGTCCATGGTTTATGGTCCAAATTGGTTCGATATAAATGATTCCAAATAAACTATTGACCCAGTCAGGTTTGTTTATGGAGCTATATCAGGCTATGATGGCCTTAGAAAACACATAAAATCCCCAAAAAAGATTCCTTCAAAATCAGCCCAAAATTGAAAAAAAGCCTGATGGTTAGTCCATGGTTTATGGTCGAAGTTGGTCCGAAATAAATGATTCCAAATAAACTATTGATAAACTCAGGATTGTTTATGGAGCAATATTAGGCTATAATAGCCTTAGGAAACACATAAAATCCCCAAAAAAGATTCCTTCAAAATCAGCAAAAAATTGGGAAAAAGCCTGATATTTAGTGCATGGTTTATGGTCGAAATCGGTTCGATAATAAATGATTCCAAATAAACTATTGACCCAGTCAGGTTTGTTTATGGAGCAATATTAAGCTATGATGGCCTTAGAAAACACATAAAATCCCGAAAAAAATATTCCTTCAAAATCAGCCCAAAATTGGAAAAAAGACTGATGGTTAGTCCATGATTTATGGTCAAAATTCGTTCGAAATAAATGATTCTAAATAAACTATTGATAAACTCAGGATTGTTTATGGAGCAATATTAGGCTATGATAGCCTTAGAAAACACATAAAATCCCCAAAAAACATTCCTTCAAAATCAGCCCAAAATTGGAAAAAAGCCTGATGGTTAGTAAATGGTTTATGGCCAAAATTGGTCCAAAACAAATGATTCCAAATAAACTATTTATTAACTCAGGATTGTTGATGGAGCAATATTTGGCTATGATAGCCTTAGAAAACACATAAAATCACCAAAAAAGATTCCTTCAAAATCAGCAAAAATTGGAAAAAAGCCTGATGGTTAGTCCATGGTTTATGGTCCAAATTGGTTCGATATCAATGATTCCAAATAAACTATTGACCCAGTCAGGTTTGTTTATGGAGCAATATCAGGCTATGATGGCCTTAGAAAACACATAAAATCCCCAAAAAAGATTCCTTAAAAATCAGCCCAAGATTGAAAAAACGCCTGATGGTTTCCATGGTTTATGGTCAAAGTTGGTCCGAAATAAATGATTCCAAATAAACTATTGATCCACTCAGGATTGTTTATGGAGTAATATTAGGCTATGATAGCCTTAGAAAACACATAAAATCCCCAAAAAAGGTTCCTTCAAAATCAGCCAAAAATTGGAAAAAAGCCTGATGGTTAGTCCATGGTTTATGGTCAAAGTTGGTCCGAGATAAGTGATTCCAAATAAACGATTGATCAACTCAGGATTGTCTATGGAGCAATATTAGGCTATGATAGCCTTAGAAAACACATAAAATCCCCAAAAAACATTCCTTCGAAATCAGCAAAAATTGGAAAACAAAGCCTGATGGTTATTTCATGGTTTATGGTCGAAATTGGTTCAAAATAAATGAATCCAAATAAACTATTGACCCACTCAGGTTTGTTTGTGGAGCAATATTAGGCTATGATG
Organism: Pelagia noctiluca; assembly: GCA_963924455.1. NCBI lineage: Eukaryota > Metazoa > Cnidaria > Scyphozoa > Semaeostomeae > Pelagiidae > Pelagia > Pelagia noctiluca. Next base: position 3,452,711 of record OZ004320.1, read on the forward strand.
GCCTTAGAAAACACATAAAATCAGAAAAAAATTTTCCTTCAAAATCAGCCTGAAATTGGAAAAAAGCCTGATGGTCCATGGTTTAATGTCAAAATTTGTCCAAAATAAATGATTCCAAATAAACTATTGATCCAATCAGGATTGTTTTTTGGGCAATATTAGGCAATGATAGCTTTAAAAAACACATAAAATCCCGCAAAAAATATTCCTTCAAAATCAGCCCAAAATTGGAAAAAAGCCTGATGGTTAGTCCATGGTTTATGGTCGAAGTTGGTCCAAAATAAATGATTCCAAATAAACTATTTATTCACTCAGGATTGTCTATGGAGCAATATTAGGCTATGATAGCCTTAGAAAACACATAAAATCTCCAAAAAAGATTCTTTCAAAATCAGCAAAAATTGGAAAAAAGGCCTGATGGTTAGTCCATGGTTTATGGTTGAAATTGGTTCAAAATAAATGATTTCAAAAAAACTATTGACCCACTCAGGTTTGTTTATGGAGTAATATTAGGCTATGATGGCTTTAGAAAACACATAAAATCAGAAAAAAATTTTCCTTCAAAATCAGCCCAAAATTGGAAAATAGCCTGATGGTTAGTCCATAATTTATGGTCGAAATTGGTTCGATAATAAATGATTTCAAATAAACTATTGATCCACTCAGGTTTGTTTATGGAGCAATATTAGTCTATGATAGCCTTAGAAAACACATAAAATCCCCAAAAAAGATTCCTTCAAACTCAGCGAAAAATTAGAAAAAAGCCTGATGGTTAGTCCATGGTTTATGGTCGAAATTGGTTCGATAATAAATGACTCCAAATAAACTATTGATCCACTCAGGATTATTTATGGAGCAATATTAGGTTATGATAATCTTAGAAAACACATAAAATCCCCAAAAAAGGTTCCTTGAAAGTCAGCTTGAAATTTGAAAAAAGCCTGATGGTTAGTGCATGGTTTATGGTCAAAATTGGTCCGAAATAAATGATTCCAAATAAACTATTGATCCAATCAGGATTGTTTTTGGGGCAATATTAGGCAATGATAGCTTTAAAAAACACATAAAATCCCGCAAAAAATATTCCTTCAAAATCAGCCCAAAATTGGAAAAAAGCCTGATGGTTAGTCCATGGTTTATGGTCGAAGTTGGTCCGAATTAAATGATTCCAAATAAACTATTCATCCACTCAGGATTGTTTATGGAGTAATATTAGGCTATGATAGCCTTAGATAACACATAAAATCCCCAAAAGAGATTCCTTCAAAATTAGCCCAAAATTGGAAAAAAGCCTGATGGTTAGTCAATGGTTTATGATAAAAATTGGTCCAAAATAAATGATTCCAAATAAACTATTTATTCACTAAGGATTGTCTATGGAGTAATATTAGGCTAGATAGCCTTAGAAAACACATAAAATCTCCAAAAAAGATTCTTTCAAAATCAGCAAAAATTGGAAAAAAGGCCTGATGGTTAGTCCATGGTTTATGGTTGAAATTGGTTCAAAATAAATGATTCCAAATAAACTATTGACCCACTCCGGTTTGTTTATGGAGTAATATTAGGCTAGGATGGCCTTAGAAAACACATAAAATCAGAAAAAAATTTTCCTTCAAAATCAGCCCAAAATTGGAAAATAGCTTGATGGTTAGTCCATAATTTATGGTCGAAATTGGTTCGATAATAAATGATTTCAAATAAACTATTGATCCACTCAGGTTTGTTTATGGAGCAATATTAGGCTATGATAGCCTTAGAAAACACATAAAATCCCCAAAAAAGATTCCTTCAAAATCAGCGAAAAATTGGAAAAAAGCCTGATGGTTAGTCCATGGTTTATGGTTGAAATTGGTTCGATAATAAATGATTCCAAATAAACTATTGATCCACTCAGGATTATTTATGGAGCAATATTAGGTTATGATAATCTTAGAAAACACATAAAATCCCCAAAAAAGGTTCCTTGAAAGTCAGCTTGAAATTTGAAAAAAGCCTGATGGTTAGTCCATGGTTTATGGTCAAAATTGGTCCGAAATAAATGATTTCAAATAAACTATTGATCCACTCAGGATTGTTTATGGAGCAATATTAGGCTATGATAGCCTTAGAAAACCCATAAAGTCCCCAAAAAAGATTCGTCCAAAGTCAGCCAAAAATTGGTAAAAAGCCTGATGGTTAGTCTATGATTTATGGTCAAAATTCGTTCAAAATAAATGTTTCCAAATAAACTATTGATCCACTCAGGATTGTTTATGGAGCAATATTAGGCTATGATAGCCTTAGAAAACACATAAAATCCCCAAAAAAGATTCCTTCAAAATCAGCCCAAAAATGAAAAAAAGCCTGATGGTTAGTCCATGGTTTATGGTCAAAGTTGGTCCGAGATAAATCTTTCCAAATAAGCTATTGATCCACTTAGGATTGTTTATGGGGTAATATTAGGCTAGGATAACCTTAGAAAACACATAAAATCCCCAAAAAATATTTCTTCAAAATCAGCCAAAAATGAAAAAAAGCCTGATGGTTAGTCCATGGTTTATGGTCAAAGTTGGTCCGAGATAAATCTTTCCAAATAAGCTATTGATCCACTTAGGATTGTTTATGGGGTAATATTAGGCTATGATAACCTTAGAAAATACATAAAATCCGGCAAAAAATATTCCTTTAAGATCAGCCCAAAAACGGAAAAAAGCCTGATGGTTAGTCCATGGTTTATGGTTGAAGTTGGTCCGAGATAAATGATTCCAAATAAACGATTGATCAACTCAGGATTGTTTATGGAGCAATATTAGGCTATGATGGCCTTAGAAAACACATAAAATCAGAAAAAAGATTTTCCTTCAAAATCAGCCCGAAATTGGAAAAAAGCCTGATGGTCCATGGTTTAATGTCAAAATTTGTCCAAAATAAATGATTCCAAATAAACTATTGATCCAATCAGGATTGTTTTTGGGGCAATATTAGGCTATGATAGCTTTAAAAAACACATAAAATCCCGCAAAAATAATCCTTCAAAATCAGCCCAAAAATGGAAAAAAGCCTGATGGTTAGTCCATGGTTTATGGTCAAAGTTGGTCCGAGATAAATGATTCCAAATAAACGATTGATCAACTCAGGATTGTCTATGGAGCAATATTAGGCTATGATAGCCTTAGAAAACACATAAAATCTCCAAAAAAGATTCTTTCAAAATCAGCAAAAATTGGAAAAAAGGCCTGATGGTTAGTCCATGGTTTATGGTTGAAATTGGTTCAAAATAAATGATTCCAAATAAACTATTGACCCACTCAGGTTTGTTTATGGAGTAATATTAGGCTATGATGGCCTTAGAAAACACATAAAATCCTGCAAAAAATATTCCTTCCAAATCAGCCCGAAATTGGAAAAAAGCCTGATGGTCCATAGTTTAATGTCAAAATTTGTCCAAAATAAATGATTCAAAATAAACTATTGATCCAATCAGGATTGTTTTTGGGGCAATATTAGGCTATGATAGCTTTAAAAAACACATAAAATCCCGCAAAAAATATTCCTTCAAAATCAGCCCAAAAATGAAAAAAAGCCTGATGGTTAGTCCATGGTTTATGGTCAAAGTTAGTCAGAGATAAATCTTTCCAAATAACCTATTGATCCACTTAGGATTGTTTATGGGGTAATATTAGGCTATGATAGCCTAAGAAAACACATAAAATCTCCAAAAGAAGTTCTTTCAAAATCAGCAAAAATTGGAAAAAAGGCCTGATGGTTAGTCCATGGTTTATGGTTGAAATTTGTTCAATATAAATGATTCCAAATAAACTATTGACCCACTCAGGTTTGTTTATGGAGTAATATTAGGCTATGATGGCCTTAGAAAACACATAAAATCAGAAAAAAATTTTCCTTCAAAATCAGCCCAAAATTGAAAAAAAGCCTGATGGTTAGTCAATGGTTTATAGTAATAATTGGTCCAAAATAAATGATTCCAAATAAACTATTTATTCACTCAGGATTGTTTTTGGGGCAATATTAGGCTATGATAGCTTTAAAAAACACATAAAATCCCGCAAAAAATATTCCTTTTAAATCATCCCAAAAATGGAAAAAAGCCTGATGGTTAGTCCATGGTTTTTAGTCGAAGATGGTCCGAAATAAATGATTCCAAATAAACTATTGATCCACTCAGGATTGCTTATGGTTTAATATTAGGCTATGATAGCCTTAGAAAACACATAAAATCCCCAAAAAATATTCTTTCAAAATCAGCCCAAAAATGGAAAAAAGCCTGATGGTTAGTCAATGGTTTATGGTCATAATTGGTCTAAAATAAATGATTCCAAATAAACTATTTATTCACTCAGGATTGTTTATGGAGCAATATTAGGCTATAATAGCCTTAGGAAACACATAAAATCCCCAAAAAAGATTCCTTCAAAATCAGCAAAAAATTGGGAAAAAGCCTGATGGTTAGTGCATGGTTTATGGTCGAAATCGGTTCGATAATAAATGATTCCAAATAAACTATTGACCCAGTCAGGTTTGTTTATGGAGCAATATTAAGCTATGATGGCCTTAGAAAACACATAAAATCCCGAAAAAAATATTCCTTCAAAATCAGCCCAAAATTGGAAAAAAGACTGATGGTTAGTCCATGATTTATGGTCAAAATTCGTTCGAAATAAATGATTCTAAATAAACTATTGATAAACTCAGGATTGTTTATGGAGCAATATTAGGCTATGATAGCCTTAGAAAACACATAAAATCCCCAAAAAACATTCCTTCAAAATCAGCCCAAAATTGGAAAAAAGCCTGATGGTTAGTCCATGGTTTATGGCCAAAATTGGTCCAAAACAAATGATTCCAAATAAACTATTTATTAACTCAGGATTGTTGATGGAGCAATATTTGGCTATGATAGCCTTAGAAAACAACTAAAATCCCAAAAAAAGATTCCTCCAAAGTCAGCCCAAAATTGGAAAAAAGCTTGACGGTAAGTCTATGATTTATGGTCGAAATTCGTTCGAAATAAATGATTCCAAATAAACTATTGATCCACTTAGGATTGTTTATGGAGCAATATTAGGCTATATTAGCCTTAGAAAACACATAAAATCCCCAAAAAAGATTCCTTCAAAATCAGCCCAAAATTGAAAAAAAGCCTGATGGTTAGTCCATGGTTTATGGTCGAAGTTGGTCCGAAATAAAGGATTCCAAATAAACGATTGATCAACTATGGATTGTTTATGGAACAATATTAGGCTTTGATAGCCTTAGAAAACACATAAAATCACCAAAAAAGATTCCTTCAAAATCAGCAAAAATTGGAAAAAAGCCTGATGGTTAGTCCATGGTTTATGGTCTAAATTGGTTCGATATCAATGATTCCAAATAAACTATTGACCCAGTCAGGTTTGTTTATGGAGCAATATCAGGCTATGATGGCCTTAGAAAACACATAAAATCCCCAAAAAAGATTCCTTAAAAATCAGCCCAAGATTGAAAAAACGCCTGATGGTTTCCATGGTTTATGGTCAAAGTTGGTCCGAAATAAATGATTCCAAATAAACTATTGATCCACTCAGGATTGTTTATGGAGTAATATTAGGCTATGATAGCCTTAGAAAACACATAAAATCCCCAAAAAAGGTTCCTTCAAAATCAGCCCAAAATTGGAAAAAAGCCTGATGGTTAGTCCATGGTTTATGGTCAAAGTTGGTCCGAGATAAGTGATTCCAAATAAACGATTGATCAACTCAGGATTGTCTATGGAGCAATATTAGGCTATGATAGCCTTAGAAAACACATAAAATCCCCAAAAAACATTCCTTCGAAATCAGCAAAAATTGGAAAACAAAGCCTGATGGTTATTTCATGGTTTATGGTCGAAATTGGTTCAAAATAAATGAATCCAAATAAACTATTGACCCACTCAGGTTTGTTTGTGGAGCAATATTAGGCTATGATGGCCTTAGAAAACACATAAAATCAGAAAAAAAATTTTCCTTCAAAATCAGCCTGAAATTGGAAAAAAGCCTGATGGTCCATGGTTTAATGTCAAAATTTGTCCAAAATAAATGATTCCAAATAAACTATTGATCCAATCAGGATTGTTTTTTGGGCAATATTAGGCAATGATAGCTTTAAAAAACACATAAAATCCCGCAAAAAATATTCCTTCAAAATCAGCCCAAAATTGGAAAAAAGCCTGATGGTTAGTCCATGGTTTATGGTCGAAGTTGGTCCAAAATAAATGATTCCAAATAAACTATTTATTCACTCAGGATTGTCTATGGAGCAATATTAGGCTATGATAGCCTTAGAAAACACATAAAATCTCCAAAAAAGATTCTTTCAAAATCAGCAAAAATTGGAAAAAAGGCCTGATGGTTAGTCCATGGTTTATGGTTGAAATTGGTTCAAAATAAATGATTTCAAAAAAACTATTGACCCACTCAGGTTTGTTTATGGAGTAATATTAGGCTATGATGGCTTTAGAAAACACATAAAATCAGAAAAAAATTTTCCTTCAAAATCAGCCCAAAATTGGAAAATAGCCTGATGGTTAGTCCATAATTTATGGTCGAAATTGGTTCGATAATAAATGATTTCAAATAAACTATTGATCCACTCAGGTTTGTTTATGGAGCAATATTAGTCTATGATAGCCTTAGAAAACACATAAAATCCCCAAAAAAGATTCCTTCAAACTCAGCGAAAAATTAGAAAAAAGCCTGATGGTTAGTCCATGGTTTATGGTCGAAATTGGTTCGATATTAAATGACTCCAAATAAACTATTGATCCACTCAGGATTATTTATGGAGCAATATTAGGTTATGATAATCTTAGAAAACACATAAAATCCCCAAAAAAGGTTCCTTGAAAGTCAGCTTGAAATTTGAAAAAAGCCTGATGGTTAGTCCATGGTTTATGGTCAAAATTGGTCCGAAATAAATGATTCCAAATAAACTATTGATCCAATCAGGATTGTTTTTGGGGCAATATTAGGCAATGATAGCTTTAAAAAACACATAAAATCCCGCAAAAAATATTCCTTCAAAATCAGCCCAAAATTGGAAAAAAGCCTGATGGTTAGTCCATGGTTTATGGTCGAAGTTGGTCCGAATTAAATGATTCCAAATAAACTATTCATCCACTCAGGATTGTTTATGGAGTAATATTAGGCTATGATAGCCTTAGATAACACATAAAATCCCCAAAAGAGATTCCTTCAAAATTAGCCCAAAATTGGAAAAAAGCCTGATGGTTAGTCAATGGTTTATGATAAAAATTGGTCCAAAATAAATGATTCCAAATAAACTATTGATCCACTCAGGATTGTTTATGGAGCAATATTAGGCTATGATAGCCTTAGAAAACACATAAAATCCCCAAAAAAGGTTCCTTCAAAATCAGCCCAAAATTGGAAAAAAGCCTGATGGTTAGTCCATGGTTTATGGTCGAAGTTGGTCCGAGATAATTGATTCCAAATAAACGATTGATCAACTCAGGATTGTCTATGGAGCAATATTAGGCTATGATAGCCTTAGAAAACACATAAAATCCCAAAAAGGATTCCTTCGAAATCAGCAAAAATTGGAAAAAAAAGGCTGATGGTTAGTCCATGGTTTATGGTCGAAATTGGTTCAAAATAAATGAATCCAAATAAACTATTGACCCACTCAGGTTTGTTTATGGAGCAATATTAGGCTATGATAGCCTTAGAAAACACCTAAAATCCCCAAAAAAGATTCCTCCAAAGTCAGCCCAAAATTGGAAAAAAGCATGATGGTTAGTTTATGATTTATGGTCAAAATTCGTTCGAAATAAATGATTGCAAATAAACTATTGATCTACTTAGAATTGTTTATGGAGCAATATTAGGCTATGCTAGCCTTAGAAAACACATAAAATCCCCAAAAAAGATTCTTTCAAAATCAGCCCAAAATTGAAAAAAAGCCTGATGGTTAGTCCATGGTTTATGGTCTAAGTTGGTCCGAAATAAATGATTCCAAATAAACGATTGATCAACTATGGATTGTTTATGGAACAATATTAAGCTTTGATAGCCTTAGAAAACACATAAAATCACCAAAAAAGATTCCTTCAAAATCAGCAAAAATTGGAAAAAAGCCTGATGGTTAGTCCATGGTTTATGGTCCAAATTGGTTCGATATAAATGATTCCAAATAAACTATTGACCCAGTCAGGTTTGTTTATGGAGCTATATCAGGCTATGATGGCCTTAGAAAACACATAAAATCCCCAAAAAAGATTCCTTCAAAATCAGCCCAAAATTGAAAAAAAGCCTGATGGTTAGTCCATGGTTTATGGTCGAAGTTGGTCCGAAATAAATGATTCCAAATAAACTATTGATAAACTCAGGATTGTTTATGGAGCAATATTAGGCTATAATAGCCTTAGGAAACACATAAAATCCCCAAAAAAGATTCCTTCAAAATCAGCAAAAAATTGGGAAAAAGCCTGATGGTTAGTGCATGGTTTATGGTCGAAATCGGTTCGATAATAAATGATTCCAAATAAACTATTGACCCAGTCAGGTTTGTTTATGGAGCAATATTAAGCTATGATGGCCTTAGAAAACACATAAAATCCCGAAAAAAATATTCCTTCAAAATCAGCCCAAAATTGGAAAAAAGACTGATGGTTAGTCCATGATTTATGGTCAAAATTCGTTCGAAATAAATGATTCTAAATAAACTATTGATCCACTCAGGATTGTTTATGGAGTAATATTAGGCTATGATAGCCTTAGAAAACACATAAAATCCCCAAAAAAGGTTCCTTCAAAATCAGCCAAAAATTGGAAAAAAGCCTGATGGTTAGTCCATGGTTTATGGTCAAAGTTGGTCCGAGATAAGTGATTCCAAATAAACGATTGATCAACTCAGGATTGTCTATGGAGCAATATTAGGCTATGATAGCCTTAGAAAACACATAAAATCCCCAAAAAACATTCCTTCGAAATCAGCAAAAATTGGAAAACAAAGCCTGATGGTTATTTCATGGTTTATGGTCGAAATTGGTTCAAAATAAATGAATCCAAATAAACTATTGACCCACTCAGGTTTGTTTGTGGAGCAATATTAGGCTATGATGGCCTTAGAAAACACATAAAATCAGAAAAAAAATTTTCCTTCAAAATCAGCCTGAAATTGGAAAAAAGCCTGATGGTCCATGGTTTAATGTCAAAATTTGTCCAAAATAAATGATTCCAAATAAACTATTGATCCAATCAGGATTGTTTTTTGGGCAATATTAGGCAATGATAGCTTTAAAAAACACTTAAAATCCCGCAAAAAATATTCCTTCAAAATCAGCCCAAAATTGGAAAAAAGCCTGATGGTTAGTCCATGGTTTATGGTCGAAGTTGGTCCAAAATAAATGATTCCAAATAAACTATTTATTCACTCAGGATTGTCTATGGAGCAATATTAGGCTATGATAGCCTTAGAAAACACATAAAATCTCCAAAAAAGATTCTTTCAAAATCAGCAAAAATTGGAAAAAAGGCCTGATGGTTAGTCCATGGTTTATGGTTGAAATTGGTTCAAAATAAATGATTTCAAAAAAACTATTGACCCACTCAGGTTTGTTTATGGAGTAATATTAGGCTATGATGGCTTTAGAAAACACATAAAATCAGAAAAAAATTTTCCTTCAAAATCAGCCCAAAATTGGAAAATAGCCTGATGGTTAGTCCATAATTTATGGTCGAAATTGGTTCGATAATAAATGATTTCAAATAAACTATTGATCCACTCAGGTTTGTTTATGGAGCAATATTAGTCTATGATAGCCTTAGAAAACACATAAAATTCTTAAAAAAGATTCCTTCAAACTCAGCGAAAAATTAGAAAAAAGCCTGATGGTTAGTCCATGGTTTATGGTCGAAATTGGTTCGATAATAAATGACTCCAAATAAACTATTGATCCACTCAGGATTATTTATGGAGCAATATTAGGTTATGATAATCTTAGAAAACACATAAAATCCCCAAAAAAGGTTCCTTGAAAGTCAGCTTGAAATTTGAAAAAAGCCTGATGGTTAGTGCATGGTTTATGGTCAAAACTGGTCCGAAATAAATGATTCCAAATAAACTATTGATCCAATCAGGATTGTTTTTGGGGCAATATTAGGCAATGATAGCTTTAAAAAACACATAAAATCCCGCAAAAAATATTCCTTCAAAATCAGCCCAAAATTGGAAAAAAGCCTGATGGTTAGTCCATGGTTTATGGTCGAAGTTGGTCCGAATTAAATGATTCCAAATAAACTATTCATCCACTCAGGATTGTTTATGGAGTATTATTAGGCTATGATAGCCTTAGATAACACATAAAATCCCCAAAAGAGATTCCTTCAAAATTAGCCCAAAATTGGAAAAAAGCCTGATGGTTAGTCAATGGTTTATGATAAAAATTGGTCCAAAATAAATGATTCCAAATAAACTATTTATTCACTAAGGATTGTCTATGGAGTAATATTAGGCTAGATAGCCTTAGAAAACACATAAAATCTCCAAAAAAGATTCTTTCAAAATCAGCAAAAATTGGAAAAAAGGCCTGATGGTTAGTCCATGGTTTATGGTTGAAATTGGTTCAAAATAAATGATTCCAAATAAACTATTGACCCACTCCGGATTGTTTATGGAGTAATATTAGGCTAGGATGGCCTTAGAAAACACATAAAATCAGAAAAAAATTTTCCTTCAAAATCAGCCCAAAATTGGAAAATAGCTTGATGGTTAGTCCATAATTTATGGTCGAAATTGGTTCGATAATAAATGATTTCAAATAAACTATTGATCCACTCAGGTTTGTTTATGGAGCAATATTAGGCTATGATAGCCTTAGAAAACACATAAAATCCCCAAAAAAGATTCCTTCAAAATCAGCGAAAAATTGGAAAAAAGCCTGATGGTTAGTCCATGGTTTATGGTTGAAATTGGTTCGATAATAAATGATTCCAAATAAACTATTGATCCACTCAGGATTATTTATGGAGCAATATTAGGTTATGATAATCTTAGAAAACACATAAAATCCCCAAAAAAGGTTCCTTGAAAGTCAGCTTGAAATTTGAAAAAAGCCTGATGGTTAGTCCATGGTTTATGGTCAAAATTGGTCCGAAATAAATGATTTCAAATAAACTATTGATCCACTCAGGATTGTTTATGGAGCAATATTAGGCTATGATAGCCTTAGAAAACCCATAAAGTCCCCAAAAAAGATTCGTCCAAAGTCAGCCAAAAATTGGTAAAAAGCCTGATGGTTAGTCTATGATTTATGGTCAAAATTCGTTCAAAATAAATGATTCCAAATAAACTATTGATCCACTCAGGATTGTTTATGGAGCAATATTAGGCTATGATAGCCTTAGAAAACACATAAAATCCCCAAAAAAGATTCCTTCAAAATCAGCCCAAAAATGAAAAAAAGCCTGATGGTTAGTCCATGGTTTATGGTCAAAGTTGGTCCGAGATAAATCTTTCCAAATAAGCTATTGATCCACTTAGGATTGTTTATGGGGTAATATTAGGCTAGGATAACCTTAGAAAACACATAAAATCCCCAAAAAATATTTCTTCAAAATCAGCCAAAAATGAAAAAAAGCCTGATGGTTAGTCCATGGTTTATGGTCAAAGTTGGTCCGAGATAAATCTTTCCAAATAAGCTATTGATCCACTTAGGATTGTTTATGGGGTAATATTAGGCTATGATAACCTTAGAAAATACATAAAATCCGGCAAAAAATATTCCTTTAAGATCAGCCCAAAAACGGAAAAAAGCCTGATGGTTAGTCCATGGTTTATGGTTGAAGTTGGTCCGAGATAAATGATTCCAAATAAACGATTGATCAACTCAGGATTGTTTATGGAGCAATATTAGGCTATGATGGCCTTAGAAAACACATAAAATCAGAAAAAAGATTTTCCTTCAAAATCAGCCCGAAATTGGAAAAAAGCCTGATGGTCCATGGTTTAATGTCAAAATTTGTCCAAAATAAATGATTCCAAATAAACTATTGATCCAATCAGGATTGTTTTTGGGGCAATATTAGGCTATGATAGCTTTAAAAAACACATAAAATCGCGCAAAAATAATCCTTCAAAATCAGCCCAAAAATGGAAAAAAGCCTGATGGTTAGTCCATGGTTTATGGTCAAAGTTGGTCCGAGATAAATGATTCCAAATAAACGATTGATCAACTCAGGATTGTCTATGGAGCAATATTAGGCTATGATAGCCTTAGAAAACACATAAAATCTCCAAAAAAGATTCTTTCAAAATCAGCAAAAATTGGAAAAAAGGCCTGATGGTTAGTCCATGGTTTATGGTTGAAATTGGTTCAAAATAAATGATTCCAAATAAACTATTGACCCACTCAGGTTTGTTTATGGAGTAATATTAGGCTATGATGGCCTTAGAAAACACATAAAATCCTGCAAAAAATATTCCTTCCAAATCAGCCCGAAATTGGAAAAAAGCCTGATGGTCCATAGTTTAATGTCAAAATTTGTCCAAAATAAATGATTCAAAATAAACTATTGATCCAATCAGGATTGTTTTTGGGGCAATATTAGGCTATGATAGCTTTAAAAAACACATAAAATCCCGCAAAAAATATTCCTTCAAAATCAGCCCAAAAATGAAAAAAAGCCTGATGGTTAGTCCATGGTTTATGGTCAAAGTTAGTCAGAGATAAATCTTTCCAAATAACCTATTGATCCACTTAGGATTGTTTATGGGGTAATATTAGGCTATGATAGCCTAAGAAAACACATAAAATCTCCAAAAGAAGTTCTTTCAAAATCAGCAAAAATTGGAAAAAAGGCCTGATGGTTAGTCCATGGTTTATGGTTGAAATTTGTTCAAAATAAATGATTCCAAATAAACTATTGACCCACTCAGGTTTGTTTATGGAGTAATATTAGGCTATGATGGCCTTAGAAAACACATAAAATCAGAAAAAAATTTTCCTTCAAAATCAGCCCAAAATTGAAAAAAAGCCTGATGGTTAGTCAATGGTTTATAGTAATAATTGGTCCAAAATAAATGATTCCAAATAAAATATTTATTCACTCAGGATTGTTTTTGGGGCAATATTAGGCTATGATAGCTTTAAAAAACACATAAAATCCCGCAAAAAATATTCCTTTTAAATCATCCCAAAAATGGAAAAAAGCCTGATGGTTAGTCCATGGTTTTTAGTCGAAGATGGTCCGAAATAAATGATTCCAAATAAACTATTGATCCACTCAGGATTGCTTATGGTTTAATATTAGGCTATGATAGCCTTAGAAAACACATAAAATCCCCAAAAAATATTCTTTCAAAATCAGCCCAAAAATGGAAAAAAGCCTGATGGTTAGTCAATGGTTTATGGTCATAATTGGTCTAAAATAAATGATTCCAAATAAACTATTTATTCACTCAGGATTGTTTATGGAGCAATATTAGGCTATAATAGCCTTAGGAAACACATAAAATCCCCAAAAAAGATTCCTTCAAAATCAGCAAAAAATTGGGAAAAAGCCTGATGGTTAGTGCATGGTTTATGGTCGAAATCGGTTCGATAATAAATGATTCCAAATAAACTATTGACCCAGTCAGGTTTGTTTATGGAGCAATATTAAGCTATGATGGCCTTAGAAAACACATAAAATCCCGAAAAAAATATTCCTTCAAAATTAGCCCAAAATTGGAAAAAAGACTGATGGTTAGTCCATGATTTATGGTCAAAATTCGTTCGAAATAAATGATTCTAAATAAACTATTGATAAACTCAGGATTGTTTATGGAGCAATATTAGGCTATGATAGCCTTAGAAAACACATAAAATCCCCAAAAAACATTCCTTCAAAATCAGCCCAAAATTGGAAAAAAGCCTGATGGTTAGTCCATGGTTTATGGCCAAAATTGGTCCAAAACAAATGATTCCAAATAAACTATTTATTAACTCAGGATTGTTGATGGAGCAATATTTGGCTATGATAGCCTTAGAAAACAACTAAAATCCCAAAAAAAGATTCCTCCAAAGTCAGCCCAAAATTGGAAAAAAGCTTGACGGTAAGTCTATGATTTATGGTCGAAATTCGTTCGAAATAAATGATTCCAAATAAACTATTGATCCACTTAGGATTGTTTATGGAGCAATATTAGGCTATATTAGCCTTAGAAAACACATAAAATCCCCAAAAAAGATTCCTTCAAAATCAGCCCAAAATTGAAAAAAAGCCTGATGGTTAGTCCATGGTTTATGGTCGAAGTTGGTCCGAAATAAAGGATTCCAAATAAACGATTGATCAACTATGGATTGTTTATGGAACAATATTAGGCTTTGATAGCCTTAGAAAACACAAAAAATCACCAAAAAAGATTCCTTCAAAATCAGCAAAAATTGGAAAAAAGCCTGATGGTTAGTCCATGGTTTATGGTCTAAATTGGTTCGATATCAATGATTCCAAATAAACTATTGACCCAGTCAGGTTTGTTTATGGAGCAATATCAGGCTATGATGGCCTTAGAAAACACATAAAATCCCCAAAAAAGATTCCTTAAAAATCAGCCCAAGATTGAAAAAACGCCTGATGGTTTCCATGGTTTATGGTCAAAGTTGGTCCGAAATAAATGATTCCAAATAAACTATTGATCCACTCAGGATTGTTTATGGAGTAATATTAGGCTATGATAGCCTTAGAAAACACATAAAATCCCCAAAAAAGGTTCCTTCAAAATCAGCCCAAAATTGGAAAAAAGCCTGATGGTTAGTCCATGGTTTATGGTCAAAGTTGGTCCGAGATAAGTGATTCCAAATAAACGATTGATCAACTCAGGATTGTTTATGGAGCAATATTAGGCTATGATAGCCTTAGAAAACACATAAAATCCCCAAAAAACATTCCTTCAAAATCAGCCCAAAATTGGAAAAAAGCCTGATGGTTAGTCCATGGTTTATGGCCAAAATTGGTCCAAAACAAATGATTCCAAATAAACTATTTATTAACTCAGGATTGTTGATGGAGCAATATTTGGCTATGATAGCCTTAGAAAACAACTAAAATCCCAAAAAAAGATTCCTCCAAAGTCAGCCCAAAATTGGAAAAAAGCTTGACGGTAAGTCTATGATTTATGGTCGAAATTCGTTCGAAATAAATGATTCCAAATAAACTATTGATCCACTTAGGATTGTTTATGGAGCAATATTAGGCTATATTAGCCTTAGAAAACACATAAAATCCCCAAAAAAGATTCCTTCAAAATCAGCCCAAAATTGAAAAAAAGCCTGATGGTTAGTCCATGGTTTATGGTCGAAGTTGGTCCGAAATAAAGGATTCCAAATAAACGATTGATCAACTATGGATTGTTTATGGAACAATATTAGGCTTTGATAGCCTTAGAAAACACAAAAAATCACCAAAAAAGATTCCTTCAAAATCAGCAAAAATTGGAAAAAAGCCTGATGGTTAGTCCATGGTTTATGGTCTAAATTGGTTCGATATCAATGATTCCAAATAAACTATTGACCCAGTCAGGTTTGTTTATGGAGCAATATCAGGCTATGATGGCCTTAGAAAACACATAAAATCCCCAAAAAAGATTCCTTAAAAATCAGCCCAAGATTGAAAAAACGCCTGATGGTTTCCATGGTTTATGGTCAAAGTTGGTCCGAAATAAATGATTCCAAATAAACTATTGATCCACTCAGGATTGTTTATGGAGTAATATTAGGCTATGATAGCCTTAGAAAACACATAAAATCCCCAAAAAAGGTTCCTTCAAAATCAGCCCAAAATTGGAAAAAAGCCTGATGGTTAGTCCATGGTTTATGGTCAAAGTTGGTCCGAGATAAGTGATTCCAAATAAACGATTGATCAACTCAGGATTGTCTATGGAGCAATATTAGGCTATGATAGCCTTAGAAAACACATAAAATCCCCAAAAAACATTCCTTCGAAATCAGCAAAAATTGGAAAACAAAGCCTGATGGTTATTTCATGGTTTATGGTCGAAATTGGTTCAAAATAAATGAATCCAAATAAACTATTGACCCACTCAGGTTTGTTTGTGGAGCAATATTAGGCTATGATGGCCTTAGAAAACACATAAAATCAGAAAAAAAATTTTCCTTCAAAATCAGCCTGAAATTGGAAAAAAGCCTGATGGTCCATGGTTTAATGTCAAAATTTGTCCAAAATAAATGATTCCAAATAAACTATTGATCCAATCAGGATTGTTTTTTGGGCAATATTAGGCAATGATAGCTTTAAAAAACACATAAAATCCCGCAAAAAATATTCCTTCAAAATCAGCCCAAAATTGGAAAAAAGCCTGATGGTTAGTCCATGGTTTATGGTCGAAGTTGGTCCAAAATAAATGATTCCAAATAAACTATTTATTCACTCAGGATTGTCTATGGAGCAATATTAGGCTATGATAGCCTTAGAAAACACATAAAATCTCCAAAAAAGATTCTTTCAAAATCAGCAAAAATTGGAAAAAAGGCCTGATGGTTAGTCCATGGTTTATGGTTGAAATTGGTTCAAAATAAATGATTTCAAAAAAACTATTGACCCACTCAGGTTTGTTTATGGAGTAATATTAGGCTATGATGGCTTTAGAAAACACATAAAATCAGAAAAAAATTTTCCTTCAAAATCAGCCCAAAATTGGAAAATAGCCTGATGGTTAGTCCATAATTTATGGTCGAATTGGTTCGATAATAAATGATTTCAAATAAACTATTGATCCACTCAGGTTTGTTTATGGAGCAATATTAGTCTATGATAGCCTTAGAAAACACATAAAATCCCCAAAAAAGATTCCTTCAAACTCAGCGAAAAATTAGAAAAAAGCCTGATGGTTAGTCCATGGTTTATGGTCGAAATTGGTTCGATAATAAATGACTCCAAATAAACTATTGATCCACTCAGGATTATTTATGGAGCAATATTAGGTTATGATAATCTTAGAAAACACATAAAATCCCCAAAAAAGGTTCCTTGAAAGTCAGCTTGAAATTTGAAAAAAGCCTGATGGTTAGTCCATGGTTTATGGTCAAAATTGGTCCGAAATAAATGATTCCAAATAAACTATTGATCCAATCAGGATTGTTTTTGGGGCAATATTAGGCAATGATAGCTTTAAAAAACACATAAAATCCCGCAAAAAATATTCCTTCAAAATCAGCCCAAAATTGGAAAAAAGCCTGATGGTTAGTCCATGGTTTATGGTCGAAGTTGGTCCGAATTAAATGATTCCAAATAAACTATTCATCCACTCAGGATTGTTTATGGAGTAATATTAGGCTATGATAGCCTTAGATAACACATAAAATCCCCAAAAGAGATTCCTTCAAAATTAGCCCAAAATTGGAAAAAAGCCTGATGGTTAGTCAATGGTTTATGATAAAAATTGGTCCAAAATAAATGGTTCCAAATAAACTATTGATCCACTCAGGATTGTTTATGGAGCAATATTAGGCTATGATAGCCTTAGAAAACACATAAAATCCCCATAAAAGGTTCCTTCAAAATCAGCCCAAAATTGGAAAAAAGCCTGATGGTTAGTCCATGGTTTATGGTCGAAGTTGGTCCGAGATAATTGATTCCAAATAAACGATTGATCAACTCAGGATTGTCTATGGAGCAATATTAGGCTATGATAGCCTTAGAAAACACATAAAATCCCAAAAAGGATTCCTTCGAAATCAGCAAAAATTGGAAAAAAAAGGCTGATGGTTAGTCCATGGTTTATGGTCGAAATTGGTTCAAAATAAATGAATCCAAATAAACTATTGACCCACTCAGGTTTGTTTATGGAGCAATATTAGGCTATGATAGCCTTAGAAAACACCTAAAATCCCCAAAAAAGATTCCTCCAAAGTCAGCCCAAAATTGGAAAAAAGCATGATGGTTAGTTTATGATTTATGGTCAAAATTCGTTCGAAATAAATGATTGCAAATAAACTATTGATCTACTTAGAATTGTTTATGGAGCAATATTAGGCTATGCTAGCCTTAGAAAACACATAAAATCCCCAAAAAAGATTCTTTCAAAATCAGCCCAAAATTGAAAAAAAGCCTGATGGTTAGTCCATGGTTTATGGTCTAAGTTGGTCCGAAATAAATGATTCCAAATAAACGATTGATCAACTATGGATTGTTTATGGAACAATATTAAGCTTTGATAGCCTTAGAAAACACATAAAATCACCAAAAAAGATTCCTTCAAAATCAGCAAAAATTGGAAAAAAGCCTGATGGTTAGTCCATGGTTTATGGTCCAAATTGGTTCGATATAAATGATTCCAAATAAACTATTGACCCAGTCAGGTTTGTTTATGGAGCTATATCAGGCTATGATGGCCTTAGAAAACACATAAAATCCCCAAAAAAGATTCCTTCAAAATCAGCCCAAAATTGAAAAAAAGCCTGATGGTTAGTCCATGGTTTATGGTCGAAGTTGGTCCGAAATAAATGATTCCAAATAAACTATTGATAAACTCAGGATTGTTTATGGAGCAATATTAGGCTATAATAGCCTTAGGAAACACATAAAATCCCCAAAAAAGATTCCTTCAAAATCAGCAAAAAATTGGGAAAAAGCCTGATGGTTAGTGCATGGTTTATGGTCGAAATCGGTTCGATAATAAATGATTCCAAATAAACTATTGACCCAGTCAGGTTTGTTTATGGAGCAATATTAAGCTATGATGGCCTTAGAAAACACATAAAATCCCGAAAAAAATATTCCTTCAAAATCAGCCCAAAATTGGAAAAAAGACTGATGGTTAGTCCATGATTTATGGTCAAAATTCGTTCGAAATAAATGATTCTAAATAAACTATTGATAAACTCAGGATTGTTTATGGAGCAATATTAGGCTATGATAGCCTTAGAAAACACATAAAATCCCCAAAAAACATTCCTTCAAAATCAGCCCAAAATTGGAAAAAAGCCTGATGGTTAGTCCATGGTTTATGGCCAAAATTGGTCCAAAACAAATGATTCCAAATAAACTATTTATTAACTCAGGATTGTTGATGGAGCAATATTTGGCTATGATAGCCTTAGAAAACAACTAAAATCCCAAAAAAAGATTCCTCCAAAGTCAGCCCAAAATTGGAAAAAAGCTTGACGGTAAGTCTATGATTTATGGTGGAAATTCGTTCGAAATAAATGATTCCAAATAAACTATTGATCCACTTAGGATTGTTTATGGAGCAATATTAGGCTATATTAGCCTTAGAAAACACATAAAATCCCCAAAAAAGATTCCTTCAAAATCAGCCCAAAATTGAAAAAAAGCCTGATGGTTAGTCCATGGTTTATGGTCGAAGTTGGTCCGAAATAAAGGATTCCAAATAAACGATTGATCAACTATGGATTGTTTATGGAACAATATTAGGCTTTGGTAGCCTTAGAAAACACATAAAATCACCAAAAAAGATTCCTTCAAAATCAGCAAAAATTGGAAAAAAGCCTGATGGTTAGTCCATGGTTTATGGTCAAAGTTGGTCCGAGATAAGTGATTCCAAATAAACGATTGATCAACTCAGGATTGTCTATGGAGCAATATTAGGCTATGATAGCCTTAGAAAACACATAAAATCCCCAAAAAACATTCCTTCGAAATCAGCAAAAATTGGAAAACAAAGCCTGATGGTTATTTCATGGTTTATGGTCGAAATTGGTTCAAAATAAATGAATCCAAATAAACTATTGACCCACTCAGGTTTGTTTGTGGAGCAATATTAGGCTATGATGGCCTTAGAAAACACATAAAATCAGAAAAAAAATTTTCCTTCAAAATCAGCCTGAAATTGGAAAAAAGCCTGATGGTCCATGGTTTAATGTCAAAATTTGTCCAAAATAAATGATTCCAAATAAACTATTGATCCAATCAGGATTGTTTTTTGGGCAATATTAGGCAATGATAGCTTTAAAAAACACATAAAATCCCGCAAAAAATATTCCTTCAAAATCAGCCCAAAATTGGAAAAAAGCCTGATGGTTAGTCCATGGTTTATGGTCGAAGTTGGTCCAAAATAAATGATTCCAAATAAACTATTTATTCACTCAGGATTGTCTATGGAGCAATATTAGGCTATGATAGCCTTAGAAAACACATAAAATCTCCAAAAAAGATTCTTTCAAAATCAGCAAAAATTGGAAAAAAGGCCTGATGGTTAGTCCATGGTTTATGGTTGAAATTGGTTCAAAATAAATGATTTCAAAAAAACTATTGACCCACTCAGGTTTGTTTATGGAGTAATATTAGGCTATGATGGCTTTAGAAAACACATAAAATCAGAAAAAAATTTTCCTTCAAAATCAGCCCAAAATTGGAAAATAGCCTGATGGTTAGTCCATAATTTATGGTCGAAATTGGTTCGATAATAAATGATTTCAAATAAACTATTGATCCACTCAGGTTTGTTTATGGAGCAATATTAGTCTATGATAGCCTTAGAAAACACATAAAATCCCCAAAAAAGATTCCTTCAAACTTAGCGAAAAATTAGAAAAAAGCCTGATGGTTAGTCCATGGTTTATGGTCGAAATTGGTTCGATAATAAATGACTCCAAATAAACTATTGATCCACTCAGGATTATTTATGGAGCAATATTAGGTTATGATAATCTTAGAAAACACATAAAATCCCCAAAAAAGGTTCCTTGAAAGTCAGCTTGAAATTTGAAAAAAAGCCTGATGGTTAGTGCATGGTTTATGGTCAAAATTGGTCCGAAATAAATGATTCCAAATAAACTATTGATCCAATCAGGATTGTTTTTGGGGCAATATTAGGCAATGATAGCTTTAAAAAACACATAAAATCCCGCAAAAAATATTCCTTCAAAATCAGCCCAAAATTGGAAAAAAGCCTGATGGTTAGTCCATGGTTTATGGTCGAAGTTGGTCCGAATTAAATGATTCCAAATAAACTATTCATCCACTCAGGATTGTTTATGGAGTAATATTAGGCTATGATAGCCTTAGATAACACATAAAATCCCCAAAAGAGATTCCTTCAAAATTAGCCCAAAATTGGAAAAAAGCCTGATGGTTAGTCAATGGTTTATGATAAAAATTGGTCCAAAATAAATGATTCCAAATAAACTATTTATTCACTAAGGATTGTCTATGGAGCAATATTAGGCTAGATAGCCTTAGAAAACACATAAAATCTCCAAAAAAAAGATTCTTTCAAAATCAGCAAAAATTGGAAAAAAGGCCTGATGGTTAGTCCATGGTTTATGGTTGAAATTGGTTCAAAATAAATGATTCCAAATAAACTATTGACCCACTCCGGTTTGTTTATGGAGTAATATTAGGCTAGGATGGCCTTAGAAAACACATAAAATCAGAAAAAAATTTTCCTTCAAAATCAGCCCAAAATTGGAAAATAGCTTGATGGTTAGTCCATAATTTATGGTCGAAATTGGTTCGATAATAAATGATTTCAAATAAACTATTGATCCACTCAGGTTTGTTTATGGAGCAATATTAGGCTATGATAGCCTTAGAAAACACATAAAATCCCCAAAAAAGATTCCTTCAAAATCAGCGAAAAATTGGAAAAAAGCCTGATGGTTAGTCCATGGTTTATGGTTGAAATTGGTTCGATAATAAATGATTCCAAATAAACTATTGATCCACTCAGGATTATTTATGGAGCAATATTAGGTTATGATAATCTTAGAAAACACATAAAATCCCCAAAAAAGGTTCCTTGAAAGTCAGCTTGAAATTTGAAAAAAGCCTGATGGTTAGTCCATGGTTTATGGTCAAAATTGGTCCGAAATAAATGATTTCAAATAAACTATTGATCCACTCAGGATTGTTTATGGAGCAATATTAGGCTATGATAGCCTTAGAAAACCCATAAAGTCCCCAAAAAAGATTCGTCCAAAGTCAGCCAAAAATTGGTAAAAAGCCTGATGGTTAGTCTATGATTTATGGTCAAAATTCGTTCAAAATAAATGATTCCAAATAAACTATTGATCCACTCAGGATTGTTTATGGAGCAATATTAGGCTATGATAGCCTTAGAAAACACATAAAATCCCCAAAAAAGATTCCTTCAAAATCAGCCCAAAAATGAAAAAAAGCCTGATGGTTAGTCCATGGTTTATGGTCAAAGTTGGTCCGAGATAAATCTTTCCAAATAAGCTATTGATCCACTTAGGATTGTTTATGGGGTAATATTAGGCTAGGATAACCTTAGAAAACACATAAAATCCCCAAAAAATATTTCTTCAAAATCAGCCAAAAATGAAAAAAAGCCTGATGGTTAGTCCATGGTTTATGGTCAAAGTTGGTCCGAGATAAATCTTTCCAAATAAGCTATTGATCCACTTAGGATTGTTTATGGGGTAATATTAGGCTATGATAACCTTAGAAAATACATAAAATCCGGCAAAAAATATTCCTTTAAGATCAGCCCAAAAACGGAAAAAAGCCTGATGGTTAGTCCATGGTTTATGGTTGAAGTTGGTCCGAGATAAATGATTCCAAATAAACGATTGATCAACTCAGGATTGTTTATGGAGCAATATTAGGCTATGATGGCCTTAGAAAACACATAAAATCAGAAAAAAGATTTTCCTTCAAAATCAGCCCGAAATTGGAAAAAAGCCTGATGGTCCATGGTTTAATGTCAAAATTTGTCCAAAATAAATGATTCCAAATAAACTATTGATCCAATCAGGATTGTTTTTGGGGCAATATTAGGCTATGATAGCTTTAAAAAACACATAAAATCCCGCAAAAATAATCCTTCAAAATCAGCCCAAAAATGGAAAAAAGCCTGATGGTTAGTCCATGGTTTATGGTCAAAGTTGGTCCGAGATAAATGATTCCAAATAAACGATTGATCAACTCAGGATTGTCTATGGAGCAATATTAGGCTATGATAGCCTTAGAAAACACATAAAATCTCCAAAAAAGATTCTTTCAAAATCAGCAAAAATTGGAAAAAAGGCCTGATGGTTAGTCCATGGTTTATGGTTGAAATTGGTTCAAAATAAATGATTCCAAATAAACTATTGACCCACTCAGGTTTGTTTATGGAGTAATATTAGGCTATGATGGCCTTAGAAAACACATAAAATCCTGCAAAAAATATTCCTTCCAAATCAGCCCGAAATTGGAAAAAAGCCTGATGGTCCATAGTTTAATGTCAAAATTTGTCCAAAATAAATGATTCAAAATAAACTATTGATCCAATCAGGATTGTTTTTGGGGCAATATTAGGCTATGATAGCTTTAAAAAACACATAAAATCCCGCAAAAAATATTCCTTCAAAATCAGCCCAAAAATGAAAAAAAGCCTGATGGTTAGTCCATGGTTTATGGTCAAAGTTAGTCAGAGATAAATCTTTCCAAATAACCTATTGATCCACTTAGGATTGTTTATGGGGTAATATTAGGCTATGATAGCCTAAGAAAACACATAAAATCTCCAAAAGAAGTTCTTTCAAAATCAGCAAAAATTGGAAAAAAGGCCTGATGGTTAGTCCATGGTTTATGGTTGAAATTTGTTCAAAATAAATGATTCCAAATAAACTATTGACCCACTCAGGTTTGTTTATGGAGTAATATTAGGCTATGATGGCCTTAGAAAACACATAAAATCAGAAAAAAATTTTCCTTCAAAATCAGCCCAAAATTGAAAAAAAGCCTGATGGTTAGTCAATGGTTTATAGTAATAATTGGTCCAAAATAAATGATTCCAAATAAACTATTTATTCACTCAGGATTGTTTTTGGGGCAATATTAGGCTATGATAGCTTTAAAAAACACATAAAATCCCGCAAAAAATATTCCTTTTAAATCATCCCAAAAATGGAAAAAAGCCTGATGGTTAGTCCATGGTTTTTAGTCGAAGATGGTCTGAAATAAATGATTCCAAATAAACTATTGATCCACTCAGGATTGCTTATGGTTTAATATTAGGCTATGATAGCCTTAGAAAACACATAAAATCCCCAAAAAATATTCTTTCAAAATCAGCCCAAAAATGGAAAAAAGCCTGATGGTTAGTCAATGGTTTATGGTCATAATTGGTCTAAAATAAATGATTCCAAATAAACTATTTATTCACTCAGGATTGTTTATGGAGCAATATTTGGCTATGATAGCCTTAGAAAACACATAAAATCCCCAAAAAAGATTCCTCCAAAGTCAGCCCAAAATTGGAAAAAAGCCTGATGGTTAGTTTATGATTTATGGTCGAAATTCGTTCAAATAAATGATTCCAAATAAACTATTGATCCACTCAGGATTGTTTATGCAGCAATATTAGGCTATGCTAGCCTTAGAAAACACATAAAATCCCCAAAAAAGATTCTTTCAAAATCAGCCCAAAATTGAAAAAAAGCCTGATGGTTAGTCCATGGTTTATGGTCGAAGTTGGTCCGAAATAAATGATTCCAAATAAACGATTGATCAACTCAGGATTGTTTATGGAGCAATATTAGGCTATGCTAGCCTTAGAAAACACATAAAATCCCCAAAAAAGATTCCTTCAAAATCAGCAAAAATTGAAAAAAAAGCCTGATGGTTAGTCCATGGTTTATGGTCGAAATTCGTCGAAAATAAATGATTCCAAATAAACTATTTATTCACTCAGGATTGTTTATGGAGCAATATTTGGCTATGATAGCCTTAGAAAACACATAAAATCAGAAAAAAAATTTTCCTTCAAAATCAGCCCGAAATTGGGAAAAAGCCTGATGATCCATGGTTTCATGTCAAAATTTGTCCAAAATAAATTATTCCAAATAAACTATTGATCCAATCAGGATTGTTTTTGAGACAATATTAGGCTATGATAAATTTAAAAAACACATAAAATCCCGCAAAAAATATTCCTTCAAAATCAGCCCGAAATTTGAAAAAAGCCTGATGGTTAGTCCATGGTTTATGGTCAAAAATGGTCCGAAATAAATGATTCCAAATAAACTATTGATCCACTCAGGATTGTTTATGGAGCAATATTAGGCTATGATAGCCTTAAAAAACACATAAAATCCCAAAAAAAGATTCCTTCAAAATCAGCAAAAATTGGAAAAATGCCTGATGGTTAGTCCATGGTTTATGGTCAAAATTGGTTCGATATAAATGATTCCAAATAAACTATTGACCCAGTCAGGTTTGTTTATGGAGCAATATCAGGCTATGATGGCCTTAGAAAACACATAAAATCCCCAAAAAAGACTCCTTCAAAATCAGCCCTAAATTGAAAAAAAGCCTGATGGTTAGTCCATGGTTTATGGTCGAAGTTGGTCCGAAATAAATGATTCCAAATAAACGATTGATCAACTATGGATTGTTTATGGAACAATATTTGGCTATGATAGCCTTAGAAAACACATAAAATCAGAAAAAAAATTTTCCTTCAAAATCAGCCCGAAATCGAAAAAAGCCTGATGGTCCATGGTTTAATGTCAAAATTTGTCCAAAATTAATGATTCCAAATATACTATTGATCCAATCAGGATTGTTTTTTGGGCAATATTAGGCTATGATAGCCTTAGAAAACACATAAAATCCCGCAAAAAATATTCCTTCAAAATCAGCCCAAAATTGGAAAAAAGCCTGATGGTTAGTCCATGGTTTATGGTTAAAATTGGTCCGAAATAAATGATTTCAAATAAACTATTGATCCACTCAGGATTGTTTATGGAGTAATATTAGGCTATGATAGGCTTAGAAAAGACATAAAATCCCCAAAAAATATTCCTTCAAAATCAGCCAAAAATTGGAAAAAAGCCTGATGGTTAGTCCATGGTTTATGGTCAAAATTGGTCCAAAATAAATGATTCCAAATAAACTATTTATTCACTCAGGATTGTTTATGGAGCAATATTTGGCTATGATAGCCTTAGAAAACACATAAAATCCCCAAAAAAGATTCCTCCAAAGTCAGCCCAAAATTGAAAAAAAGCATGATGGTTAGTCCATGGTTTATGGTCAAAATTGGTCCGAAATAAATGATTTCAAATAGACTATTGATCCACTCAGGATTGTTTATGGAGCAATATTAGGCTATGATAGCCTTAGAAAACACATAAAATCCCCAAAAAAGGTTCCTTCAAAGTCAGCCCAGAATTTGAAAAAAGCCTGATGGTTTATGGTCGAAATTGGTTCGAAATAAATGATTCCAAATAAACTATTGATCCACTCAGGATTGTTTATGGAGCAATATCAGGCTATGATAGCTTTAGAAAACACATAAAATCCCCAAAAAAGATTCCTTCAAAATCAGCCCAAAATTGGAAAAAAGCCTGATGGTTTATGGTCGAAATTGGTTCGAAATAAATGATTCCAAATAAACTATTGATCCACTCAGGTTTGTTTATGGAGCAATATTAGGCTAAGAGGGCCTTAGAAAACACATAAAATCCCCAAAAAAGGTTCCTTGAAAGTCAGCTTGAAATTTGAAAAAAGCCTGATGGTTAGTCCATGGTTTATGGTCAAAATTGGTCCGAAATAAATGATTTCAAATAAACTATTGATCCACTCAGGATTGTTTATGGAGCAATATTAGGCTATGATAGCCTTAGAAAACCCATAAAGTCCCCAAAAAAGATTCGTCCAAAGTCAGCCAAAAATTGGTAAAAAGCCTGATGGTTAGTCTATGATTTATGGTCAAAATTCGTTCAAAATAAATGATTCCAAATAAACTATTGATCCACTCAGGATTGTTTATGGAGCAATATTAGGCTATGATAGCCTTAGAAAACACATAAAATCCCCAAAAAAGATTCCTTCAAAATCAGCCCAAAAATGAAAAAAAGCCTGATGGTTAGTCCATGGTTTATGGTCAAAGTTGGTCCGAGATAAATCTTTCCAAATAAGCTATTGATCCACTTAGGATTGTTTATGGGGTAATATTAGGCTAGGATAACCTTAGAAAACACATAAAATCCCCAAAAAATATTTCTTCAAAATCAGCCAAAAATGAAAAAAAGCCTGATGGTTAGTCCATGGTTTATGGTCAAAGTTGGTCCGAGATAAATCTTTCCAAATAAGCTATTGATCCACTTAGGATTGTTTATGGGGTAATATTAGGCTATGATAACCTTAGAAAATACATAAAATCCGGCAAAAAATATTCCTTTAAGATCAGCCCAAAAACGGAAAAAAGCCTGATGGTTAGTCCATGGTTTATGGTTGAAGTTGGTCCGAGATAAATGATTCCAAATAAACGATTGATCAACTCAGGATTGTTTATGGAGCAATATTAGGCTATGATGGCCTTAGAAAACACATAAAATCAGAAAAAAGATTTTCCTTCAAAATCAGCCCGAAATTGGAAAAAAGCCTGATGGTCCATGGTTTAATGTCAAAATTTGTCCAAAATAAATGATTCCAAATAAACTATTGATCCAATCAGGATTGTTTTTGGGGCAATATTAGGCTATGATAGCTTTAAAAAACACATAAAATCCCGCAAAAATAATCCTTCAAAATCAGCCCAAAAATGGAAAAAAGCCTGATGGTTAGTCCATGGTTTATGGTCAAAGTTGGTCCGAGATAAATGATTCCAAATAAACGATTGATCAACTCAGGATTGTCTATGGAGCAATATTAGGCTATGATAGCCTTAGAAAACACATAAAATCTCCAAAAAAGATTCTTTCAAAATCAGCAAAAATTGGAAAAAAGGCCTGATGGTTAGTCCATGGTTTATGGTTGAAATTGGTTCAAAATAAATGATTCCAAATAAACTATTGACCCACTCAGGTTTGTTTATGGAGTAATATTAGGCTATGATGGCCTTAGAAAACACATAAAATCCTGCAAAAAATATTCCTTCCAAATCAGCCCGAAATTGGAAAAAAGCCTGATGGTCCATAGTTTAATGTCAAAATTTGTCCAAAATAAATGATTCAAAATAAACTATTGATCCAATCAGGATTGTTTTTGGGGCAATATTAGGCTATGATAGCTTTAAAAAACACATAAAATCCCGCAAAAAATATTCCTTCAAAATCAGCCCAAAAATGAAAAAAAGCCTGATGGTTAGTCCATGGTTTATGGTCAAAGTTAGTCAGAGATAAATCTTTCCAAATAACCTATTGATCCACTTAGGATTGTTTATGGGGTAATATTAGGCTATGATAGCCTAAGAAAACACATAAAATCTCCAAAAGAAGTTCTTTCAAAATCAGCAAAAATTGGAAAAAAGGCCTGATGGTTAGTCCATGGTTTATGGTTGAAATTTGTTCAAAATAAATGATTCCAAATAAACTATTGACCCACTCAGGTTTGTTTATGGAGTAATATTAGGCTATGATGGCCTTAGAAAACACATAAAATCAGAAAAAAATTTTCCTTCAAAATCAGCCCAAAATTGAAAAAAAGCCTGATGGTTAGTCAATGGTTTATAGTAATAATTGGTCCAAAATAAATGATTCCAAATAAACTATTTATTCACTCAGGATTGTTTTTGGGGCAATATTAGGCTATGATAGCTTTAAAAAACACATAAAATCCCGCAAAAAATATTCCTTTTAAATCATCCCAAAAATGGAAAAAAGCCTGATGGTTAGTCCATGGTTTTTAGTCGAAGATGGTCTGAAATAAATGATTCCAAATAAACTATTGATCCACTCAGGATTGCTTATGGTTTAATATTAGGCTATGATAGCCTTAGAAAACACATAAAATCCCCAAAAAATATTCTTTCAAAATCAGCCCAAAAATGGAAAAAAGCCTGATGGTTAGTCAATGGTTTATGGTCATAATTGGTCTAAAATAAATGATTCCAAATAAACTATTTATTCACTCAGGATTGTTTATGGAGCAATATTTGGCTATGATAGCCTTAGAAAACACATAAAATCCCCAAAAAAGATTCCTCCAAAGTCAGCCCAAAATTGGAAAAAAGCCTGATGGTTAGTTTATGATTTATGGTCGAAATTCGTTCAAATAAATGATTCCAAATAAACTATTGATCCACTCAGGATTGTTTATGCAGCAATATTAGGCTATGCTAGCCTTAGAAAACACATAAAATCCCCAAAAAAGATTCTTTCAAAATCAGCCCAAAATTGAAAAAAAGCCTGATGGTTAGTCCATGGTTTATGGTCGAAGTTGGTCCGAAATAAATGATTCCAAATAAACGATTGATCAACTCAGGATTGTTTATGGAGCAATATTAGGCTATGCTAGCCTTAGAAAACACATAAAATCCCCAAAAAAGATTCCTTCAAAATCAGCAAAAATTGAAAAAAAAGCCTGATGGTTAGTCCATGGTTTATGGTCGAAATTCGTCGAAAATAAATGATTCCAAATAAACTATTTATTCACTCAGGATTGTTTATGGAGCAATATTTGGCTATGATAGCCTTAGAAAACACATAAAATCAGAAAAAAAATTTTCCTTCAAAATCAGCCCGAAATTGGGAAAAAGCCTGATGATCCATGGTTTCATGTCAAAATTTGTCCAAAATAAATTATTCCAAATAAACTATTGATCCAATCAGGATTGTTTTTGAGACAATATTAGGCTATGATAAATTTAAAAAACACATAAAATCCCGCAAAAAATATTCCTTCAAAATCAGCCCGAAATTTGAAAAAAGCCTGATGGTTAGTCCATGGTTTATGGTCAAAAATGGTCCGAAATAAATGATTCCAAATAAACTATTGATCCACTCAGGATTGTTTATGGAGCAATATTAGGCTATGATAGCCTTAAAAAACACATAAAATCCCAAAAAAAGATTCCTTCAAAATCAGCAAAAATTGGAAAAATGCCTGATGGTTAGTCCATGGTTTATGGTCAAAATTGGTTCGATATAAATGATTCCAAATAAACTATTGACCCAGTCAGGTTTGTTTATGGAGCAATATCAGGCTATGATGGCCTTAGAAAACACATAAAATCCCCAAAAAAGACTCCTTCAAAATCAGCCCTAAATTGAAAAAAAGCCTGATGGTTAGTCCATGGTTTATGGTCGAAGTTGGTCCGAAATAAATGATTCCAAATAAACGATTGATCAACTATGGATTGTTTATGGAACAATATTTGGCTATGATAGCCTTAGAAAACACATAAAATCAGAAAAAAAATTTTCCTTCAAAATCAGCCCGAAATCGAAAAAAGCCTGATGGTCCATGGTTTAATGTCAAAATTTGTCCAAAATTAATGATTCCAAATATACTATTGATCCAATCAGGATTGTTTTTTGGGCAATATTAGGCTATGATAGCCTTAGAAAACACATAAAATCCCGCAAAAAATATTCCTTCAAAATCAGCCCAAAATTGGAAAAAAGCCTGATGGTTAGTCCATGGTTTATGGTTAAAATTGGTCCGAAATAAATGATTTCAAATAAACTATTGATCCACTCAGGATTGTTTATGGAGTAATATTAGGCTATGATAGGCTTAGAAAAGACATAAAATCCCCAAAAAATATTCCTTCAAAATCAGCCAAAAATTGGAAAAAAGCCTGATGGTTAGTCCATGGTTTATGGTCAAAATTGGTCCAAAATAAATGATTCCAAATAAACTATTTATTCACTCAGGATTGTTTATGGAGCAATATTTGGCTATGATAGCCTTAGAAAACACATAAAATCCCCAAAAAAGATTCCTCCAAAGTCAGCCCAAAATTGAAAAAAAGCATGATGGTTAGTCCATGGTTTATGGTCAAAATTGGTCCGAAATAAATGATTTCAAATAGACTATTGATCCACTCAGGATTGTTTATGGAGCAATATTAGGCTATGATAGCCTTAGAAAACACATAAAATCCCCAAAAAAGGTTCCTTCAAAGTCAGCCCAGAATTTGAAAAAAGCCTGATGGTTTATGGTCGAAATTGGTTCGAAATAAATGATTCCAAATAAACTATTGATCCACTCAGGATTGTTTATGGAGCAATATCAGGCTATGATAGCTTTAGAAAACACATAAAATCCCCAAAAAAGATTCCTTCAAAATCAGCCCAAAATTGGAAAAAAGCCTGATGGTTTATGGTCGAAATTGGTTCGAAATAAATGATTCCAAATAAACTATTGATCCACTCAGGTTTGTTTATGGAGCAATATTAGGCTAAGAGGGCCTTAGAAAACACATAAAATCCCGCAAAAAATATTCCTTCAAAATCAGCCCGAAATTGGAAAAAAGCCTGATGGTCCATGGTTTAATGTCAAAAATCTGTCCAAAATTAATGATTCCAAATATACTATTGATCCAATCAGGATTGTTTTTGGGGCAATATTAGGCTATGATAGCTTTGAAAAACACATAAAATCCTGCAAAAAATATTCCTACAAAATCAGCCCTAAATTGGAAAAAACCCTGATGGTTAGCCCATGGTTTATGGTTAAAATTGGTCCAAAATAAATGATTTCAAATAAACTATTGATCCACTCAGGATTGTTTATGAAGTAATATTAGGCTATGATAGGCTTAGAAAAGACATAAAATCCCCAAAAAATATTCCTTCAAAATCAGCCAAAAATTGGAAAAAAGCCTGATGGTTAGTCCATGGTTTATGGTCAAAATTGGTCCAAAATAAATGATTCCAAATAAACTATTTATTCACTCAGGATTGTTTATGGAGCAATATTTGGCTATGATAGCCTTAGAAAACACATAAAATCCCCAAAAAAGATTCCTCCAAAGTCAGCCCAAAATTGAAAAAAAGCATGATGGTTAGTCCATGGTTTATGGTCAAAATTGGTCCGAAATAAATGATTTCAAATAAACTATTGATCCACTCAGGATTGTTTATGGAGCAATATTAGGCTATGATAGCCTTAGAAAACACATAAAATCCCCAAAAAAGGTTCCTTCAAAGTCAGCCCAAAATTTGAAAAAAGCCTGATGGTTTCTGGTCGAAATTGGTTCGAAATAAATGATTCCAAATAAACTATTGATCCACTCAGGATTGTTTATGGAGCAATATCAGGCTATGATAGCTTTAGAAAACACATAAAATCCCCTAAAAAGATTCCTTCAAAATCAGCCCAAAATTGGAAAAAAGCCTGATGGTTTATGGTCGAAATTGGTTCGAAATAAATGATTCCAAATAAACTATTGATCCACTCAGGATTGTTTTTGGAGCAATATTAGGCTATGATAGTCTCGGAATATCACCAGGAAAATGTAGAAAATCACAAAAAATACTACCTTCCGAAAAATTTGAAAAAAGCCTTATAGTTAGCCTTTGGTTTATGTTCAAAATTGGTCTGAAATAAATGGTTCAAAATAGGCATACGATCCCCTCAAGACTGTTTAGGGGCTATGATATTACCAGAAATCGTATAAAATTAACAAAACATTTTTCTTCGGAATAAGTCAAAATTTGGAAAAGGCTGATGGGATGGGATTGGAAGGGGTGAGACATAGTTTTTGGTCAAAATTTATCCTGATTAGATGGTTCTTAATAGGCTTATAATCCCCTCAGAACTGTTCAAAGTCCAATATAAGGCTATAATAGCAACAAAAAAGGTATTAAATCATCCAAAATATTTTCTTCAAAATCAGCCAAAAATGGGGAAAAAGCCTGATGATTAGTTTACGGGTTTTGGTCAAAATTAGTTAAAAATAAATTTTCAAAATGGCTTGTAATCCCCTAGAGCTGTTTAGGGGCCAATAAACGGGCTATAAAGTTATCTAAAAACGCATTATATCACCAATAGAATTTCCTTCAAATTTGGCAAAAATGGGAAAAATGCTTAAGATGGCTTAAGGTGCTAAAACCCTCCAATGTTCTGACTGTATCCCCTCACACTGATCACCCTCCTATATACTGATGGTATACCGCCACATTACTGAACATCCTCCACAGTACTGAATAAATGTCCCCTCAGTGTTGAAAAAGGACAGACGTGACGTGAATCAGAATAGATCTTCTCAGCACTGCAACCTCAATGGCTTCATAGTTATGGCAACATGATGATATTTTGGCGTGGGATAACAGATACATCCTACATAGAGTCTGAAAGATATGCAGGTAATGGTATTCATTGAAAATCGTAAGCAAGCATTCATCCTAAATCTTAATTATGCAGGGATGAATTATAATAAATAATGAATATATGACATCGAATAAGCGGATGAAGTTTTAGGGATTTCTGGCCTATCTTATTGTTTTTTTGTGAATAGCTCTAATGATACAATTTCGTCTTATCGATCAGATTTCATTTCAGGGGGTTCCGGTTATGAGAATTCAAAGAGTAGACAGAGTAGAAACATTGCTAGTCCCAAAATGGAGGAGTGGAAAAAGAAGGAAGAGTGGGGTCTGTAGAGGTCCAATACATATTCTACCCTTTGGTACATAGCAGACGTAAGGTATTCAAGTACTGTGAAGGGTGTTAATGTCCAGAGTGCTTAACATAGCATAGCCAATCTGGTAAACTATATATTACCCTATTCAGACTTTATCATTCAGATAATGAATATCATGTATATGACATGTAATATATATTTTACTGTGGAGGATATTCCGTACTATGGAGAGATACCATGAGTACTGTGGAGGATGCTATAAGTACTGTTGAGGATATTCAGAACTGTGGAGGGATACCATGAGACATGAGTACTGTGGAGGATACCATGAGTACTGTGGAGGATATTCTGCACTGTGGAGGGATACTATGAGTACTTTGGAGGATACCATGAGTAGTATGGAGGATACCATGAGAACTGTGGAGGATATTCAGTACTAAAGAGGGAAAGTATTAGCAATTTGGGTATTACCTCCTTTGGTTTCCCTCCAGCATACCGAGTTCCCTTTACAGTACTAATTGTATCCCCTACAGTAGTATCGTCCATAATACTAATCGTATCCCTCCACAGTACTACGCAGACGTTGCTAGGGTGGTACTGTTAATCCCCCCACGATAGTTTAAGATAGCTCCCACACGTGCCAAACACCCCATTAAACTCTTAGCCTCAGCACTCTCAGCCTCAAAAAGCAATCTTGAAACAGAAAACAAGGACTTACTTGATTTTCCCATTTTGAAACCTTGTCAGGCCTAAAAGGAAACGATACAGGTTATCATTGTACAGATCGGTTGGGTTTCATTCAACCTCGCATTCCCCCGTGTCGTCCTGAATCAACCAAAGACACTGAATAGTCGAAGACAACCGTTTGTGGTATAGCGGGTCCTTCATTAAATCATGCAGATATATTTGAATTCGTGGCTTTTTCATATTCTAAAAAAGACAGAGAAGAGAATTCGTGGTTATTTTGTATTCCAGAAGAAATAGGAAAAGACAGTTTCTGATTGTTGGCAACTGACAAGGTTTGTCATTGAGGGAGTATAGGAATTCGCTACCGTGTAAAAACATGCTACCACATAAGCAGAGAAACCACTCAGCCGAATCTCTTGACGACGAGATCGAAGATTTATTGAAAATGGGTAAGTTCATGTCTCGTCTTCCTTTCCCGTATTCGTCTGTACATCAGAATTCATTAGTTGATAAACCAACTGCATCCGTGGTCACGCGTGATTTTCGAGCAAGGCGTTATTTGCCCTTTTCTCGCGTGAAATCGTGAATCTGGATAAATTCCGGCGTGAAATAGATGATATGTTTTGAGTTCTCTTGAAGAACTCCGTGAATTATAGATTGTCTTCGCTCAAAATTATCTTAATCCTTTATAAAAAAATATTTTGTTCCTCTATTATACATTTTCAAGCAATGTCTTTCCCACTGTCTAAAGCGGTATTCAAAAATAGAGATGAATGGTCTCCTTTCCCCTGAGAAAAATCGTTTTCCACAATGCGTGGAATCGATATTTATAGCTGCGTGATTTAACGATATTTTTGGCGTGAAAGCGTGAATCGATGCAAATCATACATTATATAGCTACTATCATGGATTGTAATTTGGTTATAGTGCAGTGATGAATTGACAAATGTTTAGTAATTATATTTTAAGTCTTAGGTCGGTACAACACTTAAGGGTGGCAAGAGGAAAATCAGAGACATAGCGAAATGAAATAATTACTAGAGATGTGCGCCTGATACTCATCAGAGAAATACGTTAGAAAAGTCTTTCGTCGGTACAATACTTGAGGGTGGCGTGGGAAATCAGAAACATAGCGAAATACGATAACTAATAAAGTTTTGCATCTGATACTGTTCTGACGCACTACTCTGATGAGTGCAAGATGCAAAGCTTTAGTTGTTATCATATTTCGCTGTGTTACCTATTTTCTTCACCATCATTAAGTTCTGTACCGATCAAATCTGTTCTGACGTACGGCTCTGATGAATGTACGTCAGAACGATACTTTATTACCGATTTTCCTCACCCTCCTCAAATTATGAGTGTGAACAGCCAAAAGAATCGAATGAAAACGGATAAAACCAAATACGGAGCGTTGTAAACTTAGCCTTAACCTGGCTCTTCCGTTTAAAACGAAACCTCTTTGATATTTCAGACATACGATGTGAAGATACCTCGACAACAAAACCAGTGAGAATCTCTCGAGCTTCGAGTTACTCCTCCCTGGACGATGAAATTAACGAGATACTGCAAGAAACCACAGTCCCAACTACAAATACCTCAAAAAACAAAAATGCAAACAAAATTGGATTGTCTGGTGAGAAGAAGAAACTCATATTATTATCGATGTTGTTTCTGATAAGAGACTCGGAGTTTGCACCTGGGTTAGCTGGTCCTCTTCTGCAGACTTTACTCACTAAAGATAAACTATTAAACTTATGCGACGATGAGTTCCGGCTTTGTTTAAATGCCTTATTATCGTGAATTTTGCTATCATCGTGAATTTTGTTATTATCGTGAATTTTGCTATCATCGTGAATTTCGTTATTATCGTGAATTTTGCTATCATCGTGAATTTTGTTATTATAGTGAATTTCGTTATCATCGTCAATTTTGTCATTATCGTGAATTTCCTTATCATCGTCAATTTTGGTAATCATCATGAATTTTGTTGTCATCATGCATTCTGTCATTATCGTGAATTTTGTTGTCATTATGCATTTTGTCATTATCCTAAATTTTTTGTCATTATGAATTTTGTCATTATCGTGAATTTTGTTTTCACCATGAATTGGGGTAATCATCGTGAATTTTGTTGTCATCGTGAATTTTGTTGTCATCATGAATTTCGTCATCATTTTGAAATTCCTAGAAACAGAAACAAGCACAGAATCACACATTAAAAAAGAGGGTGGTGCACTGATCTGAAACTAAGTTCATTAATCATGTAACATGCCTTTGACCCGAGGGGAGGAATAGTATAATTTAAATGCCTGTAATTATAACATCGTTTTGTATCATATTATATTATATTATGTAACATCATGGTGTATACAACGAGTAAGCTAGTTTTACCGCTAGGGCGTCAAAGCAACTACAATATTATACAATATCACATCATATTATTTGACATTATTCAACACTGACATATTAAGAGTATTCGAACGAGGACGAGAAAATAGTGGTTTATTGTCTCCCCCCTCCCTATGGCTCAATAGTTTGTTGAAAGTTTTTATCCCTACTCCAGTCTCCTGATTAAAAATTTTAAACTAAATGACGTGCCAAAGTAAAAACATTCGCTCGCATCATCAAAAGGGGTCAAATTTAGTTCGCTGTGGGAGCTTTGAAAAGTTTTACAGGTTTAGAAAGATGATTAGGCCGTTAAACAAAATTTCAAATAAAGAATCAATGTTCACTAAAATATTAGTCATAAACTGGGGATTTTTTACAAGTAATCCTGACAAATAATAGCTTAAACGAATGCAGGTAAGTTTGCAATTCAGAATTTTAATTCAAAGTCCGGGAATCCTTCGCAAAGTTGAGGGATGAAAGAAAATAACCTTTGCAAAGTTTGTAAAATTTGAAACTTTAATTCCTGATCCAAAAAATGAAATGGTATTTATTTGGTCAATGTCTGAATGAATGCTGTCCAAGATATTTTGACTAAAAGTCCGTTAAAATTTCCAGAAGTTCTGTTGCAAAATCGACTTATTTAAACTTTTTAATACTTTGCTCAAAATCTCAATCAATTATGCTAAGCCTCTCTTCCGTTTACATAGGTTTGCTTAGGCTACGGCATCTTAATACTCAAAAAATTATGAAATAACATCATTTTGAAACTTGTTTGTTACTGCAAATCATAAATGAAATCCAATTACAAGAATTATAAATGAAAATCCAAAGCCCAAAAGTCCCTCCAATTTGGAAACTTTTTACTGATGTATCCCCTTCGTTATATTAGTTTTTTAATGCATCGAAGGTCGCTGAAAATGTTAGCCTAAAATGAGTTGAAGACTTGATAATCACATTTTAATTTTTTATTTAATGAAAGCTAAGGTCCATTGCAGAAATATCGCTCCTGTATCATGTAAAGTGGCCTTAAATCGCTTTGTTAATCTGGGCCTAGTGTGAGCGCAGGACGTTTGGGTAGCCATTTCATCGTCCTCGTCCCAGTAGTTTTATTACTAAAGTGTAGATCCTTCAAAGTAATGAGACCTTCATTTAGGCCCAGTTACGAACAAGGGATAATCGAACGGGAGTGATTAAAGCTGGTTTACCATACCACTATGAATGCAGTGAAATATGAATTGTTCGCACACTAAAAACCCCGCATATAGGAGCTATGAGAACCTCTATATTTCAGCGTTAACCAAAAACGTATAATGGGCCTTTTACCAGACTTGCATAAGGTTGAGTGGTCTTAGGAGACGTTATTATTTTGCTTTCTAAATACAGACAAAATAGTTATAGAAAATTTAACTCTTTTGCTTTCTAAATACAGATAAAATAGTAATAGCAAATTTAACTCTTTTACTTTCTGAATGCAGATTAAATAGTAATAGCAAATTTAACTCTTTTGCTATCTGAATGCAGATAAGATAGAAATAGAAAATTCAACTCTTTTGCTTTCCAAATATAGATAAGATAGAGAAATCAAATGGAGCTCTTTTGCTTTTAAAATGGATTTCATATCTCACGAGAGCAGTTATCTGGAAAATTTCAAGAAAAACTTGTCTACAAAATACTGAAATTATAAGGTATAGATTCTGAAAAGAATTGGTTTCTTATATGTGGGTTTTTACTCTGATTTATCTCACAAATATCTGCCATGTGTCCCCTTCTCCAATTCTGTCACCTTCAAAGTTGTCGCATTCAAATCTGTTGGCATAAAGAATCTGGTTGAAGAGATTCCAATGCACTCTGTGTCGTATAAACATCAAATGATCTATGAGACGGTCATTTATTGCCAATGAAATACGTTGCTCTCTTGTCCTTCCCCACTTTCCAGTTGTCCCACCTCCATCTTGATTTTCCCAAGCATTGCAGTGCCTTGATAGAGTTATCGTCTTGCAGCCTTTCGAATGATTGACACGCTTATGGGCGTACATTTGATTTTGCAGTGAGCCAATCAACAACTGCACGACCACTTGCGTTTACTGAAGTCATTAAGTGAAGACTTACCTTTTTTGCAGGCAGTTTACACTTGATGCGAAACTGGGGGCTATCACCGAAAAGACCTGAATTTGCTAGCGCGCTTGGTTCTATCATGTAATTTCCACTAGCTGAAAATCCAGTCAGGTTCCGCCATCTTTGAAAGGGAAGTTTGAGGAATTGGCTCATGTCGCTCGTATTGGATTTGACTTCCAAGACTTGAGTCCATCCACCTGAAAGTATTTAATAAATATTAAAATAGTACTGATCAACGTCATCATCATTGTCTTTCTTTTTAAATCACACGGCTTGATGCCGGAAACTTCAAATAACTATCGGGTCACAACCAGTAGTCAAGCATAGATATTTCATCTCGCTTTGGTCCAGTCAGTCAGTTGAGCTCTTTACTCTGATCTGATACCGAAACAGTGCCTGATAATAGACAAAGTCCCAAGTGGGGCAGCTTTTTGGATACTGTGAATGGTTTTTTCACATCCGATAGCTCTGAGATGTTTTTCCAATGCAATGGGTAGACTACCCAGAGTACCAACATCAGTGGATACGACGGTTGCTGTTGTGTTCAATAACCTGCTTAGTTCTATTCGGAGATCTTGGTATTTTTGGTATCATTATCACGATCATTATCACGATCATCATCATCATCACGATCATCATCATTATCATCATCATCATCATTATCATCATCATTATCATCATCATCATCATCATCATCATCATCATCATCATCATCATCATTATCATCATCATCATCATCATCATCATCATCATCATCATCATCATCATCATCATCATCATCATCGTCACGATCATCATCATTATTATCACCACCAACATCATCATCATAATCGTTATCATCATTATCATCATCATCATCACCCTCATCATCATCACCACCATCATCATCATCATCATCATCATCATCATCATCATCATCATGAACATCATTATCATCATCATTATTACTAGCATCATCATCATCATCATCATCATCATCATCATCATCATCATCATCATCATCATCATCATCATCATCATCTTCATCATCATCATCATCATCCACATCATCATCATCATCATCATCATCATCATCATCATCATCAATCATCATCATCATCATCATCATGAACATCATTATCATCATCATTATTACTAGCATCATCATCATCATCATCATCATCATAGAAAAATTCGTACCTCGCTACTCTTCAATAAAGCATCCTTTAATTCTACTTTTCAATATCTTCAAATATGGTAGTAAAATATGGTGATAGAAAATGATTTTAGATATTCAGTTATTACCTCCAGTAGTTTTCATATCGCAATAGACTTTGATGGTGTTGTTTCTTGCTGAGCTCTCCCATACATTGTAATACCCTGAAGGGGCTGTAGCATCCATTTTCTTGACTTCCAAGCAGTTCAAACCTGAGTTCAAGACATGTGTTTCTTTTGAAAAGTTGACTGATCAAATACTACAATTCTCATTCTCCCTATATCCAGATTAGTTTTTACATGTCTACATACGTTTTAATGGATCATTTTCCAATTCCTTTAACTATCTCCAATTATGCAACTCTGCTCCTTGAGTGTCTGTTAATGCTTTGCGTTGTCTTAGAATTCGCGCAGGATCCTTGGATGTACATTAGGATGCAAAGTTGAAGTCATCCACAATCGCAGAACAAACTGGAATGTGATACATTTGCTTTATTGGAAAAGCTTATGTGAAAATGCAATATGCTGTATGTACAATTTACCTTTTCTGTAAAATACCATATTAGCTTGTATCCGAAATATACCTATGGTATGAATATGGACCATATTCATACCATAGGTATATCTCGGATACAAGCTAGACACAAATAGGAATTGAATACACAACGCATACCATACCTGAAGATTGACAAATGACTCCACTGTTATCATCACTGAAACATTTAGAACCCTCGGGGCAAGGATTTAGCGAGCAAGGGTCCTGGAAAAAGAAGATTTGAAACTCATAAAAAATAAAAAAAATATAATGATGCAATTCTCAATTTTTTGATTGTAACTTACGATAAACTTAACTCTTAAGATTCTGTATATTCATGATATAACAAGTCTAGAAGTACCAATACTACAATACAAAGTGCATGCAGTTTCCCTCCACAGCACTGATACTGAGCGGCATCCCTCCATAAAAATGATGGTATCCTTTCACAGTACTAGACATCCACAAAGAACTGATGGTATCCATCCACATAGTAATGATGGTATCACCTCACAGTGATGAACACCGTCCAATATACTAATGATATCGACTCATAGTATTTATGATAAAAGTAGGATTCTTCTACTACACCCTCAGCACTACTGAACACCAGCCACAGTACTGCACAGACCTTCCCAGGGTGTTTTTCAGAAGATTGGCTGAAAAGAATATGATTCTGAAGTCTACCGAAGACTGCTGGTATCTACCAAAAAAACAGATCGTCATGAAAAGAATACGAGTAGTTTACCTTGGCTCGAGTCTCGACTCCTTTAGCAAATCTGTCGTCTGCTGTTGTTTCACGAAATTTTTGAACTTGTTTGAAGAAGGACTTGAGCAAACTGCATTTGTTCTGTTTTATGGTGAAGAGAGTGCCGATGCATTTCTTCTTGTTCAGGCATTGCAGATTGCAAGAAATGACGCTGACTGCTTCCGTTCTCTCGAGTTTGGCATTTGAGATTCTTCTGGGGGGAATCAGTTGCCTGAGATAGGTCAAAGAGAAGAAGTGACAGGTTATTGGCACGATAGCGTGCAGAAAAATGTAGGTCATTACCAGGAACCATTTCTTTGGCGCCATTCCGTCGAGTTTAGCGTCTGCTTACACTGAAGGTACGGCTCAACTCTGCAAAGGAAGATTGGTTTCCAGATTTTGTATTGTAGTTCCTATTGTATGCTACGACCATTGAACGTGCTTTTTTATGAGGAACCCTTTTTTATAGAGAGACTAAACATCAAGATGCTTTGGCTGATAAGTCTAGAAGTTGCGTTTATTCTTCTCGAGAGTTAAGGAAATGCTAAATTTGATTAGATAGATGTTAGATTAAGAAACAACAAAAGGTGAATAATGATAGATTCACAAATTCCTACAATTCACAGGGTCATAGCCAAGGATCACTCTCCCCCAATTGAAGACAGTTCTTGTCTACACTCCAAAAACTTAATATGGCTCATTATGAATGCATAGAATGACGTAACGGTCAGCTCTTTTTAGTTTCTGACTACGTCCCTGACCCTTGGAGTGTTCCAGTTGTTATTATGACTGTCCATATACATTTGAATAGGTTTTTTGGATTCTGCTAACTTTTTTAGAATTCTGAAGATTTAACAACACCTGAGAGACTGCTGGGCCTAAAAAGGGTGTTCAACGTAAAAGACTCTTAAGTACGTTTCCGGACCTTGGTTCCTTATAGAAATGCGTGCAACGCCAAATAAGACGCACTGGTTTCTATATAAATATTTGCCTCATCACATCTTCAAGACATTTTCAATTTCTCAAGTAGTTCATTACATGAGTGAGCTATGCATCAAGAATAGAAGAATATTTTCAATTCAATCAGTGATTATCATCCTCTTCCCATTCAAAGCAATCAATAAAACAATGATTTCAAAGCCGATGAATAACTCAAAGGTATGTGAAATGATTGAAATGGCCAGCATATGACCAGCCCTCTCTCTTCCCGTAATTGATTTTGGAGGGAACAATAAAAAGAACGCTGAAAAGAAAATAGAGTCTCAGCTGTATAATTGTGAAAGCCAAATAAGAAAATCGATATCTTGCTTTCAATAAAGTAGCTCGCCTGGCCAAATAGTCTTTAAATAAGACAAGAACTTTTCTTTTTGACGGTAGGTGTCATTAGGAGAAATTCACTGTTTTCGCCGTGAAAAAAGGTATAAGGAATGGACCACGACCGAGGGAGGGGGTGGAGAGTTGTGAGGCTAGCATGTTCAACTCAATCACTCACATTCCGTTATGATATCGTACTGTTTTTCTTTACAAAACATTCAAAAAAGATTGGGGATATGAGAAACAACTTGAGCACACAAAAACAAAATCAGATATGGCGATGCAATTGACTACCAATGATAAAATACACGGTTGAGGACAATGGGAAAGAAAGAAAAGTCCATACATTGAGTTTAGCATGATAAAGAGGCTAGAGAATTACTATTTACGAAGATATTCCAGTGTGCCTTTCCTGGAACAAACATCGCATGGTACGTTAGACGCTCACCATTGAACATGGTGTGTTTACCCCATTTCCCCTCACGCCATTCTGAGCAGTGCTTTGACAGATAAGAATCATCATTACGAAGGGATCTGTACGAGCTACAGGCATCTGGTCTGTCATTTGAGATTCCAATCGTCCAATTACCAACGGCCACCCCATAGGAGCCTTTTTTGTCCTCAAATGGAGAGATTTCTGGGATTTTGGCAATTTGCATCGGAATCGAAATTATGTGCCATTGCCGATGATGTTTGAGTTTTTGAATGCACTCGGCTCTATCATGTAATTGCTGGTGTTAGCAGCAAAAAACCCAGTTAACGTGGTCCACTTCTTAAAAGGAGTGTTGATAAATTTTCCATGCTGTTTATATGGGACTTCAGGTTCAAAATCTCTGTCCATCTTCCTAGAAATCAAAATTGGTAAAGAGTTATTTGTCTAGCCCTTTGCTTCTTGATGTTGTTCTGGAACAGTATAAAGCAAAAATACATTTCTTTATCTAGATTCTAGATCATTTGACAAGCAGCCGATCTTATCCTGAGCTATATCATTTAGCGTTAGCTTTGACCAGTTAGAAAAAGTAAGGCAGGGTTTTTAGTGTTCATATAAAGTGTTATTTCGCTTTTTGTCTGGTGATGCATCATTTTTTCAACTCAGAGAAAATTTGCCTTAGTGATTATGAAGAAAGCTCCTTAAAAAACGGCTAGAACGGTTGCATGCCATAATCAAAGCAATAAAATAAGAAAAAGCTATTCGGTAAAAAAACCATCATCGGTGCAATTAGAATAATTTATATTTCAGAGGGATGGGGATGTGTTGCTCATTCACGTGGGGTTTTCATCAAAAACTTCTAAAAATGGCTATAATAATTCTGTCAAATCCTATATAAATGTGTATGAAAACTGATAATGAGCTTTCCTTAAAAATGGGTGTAAACATTCGACATAATTGTCATATATAAACATGAAATTAAATTTTTTACCCCTTTCATTCATAGTGTTTGGTATCATTAACGCAAATTTGTATAACAAGTAGGCGTAATGATAAAATCTTTGCAGAACAATCCCCATCTAGCACTAAGTCATGTACCCCAACTCCCTGACCCGAGGACGAGAAGCAGTAATTATATTCGTGAAAAACCTTCGTTGGTCGTCTTATCTCAATACACTCTGATCTTAGCAAAAAATTCGTTGAGCGTGTAGTACATTGATATAATGAGTAATTCAATAAATTTTTATAAATAAATCAATAATTGTACTAAGAATCGGAAAAAATTTATTGAATTACACTCTGATCTTGCTTTTCTTTGAAGAATCCAGCGCCATATCTCATGAAACTCCGATAATAAGTTTTTGTTTTTCTGTTTCAAATCCTGGCAGCTGAAATCTGAAACAAATAAGGAAGAAGCCTAAAAATTATAACCTAAGGGAAGTAAAAACCTTAGATATTCCAAAAGTCAATACCACCAAACATGGAATCAAATTCCTTAGTTACCTTGAACCCAAAATATGGAATTCACTTCCAGCAGATAACATAAAGATGCCATCGTCCGCCAATAATTTTAAAATGCTAGCGAAAACCTGGTTTTTCGACAACGTATGCTGCTGCTCTTTCTGTCAAAAATAATCTGTCATAGGAGTTGTCAGACTTGATGCAACTCTTTACGTTTTGTTGCCTTATGGTGGTTTAAATTAGTCATCCTTGTACTATGTAAATACTAACATTAAATAATTCATATTATTATTAAGGAATGCATCAGATTTATGGATCCTAATAGGAAAGTGATTTAGCACTGTAAACTAAAATGTGTTATTTTGAAACTCACAGAAGACAGTCCTGTTAAATTTTCAAGGAAGACACCTCAAATCTGCTGCCAGGTATTGACCGATACAGAACTTTTCTACATTATCTCATTTTTTCATAAGATCTCTCCAATGTCGATACTTTGCTTTATGCTGTAGCTACTGATCAGTAGTCATTTATCAATAGTTCCAAAACATTTTCTAAAACCCCTGAATTCAAATGTTGTTTCTGTTTATATCCC
The DNA here is from genome assembly GCA_963924455.1 of Pelagia noctiluca. Taxonomy (NCBI): domain Eukaryota; kingdom Metazoa; phylum Cnidaria; class Scyphozoa; order Semaeostomeae; family Pelagiidae; genus Pelagia; species Pelagia noctiluca. Next base: position 3,497,439 of record OZ004320.1, read on the forward strand.
CATATGTTAAAACTTATACAAAGGTTAAAAATTTCAGGACAAAATTTCTGCTATGCTTGATAGAATGGTGCGAAAAATATTTTGAGGGATATTAGACCGGAGAAGTTCCACTGGTGTTGACGTTGGCCTCATGTCGATCACGTACCGCTCATGTCGGATCGGGGAAAATCATGAAAATTAAATAAACGCGTGCTTTTCATCATTTTGTTATTATACCTATTCTATTCCACTTTCCAGTGTTTATAAGACAATTTCATCCCATCCAGGCGAGATTCACTTCTCAACAAATGAGACCTTACTCGACCAGGTTGAAACATTTCATATATAAACAGAAGAGATGATTGAATATACAAAGGTTTGTGTGGGAAGGCCAAATCTCAACTATCAGCTCAAGGGTTAGAGGTTGAGATGATTTAGCCAATATAAATAGGCCCTAATGTGTTGATGTTCCAATTTACTTACCGTTGAATTTCCAATTTGCGCCATCTTCTTCGTAATTGAAACACTCTGCATTTTTAGGACATTGGAGGAAAGAGCAAGGTTTTTAGGATGCCATAAAGTTACAATGTCAGAACTGAGAGCCCCTATAGAGATTATCTATATATGCATTTTTGTCTCCGCTCTTTCTACACATTATCTCTGGCCCTTCTGCTCATTATAGGTCTCCCGAAATAACAGAAATATAGCGAACAAAACAACTACCAATGTTTTGCTTATGATACTCATCTAAGTAGTACGTCAGAGCAGTCTTTGATCGATACAGAACTTTAGGATGGCGAGTAAAATCACAAACATAGGGAAACATCAGGATACTCATCAGAGTAAAAGTCAGCAACTGTAAAGAGCATCGATAGAACCAGAATTCTCTTTTGTAAAGCAAGTGCAGTGTAGTATTGCATTAGATGTTGATATGCGCTTAAGCCTCGATAGGCTGAGTCTGCTAGTGGCATACATGCTAACATGCCAAATTGTTAACTTGTCAGCTTCACTTCAACACATCAGCTCCACATCCTTGGACCTGATGTGTTGATGGTAGCACGAAAAAGAATCATCAGATAGGCATGTTGAAAATAACATTACTTGGCGTGGTGTCACGTAAATATTCTTGGTACGTTCACACGTGAAACCATAACAAACGAAATGGCACGTTAGCACATTTGGCACGTTGTCGAATTTGGCAGGCAAGGCATAGCAGAATCTTTTGGATTATAAGGTGGCACACTGGGTGACCCTCAGGTTGACTCCACCCTTAAAGTTAGGTGCACTCGAGAGCATTTTACAAGGGAACCCTCGGGGTGATCCACACTCCTCTAAGATTCTCTCTAGTGACTCACCGTTACTTGAAACCCGATCACTTTAGTAGACATGTCTTGTCTGGAAGTTTCAACTAATTTGCTGATTTCTTTGAAGAAGAACTTGAGGAGGATGCATTTATTCCGGCTGATGGTGAAGAGAGTGCCGATGCACGTCTTCTTGTTGACGCATTGCAGATTGCAAGAAATGACGCTGACTGCTTCTGTCAACTGTCAAGTTTGAGATTCTGCTGTGGGGAATCAGCTCGTTGTAGAATTTCATTGAGAAGAAATGGAAAGTCATAGGCTGCAAAGCGTGAAGGAGAACAAAAGTTGAAATCAGAAGGCTTCCGTACGCGATTTTGTGGATTTAAGAGAAATCTAACGGTATCCACAAGATGATGAAGCAAGTCAAATTGTTAACACCATCTCAAAACAAAGAAACCCAAAACCTACCAATTGAATTAAACTTTCTACAATGAATGAAACCTATTTAGCATAAAACACTTTGAATACAAATAGAAACAAAGCCCTAGCTATACTTGAAAATACTAAAAACATCGAAACCTTGATACATAACAAATTTAGCATACAATAAAACCTGAGGATGACACTACCCTTGAGGTTTATCCGTTTAAGTATCTCCAAGGGACTTAACTGGCATTCACTGAGCCCTCCCATCTGACCCTTCAGTGATTCGCCATTGGTAAATCCTGAATAGCTTGATAGGGGATTCCAGCCTAACACCATACTTGAAAATACATGAAGCCAAATAAATGCATATTGTAGAACCAACAGCACACCCCAGCGATACAAATACAATGGCAGGATTTATGCTCTACAACACGCAAACAAGTCAAGTTCAACATCTACAGCCCTTTCATTAGGCTTTTAGCTAAAAAGGTTCCAAGTCGGTACTACCAAAAAAGTTCCTTACAAAGCACAGAGAAAAGATCATCTGCCCCATTGATTAACCTAACCTTGAACTCAAATTGTTTCTGTTACCCTTCTCCAAAGAAAGGCTAAAAAAGTCTGCTTGTGGAATAATTTTACCCCTGTCTAGTGAATAATTTTACCTCTATCTAGGGCTAGCAGCAATGCAGATGATACAAATGAGACAATTACTGCCAAAAATGTTTTGAATTTGGTCGAGAAAGCACATCAAGCATTATCAAACATCGCTGAATGGTTGAGACTAAACCCAGTCCTAATCGTCAAAAACTGAATTTATGGTAATAGGATATCCACGCAAAACTAGCAATCCTGATTACCCTAATTCTAAACAATCCAGATGTAAAAAGGGTAAATAAAGCTAAATCGTTGGGGATCATAGTTGATGAAAACTTAGCCTGGGACGAAAAGTTTAAGCGCACTAATAGCAAAATACGTGCCGGTCTTCCGGCCGGTCTGCGTGCCTAATACCTAAAGTACGCTTTGTTAAAATTGAATCTTTGCCAAAATTAGTGTAGTGTTGACTAACACTAGGAGGGTTTTTGGCATTGAATCATTCAAAAAAGCCCTTTTAGTTCTGTAAAAAGCCGAGTTTTACGGGATAAATTCTATCATGGTCTAGAAGCAATCCAGCATGATATGTAAGTCATTACATCCCAAATGTACCACCCCCCCCCCCAGCGGAGTGATTATACTCCGCATAAACGACGGATACAGTGCACCTTTAAATCGACTAGCGACGTGCAAAAGAAACGAAAGCAAGTTCATTGTTGGTCGAGAAACTTGGATCAAAGCCTTTGTTGTTTGAATGTCGTACTTTTCCTTTAATTTCCTCATAGTCGTTTTGACGTTCGTGGTACATTCATATTTTGAATTAGAGGATAACCGACATCTGTCTTCTTGAAATATTTTCCCATTTACACAAACCGTTGTTTATAGTCAATGATAACAGAAGGTAAACATTAATTAATGATTCGTTGTAGAGTAAGTTTTATCCAATTAAAGTGCATTTTGTCGGTTGAAAAATCCTTCCTATCCTTTTTTTCAAAATTACTTGCATATGTTTTTTTACTTTGATTTCGTAGACGGTTATTTCAAATTATTTCACATCACATCCCCTGGGAGATTGCCAATGAGCACCGTGGTATGAGTCTTGTAGTTGCACCGGGTGTGCTGCAAAATTTTACAAAGCAGACCTGCTTTAGTTCTTAACTTTAGACCCCGTTTACCCTATACCAATGCAGTTTCGATGCGTCACACATTTTTAACGCATCGAGTGCGTTTACACTAGAACGGATTAAAAATGTCCCGTTTACCAATCCCGTTTACACTGTACTCGTTCTCCTTTGTTATTTTTTCAAGTGAGCATGCGTATTCGAATGAAAAACGCCTTCTTTGTGAATCTGCAACGATTTCGTTACGGTTCTAAGTGTTTACACTGTGCCGGTGCGCCTTGGATCCGTAACGGATCAAAACTAGTTCGCTTTCCTAGAAGGATCAAAGCGTTACGGTTAGCAGGATCAAAAGTGTTGCGGATCAAAAGTACTAGTGTGAACGTGAGGCCGATCCGTAACACTTTCGTTACGGATCCAAAGCGTGCTGGTACAGTGTAAACAGGGTCTTAGGTTGTAGAGGTCCAGGGACGTAGGATGCAACTCAAATTTAATGTGGGTGGTGCAATGCTTCAAAGTCATTATTTTCATTAAGGAAGAGAGGCAATTACTGAAAGTTAAAAAGGCACTTTAAAGGTTCTTATGTCCGTGTAGAGATCCCTCTCAAAGCCCTCTCAAAGTCTAATTCTTTTAGCCACTGCTATCTAAAATACAACCGTCCCCGCTTTAATTACATGAGCTAACAGCTTCAAATATTCGGCAATTTAGCTAACAATTTTTTAGCCTTAACAAAGAACAAGTAATCGAGATAATTTGTGTGAATGAAAATGACTTGAGTAGGACTCGCTCCCAGACCTCTAGATTAGTACTCCAGAGTGCTACCACTGCGCAACCGTCTGTCAAACAAACTGCATCACCACTCCACTCATGGGTTTGAACCATACTCCAGTGATTTTCATTCACAAAAATCATCGCTATTGGTATATAGAGTTTAATAAAGAATTAGTAAGCTTGTTAGTAAAACGAAGCCGATGCAAAACCTTTTCAAATTCATCCAATGAATGAACTTGTAAACCATTCACCAACTATTTTGCGAGGAGGCATTCCCCGTGCTTCGTTAAAATCTTATCTTAATTACTTCCAAGGTCTTTATCGTAAACATAGCTTGCCATATTTGGTCATAACATCCGCATGCACCTTTATAAGTAGCTAGAAGCAGTGACTGAAGCAGCTCACTAACCTTACCGAGTGTAAAGTAAACAAGTCAAGCTGATTCTTGCTCTGCCATCCTCGCCACAAAGATGATGAACAAAGGTGCCATTCTTATGCTCGTGCTGGTCGGCCTCTTGGTCACGTCTCAAGTACAATCACTTACAAGTGGTGGTTATCAGATGCTGGGGAAAAAACGTGCAGTTCTTAAGGTAGGATTAATTTATCAGGTTGTAATAAGGCTTTTTATTATCAGAATGCGTTGACCTCTGAGCTTTTACTGATGCGTGGAGATTCTCGACCCTTTTTCAAAGGGTCCTAGGTTCGAAACCACCTTTAGACCTGTCACAAGATGTGAGGAGAGAATTTTCCAACTCTCTGTAATTCCAGGCAAAAAGGCAAAAGGAATCACAAGGTGTGGTCACATCGAGAGGAAAGACCAGGGTCGCACTGCTCGATTAGTCTGCCTATTCAGTGGGCCCTTTGTGAGTCTTCACATCAACCAAAACCTTAGAACAGTTCTTAAAGTAGGATTACTTCTCTGATTAGAATGAAGCTTTTTATCTTTAGAAAATGCCCGAGGAACTTTTGATAATCGTGGAAATGCTTGTAAATCATAAAAAGGAGTGTTAAAGAGTTACACTTATGAATCAATCAAAATAGCTATAATCAGAATAGCACTTCAGTGCGCTACCACTGCGCAAAGAAGCAATAAAAGCCATATAAATCACACAAACTATATCACCACTCGTTTGGGTTCGAACCCTACTCCAGTCATTTTTATTCACACAAATCATCGCAATTTATTTTTCAAATCCAGCTTCTTCTTAAAGAATTAGTAAACCTAACAAGTTGTAAGTTAGACGAAACTTATGTCAAACTTTTCTAAATGCAGGAATTAATCAAATGAATAAACTCGTAAACCATTCACTTTCCATCTTGGGAGGACACGTCCCCCGTGCATCGTCAGAATCTTCTTAATTACTTCAAAGGTCTTTATCGTAAACATGGTTTGTCATATTTGGTCATAACATCCGCATGCACCTTTAAAAGTAGCTGAAAGCAGTGACTTAAGCAGCTCACTAACCTTACCGAGTGTAAAGTAAACAAGCCAAGCTGATTCTTGCTCTGCCATCCTCGCCACAAAGATGATGAACAAAGGTGCCATTCTTATGCTCGTGCTGGTCGGCCTCTTGGTCACGTCTCAAGTACAATCACTAACAAGTGGTGAATACGAGAAACTGGGGAAAAAACGTGCAGTTCTTAAGGTAGCATTATTTCTAGTCGTAATCAAGCTTTTTATTATTAGAATGCGTTGACCTGTGAAGTTTTTGATACAACTTAAATGCATCAGTTTAAATACCACTTAAATTCATTACAGATGGAATCATAATGCAGCAAATATTGCATTCAAATACCTTTTCAGTGGTCGAAATTGCTTCTTTTGTGTCAGGTGACGCTCTGTGAAGTCAATCAGGTTAAGGTTGGAACAATGCTTAAGATTCGTATGAGTTCATAATGTACTTCATGCTTAAAAGCATTGCATGGTGAGTTGGGTCACATAGGAATACCTTTCTCAAATTATGCCTTTATGGGATGGGCATTTGCTTGAAACCTCGCTACAAACAGAACGGAGGTTCTGGTCTCTACCCCCCATCCCTGTCCCTTTCTTTGTGTTTTTGAATTTATAGTCTATTTTGTATGTTTTTTGGGTATAGCTTTCTTCCTAATGTGTGGATTAGCGCGGAAATTTTGCTATTTTGGGTTCAATCAGCGACCGTAAAAGTGTAAATTACTGTAGTGCAGGCAAAACCGGGCCGTTGTACAACACGCCCAACTTTTCCGGCAAGACCTTATAGTTAGTAGTTGCAGTTCCAGTATCAATTTATTAGGTATGTTATGTATTAAACGTATTTAAGCATTTAATGTAGTAAGGATGATGAAGTATTATCAAGTTAAGGAAAATCCTGAATCATATGTGTTGCATGCATGATACCAGGATCCCCTTTGGTCTATGAAAAGGTCCAGATGTTTGGTTTGGTCTGGGATAAATTTCAACTGATTAACTGTGGCATTGCTCGATTAGTTTACCTATTCAGAGGGCCCTGTGTGGCTTTGCACATACCGCAGATCCTCGAATAAGCCGCTTTTCTCTGAATGAGCCCCCACCTAAAATTCTATTTTTGCAATTAAGCTCCCATGAGGGCTTATTCGAGGGAAGCATGATTGCTGAATAGTATGTTATTTCGAGAAAGCCAAAATAAAACACAGCTATAAAGATTACCACCTTCACTTGAAGACGAAATGGGAAAAAACGTTGGTTTCGAGGTTATCAAATTTCGTTTGAGTAATAGCCACTTTTGTCATTTTCAACATAGTTCATAAAGAAAATTTTGTCACTTTTTATGTCAACCTTTGATGAAATCGAAAACCTTCAAAATAAGCCCCCTCCCACTCGATTAAGTCCCCCTCAATAAGCCCACACCCAAGAAATATTAGGCCAGCCAGCGATAATATATTTAGAAAAGTAATCAATTCCAAAAAAAGATATATCATTCTGCTTGTCTATTCAGAATAGATGCAGTGCTCTATGCCTTAGGCAGAGCAGAATACACAGAGGTAGACTTTCAGGGTTACAACAAAAACATTTTTCTCTTTAAAAATCTAACTCTGTGTAATTCAAACCAATGATATACAAAATTTTTCCAAACATTCACAAATGAATTCAATTAGGCTACATTATTTTGTGGGCTTCCTACAATAATTGGTGAATTTTGTGCTCTTTCTAGGAAGCAAAAAGAGCAGCAGATGCTATGGCCCAAGTCAAGGCTCTTCGTACAATGTGCTCCTCAGTAATGCCGATTTGCACCAGCGTAGTCTACGAAAACACAGAAGATGGAAAATAGAACAAACATAGCTTGACAAGAATTGCAAATAAATTATATCTAAAACTTTATTGACAATAATGGCTTACTGCTTTAGATTATTCAAGTATAGTTTTAATTGCATTGATTTACAGATAGCAAAGTCATAAGTTTCAATGTTTAAATTCTCTTCACCGGCCCCGATTCCACCACTCCTAAAATCTGCTCTAACGCGATTTTTACCCTGAAAAGCATCTGTGCAGTACTCTGGTGGCCTGGAGCGTGTTCAGTACTAGGAAGGGTGTTCAGTACTAGGGAGGGTGTTCAGTACTAGGGAGGGTGTTCAGTACTAGGGGGGATATTCAGTACTAGGAAGGGTGTTCAGTACTAGGGAGGGTGTTCAGTACTAGGGAGGGTGTTCAGTACTAGGGGGGATATTCAGTACTAGGAAGGGTGTTCAGTACTAGGGAGGGTGTTTAGTACTGTGGGGAGATGTCATCAGTACTATGGAGGGATATCATCAGTACTGTTGAGAGATGGCATCAGTACTATGGAGGGATAACATCAGTACTATGGAGGGATATCATCAGTACTTTGGAGAGATGTCATCAGTACTATGGAGGGATATCATCAGTACTATGGAGGGATATCATCAGTACTGTGGAGAGATGGCATCAGTACTATGGAGGGATAACATCAGTACTATGGAGGGATATCATCAGTACTATGGAGGGATATCATCAGTACTGTGGAGAGATGTCATCAGTACTATGAAGGGATATCATCAGTACAGTGGAGAGATGTCATCAGTACTATGGAGGGATATCATCAGTACTGTGGAGAGATGGCATCAGTACTATGGAGGTATAACATCAGTATTGTGGAGGGATACTATCAGTGCTGTGGAGGATACCATAAGAAATTTAGAGGATATTCAGTACTTTGAAGGGAAACCACGATGCTATTCCCCAACAGTACTGATGGTATCCCTCAATGAATCTGTTTTCTCATTAAATTTTGTATTGGTTAGTCATGGCTAACCACAAAAGGGAAGCCAGAATGAATGATAGTGAGCATTTTGACCTTGGATTCCCAGCAGCCATGATTCAACGGAGAACTCACAGTTACAGCAGAGTTTGGTTTTTGGTTGGACTATTTCTTAGTCTTGTCTTTTGAGCGATTGCATAATCGCTTATGATTGCTTCCTCTTCTGAAACTACGCTTCATGTATAAAAAATTGCCGATCCTCATTAACAATTGGAAACCTGTTTTGCATTGGCTAACTTAATACCACAGGTACTAATCTAAAAATCAAGTGATGAACTCTTGGTATCTGTGGACCAAAAAATTGTGGGCCAGTATCACTTTTGGCGGGGATGGCCGAGTGGGTAGATCACGTGACCTTTTTTCAAAGGGTCCCCGGTTCAAAACCACCTTCAGGCCTGTCATAAAGTGCGAGGAGAGAATTTGCCAGCCCTCTATGATTCCGGGCTAAAAGGAAAAAGGAATCACGAGGTGTGGTCACAACGAGAGGAAGGACCAGGGTCGCATAGCTCAATTAGACTACCTTTTCATTGGGCCCTTTGTGCTTTGCACATAAACCTTAGGAAGATAGTAAGCGTATTTGCCTATCAACCAATCTTCTAACATGTCATATGGTGCCACATTTTCTAGTCCTTGAAAATTCCGGTTATTTTTGAGTTGCTCGTAAATCTTTCGTCTCAGACTGATCCCTTCAAAGTTCTTGCTTTGAGTATACCCCCTGCATGGAAAATAAAGTTTCTTAGCTTTCATTTCTTCTGGGTTGAAATGATGACTCTCATTAGTTTACCTTTCACGGGGTGCTGCTGCAAAGTTAGCTACGTCTGGACACATTTTCTGGTTTCTTGTAAAAATTTAATATACATTTAGCATATCATTAAGAAATTCCTTTTACGTATTTTGTACCCACTTCCTGTATTATGCCCCCTGGCACGTACATGATCACAATGAGTCTACGGGGGCTAGATAGATGATTGACGATAAAGTAGAGCCTGCCTAAATTCTTAGCCAGAATTACCGAAGCTCACGTGACCAATATTGCGCACAGTCACAATGTTGAAATAACAGTTACCGGAGAGTTTTCTTGATGGCTCGACATTCTTGGTCAAGCTGTCTTTGTACTGGTCGCCCCGACCATCCTTTCATTTTTGTGCCGTAAAATGTCGTTGTTAGCTGACAATGCAAAAGGTCTCAGTATTGACGAGGTCTTGCCTCTGATAGGGGAATTCGGCAGATATCAAATCTTACTGGAAATTCTGTTCTGCTTATTAAAAGCTTCTGGCTCCATGACCGTGCTTCTCCCGTATTTTACCCAGCACAACCCGGGTTGGCAATGCACACATAACAGCACTATATGTAGTTTCGATGGAGTTATAACATCTGCAAGCAAGCACTACGAAAGTCGATGCAATATGCCCCGCTCTGAATGGCAATTTTCGCAGCCGAAGGAATATTCAGTTGTAACACAGGTATTGATTTGTTTTTAGGCTTTTCTTGTTCTTGAAGTTTTCAACAATCTTAATTGTGTGCCTGGCTAATTTCATATCTGCATCAGAAACAGAAAGAGCAAGAAAATAGGCGAGTGAAATGTTCACAAAGCAAAGCTCAAAGAAAATGTATATAAAAATATTAGAGGAGATAAATTTGCACAACTTCATACATTATACATGTTTATTACATTCTTTAAAATACTTTCGATTCAAGATGCAATAGCAACAATCAGATATTGAAGTTTATTTTGATAATTTCTGTTTGTATTAGATTTGTAGTAGTTTACCCGTAGAATTCATTTAAAAATAAACATATGTACTTTTGAAACATCTTTTTATCAAGAGTACACAAAACGTATCCACTAGACCTCTAGTGGATGGCAATAAATGTGATTGAAATTATTCTTGGCAACATCGATTCCAGAGCAATATTTGCTCCATATAATTGGGGTGCTCTAGACCTCAGGACCTGCGAACCTTCAGAACGCAGACAATAGACCTCAACATGTATAGAGAGTAAATTTCTGGATCAGTTTCACAAAACTCTGCGTTTTCTCTGTTTGCGTTTTAATTCATTTACCCCAGGATGCATTTGGCATTCAATTTTGAATTTCACAACGATCACTTTTTTTGGGTCAAGGTGGAAAATATGGACTATATGTGAGAGGGTTCTCTAAAATCTCTTTAGAGACATTGATAGTAGCTAAGCCCCGTCTGAGAGAAGAGAGCAAAAAGTAGTGAATTTTTTTGTTTGAGAAGAGGAAGAGTTGAGTTTATTTTACCTAAGGGGACGAAGTCAGGCAAGTATCTTTGAATCTGTTGAGGTTTTGTAAGGAATAGTTATATCTCGAAAAGCAAAGTGAGTTTTGTTCTTTAAACATCATTCTTTTAAATCTGAAGCAACAAGCAGGCAAAAGAGTAATTCGGTTGGAGAGGCAAAGGTCAGGTAGGGGCGGATCCAGGAAAAATTCTGACTACAGTTCAAATTGGTCCAAATAAAAATGGGCGTGGCCGAAAATGCGCAAGCAGCATGCCAAAGGCGTGCGATTGAGGACGGAGTCTTTGCCCCTAGCAGCCGGGGGTCTGGAAGGCTCTGGAAGCCCCCAGCTGGTCAATGGCAGAGCCCTGGCAGGGATTCAACGGGCAGAACCCTTGGATGCTCTTGAGATTTTGTCATTTCTGAGCCTGCTCATGCCATACAAACCATGTAGAAATCAAAATATTAACATGTTTCCTTACGTTTTTGACAATAAAAAGTATAGATTGTATTTCTAACATCTCTCAAATTTCCTAACCTCAAAAAAGGCAAAGCACTGTCATCATTCAGATCACGCACTTAATCGTGCCCTCATAAAATCTTTCTTTTTAATAAGAGTATATGTGAATTAATCAATACAGGCTCGTAGCCCAAGTGAATTTACCGGGGGGGGGGGGGGCATTGCCGATACATTATATATTTTGGCATTAGAGGTGTATATGGTGTGTCGAAGACACGCATGCAATGACCGAGGGAGCGCCCTGGTAGGGGTCAATGGGGGAAGCCCCCCCAGAAGCTCCTGAAATTCTATTCTTTCCAAGGCCTCGAAATGGCTGATAATTCTTTAAGTTCTCTTTCTGCATATGTTCTGGAAAACCACAAGAAATACAACTATGTCCCTGAATATTCTATCATCTGATACATTATTTCCATTGTGACTAAAAGAGGGGCTCCAGAATTTACCCTTGGCGTATAATCCTGGGAGCGAAAACTTTTTAACCCACACATCTGTTGATAACAATGTTTGACGGCAGAAAACGTCAGAAAATCCCCATGTAAGACTTTTCATATTTTTGCTAGAGATTCTTTACTACGCCAATTTGAAATTTGGTAAGAGCTATTCTTGAACCTAACAGAAACTTTGCCGACCGAGTAACAAAACAAAAAAATTTAATTTTATTTCAGAGGGGCACAGAATAAAATTTCAAAACTTTAGAGGGGGCCTTGCCCCCTTAGCCCCCCTCCCTGGCTATGGGACTGAATCAACATGATATTCCAACAATAAAGATAAATCAGGTAGTGGTTTTAAAGAATAACCACCATACCTTCTATGTCCTGTGTATTCTTGTGTTTCAAATTTCGTAAGACCTTGGGCCTAAACGGCCAAAATGTGTGTTTGTAGTGTGCAAGGATAACAGTGGCAGAGATCTATTGTTGAGATTCTGTTTTGACTAGACTACATACAAATAATTAAATAAAGATATTGAATGATTATGTACATGAGGTAAGAAATATGTATTTTGAAGACTACCAACGCTTCTCGACAACTCTCGAAGAGAACTCTGCGGCTACGACAAGCCACAGTGTGTGTGTTGATCTCAAATTATTCGTGGCTGTTCACCACAGCTCCCGCTCAATTTGAGCTGCAAGTAAATCACCCTTGATTGGGCATAACCAAATCTTTCAAATTCCTCTGCAGCTCACTACAGTTCTTGGCAAAAAAACCTCAAATTCTCTTCTCTCTTTAGATAACATTTAACTTTTTCAAATGCCACTACAAGCATGGCAAGTGAAATACATACAAATTTCAGTTTTTGTTGAAAACTCGAGAAACCGGGAAACTGCGCAAATGTAGCTTGCTTAGAAATAAGGTGCCAGGGAACAAAACAAAGAAATAAATATCATTATGACAGAATTCCAGATTTTTTATCTAGGAGCCTTAATAAATATTAATAAAAATACTAGGTCTGAAAATTTTACTACAGCTCGAGAGCAGTAGTAGCTGTAGTTTGGATCAGCCCCTGTCAGGCAAACATATATAATATACCAGTCCTATAAACTAGACAACTGGCTAAAACAGTTTTTAGAAAATAGGTGGAACCAACGTCTCAGACATTGGCCACCGACTTCAAACTGTTGCGAAACCCTGCTACCAGACACCAGCACCGAGAATATCAATTCCAAACCACGCCCTTCGTAATTTCATCTTTCAAGAACCACATTTTGGATTTGTAAGACCACAAAATGCAAAAAACCTACACTAAATAGGCAACCGCATTTTCATCAAATAGTGCTGAGATTTCAGCATACATCAACGTTTTTTATAAGTGCATTCAAAGACCTGAGAATCAACATCATTACGAAATATCGATTAATTCATCATTTCAGTTTTCAGGAACACGCCCTTGAAGTTAAATCAAAGTACTTAAAAATGTAGTCCCAAGTGGTTCTGTTTCCAACAAAACACAATCCAAGAATATGAAAATGTCTGTATCACAAATGAGTGCGTCAAACAACAGTGCGCATTTAGTCTATGCTACCGCGTGTAGTGGTGTAGTTTACGCTACGGTATCCCAGCTAGAAATTTGGCTCCCCTTTTAATCAAAACTGATTTCAGGGATCCATCGAACCTCGATTTATTGAAAATTTTGGCCTATGAAAGATTATCGGGGACACAAGAAGCATTTCAAACTTGGTATGGCACAGCACTTAAAAAGGGTCATTTTAATTAAGCTCGATCGAGAGTTATTCTCAGAAAGTAAAAAGAGGACATAGCTAATTTTTGAAAACTCTTCGAGGATAAACAGTGTAAAAATCTAAACAAATTATGTTTTCTCTCCCAACAGTTTGACATATACTGTGGTATGGAACTCTACAACACACTTTCGACGTCGCTGTTTTTCGTAGCATGGGGATTCGGTGCAGTTATTCTCGGTGGGCTGGCAGATAAGTAAGTCAGAATCCTTACTTCCTTTCTTTTTTTGATAGTATTCAACTTATTTTGAACTTATTCAAATTAATTTTGTGATCTTTTGCAGATATGGCCGTAGGATTGTTACAATAGCATCTTTGGTTTCAGAAATCACGATTGGCTTCGTGAGTGCTTTTGCGCCTTGCTTCGAGTTCTACATGATTGCAAGAGTATTGATCGGTTTTTTCATCCCTGGCTCTCTTGCAAATATGTTCATTCTCATTTCTGAATTCACTGGACCTAAATTTCGACCATTGGCTGGTATCATTAACCTAATGATATTTCCTGTGAGCGTGACGTTTCTGGCCCTGCAGGCATACTATATCCGATCGTGGAAGCTTTTGGTGATTATATCCACTGCACCATATTTCTTCTTCTTCTTATTTTTCCCGTAAGTAGCGTATTCTTTCAATAAACATTTCCTGATTGATGGTCTTATGCTAATTCGTAGTTTTTTAAATATCACATGTTATCAACTACCAAAACTGCCTCTAGTATGCTTATGATTTGATTAGATTGGATGACTTCTTGGCAGTGTAAAATGGAACCTTGTGACCATATAGGATTTTTATCTTAAATGGCCACGAAAAGTATATATTAGCTCCAACGCAAAATTTTTATCACAACATTGAACTGTATCAAGGATTGAGGCTGGAGTAACTGTATACCAGATTGCTACCCGACTGGAATGACTTTCAAATCGGATAGGGGCCTAAACTATTTGAGATAAAGACAAGGACAAGAAAAATTCACAAAAGCAAAAGCGCTTGCCAAGAAATGCATTTTGAACGAGTTTTAGAGGGTTAGGGAGAGATTAGTCGATGAAAAATCAGTCGATGATAAGAAGCAGGTTGATTGAAATTAGAGCTAAGTGTTATTGATACTGTGCTTGACCCCTTACCATGCTTCCTTTTGTTCTCCATACATCAGGATTATGTTTTGATTTTTCATGTCTATGCTTAACGTTATAGCTTTAAAGTTGAATACATACATGCTCTTTGGTATCTTCTTGTTTCATGTAAAGTTTATGAGGATGAAAAAGACCAAAAAAACAGGACATTTTTTAGCATTTGTCACGACTGGGGCATTTGATGAAAGGGCGGGCGTCACACGGAGATGTAAAGACATATTCAAACAGAACTATCAAAATTGGTAGCTGACAGTTTAACAAAGCAGCTTTCATCTATAATTAACCGTTGAAAGTTTTAACTAGAATTTGCTATCTTTTTGAAAAATCTTGCCCTATGTAATAGGGATTTGATGTCTACTGTGAGATTAAGGATTAATTGAAAAACATGAAAACTGGAAAGCCTTTAAAGAGACACAATTGCATTTTTTACATGTCTGTAAATCTCCGTGCTCCGTGCATTCCAAAACATATATTTAATTTTTTTCTGAGACAACTAGAAGGATGGGAAATTGAGAAAAGGGTGAAGCGAACGAAGTTTACCCACACTTTTTTCCAGTCCAACGATTTTAAGACAATGCATTGACTCTTCGTTCAATCCGGAAATTCTCGGGAAGCAAACATTTTTCGACACCTGGATCCACGCCGACCACATGAGGCAACGAGGCAAACGCGACGAAAACGTTAGCGAGGATTTTTCTCTCGTTGGTTTTTTGCGATGGCTTTCCCGTGTGATCTCGATGATCACAATACAGAAAACGTATTCCTTTACACCAACTCGACACTGCCAACAGGACGCCAAAATTCCAATCGTTGAACTTGAAACGAGGATTTCAACGACAAATTCTCGTAAATAAAATCCCATCGCTTGCGCCACTCGCCCTCGCATTTTTGTTTTCTTAATTGGCTGCCCCCATGAAATTTTACGGGGAAAGTGAACAGCTTACGATGGTTAACCCCTTATTTACTATAAATTTGATGTGTTTCACTACATTTTTGAAGTAACTTATTTTTTTGGCGATTGTTTCTCTTAAAGAAAAGAGGAAGGGCAAAAAAGACAAGAGAAATAGGTACAGAAGAAATTATAGAATATTGGCAACGTATTTTGAATTCCAAATGACCTTTTTAGGAAAGAGGTAGCCTAAGATTCTTGGACAATAGCAACCGTCATATTTTTTTATTTCCCCCTTCAGGTATTTTCCTGAATCTTTACGATGGCTTTCCTTGCATGGTAAGCAAGAGGTAGCGATGAAAGAAATCAAGAAAATTGCCAAGATGAATGGCAAAGAGCTTCCTGATTTCACATTAGCAGAACTAGGGGAGAAGTCTGAGAAAAATAGCCGAAATATTCTGATTCTATTCAGTTCTAAAAGAATGGCCATAAATAGCCTTATAACAGGCTTTGCCTGGTGAGTATGAAAGCTCTATAATAGCTACCCTACCAGTTAAGTGCCAAGAGAGCAAGTGTATTCTCTTCTGCATCTAGGTCTAGTCCATATTTTTTCATCTGCACAGCCCCTGAAAGGGTCTAGTCCATTTTTTTTCAATCAGCGAAGCCCCTGGAAGGGGAAAAAGGCAAATTGTCCAAAGGCCAAAGCCTGTGATGGAATTTGTAAAATATAGATAGCATTTTCAACTCCCTTTGCTAGGCTCAATATTGGTTTATACTGTATCTAATTTTGCAGGGCCTCAAATTTCTCTCAGTGGGCCTAGGCCTACCAATCCAAAAGGGGTTACTTTTCTACAGACCTAGATAGTCCTGTAATTACAGTCGAAATTCAAACTTAGGTACCTTTTTACTACGAATCAAGAAAGTAAACGTCAACGTGAACGGCAGAACCAAATGCGACAACACATCCAACTTCATTGCTAAGCATATTCTCTAACGTTTACGGGGATTGTTTACAGCAACATATAACTTTTTTTGGTTAGTGATTGTTTCCAGTGTAATTGTCAAAAGTAGGTAGGCCTAGACTATCAAGTCTATATTGGCTCTTGAAAAATAAAAACATTTGTTTGTATGTACCTATGTAGTTAATTTCTTTAGGTCTAAACTAAGGGCTTATTTACAGCCTAGCTAGCGAGACGATATTCATGGTAAATTTAATGATTAGGTCATAGAAATATGATATAACACATATCTTTAACTTTCTCTGCATTTCCAAGTAGTTGTTGTTTCTTAAAACGTAGATATGGATGGACAAAACAATTCTTATTCATTATGATTAATATTCATTTCAGGGCAACAATTGCGTTAGTTTACTATGGAATAGGGTTCGCAGCCGCCGACCTGGGGGGTACTATGTACAGGGACTATACCATTTTAGCCGTTAGTGAGATTCCTGCAATGATCATAGGCGTCTATCTCTGTCACAAGTAAGTGCCTTTGTTTTCAAATTAGACGTTCCTATGATTTACACACAGGGGTCTGAAGGGGTATCACTATTAAGTATATTTTGGGTATTCGGGGCAAGCGCCCTAATGTTTTTCAGTATTTTGATATATGAGTATTCTTTTCGCAGTTTTGGTATGAAAATAGGTATACTTTTCCATTCATGACAAAATGATATAGTTAAAAGTTTTCTATGACATATCATTTAGGCCTTATATTGTCACATCATAATGCCTTTCAGCCCTTTTAACATACCAGCATCTCATCCTACCACCAAAACTGAATTATTTCATTATGCTTCAGAATTGGACGCAAGAAGACTGTGATGATACCTATGTTATTTGGCGGCTTAGCTTGCATTGCTGCCTCTTTGATTACAACTAAGGACCAAAGCTCAAGTAAGATGTATAGAAACTTATTGTGCTTGATATTTGTGTTTAAGGTATGACTAGATTTTCTCCAAGTAAGGCTCATTTAGGCCGGGATAAAAAAGAAAACTGATGTTAGGAATAACGGAAAGGATGAAGAAACGAAACATCCTATCGTGTTCTTTACATAAGTAAATACATTCTTACATGGTCAGGACCTGTATACAAGTGACTGTATACAATTACTCACAGAGTGATTATACTCGTAGTAATCATGTTAATTTATGCTAACTTATGTAACAACATCATCTATCCTAAGAAAAACGGCTTTACCATTAGGCCACCCAGGTCTTGGCAATTAACTCCATCTGAAGGATTCACCAAAAGGCATTTGAGGAACAGGCAGTGGTGGGGTGAGCTGTCACCATTACCCTAAAGGTAAGACAGTAATGCAGGGGCAGAAAAGTAGCCTATCCAGAAATTTTACTAGGATTCGCTGCCTATACTAGAATTCACTGCCTATTCTAGCAGTGAAGGTGTATTATTGACGGTTTCCGAAACCGGAGAATTACAGATTTCAAAATTATTCGCTTGCCTTAATAGAAATTCAAAATGCTTTTTGACATGCTCTACCTCCTTAACATGCAATGATGGAATTGGGTTTATTTCCTTTGCAGAATTGATGGCAGTGAGGGTATCTTTGGGCATCGTTGGCAAGATTTTCCTTTCAATCACGTACAATTCTCTTTACACATGGTCAATTGAGCTCTACCCGACAGTTGTAAGGTAAGCGCATTTTTCAAATGCTTTTCTACAGATATACCACGAGCACAAAATACAGTTTGCCTATCAACTATCGATGCACTGCTTTGATTAGTTTACCTATTCAGTGGGCCTTTGTGCCTTGCACATAATCCATACTTTATAAAGATAGTAAGCATAATTTTCTATCAACTATCATTTCACAGCTTCGATTAGTCTACCAAATCAGTAGAGCCTTTGTCTTTGCGTGGTTAGATCAGTCAAACCTTGTTTAAAGGGTCGTGAGTTCGAAACTACTTCAGACCTGTGACATAAAGTGCGAGGAGAGAATCTACCAGCTCTCTGTAACTCTAGGCAAATAAAGGCAAAACGATTCACGAGGTGTGGTGACATCGGGAGGAAGGACTGGGTCGCACTGCGCGGTTAGTATACCTAGTCAGTGGGCCCTTTGCACTTCGTGCGCAAACCAATACCTTACGAAGATAGTAAGCAGTAGAATCCCGATAACTGGAACAAGCAAGGGACTATCAAAATAGTTCGAGTTAACAAATGCTCGAGCTATCGAGGCTCTTTATAACATGAATAAGGCTCAAGGGGACTGCCAAATCTGTTCGAGTTAGTGAGAGTTCGAGTTATCGCATGTTCGAGTTATAGGGATTCTACTGTATTTGTATATGAAATATCCATATATAAATCGACGTACGGCTATAGCTGTATCAATATAACAAATATTCCAATTAAAACAAGCTAAATAGCCAACACTAAGAAAAGACTAAACCTATCGGGCATAGCCCTTCCTCAGTAGAAAACCGATGCCCTACAAAGATAGTAAGCGCATTTGCATATCAACTATCAATGCTCTGATTTGATAAGCCTATCAACTAACTGTGTAATCAGTTTCGACGAAACGTTAAATAGTTGTTTCATATATGTGTTACCATTTTTCTGAAGTCCACTTTTTTCTGTTTCATCCAGGAGTACAGCAATGGGCTATCTACAGACCGTCGCCCGCATTGGTGGAACAGTTGCTCCGTGGGTCGGTACATGGCTAGTTGGAGTCCACCCTGTCCTACCATTCTCGCTGATGGGAGGAATGGCTGTTGTATGCGCCATTACTTTAATCAAACTACCAGAGACTGCTGCCAAACCTACTGCAGAGACCTTCGACGATTTAAATGAACGTTGTGTTGTCAAAATTGAAGAAAAAGAAGAATTTATCGAAATGGCCTAAAATCAAATTCATTGTTGGCAGGGCATAAATAAGCACCTGACCGTGTGACCGCTGGTCGCAGGAATTATTTAGACTTTTTAGATTCTTGTAGAAAATATTTGAAAATTACTTAAACTTGTTCCGTAAAGTAAAACAGAAAAGCATATATTCGGATCTGTGTTTAGGAAATTCACCGTGTATCGTGTATTATGAACAACGGACAGCCAAAATGATATGTTATGTTCCCTAAACTATATATTATTTTGAGTTCCGGAATTTATCTTTAGTTTTCCTCTGCTGAAAATTTTGAATGACCATTATTTGATCGGAGGATGGGGAAACATTGTTATGCTGTGGTTGTTGGCTTTAGTAGACAAGAGCGAGCATGCACTTTTTGTATTCTCCTTATGTTTTGACCTCAAATCTGGTCTGTGGCAAAACAAATTAGAAAAAACCTCTCAGGTGTGTAGCTTATAGTATTACTGCTTTATGTAACGTGCTGCCTGACTAAAACTGGACCTTGTGCCCATAATGTGCGTGGTAGGACGCGCTACATACCAAAGTAAATATAGTTTGGGTCAAACAATGGAATACAGAATGTGATCCTGACTGATGGGATTTCATGCTGACCCGCAGATGTTACCTACAGCTGATAACATATCTAGTTACATCTGTTCCTGTCCGTCACAACCCGATCGTACTACCAGACCTCCAAATCGAGGCTAATGCTGAACTTGTAAATTTGTTAACGAGTTTCCCATCAGTCGGGCAGGTACGGGTCAAAAGAGCAATTTCTTACAGAATACAGGTGCATTAACGTGAATGAACATCTGCTAAACACAATGGGGAGCGGTCAAAGAAATGAGTAAACAAGTTCAAAAAGGGCATTATTTGAGTTCGGGTTAACCATTAACCTTATTAACCTTACAACGCAGTAGAGCTTGGAGGATTTGCAGACTGCACGGTGTTTGGGGGTAAGAGAAGGAAGCCGGATTGTTTATAACTGGTGTTGAGTTAGGTATGAAAGGTTTAGATATCGCTTATTAATGAGTGACCCGAGGTGAAACTATTTATAGCCAAGTGCAAATCAGGTGCAACCAAGAGGAGAAGGAATACGGGAAATTATATTCAGAATATTCTTTCTTCGACATTGTTATCATAGCCTTTGAGCGGCTCATCAAAAGATTCTCACTACGCTAATTGCACCAGTGTTGCATTTTTATCCGATTTTGATTGAGACTGGAGAAAGTTAACTATAATTCTACAGTGACAAGCACTCGAGTTGTTATTCTTCGTATTAGTTGGCTGAGATAGAAAGATCAACAAAGATAATAAACTCTCGCTGGTTCGAGGTATTACCAATAATCATAATTACACCCTCAAAAGAAGGTCATATTTGCAGATGAATACGAGCTTGAAGGAGCAAAAATCAGCCCAAAATGAATATTCTTCTTCCATTTCAGTGCATTGATGTATTTCAGGGAGATCAATAGCCCTTCAAGACTTTGGTAATATATTTCAGCGGACGATATGCAAAGCAGTAGAGCACATGCAATTAGTGAAAGCTAGCTACAAACGAGTACAGGTACGAAAAATAAGTACAGGAAGTACCCAATAAGTACCCAAAAGAAAGTTTACCTGTATAGAATATATAGTAGAGTATTACAGCTACATCAATAGCAGTTGAGGATTCGAAATATACAGGGAAAAACTCTACTGTCTTGGTTATTTATAGCAGCTAGGAATATCCAAGGCACATGCCTTGAAAGCCAGCAAGCATCGAAGACAAGTATTTGGACTTCAAGTTCGAGAATATTCGAAAGTAAGATATCATGTATCGAGTTATTAACTGCTGATCTTCAAGGCCCACTTGCTTGCATCAGAGCGCAAGAAGATATGAAGGGTTGAAAATTAACCATAAGATACATAAAGATGATCTTTATCAGTTTTGATGTGCGTTGTTTTTTCAAGAAAACGGTACTAAGTAACCTTATCAAAGTAGAAACACAAGCAGAATCTAAACTATCTATATTGCACAGTTCGAAAAATTGCTCTTGATCGAAGAAATATTGACGAAGTATAAAGGACGATTCTTATTGCCAGATATTTCATTTTAAAAGGAAAACATCTAGTGAAGTAGCTACTTTTTAAGAGAAGAAAGCCAACTAACACGTAGGACAATCAGACGATCGAAGAGGATAGATAAAGAAACAATTACAGCGGATGTATTTAAAGAACGACACAATACAAGTTTAGAAAGTGGCTCTAGAGTATTTTGAAGCAAATGCAACGTAGCTACATTGAGCAGCGAAAATATAATTCTTTTAAATAACAATTATTGGCGTATAAGCGAAGAGCATATAAGTGCCAAAGTTGTTCTAGAAAAGAATAACTCTGGGCATTCAAAATATCTTGAACAATATTTGAACGAAGAACGACGCATTCGCCAACATTCGAATAAAAGATAGATAATAGCACATTAATGCCGAGGATTTGCAGAAAGATACATTTTTGAAGTCAAAACATCTTGAATCAGATATTCGAGACTTGAATGACGCATTCGCCAACATTCGATTAAAAGATAGAGAATAGCAAATTAATGCCGAGGATTTGCAGAAAGATAAATTTGTGTATTAGTCAAAACATCTTGAACCAGATATTTGAGACTTGAATGACGCATTTGCCAATGGGTACAATTGAAGCTGGCAATTAGAAAAGGAGAAGCAAACTTCTTCGCTTGAACCAAATTTTGAAGACGAGCTATTTGCATGATACAATAAAGGTTAGCAAGACGGGAAAAACGATAAACTGACGAATCAATTTCGGATTTGGGAAATGAGAGGAGAGCAAGAATTTTGATACCTTGCTCAAAATAAACATCGCAGAACTTGATTCAAAATCATATAGCAATACAGCTACCTATCCACAACCACATACCCCTTATACAATGCATATCGACTTAGTGAGGAGATTCAACTTTTTCGTGATACTAATGGCATTCGTATGCCTACTCATGCTGCTGCATACGATCAGACGCGTAGAGATCCCACTATCAAGGGTAATACAAGAATTCAACAGTTATTGCAAGTCTATGAACAGTAACAGACCCCCCTGGTCCGATTACAGGACAAGCTTAGCTCAAACGATAGAAACAGATAGTAATGACTTCACGCGGGGTGTTTATGTCCGATCACTATCTAACACTGATGATAAAAGTGGAGATCAAGGATATGATTCGTTTACAGAGGTTCTCCAAGATAACCGAATGAACAAAGTAGCGAAGCGTTCAACCTTAAATAAACTACCGGGGGAATCACCTTATCGCAGCTTTAGGACTGAACACGACGGAAAGTTGCCTTGGGAGGCGTATTATGACGGCCTAAGAACAACGAGAGATATCCAAGGGCCAACAGAAGCATATTTTGAGGGCCTAAAAACTAAGACAAAAGTAGCAGAGAGAGACCACTACGAAGGCCTAAAAACGACAAATGACGAGGAAGATTCTGAAAAACGAGACAAAACCGCAGCAGAAAGATATTTGACTGAATACCGCGATTCACAGCCTTTGAGCTACCGAAAATATGGAGACAATTGGCTGATGACTGTGGATGAACTATCGTTTCTGCGTTCTTGGTGCATACAACGCGATTATCGAGTAAATTGGAAAAGAGTCCTAGGCCCGTGTAAAAACAGCACTGAATGGAGCGCCAGGAAGCCGTATTGGACGACATCTACTGTCACAAAGGCAGATCTTAGCTATGTAGTTGATACAGAAGTCAAACCTGTAGGACAGTTTAGTAAGTTTTTCATTCAAAGCGTCAGTCAAGATGGCACTAAGAAAACGTATGGCGGGGACTCTTGGCGTGTGCATATTTCAGGGGCATCCTCTATCCCAGTGACTATAGTTGATCATAACGATGGGAAATATGAAGTACTGTTTTTAGTTCTGGAGTCTGGGCAGTATTCAGCAAGTATTGTCTTGGATTATACGCTATGCGATGGGTTTAAGGATCCACCGAAGGATTGGTTTATCAAAGGTACATTTGCTCTTATTCTATATTTGAAGAGAAGCAGGATTTGGAAAATCAATCGAGATAATTTGTGAGAATGAAAATGACCCGAGTAGGACTCGAACCCACGACCTCTAGATTTGATCTCTAGAACGCTACCACTGCGCCACCGGGGCTACGAGAAACCCAGGCTATTTCATTCACACAAATTGTTGCACCACCACTCACCAAATGCAGAGACGAACCTATCCGGGCTCTTTGACACTACACTGGACCTGCCGAAGGGCGACGACTTTCTCAATCGCCCGGATAGGTTCGTCTCTGCATTTGGTGAGTGGTGGTGCAACAATTTGTGTGAATGAAATAGCCTGGGTTTCTCGTAGCCCCGGTGGCGCAGTGGTAGCGTTCTAGAGATCAAATCTAGAGGTCGTGGGTTCGAGTCCTACTCGGGTCATTTTCATTCTCACAAATTATCTCGATTGATTTTCCAAATCCTGCTTCTCTTCAAGTTTACTTCCTGCAACTCTATCCAGTGATGGGACTGCGATGGTCTCCCTGGTTTGAGAAAGTCGTCGCCCTTCGGCAGGTCCAGTGTATTGTCAAAGAGCCCGGATAGGTTCGTCTCTGCATTTGGTGAGTGGTGGTGCAACAATTTGTGTGAATGAAATAGCCTGGGTTTCTCGTAGCCCCGGTGGCGCAGTGGTAGCGTTCTAGAGATCAAATCTAGAGGTCGTGGGTTCGAGTCCTACTCGGGTCATTTTCATTCTCACAAATTATCTCGATATTCTATATTTGAGAATTAAATCAGGTCAATGTTGATTTAAATGCCAGATTGCAATAAACTTCCTTCAGACCTAAATCCCTTTTTGTAAACTTCAAAGGTTTCAAAAAGCTATTTAGTAATCTAGCTTTAGAAATGTTAACTGAAATCTCACGTCCAAAGAAGCAAGGGTCGGAGAAGGCCTGTGACGTAAGCCATTGCAAATTGTTTCAAAATCCTTGAAAATCGTTGCAAATCGTTTCAAATCATGGCAAAACCATTGCAAATCGTTTCAAATCATGGCAAAACCATTGCAAATCGTTTCAAATCATGGCAAAACCATTGCAAATCGTTTCAAATCATGGCAAAACCATTGTAAATCGTTTCAAATCATGGCAAAACCATTGCAAATCGTTTCAAATCATGGCAAAACCATTGCAAATCATTTCAAATCATGGCAAAACCATTGCAAATCGTTTCAAATCATGGCAAAACCATTGCAAATCGTTTCAAATCATGGCAAAACCATTGCAAATCGTTTCAAATCATGGCAAAACCATTGCAAATCGTTTGAAATCATGGCAAAACCATTGCAAATCATTTCAAATCATGGCAAAACCATTGAAAATCGTTTCAAATCATGGCAAAACCATTGCAAATCGTTTCAAATCATGGCAAAACCATTGCAAATCGTTTCAAATCATGGCAAAACCATTGCAAATCGTTTCAAATCATGGCAAAACCATTGCAAATCGTTTCAAATCATGGCAAAACCATTGCAAATCGTTTCAAATCATGGCAAAACCATTGCAAATCATTTCAAATCATGGCAAAACCATTGCAAATCGTTTCAAATCATGGCAAAACCATTGCAAATAGTTTCAAATCATGGCAAAACCATTGCAAATCGTTTCAAATCATGGCAAAACCGTTGGAAATTGTTGCAAAATCGTCGCAAGCCGTTGCAAAATACTGTAAAAATCGTTTTATTCCGCACGATAATTTGCGAAAGCTCTCTTGTGCGGTGAATACTTTAGGATTCTCAAAACGTCTTGAAGCCACATTAAAAATGGTTCTCTTTCTACTTCTTTCTTGAAATTGCTCTTAGGAAATTCACAAGGAAAGTACCAACATCCGGATGCACTACCAGGCTACGAACGTCCATATTTACTGCAAACTCTTCCTGGCGGGTTGAATTTTACAGTCTCATCTTCAAGTGTGTCGGTAATGGAGGGTAAGTGGCGTGTTAGACTATGTATATTTTCACTTTTGGTCATATACATGTTGTAGAATTAATTGAAATTCATTTACCGAAATCCATAAATCAATACAAGAAAGAGTTGAATTGGAACTAGTGTGATAATTGCAAACCTTTAATTACAATGTGCTGGAGAAGTTTTTAATAAACAAGTCACTGTCCACTAAAGAACGCATCACTTACGATGTATGGTGGTATAGATCCCACCAGCAAATCGCAAATCTCAAGTAACAAGTAGCTGGAAATTTAGAGCGAATAATACACCGAGTCAGACTAGATTGGTTACTTCTTCTTTCTCTATCAGATATTATCAAAAATGGAGTAACAAAAGTATCGATCTTCTTTCTCTTTCAGAAATGAGTAAAAATGGAATCTTGGAGACGTACTGTCCGAACCCTTCTTGCATGATGGCAGACGGTTTCGGCCGATGGGCTAACGATATCTGGAAGCCATACTTAGAAGGTTTGTGATTCTAATTTGGTTAAGTTCTAAAATGATTTACACAAAAATTGATAAGGTTTTACTTTTTTTTTTCCTATTTAATTAACTTTTCAAAAGTTTGGTACGATGATTTTATCTTTTACCCTGATCGTGACAGGAAGATTCTTAGGGAATTTCTTTAATCCAAGGCCCTTAAACGTTTATCTATTCAAAAACTGCGACCAGCTTAGAAAATTTCCATATTCAAAGCCTCGGTCAAACGAAGGAACATTCTACCCAATATTCAGCCCACCATTTTTCTGATGTTTACAGGCCATGCAATTTGAGTGATCGAGCGACGTAGCATTTCGCCCAACATTTTCCGCGTTAGTGTTTTAAGGCCTTAACACAAAGCCACCCCCAAACCATACGGAAGTACAAAATGATTGACCATAGTTTACCATTTTTCTAAACCCTAGGCTCTTTAAAACACTGATTCTTGATCAAAAACTTGATTACAATGAAGGGATTTGTAATTCAAATCAGCAATTAAATTGTATTTTCCAACAACAGGCTAAAACAAAGATTTTCGCACCACTCATTCGTTTTCTGTTTCAAGCCAACTGCGCCTGTGCAAAGCCAACATTGTTGCCTGTTAGGTGAGGTGGTCAAATGACCCAACATTTCTGCCAAAATTTCTAAACAATATAAATTTTGGGCGAAGCAAGAAATACATTTTTGACCTCAGCAAAATATCAACCAACAGCAAAGATTGATGAAGTTGTGTGTTCCAACAAGGTGGTAAAACGAGCCAACATTTCAGCCAACCACATACTGGACGTAGCTAATGCTGGGGGAAATGTTGCGTTGTTTGACCGGGCTTCACTGTAATGCTCTATCTAGGATCAAAGTTAAGTTCTGTAATCACCATAATGAAATGAGGAAATGAAAAAGTAACGATGAAAAATTATGTTCCAGAGCACATAGAAAGAGACTCAACCGACCATAAGGATGGCTGGCTTTGGATATACGGCGACTCGGTAGGCGACCTATTCTACAAATCAATATCAAAACGACCACTCTGCAACGACCTCATGGCAGGCTGCGACCACACATACAACTGGGTATACAAGATACAAGAAAACAACATATCACAGGCCAAGATGTTATGGGACACCAACGACTTCAGTATGGACAGAGTCATCTCAGAGTTGGATAATTCCCTCAGTGATCCAAAAATGAACGATCACAGTGTAGTTGTCATCAACATGGGACTTCATTACGTGCAGGGGATATCATTTCTAAAGTACCAGCGGTTGATACAAAGGACTATTGATTTGATTAATAGTCATTCTCATTCCCCGCATGGGTTCCACGGTAAGGTCATATGGAAGACGACAACAGCGTTGTTCAAGGAGAGATATGGTGATCCAAAATCAGGTGCACGTCATGCGAAAGGACTGCGCTTTTTGACAGTACCGGTAAGTCAAACATCGGATGCAGAATTATACGTATCGCAGCATGGGTTCCTTTTCTATGACAGCTTACACATATTTAGGTCTAAATTGATTATCAAATGCTTCCTAGCCGAAGAGGGCCCGATTGCCACAAACCACACAGTAAACATTATTATCCCCATTTCTCGGTGAGAAATCAGTTTTTTTCCGTGAAATAGCATTCATCCATAAATCATCCGTAAATGCTCCATGATTTATCCCTAAATTTAAGGTTCAATTAACAAAATCTAGTTTTATAGCCAGATTGAGAGACCATACTCATTTTGTCCAAAAACTCCCATCGTATTTGTCTGCAAATTTGACTGTCCCTGAATATTTTGCTTCAGATTTTTTCAGTTCGGAACTGGGTGATATTGTGTTACCATTATCAAGGAGGAGGGTCATTATTCGTTCATTCCTTGGCTAAACACGAAATACGTTATCTTATTCAATAAAAATTTGCCTATCTTTTGAATGACATGCATATCATATGCATATCAACAAACATTAACAAAGAACGGAGATAAAGTGGCTTTTAACTAGTCAGCACTTATTACAGCCTAGATGAACTGGTCTGAAGTACGGCATCTTGATAATGTAAATATCATATAAACTAGTCGAAAAATGTGTTCAGTAATGTATTGCTTGGTCTATTAATTCTTTGTACATCAATGTTATCCCTCCACAGTACTGCATTACCTCTACTATGTTGATGCTATCAAGTAAAAATTCTAGAACGTTTGGTAGGCTTTAATCAAAATTGTTTATCAAATCTCTTAACACTATTGGATCGTCACCGTTTTTGTTTTTTACCTTACTCAGCGTGTTCAGCTATACAATGCTTATGCAACATCGGCCATGTGCAGCAACGGAATCAGCGTCTTAGATGTCTACCCTATCAGTGATTCTTACCCTGCTGGTACAGGGGGCGTGACGAGTAAGAAATGGGATGCAGTGCACTTCAGAAGTGAATGCTTCAAGTCAACTGAAGATACGCTCGAAGAATATCTTGGTTAATTTTCATGCTGAGAACGAGCATTACTCGGTAACAGAGTACCGTATATTCATGCTGTCACCTCAAATAAATGCAACTAGATTAAATTTGAAGAGATGCCTGGATAATTGATACAGTTCTTGGTGAAGAAGTTCATTTAGCGATGTGTGCAACACAATACCACAAACCATTGCAGATATGCTGGAAGGATGACTTGGTTCACCAGTTTTTTGGGAACGAGCATTGCTCATACTAGACCACAGAGCACCACGCTGTTACCTCAAATAAAAGCTGTTGTCACTACAGCTAGCTCCCATTGAAGAGACGCTTGCATAATTTATACAGCTGTTGCCAAGGTTGGTCATTTTGTGAAGTGTGTAATTGTGATTTCAAGAAGACGCCACTACGAAGACTCCACCAAGAAGAAAATCACAAAGCCCATCAAGAGAACATCACTGAAGACATCAAAAAGCTATCAACACCGGAGTTCCCTTTATCCAAATATGCTTGTAGACTTTATTGCTTAACCATCATGTTCAATTTGATTTAGTTCTGACTACTTTTAACCTACTACACGCCCGATGAAGGTGGTCCATAATTGGGCCAGCTCAAACTAAACTTGCAGGGCCCAGGAGCATACCCCCAAACAATTTTGAAATCTAGGCCCTAACTAACCTAATTTGATGCATTTTTAGATAGTAGTTTACGTAAAAATGAATATCAATATATCGTAAAATCTGATGCTTTAAAAAGAAATATTGTTATTTGACAAAAAGAGTGTTTTGGCCCAACGCCTCCGCCAGGCCTGATATAACACTAGTGGAATATACACTAGAAGCCCCTGGAATGATTTCAATGGCCTTTTTTTGAATTGGAGAGACCTTCGCACTGCCATTTGGCCTAATTCGGGATAAAGTTATATTATCATTATAATGTTGAATACGAACATCGCTCGTAATAGAGGATTGGGCACCGTTTGGGTACTCGTGGGTTCAGCTAGAATGAACACTGCTGTCAATGCAGATAGCAGCAATTGAGAGGTGCGTAGATAATTGATAGAGCTCTTGCCGAAAAAGATCATTTAGAAATGTAGGTAATGGCAAGATGCAAGCACACCAAAAAGACACAACCAAGGACATCAAGAAAATATCCTTCGAGGGGTACTGATCTCGATTGCCAGCACTATCAAAAATCGAATTCCCATGAGGAAAGTTAAGAAATTGCTTATGATATGAAAAATTCCAGTTCCCAAATTACCCCTTCCTCACCCTCCCAGAAGATATCCCCACCAGAGGATCCCAAATACTTCTCAGAGACAATCCTCCACAACATTCCCTAAACTTTATTGAAATGATATAGGCAGACTAATTTGAGCTGTAATGAAACAAAAATGATGAAATCTGGGCATAGGTCATTGTTCATTTACTCTTTGGAGCAGAACTTTGCTCCATCTTCCGAAGTGACAAGAAAACAAAGTACGAGGTTAATTTGTATTGACAACAACATGATATTCAGATTCTCTCGATAATCATTTTTGATTTCTTTTAATTTTTGATCCTGGTTATATTTCGAACGCAATTTTCTTAAACCTAAATGTAATTCTATGAGTAATTTTTCCACAATTATTCTGACAGAAATAATTATATAAGTGACTTTTCCACATTAATCTTTACTTAAATAAACGACTTAGACAGTCTTAACATTGGTAGTGTTTTTGAGTGTAATAATATAATTTTGATAAGTTAGGCTACTAGGTGGGCTAATCACTACCTTTTTTGTAATGCAGTTTTGATTGATATGGATGAAATTATGAAATGAAATATTTGGAATGAAATTGTTCATGCTTTACTCTAGTAATCTTTAGCATCCAGGAGAACCCATAGGAACGTTCGTGTTAAAAGAGGAAAAGAAACGTTTATTGTACATCTCCTGAAAGCTGGTTACAATCCATGCACCAAATTGACACTGCTGTAAACAAGCTTCTTGTCTGCGGTGTTATTCCCCTGTCAAGCTTTATTTCACATCTCCTTATTCTTCGCGTATTTTCTGTTTCACTATCAATTTACGCAATAACAGCTCATTCTCCTGCGACAATTATGTTAAAATGACTTGACCCAAACGACTCAAATGATCTAACTTCTATCTAAATACACAAGATCTTACATTTCTACCTTACTTCCTCTCCTCTTAACGTTTTCTGTCATATTCATATAGAATCATCCTAAGGAATGTCTGTAGCAGTATTGTTGGGGATATCATCAGTACTGCGGGGATATCATCAGTACTGTGGGGGAAACCATCAGTTCTGTGGGAGATATTCAGGACTTTGGAGGGAAGAAATACCTAAAGCACTTTTGAATTCCCTCCACAGCACTTAATAGTACCCCTCCCTAGATAGTACTGATGGTATCCCCCAAAAGTACTGATCACCCTCTAATGTACATATACTATCCCCACTAAGTTTCCGATTTTCCTCGCCATCGCCATCCCCATCCCCCCGGGGACCAAAAACCCGAGCATTAGCCTCTAAACGATTCTGGCTCATTCCAGTAATTAGGACAAAAGACCGAGCGGTAGTACTTCAGAGTCTAGTATCTTTCATCAACCGAAAAACAAACACATCATATTTACTTTTTCTTGATACATAGTAATTCAATTGAGATATTATTATTGGAAAAAAATATATGCAAAGGCTATGCAATGTTTGCATGACATCCAGTGTTTTCGAAAAACATTGATTTTCCGAACAAATTATAGAAGTTGGTAAAGAAACAATATTTGAATCGATTAGAAAGTACTAACAAACAATAAAGGGTGTTGCTGGGCGAATCTGGTTTGTTCAACTTCATCGGTTGTTAGAAATCATCAGGTTGGATATATACACAAGAAGAACTTCTACTTGAAAATTGGACGTTGGAATGTTTATCAAAAAGAGAAGAATGGTGCTTGATTAATGAATGTGGCTTAGTAATCCAGACATTTTATAAAGCGTATTAACAGAAACATGCAATTTAGACGGTAAGCAACGTTGGTGATAACATAGCGAGCAAGAATACTATTTGGATTCATTCATCCGTCAAGAAAGCTATTTATAAATGCAATAGTGAGTTATGAAACCTACAAGGAGAGAAAACTGGGTAGTTGATTTTCCACTACGAAAGATATCATAGACACGGGAGGGGAAATATATCTGCTTCTGGAAATCAAATACACGAAGGTCATAAAAAAGAATCAAAGCTTAATAAGAAAGAAGTGAAATAGTGAGAAATCACGAAAAATGGTATCAATCGATTCACCGATACGAAAGAATGTCCAATGAAGAAAGTTTCTGAACATTATTGATAAGTATGCCTTGTCATATACTATTTATCGGATTGCGAAACTGGAATACGTAACCCTATAAATGAAGAGAAATCATCGTAAATACAAAATAAGAGAAGTGAGAGAATACTGAGAAATTGGTAGTGCAAAGAAAAGAAAGAGCGACGAGGATATACCAATACGTAGAAATATCATAGAAGAGGAAAGTTCGTGAAAGATTACAATTCATCGGGAGAGAAAAGTCATAGCATTCTATTGATTAGCACAATATAATACAGTATATCGAAACGATACACAATGCGAATGAAGCTATCATGATTATAGGAGAAACAGTATTGATAAGTGCCTAGAAAGTAGGATTGCAGGGCTGAAATACTTAACCCTATAATAAAAAGTTAAGAAAAACGAAGAAGAGAACTTAAGAAATAAAAATGTAGTTAAACTTAAAGAAGAGATTTAACAATGAAAAGAGAGGAGTTGGAATAATGAAAAATAGGCCAAAAATGGCTGTATCAAAGACGAGTTCAATATCAGAGAGACAACCGTGCGATGTTCAAATCACTCTTGGTGAGTTACAACTGGCGGCCGATTCACCAGCTGTGTCGAGAGTTCTTTCTCGAGATGTTGAATCAATAGCAGACTCGTTAGACAGGCTGCACGTCTCCGGAAACATGGTTCGCTCAGCTTTTGCTATTTCTACCGAGGGACAGAAACCCAAGAAACCACTCCTAAAACTCCCAAAAATCCACAAAAAGCCATATGAAGCCCCCAAGGGAGAGTGCCCAATTTCTAGAGCATTGCGCAAAGCAACGGAAAAGCATGGCGAGAGAGAAAGATATTGGAAACGAAGAAAATTCCAATATATGCAAAAGTTAAACCCAAGGTTTCAGCAAGATAGAAGAACCAACTTACCAAGGCTTGACCCGTTTTTCTCTCACAGGATGCAGAGGTACAAAGATTTTGAAACTCAAGAGAGTAAGAAGATAGTCAGACAAAAAGCATTTTATAGAATTACAAGGAAAGGGCGGCAGTCCATGATAAACTGAGTCATGACATTCAAGATTAAATGTCTAATCAGTGTAGACAAAATGTTGGAACGGACAGCCAGAACGGTCAAATGCGATTTTCCGATCTACCTCTATTTATACTGTCCGTTAGCTTTCATTTTCACTTCTTTCTGACGTCCTATTATAACGAGTGTCAAGGACAATTCTTTAGTATTTATCTCCGCTTTTTGGGGTAATACCCCAATAGTAATCGTGGTATCCTTTCACGGTAGGGGAGAGAGGGCAAGTTGTCACAGAGGTAAGTTGTCACAACCTCTTTTTTGGGTCCAAAAAGATTGTTGTCAATTCAAAATTGATGGCGTGGTGGAGTACTTTATGTAAGTTTTCTTTTGATATAATTTGACCGAGCCTGCTGCCATCAATATTTAGACCCAAAAAAGGCTGTGACAACTTACCCCTGTGACAACTTGCCCCTCCTTCCCATACTAATGGGATCCCTTCGCAATACTGTGGTATTACCCCCGCACAGTACTGATGGTATCCCTCTACAGTACTGATGAGTACTCCCCATAGCACTGAACTTTTTTCACCACAGACGTTCCTCAGACATATCGTAATGTTTCCTATTTTCATCGCCATCAATTATGAACGTATATGATGGTTTATAAAAGGTAAACATCAGGGGCTGATTACATGGGAGTTTTAAAGTCAATCTGACCGAGTCGGAATGAATTGGCAATTACATGATTCAGATTCAAGATTTTATTTTTCCATCAGTAGCCTAGTACAAGAAAACTTGCATATCTAAGGAGCTACTGAGAAACTACATAAAACAAACTAAGTAAAGCAATAACGAATGGACAATAACGTAGGTCTAAAAGAACGTGACTACAAACTACAAATAAGGTGAATGAAAAGAAATCATGAAGGCTGTTTTGGATATTTTCAACCGCTGTTGTGGAAAGACTTGTCGTACATTTTCCACCCTGGAGTGATTGGTGGAGAGCTAAAATTTTATGTCGCGGGCGTCATAAGCATCTCAACCCTGAAGTTGAAATGAAATTGTGATCACAAAGAAATTCAGGTTTTCAAAACATAGATTAACACCCTGTTAATGTTTGACGTTTAACATTTTAAAAGGCCAGATCGTATTTACCTACATAACTGCCAAATTCATATCGTATTATACCATGTTCTAGGGTTTGCAAAATTGCTTTCTTTCGTCCCCCTTACATTTTGTTTGCTAAATATTTTTTGGTTTACTTTTCAACAAGAAATTGAGAAGATAGAATGATTCAAATTCGTATGTCTGAAATAACATCAACACTAAATAATTGTTTTAAAAGCCATTACATAACTATTATTATGTGCATCAAATATATTAAATATATTGCGTCAAATGTTTACGAACACGAACAATCTATTAACGAAAAACTTTATTTTTATGATAGGAAACATTTCAACAGAAAAGAGGTCATCATTAGACTATATTACAACATAACGACATATGTACATGCTGTAAAAACAATTACCGAGAAACGGCTAACCTATGTGAAATTTACATTTTGAAACAAATCTTAAGCCTCGTAGGCAACGTAGAAACTTTAAGATGGCTATAGAGGAAATTCGAACGATTATTCTTTCAAGTAACAAAAATGAATTTAAAGCTAAAACAATGTATCATGAAACGGCTAACTTATGTAAAATTGATGTTTTACAACTTTTTTTCAGCCTCGTAAGCAACAGAGAAACTTTAAGATTGCTACAGAGGAAATTCGAATAAAGGTATAACAAAGTATCTCAAGCTAAAACAATGTATCGAGAAGCGGTTAACTTATGTAAAATTTATATTTTGTAACACCTTTCAAGCCTCGTAAGCAAACAAGAAACTTAGATGGCTATGGAGGATATTCGAACTCTCATCCTTTAGGATTGCTTCATGACAAATCCGTAATACTTGAGCAACAAAAAGTATTGACCATCTACGTCCTGCCTAACACAACACCAAATCATCAATTGGATACTGCTCTCTATCTCCGACACTAGTAAGCCAATTAGGATCACGTTTTATTCTCATCTTAACTTTCTTGAATTCCGTGCGTAGAGGAGCTGCAATTAGGGGGTCAGTAGGATATTGTTTGCTTTTCATGTAACTCAGGCTACGACGGCTTTTCAGGCTGGTTTGTTCTCTCAGCTAGAGAAAAGTAAAGAAGAGGACATTGCATTCAAAACCAAATCTGAGACATCAATTGAGACTAGAGCATCGATTTGCAGATATTTTCAAAATCTTGCTTCTGTACATGTTTTTATTTTTGGCAAAGGAGCTGGTAGATTAAAATTTGCTTAGCAAGCTATCAACTGATCCTCAAATGAGGTATGAATTTAAATAGATAAGAATAATCGAGACAGTGGATACAGAAGAAGATAAACATTTTTCTATTTTGATGGTCAATGTCTTCTTAATATAAATCTATATTAGCAACTTAGCAAATAATACAGCATCATATTATCACTATGAATATTTCGCTTATGATTATTCTTTTTTCAATGTATTGTTTTTATAGATATTCTGTCGATGTTTTGCTGCAACAATATTTTTGCTACAATCTTATTCTGTGTGTGTTTAAATATTGTAATGTATCTGTAGGATATTGTATCTATACTGTATCATGCCAATTAGGGTTGATTGACATCTCAGAGGCTAACTAAAACTCACAATAATACCAAGCACACCGTCCTTATAAAGACGTTTTGACGTGCTTGTAATCAATGGATATTGAAGTTATGCGATAACTATAAGACCATGTATTATATTTGCTCATTCCTACATTAGCTTATTCTCATATATCCTTATATAACCTGTAAACACTTATTACCAGAGAAGAGACGAAGAAATTACTCCATCATCTCTACAAACCTGTTTCGTGATTGCTCACTCATCAGGAGATGAAATAATGTAATGATTAGTGCTTATTACTTTATATCCTGACGAGTGAGCATTCACGAAACAGGTCTGTAGAGATGACCGAGTAGTAACTTGTCGGGTGATTAAATTATACCAGAGCAGGTTACTATAATTGACATATGCCTCCACCGCCAGGTCTCGAACGTGAGTTGCTGCAGACATAGGCGAGCGCGTTAACCACTGTCCTAAACCACGACAAAATTTGTCTCTTGTCTTAATATGAATGCTAATGTTGAGCACAATCTAGCGACGATAATAGAGGTACCAAGTTCAATCTTACATATCATATAGTACATATATATATCATATTACATAATTCTTATCTATTGCTTATATACCTCATGTCTCACAAATTGCTAATTCACACTTTTGCTTATTACCTGTCAAGCTTGCTGCTTTTGCTCTATGTTCAGGCTGAAAAGCTCCTATTTGTTCTTATTCTTGTAATGGTTTGGAAGCCTGCCCTTAATATTCTTTTGCTATTGGTTTAATCAATTGTTGAATATTTTGACTCTCTTGGACCTCTGACATTCATTTCTTAGTCTTATGGTTATTTCTAAGAATTTATATATTTGACTATTAAGCATGAATCCTTATATAAGGCCAGCTTATTCTAAAGTTTTGGCACAATGCAAGACTCCTGTTCTTGTATGACTGCTTTTATAAAAATAAGTATATTCCAAGTTGATAAATATTGAAAGGATAAACGTTTTTTCCATAATAGAGTAGGGCTGGAATTTCTCATTAAAAACAATGAATTATTTCGTTCTATTGTGTTCTTAAAGAATAGAAAACAAAATAACATTGAAGAAAGTTTCAGAGCTAGGATCATTAGAGATTTTCTTATAAAAAAATCATGTATTTGAAGACCTTCAGATATGCTTATTAAAATAATGACTTCAATCCTAGACAACCAACTTATGTCAAGGGGGAAATCGATCGAAACTAAGATACCAACACCCAACAAAAATCTGAGAGATTAGAAATTCCATCGAAAAACCATACCTGCAGAAAAAATGACATTGCCACGTGCTAGTTAAAACATTCCCGTATTGAAAACTCACAAAGCTAACCTATTTCATTAAACGTTTGGTGGAAAACAAAAAGTTCATAATATCAGGTGCAAATGATCTGAAATCCAAAAAGCCGAAAGGAGCTTTCACTAAAGCTGACATCAGAAAAACTCGCAGCCCCATCGAGTTGTGTAATAGGTCCCAATGAAAAGAATAATCGAAGAGCATAGTAACATACCTTTAAAGATACATTCTTATCCTCAGGAGTTGATTCTTGTAAATCTTCTTCATTTTTACTCAGATGTCTTTCATGAACCAGCGCCTAATTGGAAGATGATTTGTTTTTGACTGAACGTATTTCTAAAGGCATACAGTATGTCCCCGCATATACGAAAATAAAAAAATCAAATTATGTTGTCCTGCTTTTTTTTAAAATAGGACTGATTTTGTGATGTATTTATGATTGCCCCGTAAACTGAGGGAATGTCATGTAACTGTCAACAATCAACATTACTATTTTAAAGTCCCTACAGTATTGAAAAAAGCATGAAAATATCTTAATAGATGAAAATCTCTCCAAGGTGATAGGCTGCAGTTTCTTATATGTTCATTTCTTATATGCAGGACTTACTTTACCTAACTTCAATGAAAATCTATAAGTGCACTTAACGACAAACTTTGATAATTTCTGATGACTGTACCCTCTACACCAGTCTCTCATACACGGAAAAGGTATTTGACAAAGCAACACATTTAGGGAAAAAATTCTTTTAAACATGGAGATGTTTGGTGAAACGTACAGGCTATTTACTCTTTTCTTTCCTAGATGAATTCTCTCCCAGATGATGTTGAGCTAGCTCCCTCTGCAAATAATCTAACAACACTGACAAAACCTGGTTTTTTTAAAACCTATGGTACTGCTCTTTTTGCCAGAGTTAGGATGTTATGTATGTGGTTATACTTAACACAGCTTGATCCTGCTTTATATTAGTCTTTGTACTACGTTGATACTAACATGAAAAACTATGCAATATAAATATCAATATCATAATATTCTGTAGAATCGTGCAAGTACTGGTATTGGATTTCTGTAGACATTAATTGTAAAAACAACTCTGCCTTGACTCAGTCAATGGACTATAATTGTCTCAAAGACTTATAAGTACCAATTCCTTAAGCTTATACTACTTGAAACTGCTTTCAATTCGTTTTTAGTCCCTACAGAAGAAAATAAGCAAAAGTAAAGTTTGAAGGGGGCCTTAAAAATCCGTCAGTTGGTTATTTCGTTTTATTTTAGATACTTAGTCAGCCTAAAATAAATGATAATGAAACCAATAGTTTTCGCCGCATGATACTGAATGTTTTGCGTAAAAGAGACTGGACAGAACGAAATGACTTACGCTACTTTCATGCAGTTTTAGTTTTTTCAGCTCATCAGGGAAAATGTTTTCTTGGCTCTTTTCATCTTTATTTTTCACTACTGTGTGATGGATAGTTGAGTAGGACGTCTACAAAAATAAATATCGCTGGCCTAAATTATCATTTACCATTCATTACCATTCAAAAAAAACATATACTAAGTTGATTAAAGTAAAAACCAGCAGATAAAAAACTCTATATATCAGCTTTACCCTAAAAGGTTCTTAATAATTAGGGGCATTTCAACAGATTCATATTAGAACAGTCGTTGATTGGTACAAAACTTCAATACAACTAGAAAAATCGGAAGCATACCGAGAACTCCCTCGTAAAAACAGCTTAAGTAATCCATGTTCCCGGTTTGCTACCGATTTTTCTGGCTGTGGATTTGTATCAGGATGGAAGGTATAAAATAATATGGTTGATAATCTTTTGCTTCCACGATATATTTCATACTACATCATTTACAGACAGAATAAAACAGAAATGATAAAAAAAACCCACATTGCTATCCAGAACTTCATGTCTTGCATCTGCTTCGGTAGAAATGTTTTTATGACCATCGGGTTCTTTCTCCTTGTTGGTTACATCGATGGATGAAATATTGGAGATCTGAAAATTTGATTTTGAAAGTTATCAGCATCAGATCAAACTCTGTGTGAAAGGCGCCTTAAAACCCATTTCCGTTCTTAACCCATTACATTAAGTCATACAGGTAAGAAAATTCCATTTACACAAAGTTTTTCTGACAGAAATGTGATTGGAAGAATTCATGCAGAATGTATTGGAAACGATATAAACCGTTTTACTATCAGCGGATAAAAACACAACGACTTGCATACAGTTTAGCATGCATAGCTTTGTCAATAAGATATGTGGGATTGGGCGTATGATATGCGAGGTAAAATTGTACTTGATGCTGCTAGAAAAGTAATAAAGATTGGAAACAACTGGCAAAAAGCAAGCTTTCTGAATAAATATAGTGGATTCGATACCAATGTGTGGAGAATTACAGCAATAAGCAGCTGATTTGCGGGTGCATAAAAATCCCCTTGCACTAAACTGTGTGGAAATGTAATTGTTATCAGGGACTTAGGAAGAGTCTCAAACGTGAAGGCACGATGCTTAAAGGGGACTTTTCTAATCAAGCAAGAGGGGCAATTTCTGAAAGTAATAGTGGCACTTCATTGTTTTTACAAAATCTTGGGGACAACGTACCTCCGATGCCTCCCCTGCTTCCTCATACATCCCTGGTTATTATGGACAGATTCTTCATATGTATCCGATATCATCCCCTCCCCCCCAAAAATGAACTGAAATACCTGAGATATGCATTCATGTTGCATACAAGGAGTACTTGATACTGGCATATTGTTTTCTTTCTGACCTTCTTTGCGCG
Source organism: Pelagia noctiluca (assembly GCA_963924455.1). NCBI lineage: Eukaryota > Metazoa > Cnidaria > Scyphozoa > Semaeostomeae > Pelagiidae > Pelagia > Pelagia noctiluca. The sequence goes on from OZ004320.1 coordinate 3,536,827, forward strand.
CTCTTGATGAAAACTTGGGAGTATCAGCCAGCTATCAAAAGAAACAAGATTCACACACTATTTGACCAAAAACAACATTAACAAAGACGTTTTAAAATCATTTATGCTGGAAAAAGTAAGATTTATATCGTAGATACCAGAAAAAATTAGATACGTTGGATTAATTATTTCAGAAATTCAAAATTTAGATTGCTCTGACAAATGTCAGTAGAAAGAAATGTAACCAATAAATGTATTCGGGATAAAACACAAAAATGAAATTATTTTAACGGAAACCTACCATTTTCTTTTTTAAATTTGACTTTTGTATATTTCGCAGTGCCTGCTTAACAAATGGAGCGACGCTAACCTTACGGGATCTTCTTACTGTTTTCTTTACCTGAAAATACCATAAGTACATTAGTGTCATTTGATTAAAATATGAAAATGTATAAAAGCTATTAGTAAGATAGCCTGCATGCAATGAACCAATTCAAAAGAATACAGGTATTGTTCTATCTGCTAGGTCATGGCATGCCAATGAAATATTAAACCCCACACTGCCCGACTCTCCTAATGAAGACAATTATTGCAATTGTAATGCTCTCCTTCCAATGATATAGCCTTGGGAAATGAAAAGCAAATCTATAAAGTAAAGTTTTTTGATATGCTTAAAGCTTACTACAAAATATGGAAGCCGTTAAAGATGTATATCACTGAACCACAGATGATGATTGGTTGGTTCTCTATACCACAGGCTCCTTTCTGATGGGTCGATTCTGACCCATATTTAGGTATGATATGCTGATTCTTCCAGTTTTATTCTCATTCATTTCTTAACGTACTACTATGATCAGTAGTGAAAAATTATTTGTTGCACGTGGTACTATAATAAGACAAATAAAAGAGACAAATTGTATAAGAAGTACTATGCTATATAATTATAATTTTGATTATATAACATGGTACTTCTTACACCATTTGTCTCTTTTACTACAATTTGTTAGATAAAAAGCTTTTAGTTATCATGTTTTGGTATGCATACAAATTTGGCGGTTTTTTTGACTATCAATGGATGAAAATAGCGAACAGTGCATGTCACAAAAGCTATGTCGGAACTTACCCTTAATGCTGCCAGCATATATGGAGTAGATTTTCCAATGGAAGACAGACAATTACTTGAATATGATTTTGTGTCAGGAGCACATGGGTTGGTTAATTCCATAGACATTGTTCTCATGTCAGTCTTTTCACCTTCATAGAGAAAAAAAACACAAATTCATATAAACTTATTGTCCTAATAGCCTGAGGTTAAATTTCGGTAAATAAAAGGCACGTAGAATGAAGTTATAAAATGGCCCATTGTGGCTCTAAAGAGGCTCTGTATGTTGTACTAGATCGAGTATAGCAAATTCATAAAAATGCTTCAAGAAAGCATAATCAAATTAAAGGTTTACCACTTATAGGCGATAAAGGTGGTTCTAACACCCCAGGGCTGTCAAATTTTACACCTCCTTCGATGCAAGTCGAGTTCTTTTGAAACGTGTTATCGCTTCCTGGACTAGAGCTCATATCAACAGCATAATCGGTGAATTTGTCCTCAGCGGCTGGAAGCTCTTTGGAATTCTCTTTTTCACTGGAAATTATTTGGAAGGACTTCAGTTGTGGAGATTTTTGTTTGGGCAAACATTTTTCAATTTTGTCATGATTTTCATTGCCATTTTCACCCCTGAAAGAACAACACATTTTTTTTCACGAGAGCATTTTGCAAGGGGTTTTCACCACATAAGACATAAGCTAAAGGGGTCCAACACTATTTAACAGCATGGAGTACCACATCCTCGATAGAAGGGGTCTAAATACAAATACTCTCGAAATTGCATTCCTCTTCCCTTCAGCATCTGGTATCAAGAGTCATCATGTAGAGTACCAGGCCCTGTCACAAAAGTACCACCTGGCACAAGAATGACATCCATCTGTAGTGTGCAGTTCTATACTAGACGGGGAAAATAGCTCATCCACCTAAGGAAGTCCCTTAATTAACTTTTTAAAGTTTATATCGCTAGAATAAGGCATTGTGAGCAATTTGAGACCACGTGCAATCCCAGGAATGTTTCATTATCATGTGAGGGATGACGTCACAAAAAGGGCCTAAACGTTTATGAAAACTGCTGTAACTTTTCATAAACCGAATAAAGTTACATGATATTTGGATATTTGAAAATAGAATTAAAAGAGCATTCGAATGATATACAACATATTCCAAAATATTGACATCAGTATTTTGACTGATGACGTCATCAAACATTGTTCATTGTTTTTGATCTGTTTTATTTGGGCAATTTGTGAATGTAATATCAACATAAGTCATAGAACATTGCGTCAAAGGGCATGTCAATTTTCAATGGTTTGCTGTTTGCTGTTGTGTCTTACCTTCAGCAGAGTAGTTTATTAGAAAAAGAACGAAAATGAAACCAAACGAACTGCTGTATCCAGAGGTAGATTAAAATTGACCAATCATAACATTTGCCAATCATTTCTATCTAAGCGTTACTGACGGTTTTGGTCGATTTACTGCAACGATTATTCACCCAAATATTATGCGAGTAATTTCATTCCGTTTCTTTGCTCGGAAACAAGACTGAAAAAGGACGCCTATAAACATGAATCTGAAATTAAAAGAAAAGGTAAATGGCCTCGATCAATATATGCTGCAGCGCAACAAGTGGCAAAATTCCCTAAAGAACGGAAACGAAAAAGAAATGGCGTGGCGTCTCGTGAAGTACTTAAGTGACGACCAAGGTATGGTTCACTTAGAGCATCCTGCTGATACACGCCTTGCCATGCATGCATAGCAAGTAGATACTGAATATTGGTGAACATAAAAGACTCCGATGTCCACATCCTGTGACGTGGGCCTGTGATCAGAAAGAATAGTTTATGAAATATATCCAAATATGCTGACATAGTAAAATCAGCAAAATTTTAGGCTTGTTGATAGTTGATAGGCACATACGCTTACTATCTTCGCAAGGTATGAGTTTATGTGCTAAGCACTAAGGGCCCACTGAATAGGTAAACTAATCGAGCAGTACGACCCTGGTCCTCCCTCTCGATTCCTTTTGCCTGTTTGCCTGGAATTACAGAGACCTGGCTAATTCTCTCCTCGCACTTTGTGACAGGTCTGAAGGTGGTTTCGAACCCGGGACCCTTTGAACAAGGGTCAAGTGAGCTCACCACTCGGCAATCCCCGCCACTAGGCTTTAGAATATGCAGCGCTCTACCAGCAGTACATACCCGGACCAGCTGCGATAGTCGTATTACCTAAGTTCGGGAAAGTGAATGCGTTTGGGAAGCTAATCAGAACCGACAGAAAAAGTGACCAGCCGGGAGACCTCGGACAAGATGGCGTGAATAGTCTGTTGACTGCAAAGAAAGCAAGACAAGTAATACCCACTGGTTTACATGGACGGAAGAAGAGATGTATATTGAAAAGATGCACCATCTGTCTGTTTCAAGACATGTAACAAGATATGACAGTAAAGTCCTCAGCGATTCTTTCGCCAGATCTCTCTTCAATACTGCAAATTATGAAACGAACACACCATCAAATTGATATCAGGCTAGTATGTATCAAGATAAGCAGGATTTTGTAGTTGGAGTGTGGTTCCAGGTAGACGGTGCTTTGGTGATGGCCCGGAGGAGGCAAATTAAACGTTATACGACTCTCAATAAGAATGTAGATCTCATTTCACGAAGTAAATGATAGGAATATGCTTCTAAGCAACCATGGTTCATATTTCATGTTTTACAAAGTGCTTATATTTCAACCAGCTCTTTTTGAGTTCCAGAATGCACGTTTCAAGCAGTGTTTGAGTCATCTTCATCTACCTTTCGCAGTTGACCAATTCTGTTCAGAGTTTTGAAATACTTAATATAAAAATTATAGGAAAGTTGTAGTTGTTGGACTTTTGATACAGAGAACATTTATTACTTTCCTGGCCTCTGCGTGGTTCACTGAGGATAAGTTGACGATGTATAGGATAAAGAAGCACATGGGGTTGATCAAAAGCAAAAGCAGCATCAGCAAAGAATTAAGTAAAAGAGTCAAAAAACAACTAAAAGGGATAGGGAAGAAGGGCAAAAAGCCAACCAATACCCACGATGTGTTTGTAATCCTTTTTGCTTACTTGCAGTATTCCAAAAGTGCATTCTACTACCTTAACTAGCTTACAGCAAACCATTGAAAATTGACACGCTCTGGTTGTAATGTTCTATGACTTATGTCAGATATCACATTCACCAAATGCCAAATAAAACAGATAAAAAAACAATGAACAATGTCTGATGACGTTATCAGTCAAAATACTGATGTCAATATTTTGGAATATGTTATAGATCATTCGAAAGCTCTTTGAATTCTATGCAAATATCATATGACTGTATTCGATTGAACATACCCTTGATGAAGGTCTTCAGACTCAATTGATTTTTTTTCGAAATCTAAAGTAAGAAGAAGATACAAAGGAGGAATGAAATTTAAAGTTAGAATGACAATAAAAACATAAAACAATTTTTCATAAATAAACTAAGATGAAACCAGATGTGAAAGAACTTGTCAAAGAGAGGACTTGAATGAAAGAATGGGAATAATTTGAATCTACCTTTATGCAAGACATTTTCAAGATCTTCAATGTATTCATCATGAAATCCAAATGATTTATGTCATCATAGAACAAATCAAATCAGCTTTGTCTTCAATAGTCTGATGTCATAGCATTTTAAATGATTTCACAGTGTAGTTTAGGTAGTTTGAATGGATCTAAATTATTTTTAGAATGAAGAAACCAAGTAAGATTCAACCCTATGACTTATTTGAGTAGATATCCTCTTCAGGGACGAAACTCAAGGGGGGGTATGGGGGGGTGGTTCACCCCCCCAACCTTGGAAAAATGCCTTTTCGCAGGGCAAACGGTCATAAAAAAATTGTTTTCGCAGGGCAAAACATTGAGCGAAAGTTTGAATGCCGCTTGCAAGTTCCGTTGTTTATTGTCTTTAAATCAAAAATCAAATTGAAAATGTCGAAAAATCTGATCTTCCTTTTCTAATTTTCCCACTTAATCCAACGAGATGAAGCATTCTGTTTCCTTCGGGTACCTAGTACACAACTCCATGGTTAAAAACTCTTTAGTTCCATTCCATATTCCATCATTTCCACGTTCCATAAATTACACTAACCCAAGCTCTCCAGACCATGTGGTTGTTCCTGCTTTTCGTTTTGTTTCCTGGCAGGGCAAAAGTTCCTACACCCCCCCAACAATCTTGATGAAGTGACGCCCCTGATCCTCTTGTATTTTCTGTACACTTAATAGTAACAAATCTTATTGAAGAGAACTTTATATCGGATAGACCTACCTTTTTCTTGACTAGATATTCGGAATTTATTGAAACAAATATGAATATTTTCTTACCTTTCTTTTCTGGTTCAGTTTCAGCATCAGCTTCGTTTTTCCTATTTGATTCCCTGACAATTTCATCAAAAAGCAGTACAGAGCTGGCAATTTTGATTTGAGAAGGGCGTGTCTTTGAGTACGTTCTCACAGTTTTTCTTTTATTCCATGTGTTGGTGGTATATTTTCGTTTTTGATTATTATTCATCATGGCCATTGGACTCCTTGTATCTATAAGAGTTATTTTGATAGTCTTGATTGATAAACTCCATAACTGTGAGAAAAATTGGGATGGCAATGGAGGACGACACCATTTGATTTCCTCCTCCCTTTCACCCAAAGCCCCCTTTTGAATTCGATACTTTAAATTTTAAATTTTGTCATGTTATGGTGGAAAAAACGGTACAGTGTAGTGTCCGTATGTAACTGCCCTGGGATGGGGATTTTGAAATATTATTATTATGATTATAAAATTTCGGTTGACTAAGTCTTTCTGTTATAGACAGGAAAATCGAAAGCACACCCAAAAAACATTGATTATTTTAGCTTCTTGTCTGACACTCTACAGAGAAGTACTTCACGAAGAAAACAAAACGAAAACCTAACGAGTAATTATACCGAGTTGTATATGTCAGACGAAAAGCCTGAAAATCCAGATGATATATTGATGTTTTGTACCGACCACAAGTTTTTTATGTCCATAATCTTGACAAAATTCCCGACACCCTCCTCTTAAAAAAACGATAGCACATCTATCAATAAATTTTACCAGCCTTACCTAAGTGGACCTTAATTCAACATTTACTAATTCTAATTTATGCTACGGTAGATATTTCTTAGGTAATTAGGTATGGCTTATGGGCCTAAAAAATGGCGAGTAAATCTAAATTGTCGCCTCTCGCAAAGCGATCCTTTATATCCAGCAGAAGACTGTAAGGTTTACCTACATCACTTCACATCCTTAACCATGATATCATCCCTTAAACTCAAAATATCTGCGAGTTTTTCATTTCATTTCTTCAAAAATTATGAAGTCATGACAGTAGCAGACTGCATCCAGCAACTCCTTGTTATTTTAATTGAAGGGTGTAATGGGGTCTGGGGAGAGCTTTGTATTTTCCCGCTAAATCATCAGCTGACGAATCAAATTTTGATAAAGATGGCAGACAAAAATCCTCGAAATCCTACCTTTCTTTGCAAGGGAGATAATATTTAGGTATAGTATCTACTCTATTGTCTTGAAGAATTACAACTTCCATTTTAATACTGATTTAAACAAATTATTTATAATTTACACTAGCCCATCGATATTATTGTATGGTAGATTCAAAATGGTGGCAGAATTGCAGCCTAGGCTAGGGAGGCCTAGACTAAAATTCCCATAACTTGTGTCGAAGATAGGGCACAATAACATAACTTTGGTGGAAAAATTTTGGAAATTTTACTGACGCTATATTTCATAACAATAAGCATTATAAATAGAGGGAGAAATTACTTATGACTTAGGGGTAAGGAGTTTTTGAAGAAGGATCTATCATATAAAGTCAGTGCTCAAGTGCTTTCAAAAGTACACATACTTTTTTCATAAGCAGCTTCTTTATAAGCAAGGCAGTACTCAACAAGACAAAAACTTAAGTTATTCTAGTGCTGGATAGAGGGATGCTAAGCAATTTGAAAACTTTAGTTCAGATCCCATTGGCAACGAAAATCGTGCAGCAGCTATATAAGAAGAGTAGGTGTCAGTGGATATTTAGTTACCCCAGTACACTTTTCTATGCAAAATACTATTGACATTTGTTGTACCACAACTTCTGAGATAGTATTCTAAGAAACAAATTTTCAAGTAAAAAAAGCTAAGCAATTGCTTAGCAATTTTGAGCACTGAGCTCGAGCTGAAACTACTTATTAAAAAAATGTGTGTAATCAATGCTTACTTTAGTTGGTGTAAATTAGTTTTTAGTAAGGATACATTCACCAACTGTGAATTAATAACTATGACTTTTTTACAGTAGTCACTGTTGTTTCAAGAAAATAAAGATGTCGTTAATGTTGAGAAACTCAACTGACGCCCATTGTGTTCCCTGTTCTCCGTGTTTGAACCAACCAATAACAATCCAGTCACCCATCCAGTTTGTACCTGACGCAAATGGTGAAAGAGAGGAGCAACAACAACAACATCAAAATATGAGAAACAGTAAGTAACTCATATCTATACCATCTCTACAAGCCTTCAAAAAGTGCGGGGATAAGGCATGCCACAACCACGCCTTAACCCTTAGAAGATATTTTCTTATTGGATTTGGTCTAAATCAAAGACAATCTTTGTAAAAGTGGTGGAGAATAGTCCCACCCTATCAGTGCCGAGTTTCTACCCAAATTATTGGGGGGGGGCTAGCAAGGAAAAATTGACCAAATTTGCCCATTTCATTCCTGCCCCCCTTGCCTTCCTGAATGGTTTCATCCCCCTTATTTTGAATTCTAGTATTTAAGCCTGATTCCATCTGATCACCAAAGCACTGAGATAGGACTGATATAAAGCTAATTTCGTGAGGTAATTGCTAAGTAAAAAATTGTTTGAGAATTTAACAAACTCAACCATGAAAAAAATTCGTAGATTTTGGGGAACTTGCTTCTGTAATATCATTATATTTTTTCAAGGAAGATTCAGACAGAGCAATGAATCAGCTAGACGCGTTATATCAACCAAACAAAGAAGAAAACAGGTTTTCACTCCATTGCTGAGAGTGGCTCCTTCTACACCTGCAGATCCAGTTCCGTCAAATACACCTGTACAATGTTCCAACTTTGGCACCCCATCTGCTGGTGAGCATCTTTTGCCCTACTTTAAACTGTTTTTATGCATAAAATCTAAAACTTCAAAAGATATTGATAAAGATAAAGATAGCTTAATTGTAGAATTCTTTTCAGGAATAGATATGTTGTCATCAAGCTCACACAGTGAATCAGTGTTGTAGTTTTTCCAACTCGCTAACTTACTTACTAACGTAACTACCATTGTTTAGGGAGGTGATAGTTTTGCATAAATTAGAAAATCTACACTATCACCTCTCTATACAAAGGGATTTGGTGAGTTGGGAAAGCTAAAACACCGCACAGTGAATGACACTCACAATGAGCATTCATGATTAAAAAGCTCATCAAAAAAGGATGCAAAAACCATAATGAATATATACTATATACTTTAATGAATATACAAGAAAAAATAGAAGACACTAGAAACGTAATATACTTGGTTGTCAAGAAAATCTGGATGAATCTTTTATCGAATATTTCTTTCAATTAGCAGTTTTTTTCAATATGAAATGGGCCCCCTGATTTGATTGGCATGGAAACTTTCAATGATTATTTAATTATGCTTTTTATCAACAGAGCAAATGGTACCGATGTGTTCTCCATACAGAACTCCATGCCAAGATCCAGAAAGTCACAGGGAGGCTCAATCGGACGAGTCAAGCCCCTTGCTCTTTAAAAAGAACAGCTCAATCAATAGAGACACCAAAGCTCCTTCTGAGCTACCAAGCGAAGTCAACTCGTTAGAGCTATTTTCAGGGGACATATTTGCATAACAAATGAAGTAGACTGGCGTCAGGGGTAGACATCTCTGAAGTAGACAGGTTTTTAAGATGCATAGAAGATATGCGGAGTAGACATTTTTCTCTAGATATCAATTTGTCTAATGTGAGCTTGAGCTTTATTTTCTTTATTCCTTTGACATGAAGTTAATTTCTTACATCTGAGTACAGGGCACCATTGGGGAAATAAGGACATTGGACATTTATTAATGCAATCGTTGCCACCGTAGTAGGGTGTTGTTTTTGATTAATATTTCAACTTAAATTCTTACGAAATGTGTATGGTATATTTCTTAAATGTTTTTGATACACCCTTGTCATTGAAAATAGATTTCAGTGGCAAAACTATACAAACATAACATACATATACCAAACCTTTATCTCATTCTCATTCCATTCCAACATCTACAACTGTTACTCCATGATGCCTATTGACACAATGTTTGATACGTCACATAATAACGGTGTTGGATTCAAGCTGATGACGTTAGAGAGAGGATTTTTTCTACAGCTCACTTTATACTAATTATTGTAATTTGATTGGGTAGAGTTGGAGGGCCATTGCTTATGCCCTTCTTGCAAAAATGACACAAGTCTAAAGCAGATGATCCCTGAGATGTTTAGTTAAATATAGAATATCATTCCATATCACAGAAATGACCGTTTTGCATAGAAAGTTCTGTATTTGGAAAATCATCGAAAGGTTTGGCTTCATATTAAGTCCCAACCATGTTAGGGACAGGGTCAGTCCGAAGAGGTTTTAAAGTATTCCCTAGACCCTAATTCCTTACGAAATATTTCGTATGTGTGTATGTCTTCCCTATGTCTTTGAAAATCTGAAAAGATTCCCAAAAGGATACGACTTTCTGTATCTCGTTAAATTTTATGATGGAAAGGTTTACAACTTGATCTTTCTTATTGATGATGTCATTAACGTTGGACGCCTGCTTGTGTTTCACCAGCTTGCTGCTGTTACAACAATTTGAACATTTGATTTTATTAAAACTATTCATTCAGATTTTTGTAAAGTAGAATATGGTTGTTCTCGTTGCCTAGATGCATAACTAAAACAGTCGCAGAATCCAGTTTTAATTAAGCATAGAAAGCCAAAAGTAATTTAATATTATGGACTTTGATCAACACTCAGTTCTATCAATTCATAAAAAACTCGATATTCTTCACCGTACTAAAAGGTACTAAACATCCGCCAATGTACTGACGGTACGCCCCACAAAGTACTGAAAACCCTTCAATCTACTGATGGTTTTTATTCTCCTTCTTATCCCCTCCCCCAAAGTACTGATGATATTCCCCCACAGAACTGAGCACCCTCTATACTACTGATCTTCCCCCATAGTACTGGAAATCCTCCACAGTTCTGATGGTATACCCCAAAGTACTGAACACCCTCAACAGTACTAATGGTATCCCCCAACGTACTGAACACCTAATTTACTTATGGTATCCCCCACAGTACTGATGATATCGACACTACCAAAAACCCTCACATCTACTGATGGTCCCCCCACAGAACTGAACGACCACTAATTCATCTGTATATGAACCCCCTCTAATCTCCCCACAAAACATTACTGATGATATTCCCTTGAAGTATTGAACACCCTTCACAGTAGTGCACATACATTTCCCGGGGTAATATTTGCAAAAGTGTGATACCACAAGGCATGCAGCAGAGGGGAAAATTTCAATGAATTTGAAACAGAACATTTTCCCAACGACGCAAGCTCCGTAAAAATGCAAATACAGCCTCGACAGTATGTGTAGCTGAACCGACTTAACCCTAAAGCGCGCATCGCTTTCAAACTTACATAAGGTTTTCGCTGTGTTGCTAAAAGCAATGCACACTTTGGGACTACCCACACATCATGTCGAGGCTACAGTTGCATTTCTAAAGAATTACGTCATTGGGAAAGCGGGAGTAAATCCACGTCTACACGGCAGCTGTGCATGCGGAAAAACACTTTCCATACCCTAGACAATACTTTGTCTGAAAATTTGAAAGGGAGATAGCCGAATCCCATGAAAATAGAGCACTGGTAAAACAGAAGTTGACAACAATTTCCAACATCACCTCAACAGCTTATCGTTTCATAGTGGTGTTATTTGCACAGATTGAAATAACTCGCACACACGGTTAATATACATGGCAACCATGAAGCACATAAATACACGTTTGGGCTAACTGTAACCTCAGAAGATCGAGCTTCTCTTGCTGACTCAACTGAAGATGGGTGTGATCTTGCTAGCCATTGTTTGCTGCTTCCTCGGCACAGGTAAGTCATCTAAAAGCTGTTGTTGTTGTTGTAAAAGTTGAACATTAATCGTCAACCAATAGTTGATAGAGGCAGAGTTTTTGCACGTGTTGTTCTTTAGAAATTGGCACAGAATGCTCTTAAAAACTAAATGTTCTTCATCTCTAAATCGCTGTTCTACACAAAATTCTCTACAGCACTTGAATGTTCTAAACAAAATGTCCTAAGCCTAAGTACTACTAGTTTTTATGAAGTTCTTCTAACGAAAATATCGTGCAGATCCTAATTTGAAAGTCAACAGGAATGATGAAAAAGAAGATTCTGATATTCAAATAATACCGAATATGCTATTTTACAGCCACCTAAAAGCGTTAAAATTCAAAATCTTCTTGCCCTTCGGCTGCAAACACGGGAGTTTTCCGATGGAATCAATCAAAATTTTATGCATTTTTATTTAAAATAGGAAAACAAGATGTTTTGTATATTCATCCCAGTGCTCGATGTACGAAGGCACAGATTGATGAGATAAGAACCAGAAAGGAGACTTGCTCTTTGTTTTGTAACTCAAAGTTTCATGCTCTCACAATCATCAGACCCACTATATGCTCGATGTATGAAGGCACATATTGATGAGATAAGAACCAGAAAGGAGACTGGCTCTAAAGTTTCATGCTCTCACAATCATCAGACCCACTATAGTCAGATAGTCTTCAAACGGTCTGTTTGAATCTATTCATGTATCTCTGTAGCATTGCGCTGTCTATATATTTGTTTCAGTGCTCGATGTACGAAGGCACAGATTGATGAGATAAGAACCAGAAAGGCGACTTGCTCTTTGTTTTGTAACTCAAAGTTTCATGCTCTCACAATCATCAGACCCACTATAGTCAGATAGCCTTCAAACGGTCTGTTTGAATCTATTCATGTATCTCTGTAGCATTGCGCTGTCTATATATTCGTTTCAGTGCTCGATGTACGAAGGCGCAGAGTGAATGTAAGAAACAAAAAAGGAAACAGGCTCCCTGATGACCTGATGATTGCGAGAGCATGAAACTTGGAGATACAGAGAGCCAGTCCCTTTTCTTGTTTCTTATCTATTTACGTATTATGTATTTTTGTATATTTTCACCACTAAAATTTACTTTCAGTAACTAAGGTGTATTAAAACAATTAAAAGACATACCATACACGTTAAAAAGGGAACTAAACAAACACAAGATGTATTTATTTCGATAATGGTCCCCTCAGAGGTAAAACTACAATTAACCTTTAACCCAAACTTCACTTCCTCCCCACACTTTACCTTACCAAACTGTAACTACCCTAATAATTCTGAAATTCGTACTGTATCACCCTGCACTGTATCTATCTTAATAGAAATTTACCCTTTCTAATGGAGATTTGCCCTTTCTTGGGCTATAATAGACATTTCTTTTGATTTTTCAGGGGGTGCCGCAGCATTGCTTGAGCCCCAGGCCCCACCAGCACCGCCAAGTAAGTTTCCACTTATCAATTATTTCATCATTTCTCATGACTAATTCTGGCATATACAGAAATGTTTTCGTGAGACTTGTGAACAACTCATACCATTCAAACTCAGAGTGTGATACCCAGAATAGGATAGCTAGAACAGTATCGGGGATTGCCGGATGGTAAGATCACTCGACCTTTTATCGAAGGGTCCCGGGTCAGAAACCGCAGTCAAACCTGTTACATAAAGTGTGAGGAGAGAACTAGCCAGCTCTCTGTAATTCCAGCCAAAAAGGCAAAAGGAATTACGAGGTGCGGTTGAGAGAAAAAAGACCATAGTCGTACTGCTCGATTGGTCTATCTACCTATTCGGTGGGCCCTTTGTGCTTTGCACATAAACCAATACCCTATGAAGATAGTAAGTGTATTTGCCTATCAACTATCAACAACAACTATATCAAAGAATAGTATTGAATGTAAATCAGAGGGCAAAAGCCAAGAATTTGAAACACTAGTTGAATTGCATTATGGGATGCAAATGATTTTCACGTGCGCTTTTTCTCTTGCATCGCTCTGCGTAACGAATTTCTTTTGAAAAACCTGGTGGATGATGCTGAGACCGCTGCTGTTATAAGAAATATGGAAAAGGTGATTTCAAACATCCAAAAAGTCTTTCATCAATTAGAAGAAGATTGACAATATCAACTCTTTTTACAGAAGGGTATGTATATTTTACTTTGAACTGTAGACATGTAACTTTTTAAGGCCTATAATGCTAATCAAAATGTGTCTTATGCGGCGAGAATATTAAGTCACACGACCATCAGCTCATGACATAGCGGGTCTAGCCCTTGCTGAAGAAATCAAATAAGCTATAAGCTTACTGATTTAAAAGGATTCAGTTGAGAACTGAAACTGACTCCTTATTTCTTATGCACAAAGCTTAAGCCATTTTTATTCCACTTAAGTTTATCATATTTCTAATAAAGACTATTTACTTGCAGATTACGACAGAAACTCTTGAATATATATTTTGGCGAGTAAAGAAAAAAGGATATTGAAAGAAGTGGGCGACTGATTCAAAATTTGGATGGTTGTATAAACTATATACAAACTACAAAATAATAATGTGAAATTAGTATATCAAGTTAGATGGTAGCATTAGCTAGAATGCCTTATGATAGCATTAGCTAGAAAGGCCTTAGTGTGTTTAAATTGTTTATATATATTTTTCAAGAAAGAAAAAATAAATTCTTTACATCTTTCTCGACTTTTTGGCTTATCCGAATCTTTTAGTATCATCTATTTGTCTTTGTTGTACCAATATATCATGTTAGAAATATACTTTTGATGATTAGAATTAATAGTTTTAGCTACTGAGTGTTAATGTCTGTCAATTGCCTTAAATATGTTATTGTCAAATTTTACATTACAATAATCATTTAGGCCTACATTAGCCAAAAATGATCACAGCAATACATAACTTGACAACAACAAATATTTTAATCAAAGTTCCAGAAATATTTCAATTTGTGCTCAAAATTTACGGATAATATCTTCAAAAGAAATTTTCACGCAATGGTGGATAAATGATCAATTACGTTCTTGTACCTTAATTATTTGGATGTATCCCGAGAATTTATGAACAACATCTCTAAAAAAAAAATTGAAACAAAAGGATGAGTAATTCAAGTTGGTTGGTGTCCACGAATATTCGGGTCGATTTACACTAAAATATTTGGACATTTCCTTATGAATTAGTGTGCAATCATTGACAATTTGGGGAATATTATGGATGAAATCCTCTCAATTTCCAATTTAAATGATGGATAATTTATTGTCAATGTGGGGACAATTTATGGATAAAATTGTGTCCGGAAAGCAGTGAGAAAAAATGCAATTTTCCGTAATTTTTCAGGACAATAATTTCACTGTGCATGAACAGGAATCGGGGGTTTGACTGCCGTCACCTTAGGCTATGTTGAATAAAACAGTTAAAGTTTTCCAAGTCTTTCTATATGCAAGAGCATCATTACAACTTTCAGGCAGTGGACTTACTATCATTAAACGTAGTACTTGATATCATTATTATTTCTCTTCGCAAAGTACTTCTAATTTTGCTTTTAAAACAAATTCGTATCATACCTTTGAAAACCATGGGTTTTCTGGATTTTGATTACGAATTTGACGATTCAATTTATTTTCTAATAATGTATTTTCATCAAATCCTTAGTTCCAAACAAGCTTCCGGGGAGAACATGCAGCCGAAGCAGTGTTCAGCAGGGGAGAATAATTGCAGGCGTTGATGCGAAAAAGGGGGCATGGCCTTGGATCGCGTCACTGACTATAACGCGTTCATCCGGGCCTTTTCATTTCTGCGGAGGCTCGTTGATTCACCCGCAGTGGATACTGACCGCTGCGCATTGCGTCGACTTCATCAATACTACTAACAGTGCTGTGTTCTCCAAGTACAAAGTTGGTCTTGGCATTCATAACAGATCTGACTCGGAGTCGAGCGCCCAGGTAATCATTCGGCTGCATTTGCACTGCAAAGCCATTACTAGTAATTTGAATGTAGCATATTTCATACTTAAGGCTCGAAAAAGCAAAGCATGACTGCTACTGGAGGGGATTGCCTAGTGGTTAGATCACTTGACCCTTGTTCAAAGGGTCCCAGGTTCGAAACCACCTTCAGACCTTTCACAAAGTGTGAGGAGAGAATTAGCGAGCTTGCTGTAATTCCAGGCAAAAAGGCAAAAGGAATAACGAGGTATGGTCACATCGAGAGGAAGGACCAGGGTCACACTGCTCGATTAGTTTACCAATTCAGTGGGCCCTTTCTACTTAGCACATAAACCCATACCTTGCGAAGATAGTAAGCGTATGTGCCTATCAACTATTAACTACTGAAGCTGTGCTCATCAGAATAGTATGTAAGAAAGAGAACGAAATCGAAACCTGAAAAATTGTTGCCTGAAGGATGAGGGAGTCCACCCTTTGCTCAGGATTCGTTATCGTGTTCCTACTACCCTATTACCCCTCTAATCCATGATACTATTTAAAAGAAATATGGTGTTGTAATTTTGTAGTACATCGGAATGAAAAGCATCTTCATGCATCCGAAATGGCTGGTACAACAGACGGACGAAGACTGGCATGACGTCGCACTTATCCATTTGAAACGACCAGCAATCTTAGGCCCAAGAGTTCAGACGGTGTGTTTGCCGAAGAAAGGAAAGAAGCCAAGAAGGAATTCAAAATGTTATCTGGCAGGTTTGAAGATTTAATTCACTCGTCTCTGTTTCTCCTTGTCTGTTAACTGAGTTAAGGCAAAGTTTCGTTTAAGCAGGTGTACTGTAGGCTGATGAAAGTGTGGCCTAAATTCACGACAGCAAAAAAGGAATACGAGGCAGTGCAATTTTTCTAAAATATTTTCGTGCAAAAAATAAAAGCTGGTGTGAACAAAATAAGAAAATGTAAACAAACGTGCTTTTCCTAAAAATGTAGGCCCATTGTTTTACATACTTTCATCCTCCTTCATTATACAAAGATCCAATACAGGCACTTGCTCTTAGTAGTTAATATTTGTACTTTATAATTGGTATTCTACAAACTAATTTGAATTGAATCAAATGAGCACGAACCTGCAACAAGTGGGTTCCTTTGGGGTGAAAGGAAAACATGATAAGTGAACAGGAAACTTGTTAACAATATTTATAGAGATGAGATTGGTTAGTATGTTGAGTTAATTCTCGAGAGTCACTTGCATACTCTTATTCTCTGCTCCGACTTGGTTTGTTTTCATGGCATTTATGCTCGAGTGAATTTCCATTGAGATTCTTTTGATATTTGCATTATTTTTCTTTGCCAAACTTTGATGCACAATCGCAATGATAAATACAAAATGTCGTTACTTCATAGCTGACTCTAGAGATGACCCATATTTTCCAAACTTCAACGGTGGCTCTTTTGATTGACCATAGGTTCCAAACTTCATCCTTGGCTTTAGAGATGGACCACATGTCCAGACCTTCATAGTTGGCTCTCGAGATTCATAAATCTTTCATAAATAACGAACATTTCTGGATAAGTAACCAAAAGAAGCGCTTTGGTCTATTTGTTCAACCAAGTCTCTCTTGTTGGTTATCTTGAAATCTTGCACAAAAAGATATAACAATAGGTTTCTACAACATCTCCTTCTATAAACTAAAATAAATGAACAACGCTGCTTTGATAACAGGTTAGGAGGTCTTTTCACAGCTTCCCTAACAATATTCAAACCGTGGAAAACTCACTTTTTTAAGTTTTGGATGAATAACATTGACTCAAATGTAAATTTATTCACAGGATGGGGAACAACCAAACACCCTGGAAACTCCCCAGCAGTTCTACAACAAGCCTTCTTGCCGGTAGTTTCTGAGAGCCACTGCTTCAACGTCACGCATATGATCTGTGCAGGATTTGGTAAGTCTTCGTTGACAAATGCTTGCCGTGGGGACAGTGGTGGACCACTCATGTGCCGTAATAGAGATCAATCCTGGACCATCCATGGAGTGGCCAGCTTTGTGGTGGAGTACTGCAAGTATTATACTGGCTTCGCTGATGTTGGCCTATATTTGGATTGGATTGCACAATATGTCAAGTTCTAAGAACTGAGGGGTAGTTTCACTGCGAGATAGTGTCCTTAATGTTAGTGCAGAGTTCTGAACCTTGTAATTGCTTAATAATGATAGTGGGTTGGATCATGAAAAATTAGTCGTCGAATGGTGCGTTTATCATTTTGTTGTTTCTTGGATATTTCATGGGATAGTGGCACATCAAGTTAAATAACAGGGATTGTTCACTGTAAAAGCTTTCATATTCTTATAATATTTACCAATCTCCTATTTCAAATATCAGCTATAATATCATCATCATTATCAATTACATTAAGTATATGACTGTGGGTGTATAAAGCAAATAAATAGCAAGGCCTATCCGTACATGACATTTTCACTATACTGTAAACGTTCGTGTAAGAGAATCGAAAAAAGAAGTTTCCTGCTCTGGGTAAAGTTTCGTGAGGAGTTTTTTCAAGATGTCCACGGACTTCAAACCAAGAGGAGTTTCATTGTAATAGGAAGTACAGAAGCTTTCGTAGCTTTCAATCATGGCCATTAATCTGAAAGGACGGATGGGATTAAGTGAATATTTCCATAGCTTAGAAACCACGGAGCAATTCAAGCACACACAACAGAAATTAAAGCATTGCATATTTCATAGTATAATCGGTGTTGTGAATAAAACAGTCAAGAGACAAAAGCACTACATCTCTTCAAGCCTTTTTCGTGGATGCCCACTCATCAGGAGATCCACTAATCGATCAGTACGTCTCCTGATGAGTATGCCAACACTAAACAGGCTTGTAGAGATGCAGAGTTTAGTACCTTACTCTTTTCTTCATAATATACATACAAAGGTATATGCGAATTCTGTACATTGGCTTTCATAAAACAGTGCTTAATACATGAATGTAGAGTATCATATATAGTGTGAAGAAAAGTAGCACATCTCCTGATGAGTAGGCAACCCTGAAACAGGCTTGTACAGCTGTAGTGTTTCAGGGTTGCCAACTAATCAGGAGATGTATTTGGAGATGATGTTAGAGGGAAAACAGTCAAGAGACTAAACACTGCATCTCTACAAAGATGTTTTGTAGTTGCCCACTCATCAGGAGATGTATTTATTTTCTTCACACTATATATGTCACTCTACATTCATGTATTAAGCACTGTTCTAGGAAAGCCAATGTACAGAATTTTCATATATCTTTCTGTGTATGCTGTGGAGAGAGGAGTCAATAGACTAAACTCTGCATCTCTATAAGCCTGTTTCGTAGTCGCCTATTAATCAGGAGATGTATTTCTTTTCTTCGTACTACATATAACACTCAACACTTATGTATTAAGCTCTGTTTTACGAAAGCCAATGTACGGAATTTTTACATACCTTTGTATATATGCTGTGGAGAGAGGAGTCAATAGACTAAACTCTGCACCTCTACAAGCCTGTTTTGTGGTTGCCAACTTATCAGGAGATGTACTTCTGATGGGGCAACCAACGCTTTACCAATGAAGTATCAGGGCACTCGTGATTGAAAAGCGTTGCATGTAAAATGAAAAAAGAATATGGTTGATACATACTTGTTTGAGAGGTCACTTCTTTGTGTTTTGGTTAGATCGATTAGATTTATTTCTTTATTTTCCCTTCTGGCTTTCTGCAAAACCACCCCAACTCTGAAAGAGAAAATGGAATATTCAAAAAATTATAACATATATGAATATGCCGTCAAGAAAGAAAAATTAAAATTTCTTCTGAAATCATACATGTACCAAATTAGCGCATTTAAAGAGTAGAGGACAAAATGCATATACATCATCTTACACTGGTAGGCGTTGGTGATGAAGTACCAAAATGCAACATTCAGAATCGGAATATCATATTATGTATTCATCTTATGATAGTGACGCGAAGGAAACTTTTGATAAGTAGAAATTTAGGAAGAGATAATTTGTGTGAGTGGAAATGAGCCGAGTAGAGCTCAAACCCACGACCTTAGTAATATTAGTAATCTGGTATGGAATATTTGATGCAGAATTTAATTGACTACTGACCATCGACTACTGACCATTACTACTGACCATTACAGCAGTCCAACCAAAATGATCATTATCCACTTTTGAGATAGAATAGGGACTATTGATTATCAGTGCTGCAGTCTGGCACCGAAGAAATTGGTTGGGTCACTTATTTTCTGGCTTTTTCAAGGGTGTGGTGAAAATAATTTTGTTCCTTCGAAGGGTTTGGGTTGAAGAATATTTGTTATACTGTAATCTGATCAAAATTATGCCAAAATTACTAAACATCAGAAACACACACCTTATGGTTGGGAAAGATTTTTGGATCCTTTTTGATTTGTGCAAAGGTTTGGTAAATGCACAAATCATTGACGTTTTATTTTCCTTCAGTGTCAACCTAAGGCAAAACTAATGATCAGTCCCTCTGATAGGCTCATTGCACTGCAAACCTAACCAGAGACACACGTCTAATACATACCTACATAAGAACATGAGAATCTTGATAATGAATAATATTTCATTAATGACCATATCTCGTGTTTCGCATTTCATTTTGCATTTTACGATTCGAGATTCCAATTTCTTCAAGGAGACTGTAGAAATCTGTTGAAAATGAAAAAATAAATAAATCTGCGATATCTAAATAGTAATCAAAGTTAATTAGGGCTAAAAAAATCCTAGCATTTCTAGAGCTGCGCAGTTTTGCATTAAAGCGGCTTGGCCCTATCAAGCCCACCGTAGGCATGATTTTTGTGTTGGGTTGAAGAAAAGAGATAAACACAGCATTGTTTGATAGCCTAAACCTTTTACCAACAACAAGCTATGCACAAGCTACAAGATAAACTGACTTTGCTTCACCTAAAGCTATGTTGAACGCACAAGAAACGAACGACCGAACTGAGGAATGTAATGCACGAGATACGTATTGCACTGCGCAGGAGACTGAGCCGAGTTTCCGCAATATCATATGACTTCACAATAATGATGGAGTTGAACGGCTTTTATCCCCGCAAATTTAGTTTGATTTAGCCACAGAGAAAAATTGAAGCCTCTTTAGATTGCAAGGATGGGATATATAATTCGTCCACTTCTATCAAGCAGCTATAAAGTGCGATTCTTACCAAGGAAAAATGAACTAAAAAGCTGAAACGATATGGAAAACACCATTTGATAATGGAATAGGCCATGGGAATCTCTGGTTGCACATGCAATATCTTTTTTCCAAATCAATTTTTCTGCTTGTAGGCTTGGTGTGATATAAAGTGCGAACCCTGAACTGTGCAACTAGTTGAATGATTGAATGGTTAAGATTCGTGAACAATATCTTGAATTGTCGTGAAAAAGAAGTTTTTGATAATAATGATAATAGGAGTAACAGAAAAAGAACACATATGCTGTTACTCGAAGTTTCACGCTATTGCGATCATCTGACAACATATATGTGGTGTTCTTAATGTATCATTTTTATTGTGTCTCAATCTACATTCTAAGGTATAGAGCACTCCTATTGCTAATGAAGACACTTCACTGCAATTACTCAATACTTTCATATTTTTACAGGTTAACTTGTCCAGAAAAAAAATTACTGTTATCAATCAAGGACCTGAACCATACAAAGGATATTTTACTTTAGGCCTATCGCTACAATAAAAATCAAAATAAAATTACAAGAACCAGATATTAAATAGATAGCTGAAAATTAAAGATTTTGTTCTTGCTGTGTAGTTTCAATCTTGGAAGCGATCTTTCTGCTTTTGAATAATCCGTAAGATTTTAAAAATCTTTGCACTTTGGAACGCGAATATTTTACGTCCGGTTTCTTTTCTGACTTTAGGAACGACCAAGTTATTGTTATTTCCCCGAGTATTTTTCTTGTGAAGTAGTTTTCAGATGCTTTTGGTGCTATGATATAAATGATATAAGAACAAGACTAGTCTTTGCAATTTACTGATACTAGAATCTGCAGAGCCCATCAAAGATTATGGGTTTACAGAAAGTTACCGCAGATAAGAAAATCATCTTATCCAGTCTGGCTGTCCAATTTGTTATACAAAGGGAGTCATTTCCACACTAAACGCTGCTCATTATCCAAGGGAATAGCATAAAAATTTAAGGGAGGATCTTTTTAAAATTCGTTAATTCTATTCATGTCATAACAAATAATCATAAAAGAGGAAGTAGAAGAGAAACAAGTAAGGAGACTGGCTCTCTGTTACTTAAAGTTTCATGCTAACGCAATCATCAGACAGACTATTATGAAAATCAGGTTTTTGAGAGCTAATCTCCTTTCTTGTTTCTCTACTATATCGCTCTGTACGTTCGTACATCGAGCGCTGTGATGCGGCGTTGACAACGCAATCGCTATAGAGATAAAAGAGAAAATTATATTGAAACTGGCAGGCTACTGCTACTTTCACGTCAGTTTCTTTCATGCAAGGACTTACTGTAGTTGGGGAAATTCAGCCTGGATGTTCTTATTTCCGAGTCTTATTAATGCTGGGTAAGATAAGACAAGACACTGCCTTATAAAGCATGGAACATTAAATACAAACTCAACTTGCCTTCAACGTCTCCAACGAAACAGGATAGCTGTCTATGTTATCCGAAGAAACGAGTAATGAACGAAGAAAACTGGTCCTATTTATGCTCGATTCCACTGGCACATGATTATCACTGCTCAATTCTTTTTGTGTATTCGTTTTCCCAAGTAATTCGTATTGTTCAATACTGCTAAGTGTCGATAATACATCCCCCATGACGTCATTGTCATCTTTATATACATGTCTGTTCAATATTCCCATTAATAGCTTTTCGTCCATCATCTAAGAAATAATTAAATGATAAATAAATCATCTCGCAACTCTAAAGATTTTAAAAACAATATGAAAATTCAAACAGCCAATTGCGTATGTGCAGTACTATAAATAATATTCAGTACGGTGGAGGGATACCATCAGCACTGTAGGGGATATCATCAGCAGTGTGGAGGAGATTCATTACTGTGGAGGGAAACCACAAGCACTGTATAGATAACACCAAATGTGCTCGTGGTCGCCTTCAACAGTACTGAACATCCTCCACAGCACTGATGGTATCCCCCATGGTACTGATGGCAACCCTCCACAATATACTGAACATCCTCCACAGTTCTGATGGTATCCCCCAAAGTACTGAACACCCTCCAATGTACCGATGGTGTCCCCCACAGTACTGATGGCGACCCTCCACAGTTCTGATGGTATCCCAAAAGTACTGAGAACCCTCCAATGTACCGATTGTATCCCCCACAGTAAAGCACAAACGTTCCCAGGGCGTTTTCCGCAGATTTCGACCATACCATGTTCACTGGACTGTTTAGCCAGCAACGGTTTCAAAACGAGTAAAGAGGTAGAGTTAGTTGTGCAACACACATACCGTATCTGCTGACGACTTCCATGCCATAGTGGAACCAAGAGCCAAAGCAGCAATATCCAAACTGAAGCAACAGAGACACGGCTTTGCTTCATAGCGTACAATCATCCCCAATGAATTGCTCTTTTTCGCTAAGAGTATGCTACTTTTGAATTCCTTCAAACTGGCACGGATGTCATTTAATATCCTACAAAGTAAGGTAGAGTGGTGATTTTTGTCAACAGTATGACAGTATAACATTTAAAGAAACAAGAGACATAAAATGAATCAAGAGAAATCGACAGAATAAATCTTAACCTTGAAATAGATACCCGAAGATAGTTTGTTAAAGATCATTTTACACAAAAAACGACAAACTCTCTTTCCTCTCTTTTATTATTTCATTTCAGAATTTAAGAAAAAGACCCCAAAACCAAGTAGCCCCAAAACCAAGACTTCGATATATCTTGAATTCTATGGAACTTACACAGAACCATCTTTAACTCGTTACACATACTATGGCATGAAAAAAAGTTAGCAAATATTGATAGGGTGGCTCTTTTAGAAATTCAAAAAATATCTAGACACTCACGTATCAGCTCCTCTATACAGTGGTGACTCAAGATGAGGAATCCTGAAACGAAAAAATACTCAAAAATAAAAGACAAAACTGTTAAATGTCATCTTAAAATCGATATTATCTAGTGGGCAGTAAAATCAATTCAAAGATTTCTTCAGCACAAATGTTCACAATCAAACACACTAGGACCTCTAACTACCATAAGAAGCGAGATATTAGTTTGGTACTGACTTGCGTGCCAATTTGCCCAGTAGGCCTCTAGGGCTTGCCCCAGTAGTGGAAGAAAATGCCATCTTTGCCCCTCGGGCCTAAGTTAAAATAGTGCCCTCTCAACATTTGTATTTGTAAAAACCTATTGTTTTACCAACTTCATAAATTTTTGGAAAAGAAAAATTATTGACATGTTTTCCCAACCGGCAAAAAACCCTCAAAAATTCCCTGAATTACAGATTCGAGTTCCAGTTTTATCATTATTCAAGGAATTGTTAAAAATCATAGAACAAGGTCTCGAATATATTATTGAGACAAGAAACCTCTGGGGAACCCGAGCATGAAGATTTTTTCTGGAGTGAATATCAATTATTTGACAAGGGATAACTTTACTCGGATTTTATTAACGATGTGACTGCTGCGACAAGTTCATTCGAGAAATTACCAAAGAGATCCCATAAAGAGGGAATTACCTATTGAAAGAATTCCTTAGCCTAGCATAAGTTTTGGGTAAGGTATCACACTCGATGTAATATCCTATATAGATTAACACAAGTATTTGGGTAGGAGGAACCCGCATAAAAAGGGCAAAAGCGACCCATGCTTGAAAATCAACACAATAATCAGCTGGGAATAAGGGCTGAAGAAAAATACAAGTGAGTGAAAAAAGTGGCTGGTTCTTTGCTGACTTAACATGGTTTTCAAGATAAAGATTAGAAACAATCAATAGTAGGTCAGAAGACTAGAGAGAAATACTCACCCAAGATCAGAAATATGTTCCGGTATCGCTTCTTTCTTTGTTTCCTATGCGGAAAAAGCAATTTTGTCTTAAGTTTGGTACGGCACAAATGTTGAGTAAACGGAAACAAGAACAGGAAGTGAAGAACAATGTTGAGTTATTTGCTGTTGTTGTTGTTTTTTCAGCAAAAACGTATTACCTAACCACAAGGTATGGCTGCAAAACCAAACAAGAATACTTCGCTATGCTAGAGCAATTTGCTTCTGACAAAGGTGGTATATAGGTAATAAATGCAGGTATGCTGCCATTTCGAGTAGAATATTTGGAAGACCTTCTTAACCTACCGTTTTCGGAAGCCGGTGTCAAAAGAAAAGGATTCTATAATTCAATGAATACCTCTACTGAAAAAAGGAGATGACTAAAAGAATACCCCCCCCCCCCAAAGAAAATAATATGATGCACCACTTCCCAATTAATTCCACCATTTTAGATACATGCAATTTTGCCTTCTGAGCATTCCATTATGATGCATTACGTTGTCATGAAATTCGCAAAGGATTCTTGGAAATATTTCCCAGATTCCTGTGCACAAGAGGGCAAATTTCCAGTAATCTAAGATGGTAGAATCAACTGTAAAGTAGTCCATTGATCACTTCTCAAAATTCTACAAACCTCTGAAAAGTTGAGGCAAATGAGGTTGTTGTTGATATCTAGTGGTTTTACTGGTTGTTGCAGAATAATTTCAGAGTCCAGCATCAGAGTTAGGCCGTTGCTCACACAGAACTCGTGCAGCTCTTCTATTCTTCTTACTAAATCGTTGTCTGTTATTCCTGTCAGCTAGAAAGTAGAAATGAAGAATCAGGTAGGGAACACACTAAATTAATTTCTGCTAAAGTGAGTCAATTAGATATCTAGATTTCACACCTGCTTCGGCGTACAGAACATTCTGGATATTTACTGAAGTATTTATTAGTTAAGAATTTACGAAAATAGCGTACAGAAATAGTAACACAAATTCAGATAAAACACTTAGCTTATTCAACTAAATAGCATTTCCCGGCTAAATCTCTATTGCAAATAATGTCAAACAGAAGTAGAAAAACAAGCACTTCAAACATGGTTGCCCAATTGCAATATCAGAATCATTTCCTTGTGGTTGTATGCAATCTTACCTAATCCAACTAATATCTAAACTAAATCTAATCATAAATCTAATCATAAATCTAATCTAAAATCTGAACCTTAAATATGAATCTAAAATCTAAATCTAAAATCTGAATCTAAAATCTAATTCTGAATCTAAAATATAAACCTGAATTCATATATAATCCAAAATCTAACTCTAAATCCAAATGTAATCAAAAATCTTAACATCAATCTGAATCTAAAATCTGAATCTAAATCTAAATCCAAATATAATCTAAAATCTGAAATAAATCTGAATCTAAATCAAAATATAATCTAAATACAAATATAAATATAAATTCTAAATCCAAAGCAAATATAATCTAAATATAAATATGAATCTGTATCTAAATCCAAATATAATCTAAAATATAAATCTAAATCTAAAATCTGACTCTACATCAAAACCTAAATGCAAATCTAAAACTGAGTCTAAATCTTAATTGAAATCCAATCCAAAATCTAAATCCAAAGTGGCTTGTCTTCTATTCTAAATGGCAAAATACGCATTTCAGTAAAAGTCCTGAGTACCTACCAACTGCTTTTTGGATTTGGATGAATTTTCCACGTTATTCAAGCTCAGGCTTAAATACCTAAAAGAGATTAATAAGTTCATAAAAAAGAATAAAAAGGATGGCAAAAACTGACGTTTTAACGTTCATCAATTTAAACATAATTTTAGGAATACCTGAAACCGACTATGCCCATAAAATGAGATGGTTTGGACGACACAAAACACTGTTTCCAGCTTTGCTGATATTGTGAAGTAGAAAGACGTCTTCTTAACAGTGTTAACGCAATACTATTACATTAAGACATAGTGAAACTTTTGAATACAGATTTAAAGTAGAATGAACACATTAAAAAACAGACATGTTCTTCTGTTACTCCGAGTTTCGTGCTTACGCACTCGTCAGACAGACTATACAAAATGTGTTCATTCTACTTTATGATTGCTCTATACTCAGGTATATCGAGCACTATAGCCAGGATAGGCACTCTCTTCTCGAGTTAGATGTAAATACAGATTTAAATACATAACATCTTTTAAGGCCATGCTATGAACAATTACTAAATACCAAAATTAAAAAGACAGGTTAGCATTTATCTAGTTTAAAAAACACTCTGAATAGAATATATACGAAATCTCATCTTCCTACATGTTTTATTAAATATACCTGCACAGTACATCCTCGATTATCCGAACCTCGATTATCCGAACCTCGATTATCCGAACCTCGATTATCCGAACCTCGATTATCCGAACCTCGATTATCCGAACGCTAAAATTTCAAATATATTAGTTGTTTTAAAACCAATATTCAATTAACTAACTAATAAATCTGTTCTCTGCTTTACTTTTCACATAAATTTAGATGTAAAAACATTAATGTCACACATCAGTTTTCGATTTGGTAAATTTGTATTAGAATGAATAAAAATAAACTTCGACTATTATTCTCAGCTGAGGCATAGGTTTGTCTGTTTCCCAAAGCTTTCCAATTGATATTTCATTTGAGCTCTCTATGATGATTTTTGGTGGTAAAAATGAATTTCTCAGGAAGATTAATAGGTAAAATTGTCTTCCTCGATTATCCGAGTTTTTCGCGTATCTGAACGGTACAGCAAAAAATGATTTCAACCTGTTTGGATAATCGAGGATGTACTGTATTTTTTTCGTTTTAATGCAGTTAGTTGAAATCTTAAATTTACTGTATTTATCTTCTAAATGTAATAATAGCTTGATCCCCTTTCTTTCTAATGAGCATTAGGGAACCTAGAGAAAAACATTGGCCAGGCAAAAACGCGTACCTTGTTGATGGGAAGAGAGGTAGAATGTCAGCTTTAATGCAAGCATAGGATAAAGTATTGTAATTCCCAAGAAGTTCCGAAGACCTGTAAAATGAAATGAAAGAGTATTAGGTTGTAATATTAGAAGATTAGTGCATATTCATATTGACTGAGTCTCGCAGCTTATGTTGTTCCCATTAGAGTTTCCTTCCAGTCAAAACCTAAAATCACTCTGAGTTACATCTGTAAAGTACTTTGGAGAATTTCTAGTACTGTGGGGGATATTTAGTGCATGGGGAGGATGTTCAGTACTGTGGAGGATATTGTCTGTACTTTAGGGGGATACCCTCAGTACTACAGAAGAATACCATTCAGTACTGTGGTGGATGCTCACTTTTGTGGGCAGATACTATAAGTAATGTAAAGGATATTCAGTACCGCGACCAGAAACATTTTGAGTATTACCTCAATAGTGCTTATGGTTTCCCTCCACAGTACTCAATATCCTCCATAGTATCAATGTTATCCCTCAACAGTACTGATGGTATTCCCCACAGTACTGATGGTTTCCTTCAACAGTACTCAACATCCTCCATAGCACTGATGTTATCCCTTGACAGAACTGATGGTGCTCCCCACAGTACTGATGGTTTCCTTCAACAGTACTCAACATCCTCCATAGCAATGATCTTATCCCCTAACATTACTGATTTTCAGTACTGCGGAGGATGTTGAGTAATGTGGGAGATATGATCAGTACTGTGGGGGATACTATTACTATTTTGGAGGATATTCAGTACTGTGCAGGGATACCATCTGTATTTTGAGGAGATACCTCCAGTAATATGAACGAAATTCCCTACTTTGGTGGATACTATCTGTGAGGCATACCACCAGTACTGTGGAGAATATCTAAAACATCAAGGAGATGAACTCATAAGTAAAGTATACTTGACTGGCCTACGCTTATGATAACAATAAATTCAGTATAAGTATAAGAATAAAATCAAGAATCAAAACAGTCTGTGTAGAATAGAATAGAATAGAACAGAATATGCCACGATTTCAACATAAATTCGTTAACGATAGTTTCAAAACTGATTAAAAATAACAAGAGAACTGACAAGAGACAATCTAGGCCTTTTGCCCGGCTGAGGATGCCGATATGTCAGATCAGAAATTGGTTTCAGCTAGCAGGAGCTATAAAAACACAGTCTTTGAAATTGTTCACAAATCATCGTTCAAAATCTTTTTGAACATATCTGAAATAAATGAGCTCGAAGAGTTACAAGTTTTAATAACTTCTTAATCAACTTCATAAATAATTTCTTAATCGTTTAAAATTTAGTCATATTAGCATATCGTTTTTCACTAATCGTTATTCCTTCGAAATCTTCCAAACAATTCGTTACAGCAAAGGAACATAAAAGAATCAATGATTAACCAGTCACTGTCACATCTAGCCATGCTATGTCAGTGCCTGCAATTACACCGGCCTTCTTTATAAGGATATAAATCTAGGTCAGCATAAATTCATCGAACTCAATAAGCTGAAAGTGATCCTTGTTCGTAACCAATTGCATGCTTTTTGGTAAACTCCTGTCCTTCAGCAACTCTATCACAAAATGTTCCACATTCCCGGCTCCTTTCTCCAAATGTTGTGAACATAAACGGTCACCAAAGATCCATGTGCTATCTGCAGAATTGGCTCAATGTATCTAGATCATTGCAAAACCCCTCAATTTCGTTTCAAAATCGTCTGGATTCGCGACAATGAATCGTGTGCAGTCACCAATTTCACTTGATATCTGAAAAAGATATTGCAGCGGCGAGAGTATGATTAACCACAGCCCTCCTCTTCTGTTTGAGGAAACTCCATGCAAAATAAAGCAGTGGGTCAATAAACGGGTTTGATGTGTACAGAACGTCGCAAACGGCCATCAGATACACTGGGGGATGAAGAAACATACTGATTGTCTTAGGTAGGTTGCAAACGATGAAAACAGTTGTGACGGCTATCGAATATACCAAGACTTCTTTATCTGTTTGTTGGCGTCTTCTTCGCATTGCTTGATTCATGTTATTCAAAGAGTTCTGCTTCCTTGCTTTGTAGCAAATTATTGAGTATGTTATCAATAGGGTGACGGCCGTTAGTATAGTGATGTATGGCACAGTGCCGAATATCTTGGGATGAAAGTAGTTGGTCAGGGCTGGCGTCAGCGAGAAAGCCCAGAGAGCTGCCAAAATCAGAAAGGACTTCGTTTTTGTCAAGATCACCTTGATTTTTAGTGGGAAGGTTACTGCTAACACCCGTTGTATGGCAATGAATATGAGATGAGTGAATGAGGATGTCAGAGAAAATAGGAGGGCAGACATCATAGGCTGCTTCCATTTCTCCAATAACGCCGAAGACGCTGCCCCCAAGACTGCCATAATCGAGATCACACCTCTAAACATGTATAATATTGAAGCTAGTAGATCTGCAATGTTTAGACTGAGCAACGCCATTGCAAATGTCGACTTCTTCTGATTCTCATCCCGGCGAAGCAAAGCGATTTGGATCGCATTGGCAATAAGTCCGAGAAGTCCAGTTATAGAGAATAAGTATGCATCGATGGCGTGCACGGAAGACGCCATGTTGCTTCGACGCTTCAAAACCAGCACTTGGATTCTCACGTGAATACTAACACTCGCTTCAAAGCTTCGAAGAGAAAGATGTTGATATTCGATTGTAGACTCAGCTGAAAGCAAAGCGAAAAACTCGAACATTCCAGCTGCTTTTGGTGTCATATCGCTGACGAGAGTGAAAACAATATGTATTTTGGCTGAATATATTTCGATGTCTTTTCCTAAAACACCTGCACAACTGCAGAAACTATTGCAAACTGATTAATCAACTTCTAAATATCTAAAGCTCTGCGCTCTTACTTCTTAGCTCAAATGACTGAACTGATTATTTTCATATTGCCTAAACCAATTTCTCAAGAAATTGATAAATTACCTCGAAATCAGAACATAATTTGAAAAGAATATAGGCGCGTCACAACGCCATTATTTAAAAAACTCAATTTGCTCATTCCATTTTCTATACATAGCACTAGCACATTTTTCAGAAAAAAAATCAAATATTGAAAGATTACCTCAAATTGCTTAAGAGATGTAGTGCGCTCTCGGGCAATGAGTCAGAGAGGAAGTGGGATTAGGGGAATTAATAAACGAGATAAATCTTGTGTGATTGAAATTACTGGTGTTCGTCGATTAATAAAAGTTACCTGATAACTCTATTTGATAATGTGGGCGGAGTGATTATTCCAATGTTATATCACATCTCCACAACTATAGGGTTGAAAGTAGAAGTTTGGAGCTTTGCGTTAAAGAAAATATCAAGAAGGTTCTCTGCACATCATCTTCTCCTGAAAATTTTGAAATGTAAGCCTTCTAGATTTGCCAAGAACAAAATTCCTGTTCATGAAAGATTTCGTAAGCTTTCTTCTCGATTCTAAAAAATATTCAGGTAAGAGACGTCTCTCATTACAAAAAGATGTTTGATGATAGTCATCAACGAAAAGGCAATATCATCAAAGAGACGGACTTATGTCTCAACTTTGCAATTATTGATGTCTCGCATCTTTTTAAAATTGAAAAATATAGCGTCTAACTTAAAAATATCTTGATAATAGAAGAGTAAAAGGAATCTTATCAAATTAAAAAATTTCAATTTACAGATCTTATACTTTTCACGACCCCCCAAAACACCTTCAAACCCAGCGTAGAATAATCACTAGCTACAAAGGCAATCAATTTGAATTTCAAGTTCCTACATGGAGAAAGGTTGCTATAATTATTTCAGTGAAGAGATCTGAATAGCTTCACATATTTCATTTCAAGTGACCCTTACATTTCTATAAATTTGTGATTAATTCTGCTTAACTTACAAGTTGGAGGATTATAGAATAAATATATCAGTCAAAGAAAATTTATACGAGGAATTACTAGGCTAAAACTTACAAAGTTTCAAAGTTGCTAGGTTGCTGAGTTCGAGAAAGAATTAAAGTGGAGCTGAACAGTAGGCGTTACGTTTAGCGAGGTAGAGTGTTCACAAATTGAGACTACAGAGCAAGAACAATACTGAGAGAAAATTGACAAAAGAGATTGTCTATAGATTAGAAGACAGCAGTAGCCAGCAATTCCAACAGACTCTAACCGTATAAAAATAATTCTCACCTTAAAACAGGAACCAATTCAATGTATCTTTCTTTGCAATGTTTGTGAATGCGAAGAAGGTCACTGTGGAAAACAAAATTAAACAGTAAACAACAAATGACATCTAAACAAGGGAAGCCGTAATGTAAAATTACTCAACACAGCAAGAAAAAACCATAAATTTAGGCTCCCAGCATTATTCTGTTCGATGTAAAAATTCAATGCATTGCATAAATCAAAGCCTTACCGTCTAGAATAGAATATCAGTCTGTTTTGATCGTCAGGCAGAAATAACTCAGCAGGAAGATGCAACTTTAAGATAACATATTTAAGAATTTAATTTTTTTAATCATGATAAAAGAATCACCAAAAGAATACATCAAGAAGAATGATTTAAAAACCTAGTTCTAAAAGCAATGCATTGCAAATGTAATTAAAAAAACAAACCCATGCTACTCAGAACCCCCCAAAATAAGAAATGGAAAGTTTGTGTCAGAAATGTTTAGGAAAACATATTCTACTATCTCTTGCTCCCTGTTCGCTCTCTATGGCCTCCTTGACCCTTTAAAGTTAGAGAAATGGCAACCGAACAGCAATACAATGATGATAGAACAATACAATTATAAACAACTAAAAAACTTTCATTGTCCTTAAAATGCATCAGCACTTTTCTGTCTAAGTAAAACTGGAATTTTTCTCATACACTTCAAAAACACATAATGAGAATGTAGAAGGAAACTGAAACAGGACCAAACATTCTTTATCATACTCGTTGATCAATCCTTTGTTTTTAACCTTGCAAATAAAGATTCATAATGGTAGCACCTCGGTTACCGTGGATACGATCAGTACCACACCCACTCATCTTTCAACTCTGGGATCTAAGAATCACTTGAGCAATCTATCTGCGCTCCCTGAAAGTCTGCTACATACAAAGAAATAAAGGTGCTGCAAAAATTCGTAGGAATTCTACTTTGAAACACAGGAAACTTTCAAAGACCCTTAAGCTGTTTTGCAAAATCCCTTTGCAAGTTTTTCTGAACATCTCTTTTTAAGGGTTTTTAAAAAAGCTTTTGCTGGTGCTTCAAAAAAACATTAAAGGGTTTTCATTTTGATACACATTTGACACCCCTAAAAGTAGTTTAAAATACTCCTGCTCGAAACTCTATAGACTTTCATACAAAACCTTGATTGGAGCTTTGAAAAACCGTTCAGGGTTCTTCTTTTTGATGCCCATTTGACACCCTTACAGCTGGTTTAAAAAGCAAGATATAATTATTGTGAATTTTCAAATCCAAAAGAATCAAAATTTGACCTACCTGATTTACTTTGAAACTAGAAAGATCGTCAATAAATTGCAGGAAAATTTCCTAAAAAACAAAATGGTCAATGATTCCAAAACCTAAATGCATTGGATAAATTTTAAAACAGGGCAGTAAAAATTCGTCTTATCAGTCTATGCAATGCCTTTCCAGAGCAGGTAAAACTTTGTAGCAAGAACAAATAATTGACATTATTAACTTAATGTATGTAATGTAATATGATTTATGTGATGTATTAGTAATTGTCAATCATCTGTTCTCTACATGCGTCTAATTCATGCTGTTATTAAGAGGGTTGATTCAGAGTTCAAGAAAAACATAAAAACCCGCCAACTCCCGACTTTCTATTCAAGTCTTTCTGAGTTCTAATAAATCATGAAAGCCAAGCTTCAATGCCTACTATGAATTAAAGGATGGGATGATATTGATGATTAACCGACGAAATTCATATGATTAATGTCTTTTTACTTAAAAAATAACCTAGTGAGCACAGGGGGCAAAATGTTCTGAAATTACACTTGTTAGAATATCAAAAACACCGGAAAACTCGCATTTCAGAGTTGAAAAACTTAATTCACTTTGAAATTTGGAAAAAGAAAAGTTGAAAATCATGTCAATTTCTAAGGCTAATTAACAACAAGTATTTCGTTCACTAAAACCCCATCCACTCCCATAATATTAGCCAAAGGGAGCAATTACTAACACTAAAAGAAATAGGACGGCAGACAGTCAGAGGGATCATTTGAGCGGGAATGTTTGGAAGGTATAAGGTTCAGTTAACATGAAATAAAGCATTCAAAATGGGATTCAAAATGGTGTTCATACCAACTTTGGCAAATCACCCTGAAGGAAGTCCATTTGAACACCTCTGACGATCATATCAGGCCAATCAGATATCTGCGAATTCAAAAATTACATGAGAATAAAAACTCCGTTCAAGATTCTACACTCGATAATAAATTTGTAGAGTGATTATTTCGGACATTGCTGTAATCTACAAGACCCCCTTAATCTATCTTTTCATTTGTATATCCTGAAACCATTTGTTCTTCAAAATACATTTTTACTAATACTTATTAACCCTACTCCCCTACAGCCTTTTCTATAAATACAAAGCTCGAATTTATGTAATGCGATTTAATGCTGGAATAGTCGTTTACTATGTTACATATAGTGGCACAAAATAAACATGAGGCTCTATAGGACCAATCTGGATTGGCTTTTGTAGCTTTAACCATCCCAATACGAGATTAAATGAATTTTGTGGATGAAATTACATAAAATGCTGTTTTTTAAATCAATCCTTAAGATTCACTTAGCTCAAAATTCAACTAGTACTGAAACCGATATAAAATCTTGTAGCGGATGTACTGTTAAAAATCCATTGTAATACCTACCTGTAGTAAGGGAAGTCCTTTTCCTTGAAAAATACTCAGGCACTGTAAGAGGGTATTCAATGCGTAAAACATTGACCTTATACCACTGGCAACGATTTTCACCTACAAAAAGATTTGTTGAAGTTAAAAGAGCTGTTGTAGGAATATACTCTGCACCTCTTTATTCTTATAGGTGGTTACTGTTGCCCTAACTAGGACTCATAAATCATAAATCAGTATTCTAATTTTCTGGTATCTCCAGCTTTGAATATCCACGGTTGAAACAATAATTAGTGTGCGTGTCTTTGGTGGGTAAGATCACGGGTTCGATACCAGGGTGGAAGCGTATTTCAATTGTAGTAGCGTTGATTGATTGATTGATTGATGGGTAAACACGCTAACTATCTTCGTAATATATTGGTTTAAATAAGCAAAAAGCAAAGACTTCACTGAATAGGTAGACTATCGAGCAGTGTCATTCCTCTTGTGTTATACCTGGCATTACAAAGAGCTGGCAAACTCTTTTCTCAAATTTTATAGCAGGACAGAAGTTGGTTGGAACCCAAGACCCTTGATGAACAAGAGTAGTAAGGATTTCCTTTACGAGACGATGCGTTGGGATCTTCTTGGTTAACTTTCTGACAACCCCGGGATTGATATCATATCATCCAATAGAGAATCATTATGTGAACTGTTGCTATACGGAAGCCCAAATTTATGTGTCGTAACATATCGTATCACATTCGAAGCAACAATTGATTATATAAAAACAACACAGCGATTTTGTTGAGGTAGCTTAGCTAGGTTATCTATCCTGATGGGCGGCAGTCTGCTTCCTGGTACATTTGTCTCAAAGTATCCGGGATGGGATTGCTATGCCCCTTGGGGTGCGGCTGGGCTACCCCTATTCTTGGACTATCGCAGCTCATTCGTAGTGTCTTTAGTGTATGTATTGTAATGTTGCTATTAGTATTTTTTTATTGATAAACTATTTCTGTTAATTTATATCCTATTGTAAGTGTTGTTCATGGTGGAAACTCGATGACCATGTGTCCATTTCCATCATGAATAGCACAGTTATATTATATTTAGTCTATCCGTTAAATTTCATGTATGTAAACTTTGATTTTATTGCCTATAAAAAAAACAAGAGTCGAGTGATCTAGCCACAAGGCTACCCCGGTCCCCCTTCGTCGCAGATGGTTTCAATTTCTAACGATAATAAGTGAACGGTCCATTTTCCGACTTCGCAGATAGAATGAAAATAGGAGCCAAATCTTACCTTTCTAGTCGAAACTTGAAGTCGATACTCATCGCAATGATGAAAGGTAGTTGGATCTATAAAGCATTCCACGCTTCCTTTTGGACAACAGTAATTTGTCGAATCTAAAATCGTATTGATCAAATGAATCGGTGATACAGTAAGTACCCACCAGTTTTTCACATCAGATCTCAACTTCATATACACATTTTCCAAAACTAGCTCTATTCACGCTAGTAGGCTGATGGGTTTACTGCAGTGGATACACTTAAAAAAAGGCTGGTTTATCTTACAAAAAGGCTGTGGATACGTAAGGGGGCAGTATATCACCCTGCATCTGAGCCGTTTTCAAGTGTTTAGCTTCTGTAGCGAAATAGGAGTACTCAACGCACTTTGATCCTCTTCTTTATTACTGTATCTATTGCATTCCTAGCGTGTCAGAATCAGAAATTGAGCCTAGCCCATTAGCCAAAAATCACGACAGAAGGGTGTGTTTTTCGCTGCATTTATACACGCTTTTGTAAAAGAGTACTTGGCTTTGATTACAGCCAATCTATTCATCATTTTCTAAGTGATTTTTCATTTATGTCTTCCAACTCTTCTTAAAATGTGTTTAAAATTCGTTTTAAGGTAAGGGATTTACGTTGGTTAACTTGCCTTGTGTGCATCTCAAATAGTTGTGGAGAAAGCAAAACACTGAAATGAAACCTCGGCTTCCTATCTTATAAAAAAACCTGCATTGATAGACAATGATTATTATCATAACGCATCTAGTGGAACTACATGTATACGTCTAGACCTCTAAACATTCTTAATAGAAATCGTCAGCCTTGCGTCAGACAGAGTAGTATATCAGAAAGAGAGCGGAAACGAATTATTAAACCCAAAAGATCAATATTCGCAACTTAGAAAGTAGATGAATGATTGGTATAAAAGTAAATTTACTTACAAGAGGCAGTAAAATCGGTTTCCACATTAAATCCCGTTGTCTTGAATTTCGGCTTCATGATTTCTATGATTTTCTCAAATTCTGATACGCAAGCTAGAAAGGAAAGTTAAAGCCAATTATTCTCGCAAGTTCTAACTAATCCTGGGGATTTGGATGTTGCAGTGCACAAGACCTACCTACTAGAGAATGGAGATGTCAGTATCGTAACAGAGAACATGATTTCAACCATGTCCTTGCAAATAAGGGAGCAATCCATCTTTGTTCATCTAAACAGGAGAAAGATGACTGGCTTTGGAGATGTAGGCATAAATATCAACTTAATTACGAAAACATAGAATCACATTGAGTAAAACAAGAGTGGGTAGGAAGGATGAATCAAGCCACAGTAATGATTCAATTCGTTATATCAGTCGATAAAGAAGGCCACTGGTGAATTTCCTTCGACCAGCAAGGTCGGGACGTGGTCCACGTGGGATAGAAGTTGACACAAGCTATATTGGGAATTTTCACACTATAGTGATATGCTTGATCAAAAGGTAACGGAACTACGACCCAGATTTCTGCTTAAAACCTCGGTGTAAAGCAGTTGCCTCCTATAATCGAGAATAAAGGACACTGGGGTATAGGACCTGGGGAATATCTGGGATAGCAATAGAGTTGGTTAAGAATAGTTATAGTTACACAATAAGCAAATACTAATACATATCGGGTAGTATTTCCTTGAAGATTTTAGATGCGGATTTGCTAACGTTTTAAATTTTAGATTCAATTTTTGTTAAGTCTATCTTGAAAAGCCCTCCTTCGGTTTTCAAGATCTTGATATCAAAATATTTACCTGTAGTTGTATTCCTGCTGGAGATCAGAACAATCACAAGATTCAACGGAGCAACATAAAACGTTCCTTTATACTGCGATACCCGCTGCGGAGGAGGCCACAGCTGCGCAACACCGGCATCGACGGCAACAATAGTTGGGAAAAACAATTTCATAGGGGATTTAGGTGGCACCAACATCGGCTTGAAGGTGGGTTTTACCGGTGATGGAGACAAATCACTTTCTTCTTTAACGTCTATCCCATTTACAAGCTTGAAGGTTGAGTCGTCGAAGGGCACGAGATAAGGGCTGGCCTGGAGAAGTGATGAGGATGAACTGCCAGTTGCTGAGCTCTCAATTGTATCTTCATTTGACGATAGGCGATTTTCAGTCATGTTGTTCGAAGGTATCATCATAGTTTGCATGACTCTTCTTATGTTCTGTTTAGACTCGGCCAGGTCGTAGCAATTCTTCCCTTGCAACGAGCTAAAAAGATAAATTGATTTCGTCAGAACGTCAAGCAAACATGGAAAATGGTGAGAGCATTGAGGCCTGAAAATCTCTAGTAGCGCTGGTAGCAGTGCTGCCAGGGGTTTTTTTCATAAGAATGGCTCGCAGGAAATTTTTTCCTATTTCACGGGAAATTTTTTGAAAGCATGCAGTCTTTTTATAAGAAACTAAGCTCCGGAATTACAACTGTTCTTAATTTTTGCTTGATTTAAAAAAAGAGTTGCTGAAAAATGACTAATAAATCGTAAATAACATTATGAGGCCCCAGAGAGTTTTGGGGATTAAGGGAAACATGCAGGAAATATGCCAGATAGGGCGGGCCTATTAAGTGTTTCACGACTCATTCCAAACACATAAGTTTTACTGGTTGATACAGCTCACGTTTTTATAAGGCCAACTCGAGAGGAAACTAGGAGTTATGGTAAACTACAAAGGATTTTTGGGTCTATTGATAGCAAAGAGCTTATTAAGCTATTTCTGAAACAAGAAAGAGAGCTTTACAAAGACATTTAAATAGTGATAGATTGCATTTGTCAATCTGCTGTGAAATTTTCCGTGGAATCAGTAACTGACTCCCTTACTTCAAAATTCGAGATTGACTTCAGCAAGTTTCGCAACGTCAAGGAAGAGATTCAACGCCCAGCAAATCCAAGCCCGTTGTAATGGCAGCAATGATAAGGATTTTTAAGTGAGAAAATGGGATTCGCTTTACAAAGGGGTCAAACGATATAAGGCTGTTTGTACCTTTTATGCAGTAATTAAAAACTACACCATTATCAAATACATTATTAACTTGACCTCTCAAAATTCTTTTTGATATCTGAAAAGGTTTTTAACTTTTTGGCTTTCCATGGTCACGTTGATCACATTTTATAGATACCTTTACTGGCAGGAAATTTTGATTTCTTATTTTTGCTGCCGGGAAGAAAAAACTTTTTTTCTAGGCCTGGAGACCATCCTGGTTACAGTTAACATCGTAGATTGGAATTCAGGCCTAATCATCGTTATGTTCGTATTTTCAACTGAAGTGGCTGCGAAGTTGGTTTTACAAACATGCACTCTCGTGCAAATAAGTACTTTCTTTTCTTTTATGAACGGTTTACAAACATGAATTCACGTAAAAGTTGACCTGCAATGACCAAGTCAAGCATTTTGAGAAGAGATGTAGTATTCTACATCATATGGAAACAAGGCCCCTTGTTTGACTCATGGAAAACCAGCAGTAATTCTGGTGGGAGTTTTGGGTTTAAGATCCATATGACGACATGTAGCAAATCTAGTGGTTTATCGAAAAGGCGCTTAGGAGCTAAATAGAGCATTTATGGTATATGAAATATCACCCTTTGAATGGTACAGCGTCAATTTTTGCTCCCCGGTTTAACAATTCTGAGACAATTTCTTCATCACCACGTACTACCGCATCATGCAAAGCCGTTGAGCCGTCTGCATTTGTAGCATGGACATCTGCACCAGCATCTAAAAGAAGATAATGGTTTTAATATATCAACTTATGTCATTCTGAACTCTTTTACAACAACGATATTTATTGATGATATGAGCAATTTTTTCGTTGATCTTGAATAAAATGTTTAGTAGTTAGACGTGTAGCGTGCCATCGTAGCTCGCTCTCACTGGCCGGACTTTAAAGGGATTGACTCTGTTAAATTGAGCATATGCCCACAATTTTCGTGTTTATCAATATCTGTCTAATGAGAAATCGTATTGACAGTAAACAGATGCTATGTTCCAATCAGATCACGCCTTATCAATTCTATTTTCAATCACGCTGTCTTATCAGCGTCTAACGCCTTTAAATTACATTTACCGTGAATTTTTTGTAGGGGATTTCTTAAGGTTTTATCACTGATGGAGAAAACTTGAGAAGGGGACCCAAAATTTCAATTTATTTCTGTTTTCAAAGAATTCATGAACTTGGTAAAACAATAAATTCTAATGAGTACAAATACTTAAACGGTCCCATTTTGACTTGAGCCACTAGGGCAAAAGTTGAATTTTTCTTTCTATTCCGGAGCAAGCCCAGGGGGCCAACTAGACATATTTGCCCACCAATAAGTACCATAAAAAATTTCCCTTATACTTTGCCTTTTAGATACTAGGCCGTTGGAAATGCTACGTAGTCGTCTAACCCAAATTAGCCCTGAAAGAGCTCAACAGTAATCAGCAGTACCCTAACAAAAACCCAGTAAACTTTTTGACAAATAGATTGGTGGATGAGATTCAGTTTCGTCGTTTAAATCAACTGTCCCGGTCGCAATCATTTGGTAGGATAATGACATACAAAACCAGCGGTGGTTAATTCCATTCCCACTCAGGTCCTTTTTTATTGTCACGATTTAGTTTGATATGATTTTTCGAATCCTGCTTCTTCTCAAGAATGATAAAGTAAGTCCCCGCACATACGAAACTAGGATTAGCCAATCAGCCAATCCAGTTCCTCACACAAAAGAACTCATTTCTTCATGAAATGTGGACCATAAATCAAGCAAATGGTACAAATATGTCAATAAACATATCAATATTTAAGTGGAAAATTTAAAAGTACTTGTGATCTTTTGGACCTTTTTTTATTCTACTTTACACACTTGTATATGTATTTTGCTGTATTTGTATTTTCTTAACTTAATTTGAATTGTATGATCTGAAATTTTAAAATGAAATGAACAGAAATGAACTGAACTGAACTGATATTAATGATAGAAAATAATTATACAGGAGAAAATGATGTTTGAACTGTAGTTTTGTTAAATGCCTATAATATGATAATGATATCGTCTTTAATGTTAGTCGTTACGTAGTACAGAGACTAATATAAACTAACATAAAATATCTTAAAGTTACATCAATTATGGCCCCTCTTATGACAGTTTATTTTAGGCAAAAAGAGCAGGAACAAACGTTATCAAGAAACAAATTTCTAACAGTGTTTCGAAATTATTTGCAGAGGGAGCCAACTTAGATTCATCTAGAAGCGAATTCCAGATTCTGGGCCCGAGATAACTCAAAGATTGGATCCCATACTTTTTGGTATTTACTTTTCGGATATCTAAGGTTTTTATTCCTCTGAGATCATATTTGGCATGTTTTTCTTCAAAAGGATTTCACGTAAATGATATGAATTGAAGTATAACATGATACGACAATTCTGTATGTTCCTTCTATGTGGGGACTTACTATGAGCATTGTTCTTACCAAGGAGTATTCTGATGACATCAATACTCGCAAAACTGGCAGCCCAATGAAGAATCTTGTTATCACTTTCGGCTCCATCGCCAGAATTCACATCTACTCCTGCTTGAAGGAGAAGCTTCACTCTGTACGTCCTGAAAAATATAGAGAGAAGATAATCAAATGTTATGAATTAGAATTGATAAATTTTCGTATTTACTTGCTTATGAAAGGCAACTAAACAGCAACTATACTGTTTCTTCAAAAATCACAAAACTACAGAAAAATAGCGAGGAAGTTTTGGGACACCGTTTTGGGACACAACCACAAGTAACCACATCATCTGGTGGAATATGTCGTTAGATATGTGTTTCATATCAACAAAGATCTCCTTTTTTATTTTCTTGTATCATTCGTTTCTTATTTTGTAAACGAAATATATATACGCTAAAATGATTTCTTCTGTTCTGTTGGAGTTGGAAAGAGAACTAAGCCTGAAATAACTATTTATAGGTCTATAACTGCTGCTCCAAAAATTTCAGAAATTAAATTTACCTAAGTTGGTCTTTTTGGTGACTACACTACCTACTTTTCAGTGTGTTCCTTCACAGGGCCGGATCCAGCACCCATAGAAAGGGGGGCGTAATACACATGTCAAAGGATAATGTAAGGGAAATAGGGTATTTTCAAGCTAATTGCATTGTTTCTCTACCAAAATAGGGGAGGGGGCGTACGCCCCTTACGCCCCCCGTTGGATCCGGCCCTACCTTCATATTTGATTCCTGTGGCTCGTCAAACGTGGTAACTTTTACATACGGTATTCTCTAAGGATGAATTTGTAATGAATATTCTCCAAACTTTGGAGCGTGAATGCTTTAATTTTGATGGCCCATTGAATATGAAAAAGTTCATTATTTATTTAGCATGAAGATGTTTTTTGTACATTCATAAGATATAACAATTAACAAATACAGGGACGGTACGATAGGAGGTACTAAAGTTCACAATTACCCAAGGGCTTTACATTAAATAAAACAAATAAACTAACTAATTAACAAGTGATTTCTGCATAAAAACATACAGAATAAAGATAAAAGAATAAAGTAATTGGGAATGGAAGTGATCGGGAATTCAATCGAATCGACCTGTTTTGAAAATATACAAAATTGTCAGCTCGAAAATATACCTGTTTGCTTGAAATGACAGATTTTTATGTCCATTTAAAAGAAGTTCTGTTTTGTTACAACTTGAGAATGAATTTAAGTCATTAGCTTGAAGCACAGTTTCCAGGTCAACAAGAAGATTGTGCCCAGGCTCTTTGATAGACTCGCAGTACAGCGAGAAGTGTTCCGTGTCCTCAATAGCATTGGAAATTTGGGCATAATGTATCTACTGCGTTCTTAAAGTTGGGGTGAAATTCATGTAAATTAAATGGCCTGAGACTAACCCTTAGTTTTGTTAAGTATGCAGACACAGCAGAACTACTTAACACAACATGGAGATCATCAAGTTAAAACAATCATTTCATGATAATGCTTCTAAAAAGGGTTTAATAACTGAAATCAAGAAATTTCTAAAAAATTTCGAATACAGGAGTCATTTGAGACGATAAATCATTACATCAAGTAAAATGTTAACGTCTAACGTCAAATTTCACAGAGTATGGAAATTATAACAACCCTGGTATCTCAAAAAGAACTTAATGATAACAAATATCATACACTACATACCAAAGACTGCATGTTTTAGCTAATTCGTAAACCTACATACCCCAAATATCCTAAGAAAGATACACCCTACATGTAATACAACCTTCACATAAAGCTCATGTCCTAAAAAGACTATACACCTTCATGACCAAATATTACATGCGATAAATATCATGCATGAATACCATACATACTTTGAATTGGTAAAATACTCGCAAAATATAAATAGGAAAAAATCATATTTGGTTTAAGAAATTTGCATGGTTATTGGTATATACTCAAATCATTAGTCTACTTTTTACGGAAATGGGTATGTACCTCTGTATCATTAATTGAACAAGCTAACTGCATTTGACAATCGTATTTGGTCATCTAACTGGGTATCGAGCAATGAAGTAAGGTATAGCAAAATTGACTTACTTGGATTGTGCCACTGCCTGCATCAAGGCCCCGACGTAAGCAGTTCTCATAGCATCACTATGGCAGTAATCATAAGAGGTATCATTAGATAGGTTTTTCAGAGTGGGGTTTGCTCCAGCTGCCAGCAACGATCTTACAATGTCTGTGTGGTCAAGCTATAAATGTAGAGAGTTTTAACGGAATGAATCATTAGACAGGCAAGGTATATATTCTCTACCATACACGCCAATTTTCTTGCAATACAGACTAAATTTACTACAGCTCAAGCTGTAGTCAGATTTTCAGGCTTAGTATTTTTCTTTCTTCTAATTCAGGCTCAAAGATAAAATCATCTATTCTGCAATTTGGACTAATTCGAGCAGTAGCCAGAATTTTTTCCTGGATCTGCCCCTGTTAGATTTATGCTTACAATGTACTAAAATGCCAATCTTAAAAGCAATGCAACCAAATCATAAATTGGGATGATATGGTATCAAATAATTGTTTCAATATTTTTACTTCACAAACATCTCAGACGGTCTCAAAGTGTTAAATACCTTTGTAGCATAATGAAGGCCAGTACCCGCATCATTGTCTCGAAAGTTCAACAACATTTGAAGAAGGTCAAGAATTTCTTGCTCATCTAATTTGAGTTTTTCTTTTTCATCATCATCATCATCCTCACTATAGTTCTCCTCCTCGTCTCTGTCTGTTAAGTCAAAAACATGATAATATTTCGATTGGAAATAGAATAGGCCTACTAGGCCATAAGTCTTGAATAATTTGCACAAGGCATAAAATATAGCAAAAATTGCACACGGTTCATCTGTGTATCAAACTCGTCTAAACCGTGGTTACAAAGATCATGCGAAGCTTAGAAACAAAAAGAAGAAATTGTCGATTCCAGTTCTCAAAAATAAATCGACCCCGAAAATT
This sequence comes from Pelagia noctiluca, assembly GCA_963924455.1. Classification (NCBI taxonomy): domain Eukaryota; kingdom Metazoa; phylum Cnidaria; class Scyphozoa; order Semaeostomeae; family Pelagiidae; genus Pelagia; species Pelagia noctiluca. Next base: position 3,580,768 of record OZ004320.1, read on the forward strand.
TCGGCAAGCAAAAAAGACTTGAGCCGCAATTCATAGTCCCTAATTGGATATAAAATCTTCGTTTTGCCCTCATCTTTTAAAAACTTACAAAGGGAGGGCTTCGTGTAGCAAAAAGGGAGGGTTTCTTTTAGCAAAAAGTGAGTGTAAGTATCTAGGTAGGAAACAGGTATAAACGAGTAGGAAACAGGCTCAGTGGTTGCTGGAAGGACTAAATCTATCCTCTACCCAATGACCCAATGAGTGGATCTATAGCAGGCCTTTTCATGAAAAATATACCCCAGGGTGGCAGATTGCCCTGGTGAATGACATTAGGAGGGCGATTGCCCCTTGAAGATTGTTTCCTTTTATGTGTTCCTACAGAGTCGAGATAATAATCAAACGAGCAGGACGATGATCTACTAATTAGACGATTTCCTAGTTTTAAGCTTTTTCCGATTTGAGTACAACATGTTTGTTTAGGTTTGTGGTTACACTAAACTCAAACAAACACTTTCGAATGCTTCCAAACTTTGAGAAACCCTTCTTGTGGATAATTTTAGTGATGGGTATTTTTATCCTGTCTTGTTCGAAATAACCATGTGATTTTAGGAAATAAGAGTACCTTATAAAACTGAGTTAAGAATTTTTCATCACGAATTTTCGGAGAGGAAACAAGATTTTGTAAGGGTGGTGAAACGCCCTGGTAACTGATTTTGCGAGAGCGTTGGCAAGGGCGGTCACCCTCCTAAAACGAAAAGACCTGATCTATAGTAATACTAACTTTCTGGTTTACTGGTCATTTCTACTTATTTCCTATTCGTTTCACTTGTTTCATGTTTCGTCAATGCAGTGTTTTATCCAGTTCCATTATTGACCCTGAATTCTTTACTCCTTCAGATCTTGAAGAAGACTAGTTTTCATTATGGAGTTGTGGTACTGGATTAAGAGAGGTGCAGTTGGAGTAATTTGCCTCTGTTGTGTTTTGTAGGAGGCACATGAGGGCTGAACTAATATCAATGTTGAGCTTTGGGCACCTCAGCCCCCTGAATAATTTCTATCTTTGCCCTTTAGTTGAATTATTAAGAAGTCTATTAAATTGACACTTCTTAGATAATTCTTGTATGCCCAAGTGTTAAATATGCACACCCCATTATATTTGACATGCTTTTAGAGTTCCTATGTAAATCTTTTTAGATACCACTACTGCAATGCACTACCCCTTCCTTTCTCCATCTGCCGAAATAAATGGCTTTGGTGCCAATTCTCTGGAGGTTTATCCTCTCTTTGAAAAACTAATTCTCCGGAGGTTTATCCTCCCTTTGAAAAACGAATTCGTGATATTTCTGTTCAAGATTAACAGTTCCTAACAGCCTGCATAACAGCAGCTGGTCCCCCTTTACATTTCTTCTGAATCTGCCCCTGATTATTCTTGCTCTTGCCTTTTTTTTTATTTCTTCAGCGTTCCGGATCTTGAATTGGAATTAGCGCATTTCATTTCTATTTCTACAAATCGGAAACTTAAATCTTTGATCTTGAACTAAATCTTCTTATCATCATTTAACTTTAATTCCATATTCCAAATGGGTTCCAGTAAAACTAACCCAAATCAAATATCTTAATACACCCTTCAAATACAATTGGATGAAGACATAATTGAAGGCAAAAATTGCAAGCATTGCATAAGCTAGCCTTTTCAACTGTTTTGTAAGTCTATTGAAAATTTGAACATTTTCATCCAGTTTAATCTTTGTTTGGCAAGGCATTCCAAATTATGGTCTTAATTATAACATACAATTAGATAATGTAAGTTAAGTCTGTTTCTCGGTTTTCGCTAAAGACAGTGTCTATACATAAATGTAGAGCATAATAAATTGTGAAGGAAGGAGTCAGGAGACTAAACCCTGCATCTCGAGGGGCCTGTTTTCTGGTTTCCCACTCGTAAGGAGTTGTACTAATCTTTAGTCCTTGACTCTATCTCCAGGGCATAGATAAACATAGCATTACATATACACTAGGTTCTTGAAAATATTGCACAATTTCATTCAAAATGGCGGCAAAATTGCAAAGCTGTGAGGACTAGGCCTAAAATAAAATTCCCACAACTGGTGTCAGAAAGCTCGCAAAAACCTGATTTTGATGTGGAAATTTAGGAAATTTCGCTGACACCACATTTCATAACATTAAGAAATAATAAATTGAGGAAGAAACTATCTATGAGACTACATTTGAGTGATGGTCAAAGTATAACCAAGTAGCTTTTGAGGAAGGTGTTGTCATCTAAAATTAGTGCACAAGTGTTTTAAAAAGTCATTAATCAGGCAAAGTGCTTTGTTACTTTGTTGCTACTGCTTTGAGGCTCCTCATGATTCTTGTCTTAGCTATCCCTGTAGAGAGGCAAGAATTGGTAGGGGTCACAAAGATTCTAAGGGAAGGAGGTGACCTTGAATTTTAAAGCAAATTTTTGTAAATAAAGAAACTTAGCTGATACACATGATTGTAACCATTATTACTGTGTTTGAAGTCAGTCACCGAGTAAAATAAAAAAGAGACAAATTGTATTTGAAGTACCAAGTAATATCATTGAAAAACAAACCGAGTAAAATACTTCATAAATTTCAATTATGGGGCATAAAAAAGAGGAAAGAGAACAAATATCATGCAAGAATGACAAAATTGAAACTAATCTGGGGTGCAAGATGAAAAATTACTCTCTTCCCTCTCCCTTGAAATGTTTTGAGCCTCCTTCCTTTTCCCCTCCATACCATCACATACAGGAAAAACAAAACTCATGGGGATTGCCAAAGCAGTAGCAACAAAGTAACAAAGCACTTTGCCTGATTAATGACTTTTAAAACACTTTTGCAGTGATTTTAGATGACAACTCCTTTTTCAAAAGCCCCTCGCTTATATTCTAAACATCATTCAAATCCAGAGTCCATAAGTAGTTTCTTCCTCATTCTATCATTATTACTTATTGTTATGAAATAAAGTGCCAAAGAAAATTCCTAAATTTCCGCACTAGAATCAGGTTTTTGTGAGCTGTGTGACACAATTTACTGAAATTCTAGTTCAGGCTTCGCCCTCACAGCTTTGCAATATTCTCAATAGGCTAGTGTATGTTTATGACCCTGTTTACACGAATAGGGATCCAAACGGATCTGTACCTAAACTGGTATGGATAGTCTTTGCGTTTACTGGGGACCACCTGGATCCGTACCCGTTTAGATCTGCTAACCGTACCCGTTTGAGTCGCCTTTTGAAGCAAACCAGCTTGCATCCGATCCAGTTGGCTCCGATACTAGGTCTCGTGGATGGGATCCAAATTGGTGTGGATAGGCAACGAGGCTGGAAATTTAATGAACTTGAGGCTTTTCAAACATTATTCCTTGTTATCCTTTGAGTTGGCGCCTGACACAATTTGATATCAAGTTGAACATTATCGTGAAAGCATTCTTAAATCTAAGATGGATCCAAGTAAGTCTTGTCTTAGTTTTATATCAAGAAGTATGTTATTGATAATTTCAAGTCAATCTTATCGATAAATGTTGCGAATTAACTGTTTTGCTTGCCTTTCAGCTCAGAGAACAATGATGAATGAAAAGGAAGGAAAGGGCACGTGAACAATTTGGTTGTGAATACGCATGCGTAATTGTCCAGAGCCACGTGGATCCGATCCTGTGTTAACGCAATCATTTTTGGATCCGAACTCGTGTAAATACCCCAAAAAAAGCGGATCGGATCCAAATGGATCCGAACCTATTTGGATCTGATCCTGTGGAAACAGGGTCTATATCTTATAGAATCAAGGGGTGGGTGATTTTCAAGAACCATGACTTGAAAAACTAAAATAATTGCCAGGCTATAAATCACAAACTCACATGATTGAGCAGCAGATAAAATAATTCGAACGATGTCTGTCCTTCCCGTCAAAATTGCAGCTTTCATGTCGGCGAACCCATCTTCAACTGTAGGGTCGTCGAACTCGAGTTCTCCATCTTGGCAAACTATTTTTCCTCGGCTCTTCGAAGGAGGAGTTTCTTCAGCCATTATGCAATTTCAGTGTGGAAATCACCAGCAGAAAACTACACCTAGCCCAGACATGAAGGCATCTGGATGAACAATCGACTTTGTTTACTTAAAAACAGTTTTACCTGCTGCTGGCTTGGACGTTGGAAGACGAGGAGGAAGGACATATATTTAGGCCCTGTGTTGTTGCTCAGAATGGTGATCTCTACTATGCCCCAGCACCTGCTTGTTATGTTCGGGTTCAGATTGGATTTATTTTTCGAGTCAGTCTACGTCAGTCTACTAACTCCAGGATCATTGCAAACTTCAACGTAGATGTAGGGGTTATGGTCATTCTATTAGAGTGAAGAAGATTTGGGGGTGAACAATTTTGTTGGTGGATTTTAGTGCATAATACAGGAGGTTCATAAGGAAGTGGTATACAGTACACGTTTTTTTTTATAAGAAACCGGTTTATAAGAAACCTAGTACTAGAGCCCAAAAAATTTAAGAAACTTTTAGAACTACATCAATATCTTTAAGAAACTCCGAAAAAAATAAGAGGTCTTTTTGAGCCGGAAAGTAATATTTGAACAATGCATTTTTGCTTGATTTAAGTTTGCTACACGTTTTTATTTAGAGGAACACAGGATGTTGAGTCTACTTGTATCAGTAGGTGGGTTTCACTTTAATACAAGAAATATTTGATGGAAAGTGAAAAATTTGATGTTAAGTGCGTATCTAAGAATAAGAAACTTTTAAGAAACTTTTAGTACTAGAAAGTGGTGAAAAATTAAGAAACTTTTAGTACTAGGACCCAAGCTAGGTTTCTTATAAAAAAAACGTGTATGCCCCTAACCGGGTGACTGCTAGGGTCATGGAGAGACCGGCTAGGCCCCGGGGTAATATACCCTAGGCCCCCATAAGACAGCCTATAATAGATAAACACGGCTGATTTACACCTCGTAGGACCCTGAGAACCCCAGGCCCCCTGGTAACTACCCAGGTTACCCTTCCCCTTCGACGGTTCTGGCGACTACCCTTTTAGGTGGGGCATTTTCCTAAACAGGGTTGGAGCATTAAATTTTTCTGGAGTAGTTGGGAATTAAACTTAATTTTTGCACAGGAAACTAAACAATCTACACAGTAGGTACTGAGAGTTTCTTAGGTTGTTCGAGTTTTGAGCACTGAATGTTACTTTATGGTTTCTTGAATTTCATTGGTTTAGGTGAATGATATCACATGAAAAAGTCGAGTCGAGTAAATAAATATACGTGAAGTTATACGTAAAATTACAGCACTCATAAAATCGAATTTCTAGTTTTAACTTATAGGGAGTACGAAAACTGACCTGATAACTGATAAATCAAAAGAATACACTCTTTTTTTTATAAGAACCAGTAAAATTGATTTGAAACTGGCTGTTCTTAAATATTCTTCTATTTTCAGTCTGAAATGTTCTTAAATTGTTCTTACTTTTATAATAGTTTCATGAAATTTTCATATTGAGCCAAAGATGGTCAGCTTCGGTTTGTTCTTTGCTTGTTTTTAAGTTTTGGCCAAATTTGAGGCTGGTGTTCTTATAAAAATGAAAATATAAAATTTGTAAAAAAAGAGTGTGTTGCAGGAACCTAAAAATTAGATAAAGATCTTATTACAGGCAAAACTAGCAAAACCTAAAAACAGTACAAAAATATTATAACACCTTACCTCACCTCACCTCATCCTTGTTAACGTGCCTACCGCAGCACGGTAAGCATATATGATGGCTAGCCTGTTGTGGGGGAGGTCTTTAACGAGTTCTCTGAGCCGCAGAGCTCTAGGAAAATCTCCTTTTTACCGAATTACCAGGGCTGACTTACGCATTACCGAATTGCTGATTGCCAAATGGTTAAAAGTTAACAACACTTTATGAATAAAACATTTTTCGGTTATCAATGACCAAATAAAAAGCTATTTCTCCAGCTAGCAGGGCTTATTGATTATCTTAAAAGACTCAAATCGACTAACTTTTTCATATAAGTTTAAGTTAACTTTCTCCTTCTCCAATCACCAAATCCTAAGCTATGTATATTATTTACCGGAACAGCCCACTGCTAAATTCTCAAGACCGAAATTCGGAAAAGCCATCATGAAAATAAGGGAAATCTGCATTTCCAGTAACTTAAAAGAACCCCTAGTACGTAATGAGCCGATTTACTACTTGAATGTATCTATGATAGAGTTGATCGCAGAATACGTGGAAGTCCCGCCGCTGACAAGTGCCACGATTATTATCTCTGCATGCAAGATTTTAATGTACAGTGGAACATCACGCTTCAACTTCAAGTAAAATATACACGGCAGAATGAAGGCCATCATTGTAACGGTCGAGCCCCCAATTAGTGACAGAATGGGCCCAAAATGTGGAACAGCTTCTGCCATGCCCAAAACTACAAGCAGCAGGACAGTCCTTAGCAGGCATCTCTTCCAGCCAAATTCTATAATGAAAATAAATGATACATGTAGGCATTCGAATCGAATAAAGCTCCTATTCCTCACAAAATTTAACCCATGGAAAGTAGAAATTCGCAACATGGTGGTACATTGTTGCAGGGCAATATAGACCAGGCCCAGCCATTCCCGTCAACAAGACCAATACTGCCTATTTTCACGATAGGCCTCCTTTTCACGATGAAGGATAACAATCACCTCTGTCTGTAGGTTTCCAAACTAGTCTAGTTTCTTGCTCTCTGAAGTACACCTCTAATGCCACCTCTTGACCCAAGGCTAATCTCCATCCCAGTGAATATATGGGGGTGCAATTTCCGCCGAGATAAACCTTATAGTCAATAGAACAAAACATTGCTGATTTCCTGTGGACCCTTGATGCCCCAAGCCCCCTGGCAACTGCCTTGGGTACTCCCCCCTTCTCGACAGTCCTAGGCATTGCTGATACTATAAAAAAGGAAAGGTTTCTTACTCTGAGGCCATTTCATATACTCTTCAACTTGTTGAGATATCGGATTGAGCGTGATGACGAACGAGAACAGCAAATGACCAGTAATGAGAACTTCAGCAGCAGTGGCCAAATGTTTTGCCGCTCCAGTGTCACCTTGGTTTTTTATGGTGACTAACACGTTTGAATCCAAGGTGTCTCCGTACACCAGAAAGGGTAGTGTCCCAGTGGGGAGGTACATAAACAAGACAAGTAAAAAGCCGAGTGTTGCTGCACGAGGAAACTTCTTAGGTTCTTTCATGTCTGACTGGAACGAAGGGAAGAGTGCTGCCCCTCCGAATGAGAAGGCTATTGTGCCAAACGCGCTGAATACCGACTCTACAGTCAGAATCTTCCTTGGCACTTTACTGACATCTGCTGGAAAGTCGATGACTGATTTGATCACAATCAGGACACAAGCTGATGATGTCGCCAGACTTGCAAGCAGTGCGAATATCCAGATGTCCTTGGGGGAGCCAAGATAGGTGAATGGCAGCAAGCAAACGCTGATGATCAACAGCCATGCTCTAGCTTCTTCCTTCGCCGTGGTGAAAGTGCCGATTTTCCTGTTGACAAGGCTCGCGATGTTTCCTGATGCCAGCAAAAGGAACACGACGCACACACCGAACAGTGTGACAAGCAGGCAAAACTCCACGATCCCTCGACCGAATCTACCAAAACATTCAAATCCTATAGATGGATAAGGGTCTCTTGGATAGGCCTGGTATACTACCTTTTTCTTACGCAGAATCGTCCAGCATTTGCCTAAGATTATTCCGCAGTACAAAGATAGAAAGCAACATACTACGAGTAGGCCTATTCCACTCCATCCAGCATTAGCTATTGCACTGGGTATTGCGAGTACTCCGCTGCCCGCCATCTCGCCAAGAATGAAAAGGGCACATGTCACTACGGTTAGGCCGTGGGTAGGCTTTATTAGTGGCTCGTAGTCTTTCTCGTATGACTCGCCTGCGTAACTTTCGACGTTGTTGATTTGGTTTTGGTCTCCATCCATCTTAACCATCCTCCATATAATGTAGATTTTCTACAAAAAAGGACATTTTATAATATGATTTACATGTTATAAAATGTCACACCTTTAGGAATAACGATTCGTTAGGTTTCATTTTCATAAGCACTGAAAAATTGATTAGCATGATGAACTAAAGCCTTTTCTCTGACACTCATCAAAGAAGTTGGCTAGAAAGAAAAAATTGATAACCTAGCCTATGGGAATGAGGATTGGTGAAATTTTCACTTTCGACAACTTTCTAGCCTTATACCCCATAAGTGTGAATGAAAAACTTTAAGTATCATATTTCGTTATTTTACCAAATTTTCTCTCCATTCTCTTTCCATGAATCATGTCTATTGCTCGTTATATTAGAATACATGCATGTCTTTATCACGTTGATCACATGCATATACAACTATGCAAAAAAGGTTCCATGTTACGTCTGCAAATTCTATCGGCCTTGAGGCAGTTGCTCAAATCTTCTGGCTTTCAGTTTTTTCAAAAATTAAACTTTAAAGATCAAATCTTTCCTTTCTCCCAACCGATTTCCAGGACCTATGTGTCCTATGTACATGTTTCTTAGTTAACGCAGGAGGAGGAAATTCAATTAGTGCTGCTTTTAAGTTTTCAAATTGCCCATATTTCTTATAATTCTTATAATAAAAAACAAATATGGTTACTTTATTCAGAAACACCGTTACTATGTTCGGACAGAATCTCTCTAGGCGTATATAATAACAAACGATTAATGGGCTTTGTGTTCGACGAACTTTTTTAATCCTAATCCCGTATTCTTAGCAACAGTCCTCTGCCCTAGTAAGCTGCTGTACTTACTAACTTGAAGACTGAGAAATAATCAGAAAACAAGCATATTGGCAGCACACTGATAAGGTCAGAAATTCAAAATTTGCTACAATTACCACAGCTGATGGCAAAAACAGGCCTCCTAATCATTATGAAAGTAAAAACAATTTAAGTACATTTCAGGCTGAAAATTTGGAAATATTTAAGAACAGCCAGCTTCAAATCAAATTTACTGGTTCTAATAAAAAAGAGTTTAGGTCAAAACAATGATTTCACAATCCAGAAGCAATTGCAACCAAATAAAATTGATTGCGTATGGGCTTTCAATTCTGTGTCTGACAGGAAAGAATGTCCCTGGTCGTGAGGATACAAAAAAGAGTGATGCAATAGAAAAGATATGGAAAATTTGTTATGTTAAGAAACTATAAGTCTCTGAATTCCGAAATTTAGCAAACCATAATGACAGAAACATTTTTGCACAAGTTTCTAGACAAAAGGGGCGTTCAAACTTAGACAAAGTGTGTGATTGTAATATTTGTAGACACAGTCTATCCTATTTGATATTCAAAAGATTGTCTGGTCCCATCGTCTGTTACGAATAATTTTTTTGATTCCACTCAATATCTAGAGATACATGGTCTACCTGAAGTTTACAGTCATTGTAATAACGTGAAGAAGAACACAAATATTTTTTCCCAAGGATGTTATATCATTGAAATTAAGGTACACTTTGTGAATCCAGAACACTCTTTTTCTTTATAAGAATAAATCTTATAAGAATATTGAGGCTCAAAATTACCAAAGAACAATTGAAATTTAAGAATAAACAATGGAAAAGTTGAGGCTCAGAAAAATTTCAAGTATTCTTATAAAAAAAAAGAGTGTACAGATTATTTCTGTTCATAGGCAATCGATGAGAAAGTGCACCTCATTCTCTATCTTGTTGTCACAATATCTAAAAAAACGTTGATTTTGTTCAAGTGGAGGTCTATAATGCTGTGAGTTAAATCAGTTGAGTTAAATCACAGGATTGGCAAACTCACCTACCTTTTTTTCTTTCTTTAAGCCAGCAGTTAGCTTCTGTCTCAGCGAATTTCTTGGTAAGACAAACTGGACGTTAAAGATGATGAAAGACAGACTGAGACATTGCAGAAAACTTTACTACTTTAAGCAACATGTGGTCAACATGTCTTAGTGTAACATAACAAAACTATATAAACACAACAAAGCTAGGTTGTAACTGGATCCGATCCACTTCCTCTTTTCCATGAATCGATTGGTAAAGAACTGAGTCACGTGAATTCGCTGAATTGTGCAAGACGACGGTCACGAGTTTTATTTGTGGCCTAACAAAAGGCGAAGCATAGCCACCATCATCATCATAATTATCTTAAACAATTGTTGACCTTCGAGTGTCCTCCGAGGCGTATAATGCTGTTGGAGTAAGGTCGTGAACTCATTTTCATTTTGTATTGACCTTTGAATCTGTATTTTTGATATTTTCAGTTCCTTTTCAATTTTGACGCAAGGATATAAGGTGCACTTTTTATGTAGGTCCAGTCCAGTTGGTGGGCGTTGGCCGGACCAACCTTTTGGCCAAAACTCGTTTTACCAAAAAGAATGTTGCTGTTAGAAACAACATGAAATTTTTACCGTAACTTTCGGTTCATTTTTACGTAAATTACTTTCTTAAAAAGTACGAAATTGCATCCCGGAGAACCCAAGTTTCAAAATTTTCAAGGGGTATGCCCCGGCCACTGCAAGATAAGCTTGAACTGGACCAACCAGGGACAGCTTCCGCCGGTTCTGTTATGACCACGTGAGAATGTATTCGCTTTTGCACTGAAGAGTTCTCTAGACGGGAAACGTGGGCGATGTATTTGTAAGGGAAGGACTCTATAGCTCCAGGAAACATATTCCACAAGTCAGAACTGACAAGAATAAATCCATCAAAACCAAGAAAAAGGTTAAATTTAGGCCAAGGAATATAGAATTACGAAAGACACATGATAATCGAAACTCGTTGTGCCGAAATGTTAGCTTGTGAGCATTGACTCTAATATAAATCTGCAAGTAACTCTTACAACCTTTGTCTTGATAACCTTGACGTTGATGCTTTCATTCAGCACCGTGGCTTGGGAAAAATTATTTGAGGAGGGCGACTATTGTTCCAGAACAATAGGAAGACTAGGGAACATGCTGTGAGCAATTAAATTTTAGGATTATTGGGGGGCAAATGCCCCCCCCGCTTCCTACGGGCCTGCTTGAATCGGTAGGGACACTACCTAAACCTCTTACTTTGGCTCTGTCACCCTGTGTCTTGAGTCTTCGGAAAGTCCTCCAAATTCCTCTACGCACACATTACCTGTTCATAGAAATTCTTCTGGTAAGAAATTTATCTCCTTGAGAACTAAATATGTCGAAATCCTCGTTCGTCTTTATTGCAGTTTTATGTAAGTACATATGAAGCTGAATATAAAATTTTGATCAGATTTCCTTCCTAGAGGCACGCACTTTGAAGTACAACGAGAATAAGAAAATGGTTGCATGAATGAATAAATTTCCTTGGAAATATGTATTTAAATAAAAGCACCTACATAATAACTATATAAAACTCTTATATATATTATTCTCGTTGACGAAACATCTAAATCAATAATTACATCTAAAACAGAGATTAAATATCAACAGTTGAATGTATCAAAAATAGAGAAATATTCATCAAAAGTATTCAAACCGATTCGAATTTGGAGAACTGGTGTACTCTAGCATTTAGTACTTGAAATTCAAAATGGTGGTAAGTTCAATGAAATATCGGAAGACTAGGAACTAAATATTTTGGACCCTACTTCATCAAGCATTGCAGGTATCATGTCCTAAAGCTTTGCACGTTTATAGATATTCATAACTTTGCTTTAGTATTCCAATTCCTAGGAATCAACAGAAACACAATTCTAATTAAAGGTTTTTTTGCTCTTTTGTAAATGAATTATTTTCTCAAGTAACGATGCTAAGGACCCAAGTAGCAAAGAAACAAAGTAGCAATGCTATAGTAACTAAGTAGCAAAATAACAACGCTGCAAAGTAACAATGCTATGAACCAAAGTAGCAATGTAGCAACGTAGCAAAGTAATAATGCTATGAACCAAAGTAGCAAAGTAACAAAGCAGCAAAGTAACAATGCTATGAACCAAAGTAGCAAAGTAACAAAGCAGCAAATCAACAATGCTTTCAACCAAAGAAGCAAAGTAACAAAGCAACAATGCTATGAACCAAAGTAGCAAAATAACAAAGCAGCAAAGTAACTATGCTTTCAACCAAAGGAGCAAAGTAACAAAGTAACAAAGCAACAATGCTTTCAAACAAAGGAGCAAAGTAACAAAGCAACAATGCTATGAACCAAAGTAACAAAGTAACAAAGCAGCAAAGTAACAATGCTATGAACCAAAGTAGCAAAATAACAAAGCAGCAAAGTAACTATGCTTTCAACCAAAGGAGCAAAGTAACAAAGTAACAAAGCAACAATGCTTTCAAACAAAGGAGCAAAGTAACAAAGCAACAATGCTATGAACCAAAGTAACAAAGTAACAAAGCAGCAAAGTAACAATGCTATGAACCAAAGTAGCAAAATAACAAAGCAGCAAAGTAACTATGCTTTCAACCAAAGGAGCAAAGTAACAAAGTAACAAAGCAACAATGCTTTCAAACAAAGGAGCAAAGTAACAAAGCAACAATGCTATGAACCAAAGTAGCAAAGTAACAAAGTAACAAAGTAACAATGCTATGAACCAATTTGGCTGATCAAAATAATGTAATGTTGTGAGACATCCATGTTTATATGAAACCCAGCAATAGGTATGAAGTATCTTCCTATATAATTCAAAAGCTATTAGCTATTATTCTTACAAGTTCCTTGTTTAGAATTTAGAATACCAACTCCACCATTTGATCAATGCCAATGGTGCCTTTTTTGACAACATTTATTGGCAACATTGATAAAAAGCATTTTTGACCATATAGTCATAAGAGAGTAGTCTAGAAACTATGTCGTCTGTTTCATCTTTGTTTTGAAAATCGTACTAATTTTCATTGCCTTCTTTTCTAAGTGTGCACTTCTATTCTGTACTACCAGCAAATCACTCGCATGACTTGATGTAATTTCAATTGTCTCCTCTACTAATAAATTATCACATGACTTGATGTAATTTTGTATTGTTTTCTTTTATTAGAGAGCACACTTGTCATGTTCTATAAGTTTGCTGGCTGATGCAATGAAAATACAATGCCAATCGTTTTGATTTCTAGATTTCTAATCTCTGTTACGACAAGGTTTCAACGTTGATATGGACATGGTTACATCACATGACCTTCCTAACAACTAGGGCCTTAATTCAACCACAGTTTATAGATAAAGATGGTTTCAAATCCTATTGCCGTATCTTTTTGTGTACGTTTTTCAAAATTGAGAGTGCACTGTGTATTGTTTTGCTTTTGTTCTGGCGAACAATGTCATGAGTAAACAAATAGACTGGAACGCTCATGGCTCCTTATCCAAAAACATTCGTTATCTAAGGAAGATTTCATAATATTCACAACCATATTCATGTAGGTAATGCGTACGTGTAAAACTTAAAAGTAGAGAAGGAGGGTAAAGGCATACGGGTTCACTTTTAGGTACTGTTCAACATCAAATACGAAACAAAGACACACAGCAATAGGCTTCCAAACCATCTAATTCTATAAAATATGCTTCAACTGATACCCAACTTTATATCATAACAGACAAAATAAACAATATGACTTCAATAAAATTATTAATTCATTCGAATTCTTATACTTTCCCTTTCCCCATGAATTGCCTCAGTGTCTTCATCAGTTTCCCTTTCTTGGGTTTTTTCGTTATACCCTCCGCATGTTTATCTTCAGCATCTATAACTGCGACAGGTAAATGCGCATGCCCGTTCGAGCTATCATGTTTAGCGTCTTTAACAGTTTCACCTTCAATCGTCGATGAACTACCACACCGTTCTACGTCGGATGTCTCCTCACATGTACTGCTACATATTGATAATTCTTTCGAGTCTCTCCCCGATCTGTGGGGGAAATTAGGATCGCTTACAGCAACGGATAGAGTCTTATGGCTTTGAGGGCTATTCGCTATGTTCAATCTACGGTCCGAATCAGATTTTCGTCTCGTTTCACTTTCATCTGAAACCAACTCCGGCTTCCGTTTGCTAAACAGCGACACCAAGGAGTTTCCTCTAGAGCCTGGTCGACTTTTCGAGTTATTATTCGAATTTATACTAGCATCAGAAGCTTTCTCCTGATCAACAATAAACGGAGGAGTTTCTGGTCTGGATGCGGGGGAGTCATAAGTCATTTCTAAATTCGATTCCTTCAGCTCCTCCGTTGCTGAAAACCACGTTCCCGAACGTCTTCGCATTTGAATTCTGAAATTGCGTGTCCGCTCCCGAAATGAGTTCGAAAATCGCCTCCTTTTGATTCCGCCATCTTCGCTCGATTTCGAAGGCGTCGTGTTGCTGTCAACGCTTGGCGTTATTGATGAATATGAAACACCGTATTTTCTACGTGCGTTGGATGGGGATGGCGTCCGTGCCCTATCTTCACTGGCGGGCATTTTGAAATCCGCGTGGACATCTTTGATGTCTTTTTCTTCTTTTGGAGACCAAAAAGACGAGAGAGCAGCTCCTATCGATCTTCTTAACCTAAAAAAAATCAATTTCTTAGGGCATGCAAGATTTTCAGCAAATCAAACAGAAGATAACTCGATTATTACAGTCATTCAAAGAAACAACAAATAGACTTACGATTTTCGGTTTTCTGACTTGTTTTTCCTCAGCACAACAGGGGAGGGAGATCGAAGCTGGTGCCGAGGCGAAGTCTCTTGTGAAGTATTGGGGACGCCCAATTGTGACCCTCTCTTCTCTGCTCTTTTGACATTTCTAAGTAAATAATAGAGTAAGTTTTATTTCTCCTTACTATAAGTTTACAGAAAAAAACTTAATCTAAAACTACATCCATTATTGAAATCATGTATGGTAGGAATGGCATGAAACAGGCTTATGTAAACATCATGGTTCCTCACAGTTTTTCACGGGTAACCAGCATGGGGGACGTATTTGCAGTACTGTTGAGGATGTTCAGTACTCTGAAGGATGTTCAGTTTTGTGAAGGATGTTCAGTACTGTGAAGGATGTTCAGTACTGTGGATAATGTTAAGTACTGTGAAAGATGTTTAGTAGAGTGTGGGATACCATCACTAAATTGGAGGAATTTAAGTACTGCAAGAGAAACCACCAGTATTGTGGAGAGAAGCCATTCAGTGCTGTGGAGAATGTTCAGTACTTTTGGGGGACATCATTAGTACTATGGAGTGATACTATCAGTACTGTGAAGGGCTGCCAGTACTTTGGTGGGACACCATTTAGTACCTTGGAGAATGTTCAGGACGGTCGAGGGATACCAAGAGAGTTGAAAAACTTATCCCAGGAAAGTCATTTGAGCAGAGTGAAAAACTATGCGTTACCAGGCTGTACAGTCAGTGGTGAGAGAGATGAAGAAACAGATATTGGTAAAATGAGACTTACTCCTTGTTTTCTTCTTGTATCGTTTCACATTCGCTGATATCGGGTGAAAGTCTTGAATCTTTAATTATCTGTGGAGTGGTATGGTCCTTCGCATTTGGCTGCTGGGACTTCTCAGATTTATCTTCATTTTCCTTCACCTCTCTTCGAAAAAGAACAGGCAAGCATATTTATTACGGATATTAATCGTCAGGGATATCATATAGTTTCTTCTTTTCGCTGACTACATCTCTGAGGCGACCATCATGGAAATAAGGACATCTTGACCTTTTTGTTGCTATTCCTTCCACCATAGTTTGGGTTGTTGCTATTCAAAATTTTAATCTCTCATCTTGTAAATTTTTAACTCTTACTGTTAAGCAAATATTTGGATTTAGTTCATGTATGGTATATCTATTAAATAGAATAATGGTATTGTAAATAGTTTTTTAAAGTGGCAAATTTATTCGACAGCAAGTTTTATTAATGGAACCAGCAGGAAAAATTCCAAGGATCAGTGTAAATCTATTACCCTTAGAATTTCGTTTTTAGACTATATGTGTAAGAACCATAAAGGTAAAGGGTTCACTGTCTACAAATTATCGTTGCAAATGCCATTTCAAGTATATTTTCGAAATAAACGAATCTCAAGTGTTGCAATTCGTTGCAAAATGCAGTCTTATCCTAAAAATCATTCAACCAATTGTGTATTCAAACTCATTACATACAAGCCTACGAGAGGATGGTCTCAATTTCATTATCTTCAGAACCACGTTGTACAGAATTTGTTAGAATCAAAGATGCAAGCTTCTTTGGGAAGGGGGAGTAGGAAAGGACTAATTTCTAAAAACAGTATTCAATATTTGATCTTCAAATAATGATGCATGAAAACATCAATTAAAATATCTAAATTACTTAAGTAATACAAAAACCATTAATATAATGTTCCGCTAGAACATTAAGCAAAAAAGTAAGCTTTATGCGGTAACTGCTGGTTTCATGCTCTATGAAAGCCTTCAGTAACGTCTAAATGATTATGATTTTCCGCTTAATATCTGGGCGATCCTAAATTCAAATTGGAACCTAGAGGGAAAATTCAATGTGGATGAAAATCAACTATTCTCAAATGTTTTAGTTTAAGTCAAATCGAAAAATTAGCTTACCTGAGGCTCAAACTACCAGGTCGTGGTTTCTTTCGTCTTCGCGAAAGTTGCCTAATGAAAGATAGAAGCCATAATATCAATAGATTTTCCTCATTATTACTATACATGAAATATCTTTAGAGAAATATTATTTCCAGATTTTAATTAGAAATTTTACTAGAGATAAAAGACTACGATAATCGAATAAAAATTACTTACAATTATTTAGATAAGAGGAATTATACCAAAGTAGTAAAAATACATCTAAAATTGATATGTATCAAGAACACAAAAAGAATGAACGCAAAAGAAGAGAGGATTCGCACAGCAAGGCAAATTCTAAGGATTTAAAAATGAAATCTCCAAATTTTGCTCTCTTCAAAAAGTTCCACGAAACCATTCTTTTTAAATGGCCTATAAATGCTAGCTTTTAAAAATCACTTGATATACCCTGGTTTGTCTAGAAAATGCCACAGGAAAAATTAATTTCGCTTAACTTAACTAAGTGGAGTTTTAATAACGTTAGACTCGATAACACTGGGTAGAGTTTTGATAACGTTAGACTCGGTAACACTGAGTAGAGTTTTTTAATAACGTTAGACTCAATAACTTGGCCATCAATAATAAGTCTGCATTTCAATTTAGGGAAATCAAGGTTTCGTAGACTGCTGTTATGTTTGTTCTTCCTTAGTGCAAGTAAGAAAAAAGGACGGAACATCCCCGTGCAATTTGAAGTCTCCCTAGTAAAATACCCTCCGTTTTTCCTGGGATTTCCTAGTTGAAGAAGAGAACATTAAGTAGAGAAGGGGTGTACATCTTTACCTCACTCAAGGGATCAAAAGACAATCTAATAGGTCTTACCTTCGAATAGACTTTCTATTTTCAGGGTCCTTAGACGTGTAGGCTTGCATTGAGCTTTGGATCGAGCCATTCAATGAAAATATCAACTCTTCCATTTGCAACAAGGCGGTTTTTATCGAGTCATTGTCTGGGTGATCATCTCTTGTGTATTTTGACAATTGCTTTGAAAAGAAAATAATACATCTATATAACAGCACTAACCATATGCAAAACATAACAACTACTACATACAATATAGATATCTATTACACACTTTAAACATAACTACATACTTCAAATATGTCATAAGTATACATACTTAAAACATGACAAACTACAAACTTAACATAAATACTACATACTTTCAACATCACAACTACTACATAATCGAATATATAAAGACTTCTACACAGTTTAAACATAAAAACTACTAAATACTTAAAAAAGAACAACAACATACTCTAAACACAACATAACATAACCGACATACTTAAAGCATAACAATATTTAAACACAACATAACAACTACATAGTGTGAAGATAACGTAACACAACTATACATACTTAAACATAACAAACTTTAAACATAACTACTACATAACTAATAGCTACTACATTCTTTAAACAAAACAACTACTTCATACAACTACTACAACATACAGTAGAAATAAAAACCCGCAACTAAAAACCAAAAAGCCTCTTAGCCTAACACTTTAAAATTTGACCGTTTTGTAAAGGCAAGAATTACAAATTTAGGTATTAACGTTGTTAATCTTTACCACCAATAATAATGGTATTTAAGGAGTGTTCAAAGACCTACAAACAACCATTAACCATCATTATTACTGCTGTTAACTACAATTTATTTAAGAGCCTGTTTAGGCAAACTCCCAAAAATGTAGGTTGCCAGTTGCGGGTTTCTACTATACACATACAGGGCAGAAGTACGTGGGAGAAATCAATTCTCCTAGCTATTCTCTTGGCAGGTGATGATTTACAAAACCGTGAGATTTCCCATATTTTTAGAGTTAACAAAATATGGTATAAACGACAGTTGTGACTTTTATCTACATATAGAAACCAATGAATGATTTCCTGACGGTCACTGCAAGTGTCGGCATTGGATCTGAGAAGATACATTATACATCATGAAAGATGAAATAAGCTCAAACTCACCCTCAAAAGAAGGACATATCGTGGAAGTCGTTGTACTGGGGTGATAAGATACGAAGGTAGATCTAGATTGTCACTTTTCTCATAGCAATTCTGTAGAAAGAAATTAGAAAATAGTAATAAATACAGCATGATAATGGATGAAAAAAGAACTAGAACAAAAAAGTTGATATCTGACAGTCTTTCAACGGTACAGAACTTCAGGATGATGAGAAAAAGCAGAAACATAGCGAGACAGGAAAACTACTAAAAAGCTTTGCTTCTCACTTCACCAGTCATTCACCTCCTTACTTATTGGCCAATCTCAATCTACCTCAGCCTGGGTATAACAATTCGTTGGGTTTCATTTGCATTGTCTGACTTTATCCTCTAATGAATGTCAGACACAAAGCTTTAGAAGTTTTTGATGGTTTGCAAGGTTTCCGATTTTTCTCGCCCTCCTGAAGTTGATATCTTCAAACAAGTCAATTTTGCATCTGATAAATATGAACCGAATAAGCCCAGAAAAAGTATACCAAGAGGCATTGTGTAAGATACAATATCTATTTCGATATTCAGAATTTAAACAATGACAGCTTGAACACAGCCAAGAGAGTCTTAAATCGAAAGAGCTCGAGAGATATGAAGATAAATAATGATATTGGCTAAAGAAGTGCTTTATTCAAGTTGATGAAAGGACAAACCGAAATTTATCAGATTTTCTTTAAAAAAAGTATAAACATCAGTCTCATCAACGATTCATTGGCTTGAACTTTTGGGATATTTCTGGACATCTGCTGAAGGATAAATGGCCACTCGAGACGATCCCAATTTGATGCTACGGTGACAAGATATGACATGAGTAACATCTAGACAGACAGCCAACTCACCTCGATAAATCTTCTGAATTTCGTTGAGGTTCTTGTGCATTTGCTAAACGTGCTGATTGACTTCGGAAATGAATTCACGTAATCAGTGTAAATATTCAACAGATTTTCCTGAAACAGAAAATGTTGCATGATTCGTTTGCATTTACATTCGCATAATTTGAGCTCGCTGGCACATTTTTCAGACCAGTTTCCGACTCGTACAACGAACAAACAACTATGTCGCCACGCACCATCATTCCATAATATCATTTTAACATAATGACTGATAATACGTGCATGGGCGTGCTGCCTAACCGGGATACCAGGAAATTTCCCTAAAATTGCAGGCCCTTCACTAACTGAACCCTCAACTTAATCTTTGCCAGGCCCTTTTTTGCTCCCAGCACCCCCTGAATACGAAAGCCCAATTTCTCAAGTTTGTAAAATAGTAACAGACTAATTCAAAATTAACTATTCTTCAAACGTTTCGATATAGTCTTCATCAGTAAACTATTCTTTAACATCATTGCTTAATTCTTAGAAATCTAGATGGTGAAACTCATGAGTCTAAATACTCGGCCCGAGCTGGTTTCTTCTAAAAACTAGTATGTCTTCTCAAATAATTGAATTAACCAAGCAAATAGCTTAACTAGTACCTTGAGTGGACCAGCCATTTTTCCTAAAATATCTCCAATGCTGCCCTGCCAGTCTTCGCTTTTGATGCGGTTTTCAAGCTGCTCCATAAACCACGAATGGCATTCTTTTATCGTCGACAGGCACGACGGGAACAATGCACTGAAATCAAAGAACAGTACATTATACACACGCTAGAAGCTTGATCGCATTCTGCAACAGGTAGAGTCTTGAAAATATCACGAGCGCACAGGAAAGCATAATGACAATTGAGAATCTACGATAGTTTCTTGAATCTGTCACATGAAATGAAACTTCACTCTATACTTGTAATATAAGCTTCAAAACGTTTTGGAGCCTTTCTTCCCACTTATACTGGAAATCAGATTTGCTTCAATTCCTGTTTAAAATGTATATAACTCATGGTATTACAGATTCTTACATATTGTGGTGTGATAGAAAATGGCAGTTAAGCTCAAGTTTTAGTAGACTCTGTTGCGGATATATCAGGATATATTGGCCCAAAAGTCTGGCTTCTACCCAGTGCAAAGCAAAAATGGACCTCATCTAGATGCTGGTGAAATATAACGACAAGGCCAGACCCTTATAGACGGATGACGCTTCGAAATTAATTCTAGTCAAAATAATAAATAATAAGGTCTTGATCTATTGAGACAAAATTGTCTACATTTGTAGCCCCAGGCTCTTTAGATTCCGCTAAAGGAAAGGGGAAGGGTGGATTATAAATTTTCAATTTATAATATAAATTAATTTGAAGCCAGTTTTCCTAACGGATATGAACTCCAACGCAAAAATCTTCATATGCAAAACATTTAGGAAGGTTGTGATCAACTTACAATGAGGGTCTTAAAGCAGTAACAGCTGCCCCCGCTGATTCCTTTTCCTAACAGACCATTAAAGGAAATTGCTTTGTAGATATTAGGTCATAGCTATAAATTATACGTGTTTCGCAATCGCATTGTCCTGATCCTAGCCTTGTAACTGTAGAACGGACCATTAGACATGCAATTATTTCATCAATCTAAATTTGGGTTTACAGGTTAAAGAAAAAATACTTGCGCAACATATGTATCTGTATAGGCTATGACCTGATATCTACAGATTTATTCCGGCAGAAAATAGACTTAAGAGGTCAGGCCTAAGATACCAGGCTAATCAAATTAAATCCATGATGGGATGTTTTTGAACTAAATGAAAATACGTAAATCCGTTATGAATGAACCAATTATTAGTAGGAAATCGTATGTCCATGGCCTTAACTGAATAATAAATTATTCTTATTATGTTTATAAATCACATCCACCGTATTTAGACATTCTTTTCGGGGGCATTAACTCGAGCAATTTCATAAGATATAAATGAGACATTATCCTAACTTGGAAAGCCCTGATCAATCCCCACATTTAAAAGACATTTTATCTCTTAAACATATGAGATTACAGTTTTAAGCGGTCAGCCAACAAAAATTGATCTTGTTAGGCTGAAAGCCGACTAAAATTACCTGACCCTGTGTAATCGTGAATTAAAAGAAGTTCAAATTCTTCGAATTGCGAGAGCATAGAAAATAGATTTGATGAAACCTCGGTTCTCTTGTCTCACTGATAGAGTGGTTGATCATATCGTGAAAGTCGTTTGGGTGGGACTCCATAATGAAATGCTCTTAATGTATGGGGTGGGGTAAGAAGGAAGAAACAGCTGATGGTTACATTCGGCTCTCATCTCAACATTTATCGCAGAAGATCCCCCTCTGACAATCCAATTAGGAGTGTTAGCCAATCTAGTGAAGTAATATAGTTCAGTCATATGGCCAGGCTTGCAGAGAATACAAAATACATCTCAGACCAACTTTCATGACATATATAGAGAGATGCAGCTTTCAATATCCTTCTGAAAGCCCCTTGATATTCTAGTATCAGCAAGGCAGTGCTTACAAGTTTAACCCTCTTAGTATTTCGGCATTCTCTCATTCAAGAGGTATTTTACTATTTTTGACAGCCGATATGGTATAATCATCGGCTTAGTCATAATGCATAGTCATCGCCTAATTTGCAAAGATTCTCCTTCATAACTTTTATTTTCAAAAGTTTGCTTATTTACAGGGGAGGGCTTTTTGTGAGCTTCTAGTGTACTTCATTCTAGGACATTAAGTTTATTGTAATGTTAGTTTAATTTGTTTATTTTGGTTTTTAAGTGGTGCCTAAAGATAGAGTTTTCCTGACTTGAGGCCCAAGATTCAAGCAGGTTCTTGGCTACAAAAATAACATAGGCCTGCCATTCAAGGCCTCACTGGACACAAAATACAAAAGAGCGAAAATGAAAAACATGAAATCTGCTTACTTCACATCTTTTTCTTGTGCGATTCCTCTTGTTATCATGGGTGCCCGAAATACCTGAAATGAAAGAATGCATTAAAAATCAAACTTCAAGCCAACAGCGAATACTAGGAAAGTTCCAGTTTAACTTTATTGAACGTGAAACTAAAATGGCGAACAAAAATTTCTGTTAATTAGGAAGGGGAATCTCAGCAATTACAATTTGATTTGTGAATTGTTTCGTAGAATTCGGAAAGATTTGCTGTAAAAGAACGACGATTTCGCAGAGAATCGAAACGATTCGAAACGAATTCCAAACAATTTTGAGCTATCATAATCTTATTCTAACAAGATTTCGAAAGGATATCGAATTATAACAATTCGATCTAAAACTACTTTGAAACTTTACTGCAATGGTTTTTAAATTATTTACATCAATTGTGAATCGATTCGTGGGACTTTGAAAGGATTTCCAAGCGACTTGAGCCTAACATTTACAGAAATCACAACAACAGTCACATCAATGTGTTCCATCAATTTGCAAGGGTAATCTGAGGACGATCCCCATCTCTCTGCTAATTATATGCTTGATGAAGTTGTTGATGCTGTTTATCCCAAATATTAAATATAAAAAAAATATTTGGAGACAGAGACCTTACTGGTTTTAGTCAAATAATGTTCAACAATGACCTTTAATGTGTCAGGGCATGTCGCAATGTTACAGGAATAGACGTGTTGAGTCAGTAAAGAGAAGTTTCGACACAAGCATATCTGATGACATTGAAAGAAATTGGGGTGTTTACCGTATCAAGTGTATCCAAGCAAAATATGTACTTCTTTTCGGTGTCGAATATCTCTTCGATGACTTTTACTCTTTTCACTAAAACAGAAACAAAATCTTATAGCAACTCGACTCAGTTATGGAATCTGCTTCATCATCACATGACCACAATCGAAAGCAATGTGGGCAGCATGAAAGGAAGATGGGGAAATATAAAGCTCCGAGAATACGTCCTGATTGTATAAAAGTAAGAAGTCTTGATTTGAAGGTGTAGGTGTACGTTGAAAGTCGTTGCAGTCTTAAAGCCATCCTGATATGCTCCCACCCTTCTAAATATTAGCTATTCCCCCGATCGAGGGGCGAACAACAACGACATGTCAACATCCTGCTCCTTGACACCTGTCATTTGCATCTGATTTCCAATACCCCCATCCACGTGACGACATTTTGGGACGCCCGCTTCTCACTCTCCTATGGCTCATGGAGGGTCCGGCTGGGATTAGGTACCATTCCCAGCACTGAAATCATCAAAAATACCAATGCCAATGGAGAAAATAGAGAAATTCCAAATATCGATGTGTTTAATAATCCCAATCCCAATTTCAATCCCGTTTTCCCAGTTCATAAAAAGGCAAATTCCAGTTCCCAATGCAGCCCTTGGTGACCCTCCTCACAGCTGAGTTCCCAAAGAAGTTGCAGTGGCGTGCATCTGTTAACCAGCTGCTTTGACGCTATGGATTCTGGAATACGAACTTCTGTTGCGCAGATGGGAGCATCAGACATACCAAGACCTAATTCACAATAATGTTTGAAGAGGTGATGTGGTGCATGCTTCCTTCTGGAAGTAAGGCTTCTTGTGGCCTTTCGTGGGCTGGCACGTTAGATATAAACTCACTCACTCATTCGTACATAAGAGCATTTAACATACTCGAATCTCATTTATTATTATACATCTGCTAGCTAGTAGTGATGTAGTGCATGCTACCTTCTGGAAATAAGGCCGCTTGGGGATTTTCGTAGGTTATCACGTTAAATGCATACTCAGCACCACTGCTGATAATACAGAGCATGAAGCAGAGGTTTACACTACGTTACCTGGAAAGAGCAAATAAGGAGCCCCTGATGATAAAATTTCATTACGTTATAGTTGTTATAGTTGTTATGCTTGGTCATAAAGTTAGCAATACATTGGTAAAACAGTTGGCATTACAATGAGTGTCATTGAAAGAAGTTGAGAAGGGCGAATCAAATAATCTTTCTAGTCCCCTGCATTACGATTTTGCAATAAGTACAGGGATTCAAGGCAAACAATGCATTGCAGAGGCTCTCGCAGAGCTTGACGCTTACTTTGAAGATAAGGTTAAGTAAATGGAGCCTGATAAACAGAGCTCTTAGGGTTCAAAGTATACTTGGGAAATGATGACGATTGGAAATTAAGAACAAGCTGAAGTTGACCATTTTTAGTCCAATATAAGAATTTTGAGAAATAACAATAAGATTAAGAAATACATTCGAAATTGATACGGGTACTGGAATATTGTGATAGAGGGTTCCTATCATATTTTGTTACTTATAATCTGAGTGTAAAGCTTTTGAGTTCTAGTCCTCTGACACTTTTCTGTGAGTTAAATTCTAATAACGTAATAAGACGTTAAAACTAAAATATAACAAGAGTACTTACATTCCGTAAGCTGAACCAATTTATCATTCTCTTCAATCGCTACATAGTCTACCTCATCTTTACCCTCATCAATAACATCGGTCTCCAGGACATCTTTATCGAAGGGCTCATTCAGGCTGGCCAATAATTCGTCTTTTGCCAATTCTTGCAGCTTGATCTTATTTGTGCCGGGCAGAATGGCTGAAATCGGAGATAAATTGACAACATGAACACGTTCGATTCTGAAGGTACAGGATACACCGGGCAATAAGCTACTAGAGTCGAACATAACTGCTGTTGTTGCAACAAAACAAACAGAAAACAAGAGTCTTGATCCGAAGACTCGACGAGAACAGAAGGTTACACCTGAATATACAGCTATGTATTGCAGACAGTATTCAAATCACATAATTCACGTATCTGATATATAATTCATGTAATGTGATATTGTAGATTTCGTTTAGTCTTTCAGACTCTCCAAGTAAAAGTCGACGTAATAGGTTGAACAAGCAGTCAAATTTCAGCCACGTTTAATTTCCAGCATAAAACACACATCTCCCACGTCTCCTATACAGCTGTAAGGACGTCGAGTGATTAGAAAATGATTTGCTGATGCCCGTTGAATATTTTCTCAGAATAAGCTAGCAGCCTGACGCTATCCAGAAAACATTTGGTTTCTCTTCCCGATCACAAGCTCGAACAAGATAAACTAACGCACATCCCAGCACCTACTCAGGATTTTCCACATGAGCTACTAGCCAACTCATCTATCCACCATGCACTTATCAAAAGCTAGATACACTCATTTTTTATAAGAAACCGTAGGTGAGAGACCATAGGGCCAGATTTTCAAAAATCAGGAAACTCTGGTTGGGGATTTTGCACGAATCAAAGAAGTTAAGAAACTTTTGATGTTATCTGTACAAAGAAAATAAATCAAAAACGATCTATGCCCTTCATTGACACAGGATTGTAACTATTTCATCTCAGTTGGTAGCTACTTTTTCTCAAATAATTGGCGTTGGGTGAAATTTCATTAAGTTAAACCTCAAGTTCTTTATTTAGAAAGGAAGTCACGGAAAAACAGGTTTTGGGGTTAAAAACTTGTTGAGAAACTTTTCGGGCTATATTTGGGATGAAAGAAAGCTAAGGAACGGTGGTACCAGTATTGAACATACGTACACAAGTTTCTAATAAAAAATGAGTGTAACTAAATCTGAATATGAATATGATTCTAACCAGCGCATTTGCGTCGCGAAGCCGATGAATTTCGGCAACTGTAGTTATAAAGCTGATTGTTTGAACAAAAAAACAGTCCATGTCTGTGGGGATCAAATCTAGATCATAATCTTTACTTGGGGTTTGGCAAGTAACATTCAAAATTCAATGGGAATGTATCTGTTATCGCTATTCTTTGATATGTCTTTTCTTCACTGAATGAAGTTTCTTTGGAGGGCACTATAAGCTTGTTTTCTGCTTAACGCGTTTCGTTACACCAACTTATACATGGAAATCATGTGACCATATTGAGTATACCGTAATCTTGGATAAGCACCCCATCGGATAAGAATCCAGTCTTCCTAGTAACCCCCAACAGTACATTACAATGACGATAATAATAATGACATGCTACATTTACAAGGAGCTTTGTCATGATGATTATAATGAAACTAAAACGACAACAAACAACAAATAAAAACTTCAGAAAAAAGAGAGGGCAGTTAGCTATATATCTTGGTGGGGTTGTATTAAGTGTGATCAGGTTAATTCTTTCCTGGAAATTAGAACGGAGGTCCAATGTTTTACTTAAAAAATTCAGCCGTTTCCCTAATATTATTCGGATTTTTCCAAAGGCTAAGTGTTCTCATTTTTGTCTTGTTAGAGATATGGCATTATCTGTTGTCCTCAATCTAAAACCAACCTCACTATTCCTTATAAAGTGTGCTCTCTTTAAGCCCATGTTTTGGCCATATTCAACAACACATATTCATAAATAACGTCAAATATGGCAACACCATCCAAATTAAGTGCGGGGCGTACCATGGTCCCCTATCTAGTACTGATTAGATAATAAAGCACTTCCTTAGGAAAGGAATACGCGTAGGCCAATAATGCTCACAAAAACCTACAAAGTCGAATATCGAATAGAAATTGCAGCTATGAATCTCAAGCCTAAGAGCCTTTTCTGTTTATTTCAAGAATTCAGCCTCGTTTTCAAACTACTTGTAAGGCTGGGCATTCAAAACGAGATGATGACAATGGGATAATTTTGGGAGTTTACAACTACTGTGAAATAGCTGGCAGATAGCTGTTACACTCTGGGGAGTTTAACTAGTTATCAGCTATGACCTAGTCCTGGACTGTAACAAGTCGAACTTTTTATCTTATCATTTTTTTATTGGAAGGTGAGAGGAATGGTTACTGCAGATGGGGAACGGGGAAAAAAAGGAAAAGAAAAGCACGCCTCGCTCACTGCGCTTACTTCTGCTCCGCAGGGGCTCACTGACCTCTGCTCCGCATTTGTAATTTACGAATCGAACAATGAAGTGAGAGTTGCCTAACCTAGCCCATGAAGTGAAATGTTATTTCGCTTTTTAAAGAAATGTAAAAGCCAACTCTGCCATTCTGCTCTAATGGAATATCCATTATTTCAAATATAAAAGTCCCTCCTGACCTCACCATCAGAACGAGGTTGAGAGGAAGAAATTCTCAAGAAATTTCTAGTAGCTACCTCTATTGCCACTATAACAATACATCTCCGAACTAGTAGGACTCGAATATTTCAGGATAGTATTATTCATTATTATTTACCGAGAGCAACATTTCAAAACAGCTTTGTAAAATCACTGAACAAGTTGGCAAATGCTTTAATCAAATAATATACTATTTACAAACGATCTTATGTTGAACTTTGAAAAGTAAGAAAGAGTTTAAGAATGCAGTGTCTACTAAATGTGTTCAATCCAGGAGTGCTAGTTACTAACCAGCGCTGTAGCTTGGGTAGAATTTTTGGGGGGGCAACCATTGTTAGAGAACAAAAGGAAGACCAGGGACCATGCTGTGAACAATTGAATTTTAGAATTATTGGGGGGGGGGGAAATGCCCCCCCTGCCCCCCCGCTTCCTACGGGCCTGTACTAACTGGTTACGTCTTCGCTCTATAGAGTTTGTTTGTTGGCACACGTTTATTAGTGAGTCTCAGATGATCTCGGTGATGGATGACTATAGCTGAAACTTTCTTAGAAATTATCATGATTTTTATTTCTTTCTATTATCCTTTTATTATTATTATTTCATCTTCTACAAGAGATTCCAGTACATCTTTCGTATAAAAAACCAGTATATACATGGACTACTGCTTGGAGTTAGTACATGGATAAAATGATAAAATGAAATGGTAAAAGTGACTAGCCTTCAACATCGGAATTACTGATCTAATCTGATAAACACAGCCTACGCATATAGGAAAGCTGTAGTCTTCTGCAAGTAGGACTAACAATATTATTTCCTATAAGTGATTTCCTAGACAACACATTTCCCCCTCGGATAAATGCTCTCATCTGGCAGACGCAAACAGACCATCTTCAGGATTTGGATTTTCAAATCAATCAAGTCAAATGAAATTTTACACGAATATTCCAACTGGCATTTCCTAGACACAAGCAACTCATAATTACAAACAAGTGGTGTCCCTAAAGCCTGTATAATTTCATGTCACGGAGCATGCGTGATTGACGTCTATGCAGTTCAATGATGTTTTTGATTTCTTGTAGATACAATTGTCTTGGGAAGAAGTAGGATTTCAAAAATCAGTCGAAAACATTTTTAAGAATGAAAATAACACAATTCATAGTATCCGAAATTGACTATCGCAGTTGTTACTTTTAGTATGCATTGCCAAGGAGCATATTCCCATAATGCATAGTGTGGAATAAGGACTACCCCCAGAATCCTTTGCGTACGGATGTTGTATAACACCCCAATGAAGGAGGATGCTGTGATTGAAAGATATCATTTAAAAAGGCATGAAAGAGAGATAATTCATACAACAGTGCCAATTGAGGCTATCAGGCCTCACACAGAAATACTTTTGAGAGCTTTCCTTTCTTTAGTAAAACTCAAGTGTAAAGCAGTATGCAGAGAATTGGAGGAACTTGAGTAAATTGGATAAGCCTTTTTGATTATAATTGTCTTTGTTTTTTAATGTAAAGAAAAGTAATCTTCTTTGTCTAGTATTTTCTAAAACTCGTAAGCTGCATTTGGCGCCCATCCGTTTGAAAGGAACTGATGGCTATCTTAAGATTCCTGTCATTTCTTGTACTTTCTTCCGCGGTGGGAGAGGGAAGGGAGAGTCACGCATGGAACAGCCGTACAATAAAGCCAGGGGCAATTGCTGAGATTAGTCAGTTTGTCAAGATTAATAATTCATTTGAGAAAATATGGTTAATCAAGAGCTTTAATGTTAGAAATTACGAGTCTAATAACCTACAGAGAGGCAGACAGACATGTAAGGATAAAACCCATAAAACCAGCTTTCGAGATTGATATCTAAATTGTTCTTTCTCGCTTTCTCTCTGCATCGAGACTCGCATATCAATACGAGGCTAACTAGTCTCTTCCTTACCGGAGACCACGAGACGTCCGTTTTCAGCCTAAAATGATCTTAAAATCTTTTGTTCCTACTTTTATTTTGATTTAGGAGCCTGTTTTTGCTACAAATTATCTTGATTGCTGCAAATTTCGACTCTTTTAACTATGTCTGACATATCAGTGCACTGCCAATCTACTTGTTTTGTAATTATTTCTCAGTCTTAAGGTTATTTCTTAAAATTCTTATATTGAGCTTAAAATGGTTGGACTAAAAAGATGAAATAAGAGTGTATATTCATTGAAATGCAAACTTAGGTAGTAGATAATTGAATGGAAAAAGTATCTCTGCATTCCTTATATGATTAAACGTTTTTTTAAAAGAATGTCTGAAATGATCCCAGTACTGAAACTTTCTTAGCTATTGGCTAATTGCAGTACTAAAATTCCTTTTTTAGACTTTCTTACTGAAATCTTAGGTAAGTCTTATCGATCTCAATTAGTTCATAATTGCCCTATTGGGCTTAATTTTGTAAAATACAGACTTTAAACTTTCTTAGATTTTTAAAATCCAGTACTGAAGTTTCTTAGCTACACTCTTTTTTCTTTATAAGAATGAATTTTATAAGAACATTGAGGCTCAAAATCGCCAAAGAACAATGGAAATGTAAGAATAAACAATGGAAAAGTTGAGGCTCAGGAAAATTTCAAGTATTCTTATAAAAGAAAAAGAGTGTATTGGACGAATCAAGTACAAATTTCTTATGAAGTACATTCTTATATAGAAACGTGTACCAGGACTCAGATAATATAACCCCCTTTTGTATAGATCTAAGAAACTCCAAAGAAACTTAGAGAACATACTAAAACTTACTAAACTAACATACTAAAACTCGAAAAAATGAAGAAACGTTCAGTTCTGGGGTAATTGTTTAGTTTCTTGTGAAAAAATACAAGTAGCTACATATCTATTTGTCTTGAGCTATGTAAAAAAATATATGGAGTTTATAAATACCATATATCTCAATATAATACCTGAAATTATTAGGTAGTCTCTGGACTGTTTTTGTATAATCAGAAAGTGCCTTCAAAATTTGAAACTTACTTTCTACGTTTATTCATCAAAGTCATTGGTCCACTTGTTTTTCATTTTTCATTCTTTATCTCTTATTTTGCATTATGGACCTTTATGAAATTGTGAGGTTCCCATGGAAGGGCTTGCCACAAAGAATGCAAACACATACCCGAGAATGAAAACTATGGTTTCACTGCATAAGATTGAAACAATGCATTTAACGTTAAGCTGTTTTATTTTCAAAACAAGGATCAATTGGCCTGTGAAGATTCAACCCATATGGGCATGTTCTGGAGTTGCACAAATCTCAACTTGCTCAGTAGTAACACTCACCCCGAATCGACTGCTTACAGCACAGTTATCCAATTTCAAAAGTTATGCTTCATATTCTTGTTTTCGGGGGTTAAAGGAACAGAATTATATTGATAACTGCATAGAATCATTAAGCTGATTATTGCTAGTTCAACATCTTTCCTTGGGATTGGAACTTGATTGAATATCAGAACACTCTTTTTTATAAGAACACTCTTGATAAGAAACATCAAGTAGAAGAAAGGGTGAAATTATTGTGGAAATGTGATTCATTTAAAGCTAATTGAGCAAGGCAGGGCTTAACTTTGAGACTTTAGCCCAGCAGTTGCTCACTGTATTGAAAAGTGAACACATTTAAAAGTTACAGGGGGCATAACATCTATGTTTTCATACATACTGATACCAAACATTCCACACATCACGTCACGCCTACACAGCACAATTAAGCAAGATATGTATTAAGATAGCAGAAATATTTTGATAACATATCACGGTATCCTCTGTGATAGAAAATTTAAGATTGTCGTATGTTTATCGTAGGATTCATGTCTGGCGCTGATTCAAAACCTAGTTGCGTGCTAGCGTGTCTGATTAATTTCTTATTTCTCTTGTAAAATACAACGTGATCGACTTAAGTATCAGCTAGATGGAATATCACCCGAAACAATCGCTAAGCTAAGCAATTTCGAGTACCCGAATTTACTTTATAGCTAAGCAGTTTCATAACTGAACAGCTATGCTGAGTTTGCCCATCATTAGTAAATACGTGTCCCCTAGTAGATACGCCGTCTGTACATTTCATTTCACATTTATTTCATAATAATGAATGATACTTAAAATAATTCACAATTTTAAAATGAATTATAACGTACAATACTTTAATGTACTAAACTTACCAGGCTGAACTTCCTTGAAACCAAACCTAGCAACTGCTGTGCGGCTGTTTTCAGAAAACATTTGAGGCAGTAGCGGGATATTATCTTGCTCACTACCGCTACAAGGAACATCGAACAGAATCATTTTCTGCAACAAAACCCTACGTTCTGGTCTGCTAAGCAAGTTATACCACACACAAGCCCTCCAAATGTATGCCTTGATAAGATCACTAGCAAATAAAAGTAGTTGACGATAGTGGCTTGTAGAGCCTTTGAAACGGCAGCAAACCAGTGAGTGATTGATAGTTACAATGAGATGTAATCTTTCTCCTTATTTTTTGCTTATATAACTGGAAACTAAACGAAAGCTCTCCGAGTTATTTCAAATTAATCTCCTCCAAATACCAGTGGTTGTCGATAATTGATAAGTTACTGGAAATAACTTCCCAGATACTCCTGGTCAAACACTTTCAGTATCTCTCAATATCGTGTTTCTCCACCAATAAATAATGTACGTGACCGTAGCTGCTTGTGGTATCGGGCCTTTCACTTGAATCTGCCGAGCAACTCGAAGCCCACATGAGCGGCAACTTGCTAACAGCTTGATCATGGGAGTCCAACACAGGTGAGGTTGTGATGGATGAGATTACCGTTCATGCGATGTCGGACGAAACTCCCCATCCTGTTATTTGTTTGTTCGCCTCTTCAAGTCACACTCTCTTCTAATCAAACTATCATAATTGACTACGTACGTGCGTAACAGTGTGATCAGGGGGTATTTTTTCTTTTGACAGGAGGATGCAGAGTTAAGGGGGGTATACAGTACGTGATTAATATGTCAGACCGCAAAGCACGGCATTTCTGTGATTACGTAACAAAGGCAATATTCTATTCTGTTTTTTGAACTTGGCTGTTCTTAGAGACAGCGCCCCCGTACTGAACATACACCCCCGTTTTCGGAGATACCTCCCACCTCCACCGTACTGAACAATCTACCTTCGAACCGTACTGAAGATCCACCACAGCAATCACGCTATCCCCTACTGAAGGTAGCGCTGATTAGCCACTACCGTACTGTAAGACGGTACACGCATTTTTTTTGTAAGCAACTGCTTTATAAGCAAATCAGTACTGGGCAGGGCAAGCCGAAAAGCTAAGCAATTTTCAGTATACACGCATTTTTTTATAAGCAATTTCAGCTTGAGCTCAGTACTGAAAATTGCTGAGCTAGAGGGCCAATTTGAGTAATCAAAATTGCTTAGCAATTGGTTAGCTTTTTATACTTGAAGATTTGTTTCTTAGAATACTACTTCACAAGTTTTTGTATAACAAATAGTATCTTGCATACATAATTGTGCCGGAGTACCGATAGCCACGGTTATCTATTTCTCTATAGCTGCTGCACGATTTTCATTGCCAATAGGATCTTAACAATAGTTTTCAAATTGCTTAGCATTCCTCAATCCAGTACTGGAATTGCTTAAGTTTTTTGTCTTGTCGAAAACTGACTTGCTTATAAAGCAATTGCTTACAAAAAAAATACGTGTACTGGATTCAAGACTGCTAAGCAATTTGAAACATTTTTTTGGATTTTAGGGATGGAGCTTTGTGCAGATTGCTAAATAACTTTGGAAAGAGCTAATATCTTGAATAAAGATAAGATAATTGGTTGAGTTGGTGTTCATGAATAAGAAGCGGTAACAACATCAATCATTGATTTGTTTCAACAACTTCAATCTATTGTGCCTTCTGAAATGTATATGGCCCTATATTTACCTTTTTCTAATCTTTTTCAAAAAACACGAACAAAAAGTTAAGCAATTGCTAAGCAATTTTGAGTACTCAAATCGGCAATCCAGCCAAGCAATTTTGAGTACTGAGCCCGAGCTGAAATTAGTTTTAAAAAAATGCGTGTATCCAAACACACACTACCCAAATATACTCATTATTTCACTGCACAGAAATTACATTTTAGTCGAGTACTAGTTTTAGTTTCTTGTACGACTTCCACACTGACAGTTGAACCAACTTAACAACCCAACTGGCAGTTGAACAACACAGGCTAAAAATGAACCAGGTATTGAAGTGGAAGACTCTGATTGGTCAATTCGATATTTCGTATGATTTTGATTGGCTGCAAGTAACGTAGAGTAACTAAAACTGGGTTAACCATTTCAGTGTGGATGCAGTGTAAGAATATTTTCATGAAAGAAAAATCGCGGATCAAATAAGGCCAATCACAAATATCAGGAAAAACACAGTATCTAATGATATAATTGATTAAAACTGATTCATTTTTATGTGTAATTACACCTTTATCACCAAACACGCCATAACATGCAGTGAGTGAGTGCAACGACCACAGGCCACAAAAATACAACACAGAACTCTATCACCATGGTAAAATTATTGACCAATTATCATAGCTTCCTAGCTGTAATTCGTTTAGTGATCCTATCAGAATTTTTAAAATCATATTGAACAAACTAGGTCACTCAAGCGGGCGTAATTGGTTTAAACTAAGTTTGAGTAGTTCATTGTGCGGAGTAACTATACTGCATTCAATCTCCATTTAAGTCTGTAATTCAGAGATTGTTAACCTCCATGCATGTGAGAACCACCATACAACACTGAACTATAATAATAATAATGATAATAATAAATGCCATGTTGGAAAGGAGGTATGAATAAACCGTACTACACCTGTACTTATTTCATAAGGCAACCAACCTTGACACTTTTTTCAAAAAGCAACTGGACTTTGGTCCCAGCCCTCAAAGTTGCTTAGATATTTTGAATTTTCAGCGCTCAAAGTTGCTTGAGAGTTGCTTAAGGTTTGAAAAACAAACAAAATATAGATATTTCGCTGTACCCCAAACCGCTTAAATTGACGGTGTACATGTAAGAAAACCTTCATAATTTGAAATATGCACAATGTTCCCTGTTCCCCTAATTCATGTAAATTGTTCCGTGTTCCCTAACCTACTTCAGGGCTTTCACTCGCCCAAAACCCCTAAACAACTCTCGGTAACAGAATTTCTTGATTGTTTTGCAATTCAAGATGCTGCGCTTCTAAACGAGTTCCTTACTAAAAATATAACGTGTATTAAAATACTAGTTAAAAATTAACATATGTTGCGTGTGGTACTTTAGTAAGAATAAAAAAGAGACGTGCTTATTTTTCAATGATATTACTTGGTACTTCATATACAATTTGTCTCTTTTTTATCAAAATACTACGTCATGATGATGCAAACTAGAAGACAAGGGCCTTGAAGAAGTTGCAAATCAACAGAGGCTTGAACAAAAATAACACAATTAATGGTAGAACTAAAGGAAAAGACACCAAAAAAATCATTACTCGAATATTCACATCCATAAACCGATTTAGAGTACACAGCTAAACAGAATAAGACAAAAAGACCCAAACACACAAAAGGCAGGGTAGAAATCTTAGTTCAAAACAGGCAGAAGAGAAAGGCAGGGTAGAAATCTTTGCTCAAAACAGGCAGAAGAGAAAGGCACGATGAGAACTTGGTTTAAAACAAGAAGAGGAGAAAGGCATGACAGGAGCTTGGTTCAGAACAAGAAGAAGAGAAAGGCAGGACAGGAAACTTGGATTAAGAGTCATCATCGCAAGTCACAAATCTAAAGATCTTTAGTTGAAAGCGGTTTTGATTTTCTGAACTTAACAGCCCCTTATCCTTTAATGCTATTCCTGTAGTTGCTGCTGAAGAGGTATGTCAGCACGGTCGATGGCCAGAATTCATAATCATGTATTTTAGCCTTGTGAAAGGCCACAGAGCCAAGCCAATATGACCACATGAAAAACATGCAGTACGAATTATGGTTTGATCGTGATTACGAAAGACAGGAATTAAGTTGAAGCAATTTTAGAAACTAACGGTACATCCTCGATAAACCAGGATTAAAACGGGGTCAGGAGTTAGTGGTATTTATGAGGATATCACGAAGAGAAGGGATCACAATTCCCTTGTGTCAATGAAGGTAAGATGAAGGTGGCAGTGGTTAGGTGCTTATTTCTTATCTACAGATTTCTAGGCCGAGATGGCTCTTAACAACTTCTTAATGTAGTATTTTGTAGTATCTAGCAGCTTTGCTTATCTTTAACTGGCCTTCATTACAAGTTTTTTTTCTATAAGAAACCGGTTTATAAGAAACCTAGTACTAAAGCCCCAAAAATTTAAGAAACTTTTAGAACTACATCAATATCTTTAAGAAACTCCAAAAAAAATAAGAGGACTTTCTGAGCCGGAAAGTAATATGTAAACAACGAGAAAAGAGGAAAATTCAGTATGAGTTATGGGAAATGGGTTTTGTTGCTATTTAAGATAATTTGAAAAAGTACACAATTTTGTGTTGTCTTATTGTCATATCAAAAACTTTAATACAAGAAATATGCGAGGAGAGAGCAAAATTTGATGTTAAGTGCGCATCTAAAAATAAGAATCTTTTAAGAAACTTTTAGTACTAGAAACTGGTGAAAAATTAAGAAACTTTTAATACTAGGACCCAAGCTAAGGTTTCTTATAAAAAAACCTGTAGCTTAGGTATGTATAGCTTTCTCGTTCTTAGCAAACTGTAAATAGTGTGTGAAATAAAAAAAATAGAATATGTAAAATCGAGAGTAGCTAAAATACACCTCATACTAACAAGATAGCTTTGATTTAAAACCTTAGAAAGACTAGCAGAACACTAGTCTAATTACATAACTACAAAGAGCGATAAAAGAAGCTGTCGAAATACATACTGCAAGCAAATCGTGCCATACCATCTATGACATATACAATCACTGTTTATAGTTCTGCAGATGAAAACATTTCGTTTCCCAAACGAATTTTTACGGAGAGTCTCCACAAAAGTAGTTTTCAGTTTGCCTTCAGCAAATTACATTTTTGCGCCATTTATTGGCTGCTATTGTGACAGAAATTACACTGAAGTAGAGTTAGCTAGTTTCTTGATCTTATTGCAGCGTAAAGGTTCGACTTTTAATTCGAATCTATCACATTCACCTTGAATAGTTTGGCACAGCTAATTTGCATAAATTTCATGTTGAAACCTAAGTTCATTGGATGTTAGATTTTTAGATATGTCAACTACATGTCTACCTCAGGAATGGATTCACAGTGACAAGATTTAATGGCTAGATTCATCTTTCCATGAAAAGATAATCTCCCTATTCAATAAATCGTCTTTATGGATAACGTATGAGCTTTCAAAATCAATATTTCATGGTTTTTATGGACTGCAAACTATCAGCTATCAACTGATGGATATGTTTATTATCCACAATATATATAGTCTGTGCAGTGCAGCGAGTTAGCACTAAAATCAATCAATGATGGCGTAACAGTGACTTCTTGTAGTTAGGCTACCAGTGTTGTTAAAAAGTTCAAAGTGCCATAACTGTTAACATTATAGATCAGATAATGTTTTTTTTTTAACACATTCTGCTTTTTAATAAATGCTTTTTTCGATGATGTATTCAGATTTGATAAATTGGCATTTTGAAATTTCACTTAAGGTGTATCATTTCTAGCTTTGAACATACAACTTTCGGTGGTTTCCCATTATGGCTAAGGTGAAAAATGACCAGTGACTATCACTTATTGGATAAAAACTCTGCAAACTCTGGTTAGGCAGGTTGGTGGACGGTGGTAAAAATTCCCTGCCTAATAAATATGATGATATCTTTCTGTCTCATGGTATTTGTTTCTGTTTCCATCATACCAGCGGCGGATCCAGAAGAGATTTGAAGGGAGACAGCTGCTATAAAGGGGGCCTGATAAGTGAAGGTGGTAACTGTCCCCCACTACACCCCCCCCCCCCAAATCAGCTGCTGCATCATACTATTGCCATTACCCAACATCCATCATTTCATGTTGACGATATTCAAACAGACACAACATATTTATTCGATAATCATTGCCACTCTTTGATTGGTTTGTTTGAAATCTTAGTCTTACCATGTGGAGCTTTGATTAACAAATATCATGGTAGAAAATGTAGATTAATCTGAAATGAAACTCACCACCATTAGTTGAGAGTCTCCTTTTGTAATTGCTTGCATGAAAGACTTTGCCAGGTGATACCAGCGATGATGTTTTTCTCCATTTTCCACTTGATGATAGTAGGTAGGGCTAAAAGCAACAATTACTCAGTTAATTAACAATCTGCAGCAAACATGGTGGTTAAGGCCCTTAGAGGAGAGCCTAATATGGTTACAATACGTGTGCAGCTACAGCACAAATTACAAGGAAAGGGTCAAGAGGGCAGGGGGGTAGGGCTAGGACCATTAAGGAAGCAGTAGCCTTGATAAAGAATAAAACAGGGGCGTAGCCAGAGAGGGGACCTAGGGAGAACCACAGCTCCCCCTTTGAAGAAACGTCTATATTTGGTGTAGAGATCACTTTTTTGTGTTACTTACTGTCCACAAGTGAATGCTAAAATTGGTCATTGGTCAACAACTTAGACAGTTCTTAAAAAATATTGCAAATCCAAGGTGTTTGAAATTCACTTTAAAAGGCTAAGTTACCCTTCCAGTTTAACACCAGCCTCATCTCCCGAGTCCTGTTTCGGTAATTGTGGGTACATCCATGAAGGGAAATTACACTACAGGCTTTTATATAAGGAACCAGTTTACAAGGAACCAAGAACTAGGATTTCTCGTAAAACACAAAGGTTTATTGTGTTCTATTGCTTCCTTTAACAATAGAGACAATAGAAAATTCAAGGGAATTTAAGTACGAAGGCTTGAGGTAGGTTGAAGTAAATCGTTGTCCTGGAGAGTTGTTGCGGGCCATCAACACTGCCAAGTCCATTAAGTCCGAGGAGTTTGAGTCTTCATACACACTTTTTTTCTTATAAGGAACCGTTTGTGAGGGAATCTAGTACTAGAATTTCTTGTAAATTATGTTTGATTCTTTTGTTCTATTGTTTCCAGTAACAATGGAGAACAATAGAAAATTCAAGGAACTTTTAGTACTAGGCCTTGAGGTAGGATCCATATGAAATAAAAAGCGTGTATTTTAGTTTAGGGTGAATAGGAGACTCTCATTATTCGACATAAGTCCGGGAAGAAATATTTTACCCCAATGAAATAACAATATTCTAAAAAAGTGTTTAAACTACAGTCCGAGGAGTCCGAGTTTTCGATATGGCCGTCGTTGCGTTTTAAATTGAATCTACCTGTACCTGAGTCTACCAGACCAGTCAACCCTCGCTATACTCAGAAGCAAAAAATATTTGATGAAATTTCTACTAGACGGATGCCAATGAATACATGAACACTTAAGGCACACATAAAATTACAAAGTAAAAGAAAAAGCGAAGTGAAAACTGGCCGGGACATGTTAAGCAACGCAATAATCTACAATAAATTCAAAACAAATCTTTTATTTGCATGCCCAGCTTTTTACCTTTCCCGGTGCTCTTCGAACAGCTTTAACGCCAGCCCTGCGACATCGCGTTCTGAAATGCTTGACATACATACTACCAGCACCAAAGCAGAGGATACCAGAATTTCGGTATCGTTGTTGTCCAAAAATTCTGAGAAAGTCACGATAAACAACAACGTCGACTGACCAAAGACAAGTGAAGGCAAACCACTAACCATATGTCACAGTAATTTGATACACGACTCGACTTTTAGTGGGAAAGTGAAATTTCCACAATTTAACAGGTCTTTGAAAATCAAATACTGCAGGTCTATGAAAATATTAGAGAAGACAGAGCTGGTTTATGCCAAGACTCGTATCATTTATTTCAGAATGAGTTGTTTGCCAAGTTTTTCACAATTGTATGTCAACTTTTGGCTGAAAATAGGTAAACAGTCACATTTGTTAATCTGAAGCACGGGAAAACTCGATCATATTTCGTCGTAATTTAAATTACGTCATGAAATATAAAGAGAATTTCAAAACACTGAAGCATATCCTTCTGGAAATCTTTCAAGTCATATGAAACTGGTCCGTCAAAATATCGAAGTAGAATTCACGAATGTCCCGCAGGTCAGGTCAGGAAAGGTCAGGTCAGGTCAGGTCAGGTGATAGCAGAGGTCACTGAAGACTTATGACGAAGGGTATTTCCCTGTAAAACAGGCTAATATGTAATTCCATCACTCGGACATTTGAGAATGAAAGACCTCTAAAACTAGCCTAAATCGTGTTACAAGTTATAGTTGATAAAGCACATGTTCTTATTACAGTTATAGACAATTCTAAAGTTTGCTATTGAATTAAAGTAGTTACAAAGTTTTCAACAATTTGCTGTAAATCATCAATGTCTGACTTACAAAGTTTTACTTGTAGATTTAGTTTGCACGAATAGATTATATTCTAATAGACCCCTCGTGGCTGTAATATAGTGAATCACGTGACTTTGTATTTAACCTTACGTAACCGAACACTAGAGAGAGAGTTGTGTATTTTGTTATGTAGCGAAAAGATGTGTTGCGTTATGTTATGAACTGAGTTTGAATGCGTATCCTTCGATAGAAGATCACCACATATTAACAGTTGGTAATGTTATAATGAAAGTTAAATTAAAAAGAATTGTAAAAGGCATTTGACGAAGGCAATATCCCTTGGCACATCACTTTCCTAACCATAACCATCTGGTAAAATGCAAACATTAAAGGAACTCATAGAGTTTAGAAAGAATGAAAGTCCTGTTACCACAATAGCAAGTTGGTTTTAAAGCCAAAGTTTCTTCATTACATTACCCTAAAGATCTATATTTCTTTGAGAGAGTCTGGTACTCAAGTTAC
Organism: Pelagia noctiluca; assembly: GCA_963924455.1. Classification (NCBI taxonomy): domain Eukaryota; kingdom Metazoa; phylum Cnidaria; class Scyphozoa; order Semaeostomeae; family Pelagiidae; genus Pelagia; species Pelagia noctiluca. The sequence goes on from OZ004320.1 coordinate 3,621,178, forward strand.
CTACACTCTTTTTTTTATACGAACAATTTCATAAGAACAGGAGCCTCAAATTTTGGCAAAATCTAAGAAGAAGCTAAAAACGAACCGAAGCTGACCATATCTTGCTCAATTAAGAAATTTTAAGAAATAACCTAAAGACTTTGAAATAATCACAAAACAAGCAGATTGGCAGCACACTGATATGTCAGATGGTCAAGAGAGTCTACATTTGAACCAGTTACCACTACTGATAGTGAAAACAGGTCTCCAGATCATTATAAAGTAAGAAAAATTTAAAATAGAGCTGAAAATAGAGGAATATTTAGAAACAGCCAGCTTCAATCCAGTTTTACTGGTTCTTATAAAAAAAGAGTGTACACAGAGAAGGTTCAACATCTAGCTACATCTTGTTGTAAGGGTGGATTAGGAGAGGGTCAACTTTCGAAAGTCAACTCAACTCAAGTAGAAGTAGGTTCTCCCAAGTCAGGGTGGTGGATAGCCTCTGAGAGCATCGTAAACTACTCCATCGAGTCATTGCCCCTCCCGTCTATGTTTGTTGCAATACAATTAGGTTTTAGTCCCAATACACTTTTTTAGAAACAGAATGAGAAAATAAGAAACAGACTGAGGTAATGGTTTTGCAGAAAATCGTTAAATGAAGGAATAAGTCTCTGAAGTTACTTAACTTGCTTCCTTTTGGCATGAGCAAGCAATTGAACAGATTTTTGAGGAGTGGATGGTGCCTAGTCATTAGAAAAATGCTAATCAACAACGACGGCCGGGACCCAAAGTTCAATTGCTAATTAAAAAAAGTGTATAGAACGATAGGTGCATAGTAATTCTTAGAAATGAAAATATAGCTTCCCAAGAAAGATTAGTCAGTACACCTCATTTCGTTGAACGTTGATCTTGTTGATAAAGAGAAGCAACGTGACCATTTTTACTCAGAAAGCGATGGTCTGATTAAGATTAATCGTTCCCATTATCCAATGCCAATGTATTTATACGTATTTATAAGTCCAGTTTCAATGCTATAATACCAGGAAATTACATGGAACATGCTATACTCATACTTTACTATAGGTATACGATAAGATTAGTTCTCGATGAGCCTAAAATTTCTGATAAAAGTATAATTTCCCGTCAGTACACGTATCTATATATAGGCAAAGGAGGTCAGCACTGGCAGAAAAAACTATGCAATTCCAGTACTGGGTCGAAAATAGTAAGCAGATCGAAATACACGCATTTTTTGATAAGCAACTTCAGCTCGAGCTCATTACTAAAAATTTCTTAGCTGGAGGGTAAATTTGAGAACTCGAAATTGATTAGCAATTGCTTAGCTTTTTTATATTTCTTGCCTATCGCAATTGCCTATTGCAATCTCATGAGTTGTTGTATAGGTCTATGATCCCTCTTTTAGGCAAGCAAGTCTCTTACAAAACTTAATTTTCTTCAAATCAACCTGCTAAATATTCACCTGTCTTCCTGCTTATACAGTGCATGTACAGAAAGAAGAGTAACTAGCTCTAGCATGTATTTTGATTGGAACATTCGCACTTTGTAACGAGTGAAGCTTTTGTAAATCTGAAAATACAGACGTTAAGAAAAGAAGGGAGAACTTACAATCTCATCCAAATAAATGCTACACCAAACATGATCACCGTTATCGTCTTCATAAAACTCATCCATGGGTTCCTCAAAGGTTGACTCGAATGCAAAATCTTTCGCAGGGCGATATACATCAGTACAAGACATGCTTACTAGTCTAAACAACACATATCATTTACTGGCCTAAGTGAAATTATAACAGTGTGGAAAATATAATTCCAACGATTGGATCTGACAGAATAGTGAATCCGAGCTGCATCGCCACATGCTGTTACTTATCAGTGCTCAACCGCTATACCTGCTTGATTGAAGCCCGCTTACACGTTTTTTATAAGGGATTTCTCAGTACCGGAGCAAGGACTAGCGCCAATGACCAAAAAATAAGCAACTCAAGGGCTCAATCAAAACAAAATAAACAACTAAGCAGAAAGCAGTGAGGTAACCACGCTCAAAGAACTGAACCTTGCTTGCTAGCCGCTGCGATTGGTAAAATAGGCCCATAGGAAGCAGGGGGCAGGGGACAGGGAGCAATAGCCTCCCGATGATCGCCAGAACAATGGTTTTACGTCATCAAAAGATATACTGATTTCTATTGAACTATACCAGATCAGATTTCTACTGATTTCTATTGTTCAGCCCTCCACCCTCCGATTCTTGGTTCCTTGCAAAGGTGCTGTAAAAGAAGCACGACCATGCACTCCTATTGTGCATTATCTTTAACATGATCATTTAGTTTTACCATCAGCACCATCTTTTAGGTGATTCTGTATATTGAAAGAATGGCACTCTCATTTACCACTTCATATTCGAATTTAAGCAACTCTGTAGGTGGGCTAAACCAAACATCTGAGCGAATGGGGCTAGATGAGTGCTTGGGTTCGGTAGATTTCATTGTGTCTTGTCTAGCAAAATATCAGGGTAGTTTTGGTGTAACAATTGGATTCTCACGAAGCCTCTAGGGCGCTTGCTCTTGAAAACTATTGTAATCTTTTTGTGGTAAGCATTTCATGTCGAAATAGCTCTTTAAATACACTAACATTTAAAATCATTTTAAACCTAAAAACGAGAGGCAGATCACTTCGAGAAAAGTCTATGAGATTCTTCAACACTATTCGAAATTTTGAGGGCCAAAGATTGAAGGATTTTGAGACTTTTAAGGATTTTTAAAGGCTTTCAATAAAATCTGCACAAGATTTTTTAAGTGATTTAACCCTCACCCAAAAGCAAGTTACTTCAAGACAATCAAGTTACTTTTCGACGATTTGTAATGTACCACACTAAACTACTGAATCTGAATTTGAATAAAAACACACAGTACATAACTGAACCATTGAACAGCGCATACAACATCCTTATAAAAACACACGAACTGTGTAGCGGCATCGAAAAGCAATCAAACAGGGGTCAATGTGTTAAAATCATCACCACAATCCGTTCGGATTCTTTCTACCGCCAGATGCTCGGAAATACTCCGGATAAGCCCAAATAGCCTGTAACGAATTAATGATAACATCCCATCGATCAGATCAACACTTTCATTTAAATTGCTGTCATCGGGTCATTATAACACTGCTTGACGGCTATGTAAACAACCCAATTACAATCCACACGTATAATTGGGGAAATTGTTTTATGTTTACCTGCAGGAATCGTCCGTTGACTGTTGTTTACCTTTGTTTGGAGTAGCTTGAAAAATAGGAACACAGCGAAACATAATGACCGAGATCATTAACACTGCAGCCAAGACCCAAAAATAAGAGACTAATTTTTGCGAATTAGACTTAATGTACGGATGATACTTATAAAAACAAAATCTAGTAGAAACACAGTTGAAGATGATCAACATTTCCTGAATGTCTGCCCCAGGTACCATAGTTTAACTACAAAAAGTGGCAATGTTTATTCAACACTTTCGATACACGTGCAGGCGATAACGAAGATTTTAATTGACTTGGTAAATACCATATACCCTAGCTACAATACAACCCTTTCTACATACCCTTTCTACAAAATGACTGAAATGACTGTGAAAAATGTTTTGTTATTATCAAGTCTTATACACTGTTTTTTTTTATAAGAATAAATTTTATAAGAATACACTCTTTTTTTTTTATAAGAAGAAATTTTATAAGAATAATGAGCCTCAAAATCGGTGAAATTTAAGAATATTTTAAGAATATTGCGAGGCTCAGATCTTATGGAAAAATATTTTAGCGAGTGTTTCTTTACTTCTGAATTGGTGTGCTTTTTACCGGGAATAGTTTAAATACACTCACCTATATTTTGATGCAAGTGTCGATGAGCTCTGTTTTACAGTAAATAAGGATATTTTTCTGTTACTTTAGCCTCCATATTTGTAATACTGTAGGTGTGCGTTTTTTGGTATCTATGACCATAATAACAATTTATCGCTATATTCGTGTTTTCTGCCGTAAGAATAATTTAAGAATATTCCGAGGCTCAAAATAGCAAAAAATTAAGAATATTGAGGCTCAGAAAAAAATTAGATATTCTTATAAAAAAAAAAGAGTATACTGTACAAATATTAATTACCCAGGCGCTAGGGTGCTAAGGTGCTAAACTTTTTCTTATAAAAGCACTGAAATCCAAAAACAGACTGACGATTTTCTTAAGAAAACGATGCTCTAACAAGATAAATGCAAGTTGAAATTTTACTGTCTTTGGACTTTTAGTACAGCCCATCGCAGTTGCGTAGCACTTAACAAACGATATGTAACTGACTAAACGTATTATTTTCTAATGTAACTGCCTTATAAGCAAGATAACAACTTAAGCAATGCTAGTACTGGATAGAGGAATGCTAAGCAATATGAAATATTTAAGTTCTGATCTTATTGGCGATGAAAATCGTGCAGCAGCTATAGAGAAGTAGGTTCTTACAATGGATATTAGTACCCAGGTATATTTGAGTTTGCAAGGTACCATCGACATTTGTTGTACAACAACTTGTGAGGTAGTATTCTAAGAAAAAAGTCTTAAAATAAAAATGGCTAAGCAATGGCTAAGCAATTTTAAGTACTCAAATTTACCCTGCAGCTAAGCAATTTTTGGTAATGAAGTCGAGCTGAAATTTCTTATAAAAAAACGCGTGTAGCTAGCCAGCCTCCCCTCACCCCGCAAAATAATTTTATTTCAATAATTCTAGCATGATTTTAAAGTATGATTCTTTAAGTGAAAAACCTTATGTTTTTTACATAAATACAAAACAAAGAAAAGTAAATTTCTGAATTAAACAAACTTGCAAATAATCTTTTTTTACTATATTCGGGGTGAAAGCTAAGAAACTCAGACACCAATATAAAGCATAGTTTCATATAGAAACTAATTCTAACATTGCTAAAGTGTTCTCCCAAAATGACATTGCGCCTCCCACAATGAACCTCGCCCACCCCGCCACCCATTGACTTTGATCGTTAAGTTGATAAAGGGCTTGGTCATTTGACGTGCCAAGCTGGATATCTGTGGTACACTTATACCGATATTGTATAAAGCTCATCGGTAACAGATATTAAGTATTACCATATACCATGCACCTAGTGTTTGAAACTGTCATATTTTTAACTCATTATGCCGGAGATTTTGCTACATGTGATTTTGCTTTGATATATCTTGCCAATACAAAAGGACGATTTAATAAACATTTTCGGCTGAATTTGAAATGCAAGCGATAAAGTTAAACCAAACTATCAAGCTAATACAACACTGTAAGTGATCTTAAGTCTGTAGCCACGCCTTTGGCGCCAGGTTGCTAAATTTTGAAGTCTGTGAAAAAGATTTTCGCTGGGTAAGGGTCAGGCTAACAAGGCACATAGTCGAACAATGTAACAAACTTTGACATTCTTTGATTTTGACTTCATTATGGTAGATATGTAGCCTGCGCACAGACTATACCTCCCTCAGATTGTATATATACCTACTTTATAGAACTAGATTTTTTCATTTCGTACTTATCAAATAGATAGCAATGCTGCTCTATAAATGGTAAAACCTCTTCACATGAATTTGTGAGGTGTGGTGTGCCACTAGGTTCTTATCTGGGTCCATTACTGTTCCTCATTTACATTAATGATCTGCCTGTCGTGCAACACCTTCTCTTTTTGTTGATGACACAGGTGTTGTTGTTGCTGCAAAGGATATCCCAGAATTGCAAGACTTGCTGAAGGCAGATGTCGATGTATTGGTTAAATGGATGCACGACAATAACTTACTCTCTCATGGCTAGGGGCCCAAGTCGTCCGGTATTAAGGTTCAAAATCACTGCTGAGGGAGGAGGTGTTTTAAAAAAACCGATTATTCTAGGTCTGTTAGCTTGAAAGATCAGTTAAGAGATGAATTCGAACTTATATATGCGTGTTCGTTCCTTGAGCACCATGAGGCATATAAATAGTAGTAGTGCGCACGTTTTTGGCCAAATATGATACCTGAATCGAGGTCTTATTTGCAAACGAGGGCTGTTCAACCAGTGAAAATAAAACATGCTACTTGTGCTTTGTAACCAAGTATCATTCCACGAGGGATAAAGCTGAATTGCCGTACAATGATGTTTTTTTATTAACTTTATTCAAAGTTGGTATAACAATAGCTAATCATAGGGTTACATAAGCTAATTCAAACCAACTAACTAACTAAATAATTGAAGATTACAATAATAATTGTTGTAATAACAAAACCGTAACGTCAACTAATGATAACTGTATTTTCTTCATACCAGCGTTTGCGGACCATTTATGGCTAATTTGTGGACAATTTAGAGACAAAATGACTATTGAAACCCTTTACGTAAAATTAGGGACAAATTATGGACAATTTATGAGGGCCGGTATGGGTATTTTCGTGCAACGTTATCGGGATTTTCCATTCTTCGTGTTTCGTGTTTGAAACTTTATAATTCTCCGTGAATCGTTATTGATGTTACCGTGATTCGTGATTCGTTCAGATCTTCAAAAGTTTGATATTCGTGATTCGATATTCATCCATTTTAGTTTTCGTAAATCGTTCCTGGGACCCCCCCATACCGGCCCTCATTTATGGATAATTTAGGGACGAATTATGGACGAAAAAGTGACCAAAGTATATTGTGGAATTTCGCCATTGTCCATAAACTTTGTGGACGATGATTTTTACTGTGTATAGAATTCTGTGTTGAAAGGAGATAAAGGCCTATATCAACAGTTAATTTCATCTTACCTCGCTAAGTCTTCGTGCTCGCTTCACAGGTTGTGTACCAGATATCTTTCGTCCAGTTGACGCCTGAAATGCAAGGAATAACAGTTTAAAATAAAGCATCGAAAATAACTCTTTAGTTTGCTATTTACTCATATCATATGTAATGTATGATATGAAATATAACACGCAATATACATGATATAATATTGATATGATACATAATATATAATATACACATGGGCTGATGGATTCAAAGAATTTGAAAGATTAAAATTTTTCTTGCGTTCGAAAAGCTGCCCTAGGCATTTAAAAAAACCTATTTGCGGAATCTTTATCTGTAAAGGCTCATCTATGGGCTGGTTACCGATATCAGTGCTTTTGGTTCCAGAGTGAACCCTTTCTTTAGCATTTGGTATCATTAACACTCTTAGTTAGTTAGCGAGTTTCTGTTTAACGTGTAAGCCCGACCAAGGCCAAGCTATGTTTCCAGCATGAGTACGATAGCATACAAATTTTCTAAGGTTTTTTCATTTGCGAGGTTCTGTGGCAGATTACTTGAAAACTTTTATGCATTACATATGTTAGAAAATGGTTCTAGTTTGTTTCCTATAACCGTTTGCGCTTCAGATTTCTTCTAATTGCAAATCCCTGCCCACTCAGACACTCCTTAGAGTTCATCACATTTAAAGGTTTGAACCCACGCTGACACAAATAACCACAATAGATTTCCATTCATACCTCTGTAGTTATCTCGAACAGGTTTGGAATGTTTCATTAGACACGCCCAAGTACAGGTGTTAATAGTAATTATGTGTAGAATCAAAATCAAAATGAAAATCAATCGAATTAGAATCAGATATATCTGAATGACGAATTACTCTCACATGCATTTTTCATAAACTCTTAGTAAGAACCTGCATTCGTCTTAAAGTGCATTAGTCAAAAAGTGTGTTTTGTAGTGTAGATTATCATAAAAGATTATCAAATATCTCATCATGTTGAAAAATCTTCATCACTGCATTCTTTGTCCAGGGACTCATTTATAACAGTCCTGGAATGATGCAGAACTTCGATATAGCCAGAAAAATCGAAAACATGGCGAATGGCGAAGCGAAAATATGGATTACTTACTTAAGCTCTTCGTCTGACACTCAACAGAGTAACATACGTCGGAAAGAGAATGAAACAAAAGCCTAACAAATCATTATACTCAGATGGTGATCGAAATAGGCCAGTCAGAAAAGAATGGAATAATTGGTATAGTGTAGAAAAGCCAGTCATCACCTCAACCATCAAACATCAACCATTCCTACACTACACCAATCATTCACCTCTTGCCTGATTGGCCTATTTCGATCCACATCTGGCGATCTGTTGATCGGTATGTTTCAGATTTTTCTGGCTATTTTGGTCTCATATATCTTTAGGATACAGGTGCTCAAATTGAGGTACCAACCGTAATCCCAAGAAATTTGACCCAGAAAAATCAATTTTGCTTGTTTTACAAACCTAAAAAATGATAGGCCTATATATATATATATATCTAGGCCTAATCCAAGTAGGCTAAATGTCAATGAATGAAATGAAGAAATCTGCCCTTCATATTGATAATCATATACAGCAAAACGTCAGAAATATCATACTTGCTAAATGTTATGCTTATTGAATGTGATACCATACTTTCTACTTCCTTATTTATGAATCTCTGTACTGTATAATTGTATTCAGAGACACAAAAAATAACTTTGAATTTCATAACTAAAAATAATTGCGGGATTAACTTAACCAAAAAAACAATTTTTACAGCGATTGTAGACCCAAAACGGTAACCAGAACACCCCTGTTCTAATTATATACGAGTACCCCCTGGGATTCTATGGGCCTTTCTAAACCAAACAAAAAAATTATCCTTTCCAGTTGACTTTATAAATATATTTATCATACATAGCTCAGTAAGACTTTACAAACGATTTTAGCGCAAGCATATCATAATATACTTGCATAGGCCAGGGTAAGTTAAGGAACTGTGTCACAGTATGTTAACTAAATCCACCTCTTCAGGCTTTTGATTTACGAAAATAGGGGCTGGGAATTGAAACTAAACAAGAAAACCAAATCGTTGACTAAAAGATGTTAACTTCTGTTATTTATGCAAAATAACTCTATCACTCTGACACCTTATCCTTGAAGGGGCAAATCTCCAGACGGAAGAGCATATCAAATCAGGATAAAAGACCATGACATACTAATATAAGGATATGATAAATCAGGGAGAAAAAAGCTAAAAAAATAAAGAAAACCTGCATAACACTTATTTCTATGAAAAATAGTACAATATCTTACTCTTCTTTGCTTTCGATTTTCTGCCCCTTTACAATTGACAAGGGCTTCGCATGTCTGTTGCCTGTCCATGACGCTTCGTCGACTTCTAATCAAACCGATCAATAGCAGTAATCAAATCAGTAAGCTTCATGTTGTTGTTTGAAATACATAGCAGGATGGTGCGGTGAAACATTTTTCCGTACTGGTTTCTAAAAGACAGTTTATCCTACGGCCTATTGCAATAAAACAGATGTGCAAAGACAAAGGCAGGGCATATTAATTTCTTTCATCAAAACCACATGCCGGTCAATAAATGTACTTTTCCTAACTTCAGCAAAGAGGCCGTGCTTAATTGTTTGGAATAACTCAAATATCATTTTCAGCTAAGAAAACTCTTGAATCTGTTTGCTAGCGAATAACACGAGCAAGCACGAGCATCTTGACCTGTTAGTTTGACCTACTACATTCTCTATCTAACGAGCATGCGCATAAGCAATACTGTAGCTTGGTAACAATGTTACGAGCTATGAATGGTTTATCTGTATAAACAAGAATCTAAATTCAATATTTCTTTACTTCAATAAAGAAGCCGATAACAATTATTTGGAATAACTTGAATATCATTCAGTCTCAGTCAGGTTTTTTCATATGAATACTAAATAAGACTTTGAATTAGATAATTATTCAGATGTTACGAGTCAAATTCTGTTCAGAGAATTCGGAAAACTTTTGATTCATTAGTCTCCTGAACCTAGCGTGCTTACACTAATCGACCTGAGGTTAGGATGAAATTTATTGTAATGATTTCATCATCATCATTTCAGTTATGTTAATCACGTTATTTAGAAAAATATGAGAGGTTGTTATGCCAGAGAGCAACATGGCCGAACGTGTTTTATTAAGTGAGAAATACTCACCAATATATTACACTTAAGATAGATTAGTTGAAGCGAAGGGTACTGATTCATTGAAAAATTGCTTTGGATAGATTCAGAGAAAAGGTTGCCATTCAAAGACGCAGCAAAAGAAACATGATTGAATGAGTTGCTCTTGATGCATTCTACTGCAGACTATATTGACTTGATCAGCAGAGAGAAATTGTTTTAGTTAGTCAATACCCTTGAAGGTAAAAATGAAATTTGGATGTGCCATTCATATAGGTAGGATTTCCAGACATGACTATTATTTTGGCCAAACTCCATATAAATCGATATGTAATCTAATAAAAAGCTTTTCAATAGATGGATCTAAATTTTTGTCATGATTATGAAATATCAACGTAAAATTGGGTACTTTGTATTTGAATTACGATTTTTGATATAAATGCCTATGACTGTAATGTAAATTCAGTTAATGTTTTAGTAAATTGCCACAGGTCAAAAATTTTCCCGGGTAGCAGAAATGACGCTTTCTGAATTTGTGTCAATTGCTAGTCATAAAGTCTGGCTACGCCCAAAGAAATATGGAAGCATTATCGTTTAAATACTTAATACAATAATAAAGAAAGGATTACATGCCCGGATTTTAACCGCTACCGTTGCGATTACAGGAAAAGTGCTTTAGGTAATTTGGAATGACATAGGCTACCGCGTATTTGATATAATGCTATTTGGCAGAGGAGATAATTTCAAATCTTAGTTTAAAATGCACTGAATAGATTCCTTTGTGGTTTAGCTTCAAGGTAAACTTGTTTTGAAAGTTTTGAAGCGACGTCTACAAAGAAAATGCTATTTGGTTGAGAAGATGATTTGAAATTCAAATGTTCAATACACTTAAAATGATTCTTGGTGTTTAGATAAGCTTAAAAGCTGAACTAACTCAGACAGTGCTCAAAATTTTTAAGTAACTTTCCTTTCTGCATCAGTCGCTATGTGTGTGACGCAGGCTAACTGCCAAATTACGTAAGCCCACGAACAGCATTGATCAAAAATTGAAACCGAATCGTATTTTTTTGGTAGGTTAGTTGTTGTCATGATGAATTAATAATGGTTTCGAATTCGTACTTACTTTGATCAATTGTTAATAGTTTGATTGATTTTGTCATGTTTTGATAAATTAAAAACGATTTTAATGAAGTTATATTTGTATTTCAATGAAGTTATAACAATAGTGCTATTTCAATAATTCAGACTTACATAAAGCAACTTTAAAGATTGCATCAGACAAAGTCATCTAAAGATGTGCAAAAAATGTTTTCTCAAGAAACCAGATTTCAATAAGATCTTTGAAATGGTAAATGTTCTGGACCGTTTTTTTTACCAGGAAGTGTAATTCTGAAAAAGGTGTGATTTAATTCCATAATTGGTAGTTATAACTTTTGGAAACACAAAGGCGTTTTTAACTCGAAGATAATGTCTTGATATTTGTCTTGAACAAATATCAATCGTCTGAATTGGTATTTCTTGCAGTCTTTGATAAGTAAAAATTGACTTTATGAGTTTGTATTGGGTTTATATATTAGTAGTAGTTTTAAAGAATTTATATTTTTTATTAGTCAGTAATAGTTAAGATTAATTTCTATTTAGTTTTGAAAGATTTGTGATGGTTTTCATAAAATTCTTCATGTCTTGATCAATTTCTAATGGTTCTGATGAACTGGTATTTCTTAAGATTAATTAGTAAGGGTTTAAACAAATTTCCAAGGTTTTTTGGTAGCTTGTAGCTTGTATCAAATCAACTAATGTTGATTCAAGTTTCTACACACCATAAAAACCTTATCTAGATTCAGGCTTTGCACCAAACACTAATCTCAGTTACTCATTCGAAGTAACATAAAACAGAAGCCATATCAAATAAATAAACTGATCTAGGCTCGATCGATAATATTGTTGAAATTTATTAATAATGTATGTTATTGCTTGGTCGTTGGATAACTTAGAGAAAGTATCTCAGTCCGATTCAAATTGAACGTTTTTGCGAGAATCAAGGAAGTGAAGAAGAACATTTCTTTCGGCTCACAAGAAGCAAATATTGCTAAAACTTACCGAAGGTTTCCTAATATCTTCGACAGAAAAACGGACTGGGAGGATGGGTGTCTTTCGCACCGCCATCAATGTCAGCGACTGCGTTCTCCGTCTTGTTGCGGCTCTCTTCGAAGGACTTCTTTGTCTCTTTGGGCTGTTTTGAAATATTGGCTGGAATAAGAAAAGCCCGAAATTTAGTTTTGACTAAAAGATTTGGGTTTCGTTTCAAGGACATTTCATTTAATCACATTTGATTTCTAAACCCAATTATAGAACATTTTACAAAGCTAAAATATTTCATCCGTGACAGAGGAGCCACTTGCCAGGAATTTCAAAGTTCAACTTTTTAAACAGAATCTCAAAAACAATGAATATTTATAACTGACTGTTTTCAAGAGCTTATTCAAGAATTAGTACGATATGGTGGTCGAAGGGTCAGGCGATCAGCGTACTTATGTTCATGCAATACAAGCTTTACATTTATCAACAGTTTGGCGTCACGCATAGTAGAGTAAAGTCACCAAGGGAAACTTTCCGACAAAAATTAGGTACATTGTTGGTCGACCGGTTCAGAACTTGAGGAGCAAGCACAGGGGAGCAAGGCTAATGACTCACAGCACCCCAATCAAACATCTCCCACAATGTGAGCCTAATAGCCCTCACATCAAGCATGACACATAATGTCGATATGCTTCGAGAATTCATAAACGGTACCAAGCTTTTAAGAATCTTTTGCAACTAACATCGATTTTTTGTGTATACGTAGTGATTTGCTCCATAAGGTTAATGCAAGTTGAAAAGTCATATTGACTTGAAGAATTAAATATAAGCTCATAGTACCATAAGATAACATCAACGTAATAGGATGGAATGGTAGGGAACAAGAACGGTATCTTGAGCGATATACAATGTCTTTGTCTGAGGCAAGGCTTTGTTTCCAGCAGGTTCGTGATGGTTCTCAGTCAATCATTGAAAGCACCAGATACAAGGATAACTAGTCATGCACCTAGTAGAGCGTTGAGAATCTCATACGATATGATCGATCGGCATAGACATATAAGATCATGAACAAATTAAGCCCTGAAAGTCTGTGGGATAAATTTCAAAAACGATCATTAATGTCAACCTATTCAACGAGATTCTGCAATAACCTTCCAATTCCTAGATTCGATACAAAGCATGCAAAAAAGAGTTATTACTACTCTGCTCTCAAAAACTGGAATGACGTACCAATGGATGTCAGAGAGCTGCCGATCATCGGTAGCTTCAAAAATAAACTAAACAATATCTGATGAGCTGACAACATGTCACTAATCAAATCAAAACACGACCCCCAAGAAGAGCAGCACTATAGAATTTTGAAATATTTCAGCTTCAATTGAATTGTAGATATTCATTGTCATGCTTAACTTAGTTTAATTAGCTGAAAGGGTTTTTCCGTGTATAAATAAATGATATCATATCGTATCAGTGATTGCATCACCAAGTATAGTAGTAAAAGTCCAAGTTCATTTCTGCGCCAATATGTCCTCCATCAATGTTCAACTTTAGAATTAATACCAACAAGGCAATCCCTCGATGTTTGACACGTGTTGGTTTCAAACCCACGCCGTTTAGAAACTCCAGCACCAAGGCAGCTGGTTTTAAAGCAACATACCACACTCGCTTTCCTGTAAGGATTCCTTACACAAAGACCCTTCCATCCGCCATCAATAGATGAAGACTCAAGCTGTATATCACGATAATCTAACCTCATTATTTGCTTTCATGTTTTTCCAAAATTTTTGTTAGATTTCATTAAAAATTAGAAATTGATCTTCTAAGACTGATAACAGCAACCTCAAGCCAGAAAACTTGACCATACAATATTTCATACTTTATACCGATATCATTCAGGCATAAAGATATTTCGGATAATAGATTGGCATAGTTACTGTTCACTGAAAGGTAAATCACCACTCCCATATCACCTAGCACACATTACCAAAAAAACAATACTGTTTAACGATAGTTATTCGATTCAAATGGTTAGGAAGCCTTTGGCTTAATTTTTTTGTTTGAGTTTTTATTTTTAACTGGTCTTAACCGTGCACAAAGTTTAGTTAAATTGATTAGAAACTAATTTATGATAAACTAAAGTGTTGCATATTGGATTATTTGCTGAAATACAAGAATACATCGAGCAAGTAGAACAAAAGAAACATTTGGGCAAAGTTGCAAAGCCATGTTAATTTAGGTGAGACAATGATAAGACAAAAGGCTTGTGCACTATTCCAAACAATTTACTATTATTATTGTTTATTTTATATACTCTAATTGCTTTTAATAACATTGTTTATGAAATCAAATGAGGAGAAATCGGTCCTATTTCCATTCCATGAAAAGGATAGAGAAATTTCCAGGAAATTTGGACTCTTCTGTTATTAAAGAGTGCGAGGGAGAAAATTGTTAGGTGTCGTGATTGATCAACAGTTTAATCTAAAACAACATTCAATTATTTGTAGGAAGGTATGCTAAAACATACATGATCTTGAAAAAACAAGAATGGTAAAAAGAGCATTGTTAGTTTGTTTAAGCTGCTATCAGTTAAGCTGCGGTTAGTTCGTACAAATGCCTCATGGAAAGAAAAATCAGTGCAAGAACTCATGAAAGTGCACTGCACCTGACATATTAATGTTTGACCTCGAGTTTTAAAGAAGAGTTAGGTACATTTCTATTCATCAAAGAAATCCGCAGTTACTCATCCCCGAAATTTACCGAAATAATATGAATTTGATTAGCTTGCTTACTGTTGTATCCTCAATCTCGAAAGGCTTTCATTTCAAAAGGGATTTGCACAAAACTATCAACACACTTTTTTTGAGAAGAAGTAGGATTTGGAAAATCAATTGCGACCATTAACGTGAAAGAAAATGCCGAGCAGTATTCGAGCCTACAGTCCCTGATGCTGTGCGTCAAACGCTCTACCAACTGAGCAATGCAGGTCATTTGCATTCACAAAAATTATCTCAATTACCCTTATTTTTTTCATCATCCTTCACTCCGTGTCCTGCACACATCATTACTTACCAAGAAATATACACAGGACTCATTGAATCGAGTAACGAAATCATCACACTCTTCAACAAAACTGCGTATTACTTCACAAACACAAAACGCCACAGAGCTGTGACGACAAGTCATGATGTTTAAACCAAATAAAAACATACCATCTTCATCTGGGAATATTAGCACTCTATTGCAGCTACAGCTTAAGTAAACACGAGACCAAAGAGCAACTTGCTATTAAGATCTCAGTTAAACATCTTGGCATAGCGTGAAAAACATAGGCAGGTTTCTTCGAGTTTTCCCTTGTTAACAATTCAGTTGTTTGATACATAATACATGACGAGATGAGGCGTGAAGCGCAGTTTTGCATACAAAATGTGTTTAACATCTGCGTAGTTCTGGCCGTCCTAATACTCATTTCCAGATCACAGTTCAAAGCCTCCATTAAGCCTGACGTCAATTATCATTTTCAGTTTAACAATTAATCCTGACCGGTAAAGGCTTCTTTCTAGCTACTATGTAATGGAGAGGGTGTCCTTTCCCCTCTGGCTAGATATACTCAAGCAGTTAACTGCCACGCGAGAGTTCCCTGGGAATGTGGTTTCTTTCTCGTATATTGCAAACGTTTTCGGTCGGACCATTGAAATTAATAGGAAAGAAACTGAATTTCTCATTGTTTGATGAAGGGAGACAGATCTCTCCCGAATCATGGCCCTTAATGGTTTTTCATGATAAGTGGTAACTAATTGTTGACAGATATCTCCAGGAACATTGCCCTCCTTCAATGGTTTTAATGATAAGTGGTGACTATCCTTTCAAATATTCATACTTGCTTTGGGTTCTTGAAAATTTGATTCGCATGGGTGCTGATTTATGTAACTGAAAGCTTTGTAACTGTAACCTGTAACATGATGTAGCTAGATTGTAAGGGGGGATGATAGCTGTACCTGTAGTGTACCTTAAAATGTAACGAATATAAAGTCCATTTTGTGAAGTAAACTTTATTTTTGAAGTTAGTTAGTGTAATGCTTTGTTATGTCTTCATTTGTTTATTTGGTATTGGCTATACATATTTAACGGATACCAGAAATAAAACAAAATCCAGATCGAATTCAGAAGTGCGAGCTCGTGGTTAACATGGCCTAAATCTAACAACCCAGAACTCTCTCGGTCTGGATCTAATTATTCTATTCTATATTCTATATGACTATTTAGTTAATACTACTGTTAGTACTTTAATATTGTTAATGCCATTATATATTATTATTGTACACTTTAATTTGTTGGTTAATCGGTTTGAATTTAGCCTTAATACTAATAGGAAACAATCCAAATCTCAAACAATAACTTGTTCGGCAAATTCTATTGCATCCAGAGGCCCCTATCTTTAGAATAGCATACCTAATGTAGTGAAGAGCTGTAAAACCTTTTTTCCCTTAAACGACAAATCAAAGGGTGGAAGGGGGATAGCTGTATCTGCAGAGCTTGTAAATATATTGAAAGTGTATGAAATAGTTTGAGTTTGTAGTATTTGCAGTAGTTATTGAAGTATTTGATTAGCTGGTATTAGTACACATCTCTTGGTGGGCACTATTGTGTAGATATTGCGAAATTGAAAATGACCTTTAGCGAGGGGCAAGAAGTGAGTTACTTGTTCCCCAAATAAAAATACTTGCATGTCTACCCTTCAAGAGAACTATCCAAGGCCTAAGTGTTTAACGTGCAACAACGGTTCACACAGAGAGCAGAAAGCCAGAGAGAAGCGAGACACGTTGTCTTTACATGAATTTCTATACGTCTACTGAGCTCACTGAACTCTACTGAACTAAATAGTATTACAATGTCTACAGTTTATATACAGATATGAAAGTAAATCGATACATGAAATGACACAACTTGTAGTTGTGAAAGGCATCAAGTAAGGAAAGGGCTAGGTAAAATTGAAAAGCTGAAAGTATGCAGCAAAGTGCTAAATGTGTAGGGCCCCGTTCAAACGATGCCAGATTCATTTCGCTTCGTATTCAACAGGCAATCCTAAACGAAATTTTCTCCTGTTCACACGATGCCAGATTCACTTTTGTTTTTTGTTCACACGACTACGCTCAGCTTCGCGCCCCACACAGGCCCAGAGCAATGCATATTGTTAAAACGATTGCCGCTTGACAGCTAAGCATCACATGCTCTTGAGAGGGTCGATAAGTTGGCGCCAGAAATATTTGCACAGCATCAAAAAAGAGGTTCTGGAGCACAAGCGTATCGGATTAATGCGTTCACACTAGCCCAAAGGCAATCCGATATGAAAAGCGATCCGAAACGTTTCACCGTCAGAGCGGAGTGATATGACTCCGCAAAAACGATGCGAAGCGTTCCAGATTGGCATGGTGTCGTGTGAACAGAAAGGCAACCCGGTATGAAAAGCAATCCGAAACGATATGAATCCGGAATCGCGTGGACGGGAACTAGAATAGATCAGGCGTTATTTGAAAACAATGGAACGTGGCTAGCTCTGAGAAAGTTGGAAGATGATACCACAGTCACAGAGTGAGTAAGTTAGGCTGAGACGTAGATAACTTTGAGTAGCAAAAAGTTGACAAAGAAATTTCTGAAAGCAAATGAATGATCAAGGAAATTTAGGCCTAAGAACTGATTGCAGAATGTTTAAATCCACTACAGACCCGAGCAAGATGATGCAAAATGTCCTATTTGGGTAAATTTCATCCTCCATAATTAATTCGATTGATTTTCCAAATCCTGCTTCTTCTCAACCTTCATATTTTTCGATTTTGTCAAGGAGATTGAAGATGAAATGAATAAATCCTCTGTTGGTTTGCTCTTGATGCAAGCTGACTAAGACGGAGTTTAAGAATGGCCCAAAATCGTACACCAGAAGAAAATTTCCATGCCAAGGGAATTAGATTTCGCAAGAAATAGTTTACGCAGTTTGTGTGGTTTGAATTTTCGAGGAATTAAATCCGCAAAAGTATCACTTTGCTGAATTTTCCAGGGATAATCAGTTCGAAGACTTATATCTTATCAAAATATAATTCTTGGTTTCCTTAAGCAAGGAAAGTAGTTTACCCCTTTAACTTTCGCTAAAATCTGGCTTAGGTTTAAAGATTATTTTTTATTATGAAATATTGACACTGTAGCAGCGTTCAAAGAGTAGCTGCCTTAATTGTTGACAGCATATGGTAGTCCCTTTTGTTTCCTTGGGTGCTAATACGCATTTGATCATGAAATTACTCCTTTTTTTAAGAAATTGAACAGCCTGATTTTATAATCTTAGTGTCTCAGAAAAGTGGCATATCTAGCTAGTTTTCATCAAAATAGAGAGGCACTCTTTACTATATTTGGGGGGCTCATTAGAAAACCGCCCCCATACAAGAGCTTTCCGTTGATGGGATTTTGATATTCAATCACATTGTTCATTTCAATACTGTGGGTTCTTGCAGCTTCGTGGCATATAAATCATTTGTTCTATTCAACATAGATTTAATGCATAATTATACCTAAGGAACCTTAGTATCAACAAAGAAGGCATACATAGGTACTATTAGTACCCTTAATGTGTCATCTTCCCTCTTATTCTTCATTTTGACAACCATAAATTGTGTTTTTTTCAAAATCATTTTCGTTCCTTTAAACACCCCTGATGAACCATTATAGAAATAATGTCACATCGACATTTTAAGCTATCCCTACCACCATAGTAAGGGGTGTTTTTATGATTCTAACTAAAAACGTTTTACTTAATTTATTTTAATGTGCTTTGATTTTTTTGCCACGATACCTATCTCTTTTATCACTTGTATATAGGTTATGGCAAAAATATATTTACTTAATTCAAAAATAAATAAGTTTGGCAACGATTGAAAACATTTCTAGTGTGTTTTAGACAATATTCGATTTACGTATGGTGGCTTATCAAATGTGTCTTCTTTTTTCACACGGTGTATTATATCATAGCTACTAAAGCATGATCGTTCAATCAACTAACCGGAATAGAAAACTAGCAGCTTAAGCATCGCGAAATCCAGCATTGCTCTAATCTACTTGTTTTGAAGTTTCTGTAGACTTGGTCGTCGCCAGCCTAATTGCTTATTGATTCATACTGAGGAAATAGAAGATGTTTATATACAAGTATTTCACACTAATCTTGTACTAATCAATACACATTCATCAATTACAGTGCTTCTGTAAACATCGTAGCATATTTTCAAATAACTTGATTATTTGTTTACGTGTTTTCTTACAGCAGTAATGAACTGACATCTGCGCTAGCAGATATTACAGAGTCATTTGGAATACATTGGAAACTGACAGTTTTTGTGCAGCTATAGTTAAGTGCTTCATCTCTCGGCTGTCAGAAATTGCTAGAGATTTCCAAGATTACATTTATATGAAAAGTATACATAAATCTTTGTATAAATATAAATCATACTTTAAAGTACGATGCCATAACTTTCAAGTACAACCTAGAAGTATAACTCCAAAATATAAATTCAAAAGAATAACCCTTGCACTCATTCCATTTCGGTAAATTCTATACTTTTACTGATTATTTTGATTAATACATTGAAATGATAATTAGTTGCAGTAATTACTTTGGAAGATGTCAAAAGTTTTCTTAATATTTGAAAGAAAGCGCCACCTGCAAGTTTCAAGCATTTTAAAGACATAGCACATTAAACGGATTAGCATTACGTCCTACTAAAATCCTGCCAATGCTTGGATGAAATTGTATGGAAGTTAAATTAATCCAAGAGATCTTGAGAGCTTCATTCGTGAAAAGCCATAACGGGGCTGGGCCTCTAATTATTGTACAAGTATAATTTCTGTGAAGTCATATAAAACACAAAGCTAAGGAAAAATGATAGTGTATCGAAATGAATTCAAAAATGAATGAATTGGGAAGACCATTTGAAAGACTTAATTTCAAAAACAGCTTTCGTGAATCTCTTTTTAGCAAATGTAAATCTTCAAAAGATTAAATATTCAAATACCATCAATTAATTATATCATGTCAAACTTCGTGAAATGGTTTTAGACTTGAGCAGTCATCGCATTGCTAGGTAATTGCATAGACATACGAGAGAAGTAGTCTAAAAACTAGGAAAGTCTTTTATTTCATCTTTTTGGGCTAAAACTGGTGCTAATTTTCATCATCTCCTATTATCAATATGTGCACTCTCGTTCTGCTCTGTCACAAAATCAATCACATGACTTGATGCAATTTTGCATTGTTTTTTGTTATCGTGAACTCTCTATTGTTTTGTCTTGGTTTCTAGACTTCTTCTGTTATTACCAGGGTAGTTGCTACAATAGTATCAAACATGTCAAGTTTTATGATAATTGCAAGGCATATATGCTAGTGATAGTTATATTTCCCAAGCAAATGCAACTAATAATGTGGAAACCAATAATGCGAAATTCACGATGTTATTATCACCTTTATATTTCAGTTTGATGTTGTCAAATAAGTTGTCATAAATTAGAATAATCAACATGAGTGCAATCATGCTATCAGTAATTCTATATGATCGCTTGCATACAAACATGATCGTAAACGTAACCATATCAGAATATATTTACTTCACTTTATGTTTAGTACAGATGGTGCTCAAATGAGTCGCATCTACAGTCGATATATAGAACACGATATTCTGCAGTGATCGAATTACCTTTTGTACTTTTTATTCTTCTCATATATTATACACGCTTTTTTTATAAAGAACCTAGCTCCTTAATTTCAAGTGTTTACTAGGTAGATAGGAATAAGTATCAACGCAAGAAAAGCATTAAAATTCAACATTTTGCAATAAACTAAAGAAACATGAAACATATTATAACGCAAAGAAGCTTAGGCTAGGCCATTGGCTAGGCCTATAAAACGTAAAAGTTAGTTACATAGTCATTAGAGAAGTTGCATATCTACACCAAATGTATATATTCAGAATTATAAAGTTCCTTAGTGATTTGTCCTTGAGTAGTAAAAGTTCCTTAAGTTTTTCGACCTTCGACACATAGGTTCCTTATAAAAGGTTCTTTATAAAAAAAGCGTGTAATTTATAACAGTAACTTCATTTAACAATTCATTTAGTACTTGACACCAACAACCAAAATAATGAAGAATTTTTTGCGGTGCTTGTTATCTATGAATTCTTTAAACAGTGTTCTAAATTGCCAAGAACCAATCAAATCGTGGATCATTTTGCAGAGTGACTGTTATCTTAGATTCCAACAGTAATCAAATTTGCGAAGTAATAACCACCAGAAAATCAAATCATGTGGAATATTATGGAGCATTTGAAGCACGGATTTCAACAGCAGTCGCAATTGCTAAGCAATTACTACCAACAAATAGAATTATCTGCCATCTCATGCAAAGGGTGTTATCCACCATTCTAAACAGTAATCACATTTGCCTCGTAATAACCACCAACAAATCAAATAATGCGGAGTTTCATGAAGTGGTTGCTATCTTAGATTTTAATAGCATTCGGGTTTTCTATGAAATCACCACCAAAAAATCAAATTACAGTTGATTAAAACTATGTTGTGAACAACTGGATTACAAGACTTGATCATTTATTCATGAAAAATTGAGCTTTAGAAATTTTCTTGAAACAATCACCCTGGGTTACACCTGGTGTAGCACTGTGCAGAATGAAGAGTATGGTGGGCGATATCACCATCAGTAGTGTGGGGATACCATTACTAGTGTGGGGATACCATTAGTAGTGTGGGGATACCATCAGTAGTGTGGGGATACCATCAGTAGTGTGGGGATACCATTAGTATAGTGGGGATACCATCAGTAGTGTGGGATACCATAAGTATTGTGGGGATCCCATCAGTATTTGGGGGATGCCATCAGTATTGTGAGGATACGATCAGTACTGTGGGGGATACTATTAGTATTGTGGGGATCCATTCAGTATTAGGGGGAAACTATCAGTACTGTGGGAAATACCATTAGTACTGTGGGGGTACCATTAGTACTGTGGGGGTACCATTAGTACTGTGGGGGTACCATTAGTACTATGGGGGATACTATTAGCAATATGAGGGTACCATCGGTATGGCGGGGGATTTCATCAGCAATGTCAGGGTACCATCAGTATAGCGGGGATACCATCAGTACTGTGGGGGATAACATTAGTGTGAGAATGTTCAATACTGTAGGGAGATACCATTTACTGTGGAGGATATTCAGCACTGGGAAGAGAAACCAGAAGCACTAAGAGTGTCAACTCAACAGTGCTGGTGAGTTCCTCCGTATTCCACACATTCTCCAATGTACTGGATGAGTCCTTCATCAGTACTGATGGTAGAATGATCGTAATAATCATGATGAAATAATAACTCAATGGGAAAACAGTAATCCGGGGGAGATCTTCTTGAATTCTACGTCCAAGAAGAGGGTTCAAATGCACGTTAGAGTAAGCCCTGCCAAGGGTCGACAGTTCGATTTCTTCCATCTGCATTATATTGTATTTTGTTGCTAATTCATCATCGGTCCAACATATATCCATATGCAAATGTCAAGAGCTTCTGGCTACGCTTTTAATTTGAGACCAAGACTCAGACGAGCTCTAAATTCTACACTTCACTCTAGTAAAAACGAGTACCCTTCTCCTGATGCACTGCTTACTAACATCATCACCAAAAGCGTAAATTTCAGATTTGAAAGAAGAAAAGAATAAAAACTTACAGCAGTGATGACAGTGTATGCTCTGATTCTTCGTTGCTTCTTAGCAGCTATTCTGCTCTGGAACAAACTTTCATTGCTGGCTGCAACAATTGTATGTGTGTATTCCCTAGTATAAGTAACGGCCTTCTCAGCATTGCCTTGCCTGTTGAAAAGAAGTAACGCAGTTTTAACGACGAAGTCATGAAAGAGCCTAGTTTCATAAAGCCCAGGAGTAGGCCAGCAGCTGAATTACATTTCCATTTTCACGTATACATTTTCGTAAAACTTGAAATTTCTGAACAAACCAAGATAAGAGGGAGGGGGGGTATTTGAGAAGGGGGCTTATTCAAAGATTAACGCTGAAAAGAAAGCTTATTCGAGAAGAGGCTTATTTGAGAGAGGGGAATTTTTCAAACTGGCATAAGTTGGGGCGTAAGTAGTTAGATAAAGGGGGGGGCTTTTTTGAGAGGGGAGCTTAATCAAAATTCAGGCTGGAAAGGGGGCATAATTAAGAGGGGGCTTATTCAAAACTGACCTGAGTAGACCTGAAGAAAAGAAAACATGCATGATAAAAAAATGAATAATCAGAAACCTTTTCATATAGCAATAAGTTATACAAAAATATCAAAAGGAACAGAGAGAAAAATTACCTCCAAATATAACATAGGCTTTCTGATTATCACCAGACTACGTGAATGATTTTCGTACAGCAGAAATAACAGTTATTAGTACATCCAAACATGATATAATTTAATCCAATGTTCTTATCACAAATCACAAAGCCCTGCACAACTTACTCGGAATTAAAACAGGCTGAGAAATCAGATTTCGGAATTTCACAAATCTCAAGTTTTCTAATCTCAGTATTAATTTGTGATAAAGTAAAGCAAAAATCTGGACAACATCACATGTTTTTACAGCAGCAGTTGCCAGATTGTGCTTTAGCTAATTAATTTGTGGCTTGTGGTCATCTACTGTTGTTCAGCAGACATTGTTGAGTGAGGAATAAGAGGGGGTAGAGAGGCAAGGGGAGTTAAGAAAAGTTTTTACCCTAGGTACTGAAATCTTAGTTTGAAAAATAATAACTGACAGTTTGGTATCCAGGGTTGCTGTCAGCAATTTTTAGAGGTAGACACTCCTATAAATGCAGACATTGGTGAGTGAGGAATAAAAGGGGTGGAAGAGAGGCAAGGGGAGAAAGGGGAGTGAGGGAGGGTGTCAGAGATAAGAAAAGTTTTTTTGATAAGAAAAGTTTTAATAGCTCAGTTTTTGATCGGTATATAGAGGTCCAGAATGGCGACAAAAATCGAAAATGTAGCGAAAAATAATAATTATCAAAAAGACTCACTCATCTGAGAATTATATCTGAGAAGTAAATATTGAAGAAATGGTGAGATAACTATGTCTGAAAAAATTGACCTTAGCTAGAAACATATCATTGCAAAAATGTTTAACACTGAATTTATGTAAGTTAGTATGTTTGGCATTGATCTTTAGAGCGTTTCGGAGCATATTCGATGTATAGCTACTTATCTAACGGGTTTACCTTTTTGGTCGCCTAAGGTAGAGTTTCAAGAAAGGGTCGACGCATGAGGCTTCTGCTCTTACAATACTGCATCCTGAAAATCAAGCTGAGTTTGAAGTCAAGGTTTCACAAGACTCAAACCATTATAAACATGATTTTATGACGAAGTACATACAGATCACCAAGATCGATCGATGACTAAAACCATTCCCAGTAGCTGAAGCTTTGAAATGAAGTTGCAGTATTTTTGAAATTGAATTAACTCAAGCTTGAAGTCTACTTAAATTTAACTTAACTTGGGTATCAAGAACTAAAACTATCATTATTCATAAGGGCCTCGCAAAACTCTGCAATGCCACTGCCTGTTTTTCAACTCTAAGACTCTCAACTTAAGAGTGACTAGCAAGTAACAGAAGCGAAATGAAAGCTTCGAGCATTATGGATCATCTTTTGAGAAACCTCTGTTAAAATTGATTTCATTCCTAGAAAACTCCAGCCAGGAGGCTACTTTACCATAGCAAATATCAACGGTAGTCCTTTTTTTAAGCCAATAATATCACCAACCTAAAACTTGGGCTCAGTTACAAAAACAACAAAGGCATGTTTTAACTCGGCTGTTTTCTAATATCTTTACTATCCGTTTTGGAAAGGATGTTCTTACAAAGAATGTTCCTATCCGAATCTCACCGAAATTCTGCACTTCTATGAATAATAACAAACCTGATCTACCTATTTGTTCTTTGAATCTCTGTAGTTATCATCAGAAAATCCATTTAAACCATTACCAAACAACACTTTTCAACGTTTCCTTACAATTTGAAAGTCTGCCTCTTCGCCACTCATTTCTTACTGTAACCTCAATAAAGGAGTGCAAACTGTTTCCAGTCGTTTCAAATATGCCTCATGAGTCAAACCCTGATGATATGTTACCAGACCTAGTTATTGGGCAACCAAGGACATCTAGATGACAAGCATTGCCAAAATGGGCCAGCCCTTCAATGCAAATTCTACCAAACAAAAGTGATTCAACAACCAGAGACTAATTTGCATTGGAAAGGCAGGATAGAAATGTGGCTACTCTATAAATAGGAGTTAAAACAGTTAATCATAGAACTAAACATTCAAGAACTCCATACATTCACTCCTTACAGAGCTTTGTTTCATTTTTAGAAAATCCCCTTACCAAATGAATAGCTTCTTACACCATCCCGCATATTTAGACATACATTTCCAACATACTTGAAAAGAATCAATGATCTATAATTACTTAAGAAAATTTTTACTACTCTATTCTTGTAACTCGAGCATCAGTGTGCCAAATTTCAATGATGCCCTTACAAAAATACAAGCTTTATAGCTACCAATGAATTCACCTAAAATTGCAAAGCAATAAGAGTTTGCAAAGTAGAAAGGACTGACCTTAGTTCTTCTTTGTTGAAGTAAGTAAGAGTATCAATTGTAAATAAACCACTCAAGACATCCTAGCTTATGCTACATCATAACTTTATATAGTCCTGGTATGCCACAGCATGATAAAGATATTTCTTATTTGCTATATACCAAATATAACCGACAATAGCTGAAAATAAGTGACTTTATTTCTGTGCTGTAAAGAATTAAACTATTGACCAGTCTCATCAAAGAATAAAATAGGCATGAGTAAATATTACCAAACTAATCGAGCTGGAGGGAATGAGCAGCAGTCGGAAATTACCTATTGATTATACATTGTGAATCAAACTGGCAATTTTTCATTATGCCTAAACCAGACTGTTAGGCCTATGTTTACTGTCCCAGATCCCTTTTTTATTGAATTGCAATGAGCAAACAAACACCTTATCATTCTTTTATATTTTTTGAGGAGTCTTTGAGCATCTTGTTGATGCAATGATATCAACAGAGAAAAAAGGGGAGAACAAAATTCTGCAAAGGATCGTTCTGTCTTTTATACCAAATATTTATTTCTGATCAAGATAATTTTAGCCAGGTCATTTCAAGAAAAAAACAGGAGTAATGAATGCGTCACAAGTCAATTCTTAATTTTCCCTCTCACAATTTGGTCGATTTACTTGTGCACATTGTTCATAAATGACTTTATAACAGTTTCCTGGATTTAAGATGTTTCAAATATAGGAAATAGGCGTGGCCACAAAAGCTACAATTATTCTGGTTTCCTTTTTCCCTTTCTTGTTATGCAGGTTTAATGTTGGAGCAGCTCAAGGCAGCTGATATGTGCAGGGTTGTCATCGGACTTAAGTTCTAGGGGGAGGGGGGCGGTGAAGAAACTTCGATAAAATTAGAAACGATGGACTGGATTTTTTCCGACCATTTGAGTTCAACAAAATCTTTCCGATAAATCTTACGATTTTGCTTTTCATTGGGGGCCTTTCTAGCCCTGTGGCCGAAAGGCTTCCTTCCTTCCTGATATGCCTGTCTGCAGAGTTGGGCAAGAACACATCCGAGATTACAATAAAGCAATAGGATAGAATGAAAGTTGTTCTGAGGCCTACTCGATATCTCGTTAAAATAGGCCATACTCTGCAGACTGGCTGATGTGGGCAAATTTGAGATGCTTCCTATACATTCTTGCATTCCAGGCTGCTTTGTTCTGGGCAATAATTCAGGAAGTAATCAGATTGAATAAAGCAAATTTCTTTAAGCGTCATGTAAAATCAAAATAGGCCTGGGTTTAATTAGACGTAGACTAGCCTAGCCTGTGCAAAAAAAGAAAAGCAGGTATAAAAAAGCATCTGAATAGGCTTTTTCATAATCTATAAAGCGGTGAGATAAACTTACACACACGAGAAAGCCAGATGCCACCAGCAGGTCTACATTTTTTGGCTACTTTCATGCTGCAAAGCGTTGGGGTTGGCGTGGCTTAGCGTGAGTTGTTGACATCAGGCACTCCCTACTCGAAAAGAATCTATGGCGAAATAAAACGAAACTCGCGCGTATTTTCATAGCCTCGTTCCAGTTTCAGCCTCAATATCTTATCTTTCCAAAGATCTTTCATCTTTTTTATTTTCATTCTCATTCTCCATTCTCCTTTCCCGAATAAAAAGGGAGGCTGGTATAATCCGGGGGGGATATAGATTATTCAGTTTACACAAATATGTTTATAATTAGGAGGATCAGAATAATTGGGGGTTGCAAATTATCTTATCGAAATAAATTTGTGAAAATGAAATGACCCTTGTAGGATTCGAGCCTAGGACCTCTAAGTCTATACTTCAATTCAACCACTCTCGAAGTTATGTCGAAGATAAGGACCAAAAATTTTAAGATATCTTACATTAAATGGTTTAGTGTTAGGCATTCCAGGACAAGTTTTTGAAATGAGCTTTTCGGATAAGTTTTTTAATCCATTCACTTTTTCTTTCTTTTTAGGAGTAGGCTTTTTAGATTCAACTTATGTAGCTATTTCATACCATTTAAAATGAATGAAAGAAAATTGATAAGAAAAAGGCTAGTCTAGAAACTGAGCACCGGGTTGATCCATCTACAAACCATATCAATCTCACAAAGTGCACCAACACTCTACTCACCGAATTTAGATACAAACCTATCCTATAACCAGATTGCATGCAAATAATTGGTTGAAGTGCATTGATGGTTATACTAGCTATTTGAATCAGCTGATGGTCGAGAATAAAGAACTTGTATATTAGGCGTGCTTTATAGGCTCACAAAATAGGGAGACCATTCTATTCATTTCAGCATTACATAGCATTACATTGCGTAGCATTCTAACTATTACATAGCACTGTAACTAGGTGGCAGCTTACCTATTTGGTTGCTCGCTGCTTCTGATACCCCTAATACCAATTTTGAACGCTGTATAATCCTTTGCTGAAAGACACGTGAATGCCCTGGCCCTTCTTGCCTTCTTTGCTTTCGTAGAAGGAGAGCCAATAGCCTTTGATTTTGTCATATTCCTTATGTTTCTCATCAATCGAAGTCGAAGAAAACCTGTGATACACAGGGTCACTATACACGCTCCATATATAATTATGCAACTCTCCAGAATTGTCTCGATCTTAGGCAACGATTGTGAATACATTATCCCCGGCATTACATCATTGTGACCTCAAGATATTGATAGGCTCAACATAGCAAGCTCTTACTAAATTGCTTACATCAAAAGCAAATCGTGAATCTCTATAAAATTATACAAACAGCAGATGTGTTTGTTGTGTTTTTTGTGGACTAGACCTGAGCTTTTGCTTGAAATGATTTGTAATATCAAACCACACAGTGGATCAGTAACAAAATATTTCCACGAGAGCTTGAATTTCTCTTTCATTTTAAACGCATGCAGTTGTCATCAAGTTGTCCTATCTACACATTTGTTTCATCAAGAGAACTCTGAAACAAATGATAGTCAGCGGGGTAGTTTAAGGTGTAAGAATATTGGATGTTTTAAGAGTACCCTGAGGAAGAGCATCTATATTTCAAAAACACTTCTTTTTCAATAAGCCAAGACTTTGGTTCCAGTCCCTCGCAATAGCTTAACATTTTGCTATGAATAACAGACTAGCTTAGCTACCAAGCATTTTCCTGGCTAGGAGAAGCAGGTAAAACAATTACAGAAATTCAATGCCTTCGTTGGATGCTTTTGGCTCTTTTTGCAGGAAAAATACGCTCCATCTAGGGCTTGTTGCTTATAAACCTGTTGCTTAGTGAAAAAGGTATACGTAGTTCTTTTGGATAAGAAATAATGAATAAGGTGTATTTGAGGTTAGCTGGTTGGAGTTTTTATAAAGAATGCATTTTATCATTAGTATCCATCTACAAAAGGGGGGTATAGTTTGAATTTTTAAACAAGATGATCTCTGGTGTTCAAAATATAATATCTTGGCAATTATATCTTAAATGGGGGGTGCTTTTGCATAAATATACTCCAAAAACCTGCACCTAAGATCGTATTTCATCTGAGGCTAAATAGAAAAGTGGTTTCTGTGCAAGAAATTCCTTAAAATACATTTGTAGTGTGGTGGATAAGCCTTGCTAATGTCAAAGATATCACATCCCAGCAAGGGCGGACCAGCAATCATGTTTTGGTCAGTGTCATTCCAAAATAGCTCTAAAGGGTAATATAAAAACGGCCAATTCTCGGTGAAAATTTTGCACAATATTTATTTCTATTTACAATTTGTATGCCGGTGCAACTTGTTTTCTTTACATGAAAGTGATTCGTTAACTGGAAATAAACAGTACATAAGTAAGCAAAAAGTAAACAAACAGTTATTCTGGAACTTTACACCATCTTCAAAATTTTTGACATCTTTTATAAATTACATGTGAAGAACAGAAGTTCGCAAAATCAAGACAGGTATTTTATTAAGCTTGCAAAGAAGCATGGGAGCCTCCTGCGCAGCAAACCTTATATTTCGCCCACTTTCTTGCTAAATCTACACGTTTTTTTATAAGAAACCTAGCTTGGATCCTAAGTACTAAAAGTTTCTTAATTTTTCACCAGTTTCTAGTACTAAAAGTTTCTTAAAAGTTTCTTATTCTTAGATACGCACTTAACATCAAATTTTGCACTTTCCCTCGCATATTTCTTGTATTAAAGTTTCTAATTTCATCCTGTGTTCCTCTAGATAAAAACGTGTAGCAAAATTAAATGAGCAAAAATGTATTGTTGACATATTACTTTCCGGCTCAGAAAGTCCTCTTATTTTTTTTGGAGTTTCTTAAAGATATTGATGTAGCTCTAAAAGTTTCTTAAATTTTTGGTGCTCTAGCACTAGGTTTCTTATAAACCAGTTTCTTATAAAAAAAACGTGTATCTGCTTAAAAAAGAGAGAGCTGCTAGATAAAAATATCTTATCCTGGTTTTGGTCATGAAATTAAATTATTAACTGAGACAACTGAAAGTCAAATGAATAGGAAGCTCGAATTCAAAATAAACCAATCAGAAAAGAGTTTCATTATTGGAAAAATGAAGACCAGACCAATATCACCAACGGTGCAGTGAGAGGAAAACTTATTTTTTCAGGTTTATCAACGTTAGCTCATACATAATCTTTTATTAAGCAGAATAAACAGAATAAATTAAGAAAAGACATGTCCTTCTGTTCTGATAGAAAGAAATGTTTTTTTTTAATCTGTTAATTCTGTTTTATGATTGCTCTTTACTTAAGTATATCGAGCACTTAGCTAAGGATAGGCACTTTCTCCTTGAATTAGGCGTAAACTTTGATTCATTGTTATAGCTAATGCTGTACTTTTAACCTCTGATTTGGGTAAAGTGAGACAAACTATATATTAGCAGAAAATTTTTGTGGGAAAACAAATTTCTGTCAACACGAAATGCGATCCCTACTTTTGATGTAGAAAGACCCATTCTTCCTAGGTCAAAAGTGGGCGTATTGCCATTAAAACAAATACAACTATCTCCTCCAATTTTTCTCATCTCTTGCAGTTGCTGCTCTGTACCGGTTTAAAAGGCTAATCAGTTAATCATAACATGTGAAAGCTGTTTGATCATACATAGCTTAAAGCCATTAGGCCCTTTAAATTTCACGCCGCATCTGAAGAAATACTGTTTTTTTAGCTTCTCATGTAACTTAAACTTGGCTGTTGCTGGCAAAGTTAAAAATGCTAAGAAAACTATTTAGAGACTATGCAAAGAACTTACCATTTATATTCAAATTTCGAAGATTCACCAAGATAATAGAGGTTAGACTGGACTTTCAATTCTCCGCAAAATAAACGTGAGAAGAAGCAAGCCTGGATTTCAAATCTAAATGAATGCGACCAAAACTTTTATGAACATAGACATCATGGATGCAAATATGCAAATTCTTTCATGCAGTGAATGCTATCTTCAACTTGTGGTTTACAAATCTAGTTTCAAATAAATACATAATACTAAGATCATTGTAATTTCGGTAATGGAGGCTGGCTAGTCAATTTTACTTCTTCAACCACAAATTCAATGATTTAAATTTCCAATCGAAAAAGAAAAACTTTATAAATACTTAATTCAACGAGAACAATAAGCAGGTTGTATTTGAATACCAAATTCATTTTGTTTTCTGATGTTATCTATCTACGAACTTCAACTGTTCAGGTTTGATTAAACTTTTGTAAATCATTATTAGTTTAGATGATATTTGCCAAGCGTCAATATTGCCGTACGCTATCAAAGAAAATAAATTTGTGTGCTTTGAAGGGCACTTGCTGTAGAGCCAATTTCAAATATGCTTTGGTATACTGCGTATCTTTATGTGTGCCTGTGCAGTGGCGGCGCCAGCCGCCAAGAAGTGGGGGGGACAAATGTACGACGGAGGCTTGAGGGCGGAGCCCTCGGAAAATTTTTTAGGGCCACGCCCTTTAAAAACTAGGGACACGCCTTTTTAAGTGCTGGAAACGTTCTTTCACCAAAAGCTCTATCTACATTAGGATATTCCCTTCAATTTTATAGACACAGGTATAACCTTGAAGTTGGTTAGTGATGTAGCTAAAATTTTAAAAATCGAATAGTTACAACAGGAGCTTGCGGTGGTTAGCTAGATTAAAAACTTCTACCAATTTACTGAGCTTGATGTTGTCGGCAATGTCACGTTCGCTACTAATTTGAACAAGGTCTTCAAGCCTGTCGGGAGACATAGCTGCCCGCAAATAATTATGGATGATCTTTACTTTGCTGTGTGTGCGCTCACATGATGCCACGGTAACAGGTAAAGTAGCAACAATTGTGATGACCCGCAACAAGTCAGCATACAAAATGTGGAGATTGCTCCTGCTGAAAACATTAAGCAGAGAGAGCAAGCACATGCACACAATTCACAGGACGTAGGCCTACCCCCCCCCCCCCCATTTTGTCATCGGATTTGCATGGATCTCAGATACCATCTTTCTGAAAAAGTGGGAGGGACTAGTCCCCCCCATTCCCCCCCCCCCTGGCGCCGCCACTGCCTGTATGTATGTATATTGTTGCCACTAAAAACTATTTACAATGTTGTATACATACATTGATTGGCATAAAAAACATTTAAACCAAAGTATAGAATGAAAATAGCACCCCTGACTTGAGTGGCGAAGATAGCATTAAAAAGGTACCAAGGACCTAATTTCCATAATGGCCCCCTCAGAGGACCGTTGAGAGAAGGAAAGTAGTAGGACCGTCAAGTGAAGATCTCAACAGGACCGTCAAGAGAAGGGGAAATAGCCGGAGTAGTTACCAAAGGGTCCAGAGCTCTGAGGGGCTCGTAGAATATAAGTTAGGCGCGTCCTTCAATTTCTCGTCTTGTCATAAGAAGAGGGACGGTTTAAAAGTTCACGGACGTAGGAAGCCTCTGAAACTGAGGGGAAGAATTATTTAAAGGGAACCAGGCCTCTATAAGGGCAGATAAAAGGCACTTCATATGTGTTCATACTATTTACTGTTATTTACAGCAAAAATGGGGGCAACTTTTTCATGATAGAGAGGTCTTTTTATTTGACAGTATCAGGGAGAACAAATACAAGTCCAAATTGAGGTAAGAAGACATGGAAATTTCGTGTGAAACAAAGATACTTTGAAAATCAAAAAGGGCACTTTGAGAATAAGAGATGCTTAAACCCCTTGTCTCTATTTTGCTTTTATTGATAAATCAACTTTTTACTTTAGAACTTTGATCAAGAAAAAGTTATTTCATGGTAATCAAATCTGGGGGGCACGTGCCTCTAGTACCCCTGTTTTTTAAGTTTTTGAAAATGGGTCGCAATGAAGGGAAAATTGAAAGGCAAACGAAACGAAAAAGTGGAATTTTTCCGAGTTAGTGTCATATGGGCTAAATAAGTGCTAGATACTCGAGGGTGACCCCCTCAAGAGTCAAAGTGTATGTAGGAGGTTTGAAAAGGTAATCAATAGCTACTTTTTATTACTTCATATATCCTTTTTGACAAGTATACAATCAATCTGATGAATGTTTAGACAACACATGAGACATGACTAATTTTTTGCGAGTCATAAAAGGTTTTCTACATGATACCGATTGTATCTATTATAGTACTTATATTTTTGTCTTTCAAATTTCCAAAGTTCTCATTTTGTTTCTGTGTATGTTTTCTTCTGTATATGATGTTGAATCAATTCATATTCATATATATTTGCTTTTACGCATTACTTCCAGCAGGGTTTCTTGTGTGTAATATATATGTTATTTACCGATGACGTCAAAGAAAGCTCGCCCCAGGCTTACAGCTTTGCACACGGACGGGAGATGAAAACACTGGAACGATATCAGGTTCCCAAACATCTTGCAGCGCAGGAGGAAAATTAATGCGAGGAAAATGGAGGAATGAAAGCTGTTCTGCTGATCAACTTCTGAGAGTTGTGGGATAGATCTCATCATTATGCAGATGTTTATATAAAGCTTCAAGATGCCTAACAAAAGCAAGAAAGACAAAGATAAGGTTGGTGGTTTTTGTGCGCTTGCTAGACAATTTCTGTGTTTTGTTGCTACTGATCCCAATATGCAAAATGGCCTAAAATCTAGTTTAGCATGCCGATTAACGAAATGAGACTGAGTTTATCGATTTAATTACCAGAACAAATAGAAATAATGTTGCCTTGTTTCGATTTTAGAGTGGGTCAAAGAGTGATTCAAAGAAAAATAACAGCAGTCATGACGATGTGAGTATAAGTTTCATGTGTCAGAATGTGTTGTGGAGTTTTTTTGAAACAGATCACATCCTACGCTTTTCTACTGTACTTTTATCCCTAGTCCACAAATATATTTGATTCAGGAGGGACGAAACGGGTAAATCCCTTGTCTATACAATTTATTGATTCTAATCAGCATTATCCTTCTGATGTGAGACTCAATGTATATGTACCTACAATGCTTGGCTGATGATATTTACAATATTTGTTAGACAAGCTGCAACTGATGATAATTGTCATCATCGGAATTTTTTGTTTACAATCCTTGATGAATTTCTTCCCAAACTAATGGAACATAGATTATCACGACACAGGTGGATTTACCCATCTAATAGTCATTTCTTGTTGCGTGTTTCCTTTTGATGTGTCATTTTGTGATTTAGGGTAATATTTGCATATAACTTATTGAGGGGCTGTCCACCATTTTGATATGGCAGACAGGATAATGTAAAACAACAGAACAATATGAATTCACATACAAACAAGGAGCGACGGTGTTAACTGTTTTAGAAATTTAAGGCTAGAGTAAGAAGCTCCAATAGAACTCAAAGTTCAGTAGCTTCTTATCTTCTTCCTTGTAACCTAAGCTATCATAATTGCTTTCTGATTATAAATTATAAGCAGAATAATTGCCTCCTCTACCATGTTATCCATTTGTTTGACTTTCATTAATTGGCCTTTACCAAAATTTTCCAAAAAGAAATTTTTGCCTATTTTGACCTTCATTTTATTTTTGTCAAAAATGACAAAATTGATTTAAGGTTCGTACATGATTGACAGATAATCTTGACCTGCTGTGGAATCAAAATTTAACAAGTTTGTAAAGCAATGAGCTTGTGTCTTGCATTATCTTATCAAATAGACGATATCTGGTATCATCTTCTTAAGTGTAATTTGAACACCATGCATAAACTAATGAAATCTATTAGCAAAGTTACTTATGGCAGCGCACATTTGATCAATATTATTCAACATACTTTGTAAATTTCCAACCTTTAATTGCCATGAGTCTTACCAACTATATCCTAACAAATTTTATATCTTGTATTGAGTATCTTAGTTTGAAAACCACCTTGGCAATTAAGGTTTGAAATTTCCAATAATGTTAAATTATATTCTAAAACTTTGTACAGTATTGATCAATAGATTATTTTCTCTTTGAATCCAGAATCCCTGTTAAATTTTCTTTATAAAGACCCTAAAAGAAAACTATCACTGTTGATTTTTCTGAATTTACAAAAAAGACAATTTAACTGAGTATTTGTTTTCAATTTTGGAATTTTTATTTACTAATTCATATTGTTTCTTTCTATAAGCTACTTTGTACGTACTGAGACTGACAGTTAACTATTCTCTGTATCTCGGCGTAAGATATACTTACTTCATTCAAACATTTTTCTAGCAGAGCATGCTCGATCAAAAGTAACTTGTCATTCTATAAAAATGTTGATTGCCTTAAGTCTTACAAAGACTGCCGTTTTTATTTCAACACGTAGATGAGCGAGTTGGTAGTATAATTTCTTTTGATACACTAGTTTTGCCTTTTTCAAACTAGAGTGAGGATATTCATCAAATCAAAACATAAAATAGTGAAATAAAATGAGGTCGTTGGGCTCTCATTTAAAAAGCTTTCAATGCAATAGCAACTGTCTAAAAAAAACAAGACCAAAAATTTCTATAAACCTGTATTTAAACCAGCAAATTTGATATTTAGATAGTTAATATAACACAACCTTATCTTGGTAAACAGCAAGGTACTGTAAAGAGCTTCAAATGAACTAAAATAGAGGGACCCTCCTAGATGCTGTCAGATTGACTATGATTATCAAAAGTGTATACACAATAATGTCAGGCCATTCAAATTTTACTAAGAAGGCGCTTAAATCTGGCATCATTGAAATGAAGCAAGGCAATTCTCGTCCTCAAATGGCCAAAAAGTACATCAAAACTTCTTTAAAACTTCTCACATCAACATAAAATTCATAAATTGAGTGCATGGCTCTTCATACCATTCAGAAATGGCATCATGGGTTTTTTCTAACTTCCCAGTGTACTTTCAAATTCAATCCGCTCTACCATCCATTATTTCTATGCATTGTTGTTGAAATAGAAAATGGAATTGAATTTCAATGCCATGAAGTTAGAATACTAGGAATGTGTGAGCAAACTATTTCAAGTTCAATGTGCTTGTTAGGTTCAGTTCCAATAAGCTGCTCTTGATACTGTCCCTGCTTTATGAGACTGACACTGCATTCTAATACATTCATAAAGATTGATATTAATATTCTGCTGGCTAAGTTTGGCATTAGAACAAAGTAGATTTACCCTTCCACTTTACCGCCCACTGCAAAGTCCAAAATCTAATCTACTCAGAAGTTCTTTCAAAACCACAAACAACATTATAAAGCACTCAAATAGATTTCAATCAAGGTATCACAATGAGATTGCTAATATTTATACAAATAGAGTCTAGTCTCAGATCCCCAAGGAATGTATGTTCAGGTATGAATGAGACAAAAACTCATATGACCTCCTTTGAGGCAGTGAAATCCTAAGATTCTTGAGATAATCCCGTACAGTTAAGAGTTATTAACAACTGAAGTAATTTTGACGTAAGTTTTACAGACAAAAGTCTGTCTGAAGTTTGTTCAAAGCTTTAATGCATGATTTAGCAGATCAAAGTTTAGTTGAATTTATGTGAAAAATCCAAAGTGGAATTCAGCATCAGCCATTGCCTCTGTCCAATCATAAATTGCTGGAAATATCTACCAGTTTTTCAACTTTTTGAACATAAGCCAAAAACACACAATGGACCCTGAATATCATATTTGCATATATTGCCACAAATAAGGTTTTTTGTTAGTTTTTGTTCATCAATGAGAATTCTTTTCAATATATCAACCCAAGCTAAAACGTTTTGGTAATATACCCAAGCTATTAAATGTTATCTCGGTACCAACTATATTTCTACTGATGATGTTCCTTGTGAAATTGTTGAGTTTGCATTTAGTTGATGGTAGATTTGCAGCATAGTGTATCACTAGTTTGTTTTCAGAGTTTTGATTTGCACCATGAACTTTTCAGTACCCAATGCCCTGGAGAATAGAATTCTGTCTTGAGAGGAATCCCTGATTAGTGAGCAATGCTCGTGGGAGACTAGCTGAAAGAAAAAAAGATTTGAATATTTCTGTTTGCAACCAGCTCTTGTGTCAGATGATGGGTGTTGACTATTTATATTTTTCACATATTCTTTAATTGTTTCTCCTTTTTATACCTTTTAAGGCTATTGAATGCTGTTGAAATGAAAAAAAGTATCAGGGACCTTTTCTTTTTTACAATTGATAGGATAAAAGGAACAAGGAAGTTATGAACAAGGATATGATACTCAGACTCCTCATAAAAATAGGAGTACATCACAGTTCCAAATCATGGAAAGATCTTAGAAGACTTTTAGATAAGTTCTAATGAAAAATTCATGCTCTACAGACATCAGTGAAATTTCTGAAAGTATGTCTAGACAAGAGATGATGAAGTTCAAACACAAGTGAATTCTTTCATTGTCATTACGTCAGTGTTTAATTTCCATCATCATAAACGGAATTCCAATACAATACAATTTATCAGTTATTTGTTTTGTTTGCAGAACTCAAGCAAAGGAAAGTCAAGCAATGTTCCTCCACCTGTAGCCTTGAACAAGTCTAAATTCTCTGGACCTGCTAGCCTGATTAGGAAGGAAAAGCGGCAAGGGTCATCTCTTTTCAATATCACTAAGAATCGAGAGCTTTTGAAATTACCTCTGATTAAAGGTGAGTCAATCATTATGTATTTTCTTCCTGTATTTTGGAATAGCAATTTAGAATTATCCGCATTTCTACCTTTGCTCTTGCCTGAGGTGCTATCAATTGATTTTTGTGCCCCTCATGTCCCAATTAAGTGCATTCTTTAAGGATTTGACTGCGATGGAGCATAAGGAATAAGATAACTAAATCTACATGTTAAAAGGCATTG
Source organism: Pelagia noctiluca (assembly GCA_963924455.1). NCBI lineage: Eukaryota > Metazoa > Cnidaria > Scyphozoa > Semaeostomeae > Pelagiidae > Pelagia > Pelagia noctiluca. The sequence goes on from OZ004320.1 coordinate 3,659,172, forward strand.
TTGAATATATGGGGCTGCAACTGAAAGGTCCATCTTGCTTATATATACGGCTTTTGGTATGCCCTTTTCTTCCAAGTTTTGGGCCCCTATTAACAGCAGATTCAGTATTTACCATTAGAGGAGCATTTTTGGCGCCTCCATCAGTGTAACCATGAAACAAATACACCCTTCAGACTTATTCTGTATCCACCTCTATAAAAAGATATCAACAGAGTTCCTAAAACTTTGGTATATTAGACAAAAGAACAAAATGAATGCATACTAGTTTATTAGCGTAGTGTATGCCAATCAAAGAAGTGGCTTAGTTTGAAAAGTATCAATCATCCCATTTTACCTACAACAGATATATGGTGTCTCTTCTGCAGTCTATCTCGTTATATTGCAAATAGGATTTACTCTTGTGGCACCACTGTGTTTGTATTTACACTGCTATAAGTTTTAATCTCAAGTTTTCAGTGTGTAGTAAACAAGATTTTGTGCGCAAAATAAAGCAATCGGATGGATAGAAGATAGCAGTGCTGTCTACAGAATTCATCTAAGCTATTTAGAAGGGCTAATCTTCATTCTTTTCAGTTTTTCACCTGTTTCTGTTTTGATTTTTACTAATTCAGACAAATGAATTCAAAGCTGGTTTTGCTATTTGTTTATTATCAAGTGAAATAAAAGTTTAAACTTGATTGTCATTTCCATTATTCATATTTCTTCAAAACTTGATTAGTGTTTTGGCAGAGGTATGTTCTCAGTATAACTTTACAAGTTTTGATAAGCACAGCAAACCTTGTTTTTATTATTATTATCACAAGATTTAAAGATAAATTATCTTAAGGATTGACACTAGGATGTCTATCCCTTGAAAATGATACAATTTTTATCATGTCAACTAAAGAGTTACTGTCAGTCTTCCTAATCGCCGTGTAACCAGCTAGTTGTGGCTCATCAGGTATCTGAGATAAGAAACTGTCTAAGCCTTTCTTGAAAATATCCAGTGATACCCCTTTCAAGTCCCTGAGGTGTTTGGGTAATAAGTTGAACAGCTTAGGGCCTTGGATGCTGAAACTCTGTTCCATCAATGTGCAAACTTTATTCTTCCCAACGATTCTTTTGATTTCACACTTCCTTCCGTGTCGAATTTGATTGTATGAAGCGATTTCAGAGTTAACGTTGGGGACAAGCCCCTCAAGAATTTTCCAGACATAGAGTATACGATAACGTTCGCGTCGACGCTGGGGAGAATATACTCGTAATTTCTTAAGAGTTTCCCAGTAGTCCAACTTTTCATTAAGTTTTATCTTTCTTAAAAATGACCATTGCAGTGCATCAAGCTTCTGAATTACGCTTTTTTTGGATGGAGACCATAATACGCTGCAGTACTCAATTTGGGGAACAAGATACATTTTCCAAAGGAGAAGCATGTGCTCTTTTTTACGAGTCTTGAAGGTACGAAGTACCCATGACATCATTTTCTTACACTTTTCTATTGACTTGGTGATGTGTATATCGAAAGAGCAGTCATCCGTCATTGTTACACCAAGATCTCGAAGGTTGTTTTTTGAAGGATAACGTGACCATTTGGAGTCGTGTATGAAGTTGATTTTTTTAGTGTGTGATCATCACCGTAACGCAGGACTTCAAATTTTAATGTCGTTTACCTCCATGTTTGATTCTGAGGTCCATTCATAGATTGTGTTGATTTCAATTTGATGGTTGTTGACATCGATTGCATTTCTTACATTTCTGGTACAACGGGTGTCATCAGCGAATGTTCTGGCTATACTTTTATCTAGACCTCGATCAATGTCCATAATGTGGATCAAAAGTATTAGAGGGCCGAGTACACTACCCTGTGGGACTCCAGAAAGGACAGGGCATGGATCAGAAGATATACCATTTACCACCACAGACTGGGTACGATCAGTTAGGAAAGCACGAAGGAAGTTAATTGTGTTTCCTCCTATACCAAGTCTCTGTGCCTTTGAGAGGGCAATACGGAAGTCTACCTTGTCGAAGGCTTTGGCAAAGTCCAAATAAATAACATCAACATTGTCGCCATTAAGCATATGGCTCAGGATGGAATCGTAGTGCTCCAGAAGTTGGCTTAGACAAGATCTGCCAGCACGAAAGCCATGTTGGTTATCATTGAAAAGATCGTTTTCTTCAAGATAGAATGTCATGTGTTTTCTTACTACCTTTTCAAATATTTTTATAAGGTGTGACGTCAATGCAACAGGTCGGTAGTTAGCTGGAACAGACCGAGAACCACCCTTGTGTAGTGGCGTGATTATGGCATGTTTCAAAACTTTTGGTATTACATTGTTTTGCAAACATTGATTCCAAAAGAGGCAGAGTGGAGTTGACAAAGCCTCTTTGCATTTTTTAAGAAATATTGCTGGAAATCCATCTGGACCAGCTGCAGATGAGTTGTCTATTTCATCAATAGCCGCTTTGATGTCTTCTGATGTGAATTCGAGTTCGGTGATATTAGTATGTGCTTTTGGAGTACTGTTAGCATACGGTTTAGGAGTACTAAAAACCTTTTTATATTGTGAGGAGAGGAGTTCTGCCATTTCTTTGCTATCGTTTGTCAATGATTGGCCATTATGTATTGGACCAATTTTTGTTTTTGTTTTTGATTTCTTTTTCACATAGGAGAAAATAAATTTAGGATTTACCCTAATAGCGTCAAGGGCCTTCTTCTCTGCATAGTCTTCTTCCTTTTCATACGATTTTTGAAGAGTTTTCTCTATAGATATGAGTTCTTTGATCAGATTGTTTGAAATATTTTAAAAGTCTAACCCAAAAGCAAATTGAGTTTCAAAAATTTGAAAGGTATGGCAGCTAAGATATATGGTAGAAGAATTGATATTACCAAACTATTACCGTTGTTTAATGCAACACAATATAATATCAATTTAAACATTGATAAGTATCTCTGTGTCTGCAAAACTTTTCGTTACTTAAAAACCATCTATGCAGAATATTTAAAAAACTGACCATCACTATGTTATGTAAATTGACTATTTAAACGGAATAAAAAACATGTTTGATGTGTTTAACGCAAGGGGATTATCATACGTGGCTATCTTTTGGCGCATACGGTATTTTCCATGATTACTGTGTTTGGATACGAGGCTCAAATGATCTTTTCTTGTACAAATGAGGCTGCAGTAACACGATACCGGAGGCGGAGTGACTTTCATATCGGATAAGGGTTGCAGTTACTACTCTGCATCAATCCGATACATAACGCTAGGATTAGCGGAGTGAAAATGTTTCTGCTTTTCATACGAAAATCACTCCGTAGTCACTCCGTTGTTGTGTCATCATATGAACCCTATACACTTGGTTCCAAAAACTCGTCAGAAATCTGTAGGAATATCACGCATTAGCAAGTGGAGAATCGTTTAGTATTTCTTCGTGCTGATTTGCTTTTAAGACGCTGGTAACTCCTTTTGGTTTTTGTTGGAAAGAATATCACTGAAATTTCAGCGTATTCCAAATCCCTTAGGTCACTTTTTAAGCGGATAATCCACTTTGTTTTGAAATGTTTCTTGTTTTAGCCCTAAACTTTGCGGAAACCCATGCCACTACCACCTGTTTTCAGCTGAAATTTCAATTTCCTTGAAATGGGTTTTGATTCGATTAATGCTTTAGCTGTTTCCTAAACTAATGCCTTAGTTGACCTTAATTGGCTTAAAACCCTCGCAGGATAACATTACCTGCAAGGATAAAAGCTTGATTGTATAGCAACCTGTTTCCAAACTAATTTTTGTGAAGAGATAATTCAGAAATAACTTCTTGTATCTCTTGTCATCAAGTTCGTTTGCTTGTTCATCAAGTTTGGACTCGAGGAACGTGCAAGCGAGTCGATGCTGTAGTTTTGTTGTTGTTGTTGAAATTTCGTCCATAGTTGTTGCCCCATCGCAATTGAATCACATGCTTTGTGGTTTAATTCCTTGTTGTTAATCTGGTGCTGCCACTGATAGGTGAAACCTTTTTAGGGAAAAGAGTTTGTTGACAACAGCGTGGATATAACTCCTGGTGTGCTACTGATAGGGTAATTCCCGAAGGAGATTCTGAAGTCAAGGGCCCGCTGCCAAATCCAAAATGGAGTGACCGAATTAGAAAACACCGTGTTACGGGTACTTAAGCAAGTGTTTTGCTTTGAACCTGTTAATGCATAGGCTCTCCGTTCTCGGTTTTAATGTTGATTCTATTAAACATCAGCTTCCGTGCTAATTGCAATTCGTCACCATGCCTTTTCTACGCTATACAAGCCTCCTGAGTTAGGATGCTTCATCACTTTTAAAATGCATTTTAGGCAATCGTTCGTTGAAGACATTTCTATTTGAGTCGTATTTCTCTCAGGTATCAGACTTTAGAAAGTTGGAGCAGGATTTGGAAAATCAATCGAATAAATTTGACAGAATGAAAAAAGACCCGAGCCAGACTCGAACCCACGACCAATGATATGGCGGTTCAGGGCTCTACCATCTGAGTTGGTAAATTAGGAACAATGAGGTCAAAACTAAGTTTTAAAAGTATTGACTAATTTGACCTTATCGTTGAGCTTTTTTCACTGATTAGTCTAGCAATTTCCTTGATTACTTCATTTTATGTATATTACCTTTACCTTAGAAACGAATTTCAATAGTTGTGTTGTTAGAAAGCGCTAGTGAGCATGGCCCAAGGTGCTACAGAAGTAGCTATATTGCTATTACTCTTTAAATAGTTTTGATACCAAAATCAAGCCCTTTTTAATGGGAACGTGGTACTTGAAGTTTTTGAATTGTTTTCAACAATAATACCAGTTGGACCAGAATGAAGCATACGACGTATCAAGAATTTGTAAGGTCACTAAACTCGAAAAGAATGTTGAACGATGTCGGAAGGGTGAAGCCATCATTTGTGGTGTAGTCTAGTGGCTAAGACGCTGCCTCTCTAATCTTTGAAGGTTCGTGGGTCGCACCTTAGTTGGTTCGATTCCATGAAAGGTCGGAATCATGAATTTAGCCATCGATCTTTCCGAGGTCGGTTAATTAGTGCTAGAATATTGATTCTGGAGGTACAAGCTGCAGATCTAAACCAGCTGTAAAGCTGCCAAACCCTGACCTGCGTTTAAAAATCAATATGCGTGCTTGCTTGCTTGGTATCTTATCCAAGCATAGTGTGTAGAAGGAATAGACTGGAAGCCCTTGGTTTCATTTCTTTGTTCTACTCTAGATGTTGATGTCGATTTCTTTCTACTCTTCTCAGTGAACAGAGCTGGTCCTCACCATGCACAAACTTTATTAATTCATTAAGACAACTCTAATGAATTCAGACAAAGAATATTGCAAAATGACTCAGCAGAAAGGTTGCTCTTCAAATTATTCATTGAAGTATCTTGATATGATTAATTTCAAACCAATCAAGCGAGCGGCTTAAAAGAAAAATTTGGGTTTAGTAGCAAGGATTTTGTGAACGGTCACGGTTAGTAGATTTAACGAGGACATACAACTAAAGGCTTCCAAATAGTTCTCTCTATTGACTTTGGTCCATCATTCTACAACGTTAATTTGAAATGAGAAAATTCAGAAACTCAAAGTCAGTGAAAACAGCTATCATTATTCATTTCATCTCCAATGACTGTACCTGCATATCCACCTGAATGCGTTGAAGAGAGTATCTAGTTAAAAGGATTTGTTTACTGAGAAAGGAATTGAATACAAATGAAAAATAAACTTGCGTACTTTCAAAAATTACCTTTTTTATGTGGAAACGTAAACGGGAATCCATAATGCAATTCTAAAAGAGCTCAAGTTTATATTTCACGTCACATTCTCGACCAAACAGCCAAATATTCTATATTCTTTTGTTTTGACCTGCTCTTCAGGACATTTTCTGACATCCCTGTTGATGATTGGCTTGCTGCAGTTAGGATATCCCCTTGGGCTATTGCTGTCAAGTTGGTTGCACAACTTATCTCTATCAAATCACACTTTTAAAGAATCTTAAATTAATCAAACAGGATCTTCTGTTGTACACTTGATATCTCTGTAATCTTCTTTAGTTTTGTATTCTGATCTACTGTTAGCTATGTTTCTAAATATAGGCTATCCCCTTGGGCTATTGCTGTCAAGTTGGTTGCACAACTTATCTCTATCAAATCACACTTTTAAAGAATCTTAAATTAATCAAACAGGATCTTCTGTTGTACACTTGATATCTCTGTAATCTTCTTTAGTTTTGTATTCTGATCTACTGTTAGCTATGTTTCTAAATATAGGCTATCCCCTTGGGCTATTGCTGTCAAGTTGGTTGCACAACTTATCTCTATCAAATCACACTTTTAAAGAATCTTAAATTAATCAAACAGGATCTTCTGTTGTACACTTGATATCTCTGTAATCTTCTTTAGTTTTGTATTCTGATCTACTGTTAGCTATGTTTCTAAATATAGGCTATCCCCTTGGGCTATTGCTGTCAAGTTGGTTGCACAACTTATCTCTATCAAATCACACTTTTAAAGAATCTTAAATTAATCAAACAGGAACTTCTGTTCTACACTTCATATCTCTGTAATCTTCTTTAGTTTTGTATTCTGATCTACTGTTAGCTATGTTTCTAAAAATAGGCTATCCCCTTGGGCTATTGCTGTCAAGTTGGTTGCACAACTTATCTCTATCAAATCACACTTTTAAAGAATCTTAAATTAATCAAACAGGATCTTCTGTTGTACACTTGATATCTCTGTAATCTTCTTTAGTTTTGTATTCTGATCTACTGTTAGCTATGTTTCTAAATATAGGCTATCCCCTTGGGCTATTGCTGTCAAGTTTGTTGCACAACTTATCTCTATCAAATCACACTTTTAAAGAATTCTAAATTAATCAAACAGGAACTTCTGTTCTACGCTTGATATCTCTGTAATCTTCTTTAGTTTTGTATTCTGATCTACTGTTAGCTATGTTTCTAAAAATAGGCTATCCCCTTGGGCTATTGCTGTCAAGTTGGTTGCACAACTTATCTCTATCAAATCACACTTTTAAAGAATCTTAAATTAATCAAACAGGATCTTCTGTTGTACACTTGATATCTCTGTAATCTTCTTTAGTTTTGTATTTTGATCTGCTGTTAGCTATGTTTAACGCCCTGCGCTACTAACTGAGCAGTGACAGATGGGCACGTTTGCAGCTAGGAAATAGTCAATGCCATATGATTAGCCCATGCAACACCAGTAGAAACACATTGAGATAGACGATGCGTTTGGCAGCAATTGGGGTCGTATCTTTTTAATTCGCTATTATATCTAACCAATTGCGGATCCTCTTCTCCGTTATTCGGTTGAGGATATTTAACTAATTGCGGATCCTCTTCCCCGTCACTCGGTTGAGGATATTTAACTAATTGCAGATCCTCTTCCCCGTCATTCGGTTGAGGATATCAAACGGTGCTAGTTGTGCCCCTTCTCCTTCATTCGGTTGGGGACTTGTAGGTAAAGAGATTGTATAAACAATTACAAATAATACTACAATTTTATCTATAATGTAAATATCCACTATAATATATGCCGCCATTTTGAAGGGCGGCCAAGAACCGACGGGGATGCCCCTTCTACTAGCGTAAATTACTGTATTCTAGAAATAGGACATCCCCGCACACTTCAAATATTTCAAATAGTTGAAAGTGTAGATACCCTTCTTTACAATAATGAATTGATAATGTGATCTTCTTTAGTTCATGTTTTGATTTTAGAGATATTTTCTAGATGGTTACCCCATGCTCATAATGATAATAATATAATGATAAATTCTTTGTTTAAGGTTGGCGTGGCTGATAGCACAAGGCTAATTAAGGCCAACCATAGTTAATAACGACATGAGTAATAAAAGCAAAATACAATTTAAATGCAAAGGCTATTCTAAATATACCCTGAATTTACAATAATACGAGAGCCTAACTATCTAAGTTTATAAAATTCTAATAGATAAATTCAAAAATAAACCATGCTTGTGTTAAACGTTTCGATATAAATCTTCATCAGTAACTCCAAAAAAGTGAGTTACTGATGAAGATTTATATCGAAACGTTTAACACAAGCATGGTTTATTTTTGAATTTATCTAAATTTACAATGTAAGTTTTACATAATCTACAGTTACACTTCAGATTCAAAAATTTGATGTCATTTTTAAAGTGTTTTACGGAATGGGACTCCTTTAAATGCAATGGTAAGTCTTTCCAAAGGTTTTGTCCTAAAAAGCTTATATTTTCCAATCCATAGGCTGTAGTCCTAGGTCAAGGCGCATATACGTTGTTCGTGACTCTTAAGTTATAATTTATCTTTCTCTCCACAAAAATTTCTTTCATAAAGCAGGGATTTAAATTCATCTTTGTTCTGTAAATCTCGGTGACGAGCAGCGAGCAACTGCAGATGATGTTTGGCCTTGTGCTTTTCAGAAAGTTGCAAAACGTGTCCCACACCAATCACACATTAAATATTTGAATATTTCAAAGTAGACCTCTTCATGATAGATCATTGATAGGTCATATTCTTTAGTTTTTGTTTCAGTCTACTGTGATGAATATTTTCTGAATAGGACATCTCATATGGATGATTGCCCTCTTGCTTTTCAGAAATTATCATGGAACAAGCAAACCTAAACTATTTCTTAATAATTTAAAGTAGACGCCTTAATATGAAAATGATAACGTTGTAATCTACTTTAGTTTTAAGTTTTGATCTGGAACATTTTCTTAATAAAACATCACTAATTTCTCATTGGCCTGTTGCCTTGCAGACATTAGCCAAACTTATAGTAAGAATACCTGAAATATGTTTAGATTATTAAAAATAGAGATCTTTTTTAGAATATCAAATGTTGTGATATTGTTCATTTGTGTTTAATCTGCTGTAAGGGAGATTTTCCCAATAGGACATCCCCAGTAGGTAATTGGCCTTGTGCTGTGTAGAAAGTTGCACAACTTGTATCGTCTAAGCGCGATTTGAAAGCATTTTAGATTAATCAGGCAAGATCTTATCTTGTAGAAAGATTTTCTTCTCATATCGAGTGCCATGTACTTTTCTGGAACGTTTATTCTAAGCATTTATATCTAAGTATTTTGTAACTGGAAATGTCTTTTTACTTGCTTTATGGACAAATTCTTTCAGACAGTAGGTAGGTAAATTCATCCTAGACAAGACCCTACTTTTTCAAAATATAATAAATAACTGAAGTCAGAGACCTATGAGAAGACGTTGATACGAATAGCATTTTGCCAACACTGTAATCTTCTCTGGTCTTGAGTTTTAATCTGCTGTTGGGAATGATTTTGTTCGTTCACACTTGCAGAGATTATCTTTGAGCATGGCGGAGTACATCTGCCCGAACTGTCCTTGTTTTGCATATTTCGCCTCCTGCATTATTTATTAGCTGCCTGTCATTAGTCTCTTTGATTTGCTTCTGCATTTCTTCTGTAAATCGCTTCGTAATGAAATTGAGGTATTCTCAATCTCACAAATGCCAATGAAGCAATTAGATCGAAAGACACTGCAAGGTGAGATTTCACTCCAGAAGGCCTAAATTTCAAAATTTTCTGTTTTACTGTTTACTTTGTTAGTTTTTGTTTTGCAACAGGTTTTTCTAAATGCTATGTTTTACTACGAAATATTTTGCTTTTTTGGTTTTATGTGCATTAGGATGTATTATTTGCCTGATTTTGCTTGATAAACCTGATTACTTAGATCAAAAAAGTTTCAATGCGTTGTATTATTATTCCAAAAAGACCAATTCTAATTTTTTAAGCTTTTATGATTTTTAACGTTTTGACAGCTTTTGTTGTTTTTTATTTATTTACTTTCTTCTCGATACTCAAAAAAATGTTTCTAGATATGACAAGATTTTAAAAATTTGCAAGCCAAAGCAGAAAGTGTTGAATACCAAAATTATATTGTGGTTTTATTTTTAAAGCCTTTAAAGAAAATATGTAAGCTTTTTCGGTTCTGTGTGAAGCAGGGTTTGTTATTTTCCATTTGCTTGATAAATCTGATTAATCGGATCGGAAAAAATGCAAGATCATTGATTATCATTCCGCAAGCAAAGACCACCTCCTTATGAATTTTCGAGGATATTGTCGGTTTTAGAGTTTTTAGAAGGTTACTTCTTGCTGTTTCGATAGCTATTTGTCTTTTCCATTTTGCTTTTGTCTCGATACTCAAAAATGTTCAGATATTAGATATTTTGAAACTCTGCAAGCTTTCGAAAAATGTGCTAATACCTAGACTTTTAACAAGTTGTTTTCCCTTTTAAAATCTTAAGCAAAATATTCTAGCTTTTTAGTTTTTGTGCGCATTAGGATTATTATTTGCTATTGGCTTGACAAACCTGATTAATTAGATCGAAATAAGTTTCTATGTGATGTCTGATGTGATTATCCCTTTAAGATGATATACCAAATCAAATATGTTATGCTTTTTCGTTCTCAATATATTCAAGGGCCTGTTTATATGGGCAAAAATACTTCACCTGCCAGACTTGGAGCTGGCAAGTGATATTTCACCCTCCTATAGAATACAATTGATTTTTCACTTGTATTTATATGAAAAATAATAAATCACTCCACACTCCTGGTATGGTATAACTTCGCTATTTTGACAGTCTTTTATTTTGTTATTTGTCTACTTTGTTCTTGATTCTCAAAATTATTTAGATATGATTGAATGTTACAACTTGCAAGGCTAAAAAGCAAAGGTTGGAATTTAAAAATTGTCAAGTTATTCTCATTCTTTACGCTGTCTTTCACGTTGAGCAGTATTTAACTTTTGTGTTTTTATAAGACTTAACAAGTTGTTTTATAAATTCTATGATTTTTCTAAGCTATGTTTTTTATTTTAGATGGTCTGAACAAAGGCTCAATGTTTGTGTTTATCTTGATTCGTTTATGTATAAGATATTTGATTTGCAGTTTCATTTCTTTGCAGTAGTTTCCTCATTTTGTAGCAGTTTCCATATTTTGCAGTAGTTTTATACTTTGCCTTTTGTTGGTTCCCTGCTTGAATAGAAAATGACATCATTGAAAAATCTTAGCTCAATCAAACTATTTCAACTGCAGATCATAGTTATAGTTTTGTTCTATAACTTTGCAATATTGAATGGTCAACAACCCTAAGCTGGGTAGGTTTTATCTTTTACCTAAAATCCACAAAAGACTCAATAGTGTACCAGAAAGACCGGTCATTTCCAATTCAGGCTGTTTCACCGAGAACATTTCGGCTTTTTTAGACTATCATCTCCAACCTTTAGCCAAGAAAGTCCGGTCATATGTCAAAGATACTAACGATTTTCTTCAAAAGCTTGCCAGCATGGAAGCTTTGACTCAGGATGCTATTTTGTGCACCATTGATGTGGTCGGTCTTTATCCTAGTTTACCCCACGCACGACGAAGGACTAAAGGCTCTACGTACTGCTCTGAAATTTTCAAAGACACTCTAGTTCGAGCCAAAGCGTATGAACCAAATGGATGAACAAGCTGAGAAGGGCACTTTCAAATATAATGGCAAGAAAAACTGTCAAATTTGTGCACTCATTGTCGAAGGGGGAGTTCCCAAAATCATAACGACTCTCGGTCCTTTACCATCTCCTCTGGGGCTTTCCATTGCAACTCGGAAAACGTAGTCTACTTGTTGCAATGCTGTTGCTGCAACAAAAATATGTTGGTAGCACAAAAACAAAGTTTCGGCAAAGGTTCAACGTTAACAAATCCTATTTTCGAACTTATGCACGTAAATACAACGAGGGCAGTCTTGACAGGGGCAAGGCTGTGCACAGGCAGGTTTCTTTGGGCATTTTTTCAGTGAAGGCCATCAGGGTGCTTTTTCGGTTGGTATAAAAATTATTGATGGGGCTTCGGATGTCTATTCCCTTCGGAGAAAAGAACTATTTTGGCAATACAAATTGGGAACATTTGCACCTAATGGTCTCAATGACAGAGCGGCTGATATTGAATTGGATGTGTTTGCCAGTGGAACGGCCTAAAGTCATTAAATTTGAAGGAATAAGTCTTGGGCTTTGCGTGGGAGCATGCCCTCCTTCGTACTTCGTGTCGATGTGCACGTGGTGTCAGGGTTGAATTCCCTGTCTTGCATGTTTTCTTTTTTTTATAAATAGGTTTGTTTTGTTTTAATTCTTTTTATTTACCTTATTATGGAACCTTTTGCTTGTTTTTTAAGAGTTTTTTAAGAATAGTTTTTTAGCTTAGATATTTTTTATAGCTATTTTATACTATTTTGTACTTTTGCTTTTAATTTGAATGAAATGAATATTAAAAAAAAAATTCCCTGTCTTGCTATCCAGGGATTTAGCAATAAGCAAATCATAGGAGGGTCGATGGAGGGCGTGTTCCTTGTTCTGCTTTGGACTTTATACAGAGCTTCGGTTCCAACGTTAGTCAAGAAGCTACGGGGTCAAAAGTAGGTGTACACTGGAAATTTCTGCGGGCAATTTAATTTTTGGTTTTAAACATACCTTACACCTTGCTGATGATGATTGCACAGGTTGGAGGTCTTCAAATTACTTCATTGGCCCATCCAAGCAAATTTTAGTCAGAGCTGTTTTAGGCCTATTTTAGGCCAAGACCGCCATTTTGTTTCATGTTAAATAACGATATTTCTGATGATATAGCGTTTACGATGGTGCAAAAGACATCATTAGCTTTCTCTTGATGAGAGCTTTCGAATGATATATAATTTATCCACATTTGCTGACGTAAGCAAAATCTAATATCTATGACGTCATCAATATTGATGACGTCATATCTAAAAAATCAATTTATTTGTTTGCTCAAAAGGGCTTTCCTAACACTCTAAAGGTAGATTAGCTGTAAAAAGTATATTATTTTTATCTACAATGTATTTTACCCCTATGAATTCATTTATAAAGGGGTCACATATACCCCCCTAATTCTAGAGCCCAAAAAACCTGGTAGTTTTAGGGTTAAACTTAAGCTCGATCCGCACTGCTGTGCTTGCAAATATCTTGTTTGAAAATTAGAAATGAGGAGAAATTAAAGGCATATTCCACAGAGGCGTGATAGGTAGTTGTTTTTCGGTAGATCTCTGGAATGGGAGGTATGATTGATTTTTATGAGATTTCTTAAGAATTTGAATCGCACTTATTCTCTTTGAAAAACCCAAACGTCCCTTAGAAAGCCCAATGAAAACAAAACAGCAAAGTATATAGTGTGTATATCTAAGCACGGCAGTGATAGAAAATCGGCAGTGATAGAAAATGTTTGAACCTTGCTGAAACCATGTTTGTCACATGACTAATACCTAACCAACGATATCATCGTCAGTATCATTGAAGACCATGTTATCTGTGCTGAAATTTTCAATGTCCCAGTTCAATTTCCTAGCTTCTTTCATTTCAGAGATAAGTTGAGGTAGGGCAAGTTCCCCTGTCGAAAAATCTCAATTTTGCCTGTAGTTAATATGGCTTAAAATGAACCTAACTGAAATATATGCAAATACGAAGTATCATCAAATACCAAACCCCATGACCGTTGAGAGACGTGGGATGGGCCTCGAAGCTGAGCTTTACATAGGGCCTTAATTCCTGAAAACAGAGGGAATGGGTAGGTATTGGAAATGCTTCCAAATTTCATTTCAACTGCTGATTGGGGCCAATCCTACACGCTTTTAAGACAAGGTAGAAAAATCGCAAAATTTATGTAATGGTTGAAAAAAGTTGCCGTGTATTTCGTGTTGAATATGGTGAGGTGCAATAATCGGAAATTGCAGAGCTTTCATCAAACCAAGAAGAAGTATACGCAAAGGTTTTTCTCGACTGCAAACATGCAGAAATTATGGGACCCCAACATGTCTGCATTGTGACAGTGACAGCGACGTTGGCATACGCAATACATTTTGCAAGCCAGTTTCAAATTGATTTGTATGTATTAAGTGATAAATTTTAATTCGTTTGTAATAATTTAAGGATCCAACAAGAGTTTTGGATGCCAAGGCGATACATGATAACCTCAATGAATCAATTACAGATGCGCTGCCAGGACTGCACTTCTTTACTGGTAACGATTACACAAGCGCTTTTGATGGCAAGGGAAAAGTGGGGGCCTTGGAAGCTCTGAAGAAAGACGAAAGATTTCAGCATGTTTTTCCGAACACTGGAAATTAATTTTGAATTTGACGTGGAACTATTGAGATAATCCAAGAGTTGGTCTGCAACCTATATAGTATGAAATCACTTTCAGATGTAAACGAGGCCAGTTACAAAACATTTTACCCCTCTAAAGGAAAGATACATGAACCCCAAAAGCTTCCATAGGTTTTTGTACTCTAGTATTAGGGGGGTATGTGCCCCCTCTAATAATGAATCTTTTGGGGTAAATTACATTTCAGATAAAAAGAATATACTTTTTTTACAGCTTATCAACCCTTGGAGTGTTAGAAAAGCCCTTTTGAGCAAACAAATCAATTGATTTTTTAGATATGACGTCATCAATATTGATGACGTCATAGATATTAGATTTTGCTTACGTCAGCAAATGTGGATAAATTATATATCATTCGAAAGCTCTCATCAAGAGAAAGCTAATGATGTCTTTTGCACCATTGTAAACGCTATATGATCAGAAATATCGATATTTAACATGAAACAAAATGGCGGTCTTGGCCTAAAATAGGCCTAAAACTGGTCTGACTAAAATTTGCTCGGATGAGCCCATGAAGTAATTTGAAGACCTCCAACCTGTGCAATCGTCATCAGCAAGGTGTAAGGGATGTTTAAAACCAAAAATTAAATTGCCCGCAAAAATTTCCAGTGTGATTCCCCGTAGCGTCTTGACTACGTCGACAATTTTAGTTACAACAATGAATTTGGCGGGAAAGTTTTACAATCGAGGTTTTGGCGGTCAAGTTTTCTTTGGGTTCTGTGGGGGTTTTGTTTTGCAATTTTGTTTATTTTAAGAGGTATCTTTAGGGAATTCTATTGTTTTTATGCAAATATAATGAACATGTATTTTAATTCAATTCTTTTAAGGCTTAGAAATGTCGCTTAGGTATTTTTATTTACGATAGGCTCTTATTTCATGGGGATTTTATCATGACTTTATGTAAACATTTAAGTACATTTTGTTTCATGGTAATAATATCCTATAAATACTTGGCTGTCCGACTGTTGTGAGTTCTGAAGAAGATTTTAAATTGAAATATTTGCCTTTAAACAGTGTTGTTTTTCTATTTACTTAATTCTGTTATTTTTGATGGTGGTTCTTTTTATCTATAGTTTTGTTCTTTATATTGGAGCCATACTTTGTTGTATTTCTGTTTTTCTATTCTTTTTTTCATGATACTACTTATTGATCAGATGAATTGTAGAATGTTATGATTTATTGAATTCAGATCGAATGGGTTAAAGTTGTATGCGATTATTGCTGAGGTCTTGACGTGTTTATAGTGTAACGAGACTCGATACTTTCTAGCTCTTGTATATAATTAAGTCTTCTTTGGTGCTGTAAAATCCCCAGTGTGGGGCATTATCTAGGAAAAGGCTGGGGAATGTTCATCAGTATGGGGGATGTTTAGTAGTGTGGGGGATGTTCAGTAGTGTGGGGGATGTTCAGTAATGTAGGGTATTAACTCAGAATAGGATGGGGGATGTTCAGTAGTGTGGGGTATGTTCAGTATTGTAGGGTATTAACTCAGAATAGGTTGGAGATAATCAGTAGTGTGGTTGTTATCTTGAATAGCATCAATGATGTACATTACGAGACCAAACCCCCCTAGTGAATCATTTTTTCGATTTAGGGGCGGCTGCAGCCCCATTGTTACTTAAAGTACTAAAGTACTAAAAAAAAACAACGAGTTATATATTCTTAAAGTAAATCTTTATCATTGATCTCATCAAAACCGTCACAAAAAATTTCTAGTTTTCCACCCATCATAGACACACAGTAGTTTTCAAACTACATCCCAGATGAAAAATGTTGGGATATTGAGAAACAGAAATATGAAGTGATTTCCACCATTTTCTGTGACTCTATTTGACAATGTAACGTTGAAATAGTTATTCAAGAGTGCCTTAAAGACACTCACTTTCTGTTCATGCATTCATATTCAGGGGATGTAAATTTATTTCTTCCTATTTTATTCTAATTCTGAACACAAAGAGAATTTACAAGACTCTAAGCCATTATAAGGCCTCAGAAATGAGCGAATCTCAAGATCTTCCGGGGGTGCCAACAAGGGCTCTAAGGAACTGCTAGGGAGTTCACAGACTCGTTTCAGGCTTACGTCATTGCATGTTCAGTACTGTGGGCGATGTTCAGTAGAGTGGGGAATTATCTTGAGTAGGATGGGGGATGTTCAGTAACGTGGGTATTATTTTGACCAGGATGATGGATGTTTAATGGTGTGGGGGATGTTCAGTAGTGTGGAGAATTATCTTGAGTAGGATGGGGGAATGTTCAGTAATGTGGGTATTATTTTGACCAGGATGACGGATGTTCAGTAGTGTGGGGGATGTTCAGTAGAGTGGGAAATTATCTTGAGTAGGATGGGGGAATGTTCAGTAATGTGGGTATTATTTTGACCAGGATGACGGATGTTCAATGGTGTGGGGGATGTTCAGTAGAGTGGGGAATTATCTTGAGTAGGATGGGGGAATGTTCAGTAATGTGGGTATTATTTTGACCAGGATGACGGATGTTCAGTAGTGTGGGGGATGTTCAGTAGAGTGGGAAATTATCTTGAGTAGGATGGGGGAATGTTCAGTAATGTGGGTATTATTTTGACCAGGATGACGGATGTTCAATGGTGTGGGGGATGTTCAGTAGAGTGGAGAATTATCTTGAGTAGGATGGGGGAATGTTCAGTAATGTGGGTATTATTTTGACCAGGATGACGGATGTTCAGTAGTGTGGGGGATGTTCAGTAGAGTGGGAAATTATCTTGAGTAGGATGGGGGAATGTTCAGTAATGTGGGTATTATTTTGACCAGGATGACGGATGTTCAATGGTGTGGGGGATGTTCAGTAGAGTGGGAAATTATCTTGAGTAGGATGGGGGAATGTTCAGTAATGTGGGTATTATTTTGACCAGGATGACGGATGTTCAATGGTGTGGGGGATGTTCAGTAGAGTGGGAAATTATCTTGAGTAGGATGGGGGAATGTTCAGTAATGTGGGTATTATTTTGACCAGGATGACGGATGTTCAATGGTGTGGGGGATGTTCAGTAGTGTGGAGAATTATCTTGAGTAGGATGGGGGAATGTTCAGTATTGTGGATGTTATTTTGACCAGGATGACGGATGTTCAATGGTGTGGGGGATGTTCAGTAGTGTGGAGAATTATCTTGAGTAGGATGGGGGACGTTCAGTAACGTGGGTGTTATTTTGTCCAGGATGACGGATGTTCAATGGTGTGGGGGATGTTCAGTAGTGTGGAGAATTATCTTGAGTAGGATGGGGGAATGTTCAGTAATGTGGGTATTATTTTGACCAGGATGACGGATGTTCAGTAGTGTGGGGGATGTTCAGTAGAGTGGGAAATTATCTTGAGTAGGATGGGGGAATGTTCAGTAATGTGGGTATTATTTTGACCAGGATGACGGATGTTCAATGGTGTGGGGGATGTTCAGTAGAGTGGGGAATTATCTTGAGTAGGATGGGGGATGTTCAGTAATGTGGGTATTATTTTGACCAGGATGACGGATGTTCAATGGTGTGGGGGATGTTCAGTAGAGTGGGGAATTATCTTGAGTAGGATGGGGGATGTTCAGTAATGTGGGTATTATTTTGACCAGGATGACGGATGTTCAGTAGTGTGGGGGATGTTCAGTAGTGTGGGGAATTATCTTGAGTAGGATGGGGGAATGTTCAGTATTGTGGATGTTATTTTGACCAGGATGACGGATGTTCAGTAGTGTGGGGGATGTTCAGTAGTGTGGGGAATTATCTTGAGTAGGATGGGGGAATGTTCAGTATTGTGGGTATTATTTTGACCAGGATGATGGATGTTCAATGGTGTGGGGGATGTTCAGTAGTGTGGGGAATTATCTTGAGTAGGATGGGGGAATGTTCAGTATTGTGGGTGTTATTTTGTCCAGGATGATGGATGTTTAATGGTGTGGGGGATGTTCAGTAGTGTGGAGAATTATCTTGAGTAGGATGGGGGAATGTTCAGTATTGTGGGTGTTATTTTGACCAGGATGATGGATGTTCAATGGTGAGGGGGATGTTCGGTAGTGTGGGGAATTATCTTGAGTAGGATGGGGAATGTTCAGTATTGTGGGTATTATTTTGACCAGGATGACGGATGTTCAGTAGTGTGGAGAATTATCTTGAGTAGGATGGGGAATGTTCAGTATTGTGGGTATTATTTTGACCAGGATGACGGATGTTCAATGGTGTGGAGAATTATCTTGAGTAGGATGGGGAATGTTCAGTATTGTGGGTATTATTTTGACCAGGATGACGGATGTTCAATGGTGTGGAGAATTATCTTGAGTAGGATGGGGGAATGTTCAGTATTGTGGATGTTATTTTGACCAGGATGACGGATGTTCAATGGTGTGGAGAATTATCTTGAGTAGGATGGGGAATGTTCAGTATTGTGGATGTTATTTTGACCAGGATGACGGATGTTCAATGGTGTGGAGAATTATCTTGAGTAGGATGGGGAATGTTCAGTATTGTGGATGTTATTTTGACCAGGATGACGGATGTTCAATGGTGTGGAGAATTATCTTGAGTAGGATGGGGAATGTTCAGTATTGTGGGTATTATTTTGACCAGGATGACGGATGTTCAGTAGTGTGGAGAATTATCTTGAGTAGGATGGGGGAATGTTCAGTATTGTGGATGTTATTTTGACCAGGATGACGGATGTTCAATGGTGTGGAGAATTATCTTGAGTAGGATGGGGAATGTTCAGTATTGTGGGTATTATTTTGACCAGGATGACGGATGTTCAATGGTGTGGAGAATTATCTTGAGTAGGATGGGGAATGTTCAGTATTGTGGGTATTATTTTGACCAGGATGACGGATGTTCAGTAGTGTGGAGAATTATCTTGAGTAGGATGGGGGAATGTTCAGTATTGTGGATGTTATTTTGACCAGGATGACGGATGTTCAATGGTGTGGAGAATTATCTTGAGTAGGATGGGGAATGTTCAGTATTGTGGGTATTATTTTGTCCAGGTTGACGGATGCTCAGTAATGTGGGGGATGTTCAGTAGAGTGGGGAATTATTTTGAGTAGGATGGGGGATGCTCAGTAATGTGGGTATTATTTTGACCAGGATGACGGATGTTCAGTAGTGTGGGGGATGTTCAGTAGTGTGGGGAATTATCTTGAGTAGGATGGGGGAATGTTCAGTATTGTGGATGTTATTTTGACCAGGATGACGGATGTTCAGTAGTGTGGGGGATGTTCAGTAGTGTGGGAAATTATCTTGAGTAGGATGGGGGATGTTCAGTAACTTGGGTGTTATTTTGTCCAGGTTGACGGATGTTCAGTAATGTGGGGGATGTTCAGTAGTGTGGGGAATTATCTTGAGTAGGATGGGGGATGTTCAGTAACTTGGGTGTTATTTTGTCCAGGTTGACGGATGTTCAGTAATGTGGGGGATGTTCAGAAGTGTGGGAAATTGTCTTGAGTAGGATGGGGGAATGTTCAGTATTGTGGATGTTATTTTGACCAGGATGACGGATGTTCAGTAGTGTGGGGGATGTTCAGTAGTGTGGGAAATTATCTTGAGTAGGATGGGGGATGTTCAGTAACTTGGGTGTTATTTTGTCCAGGTTGATGGATGTTCAGTAATGTGGGGGATGTTCAGTAGTGTGGGGAATTATCTTGAGTAGGATGGGGGATGTCCAGTAACTTGGGTGTTATTTTGTCCAGGTTGACGGATGTTCAGTAATGTGGGGGATGTTCAGAAGTGTGGGAAATTGTCTTGAGTAGGATGGGGGAATGTTCAGTATTGTGGATGTTATTTTGACCAGGATGACGGATGTTCAATGGTGTGGGGGATGTTCAGTAGAGTGGAGAATTATCTTGAGTAGGATGGGGGACGTTCAGTAACGTGGGTATTATTTTGACCAGGATGACGGATGTTCAATGGTGTGGGGGATGTTCAGTAGTGTGGAGAATTATCTTGAGTAGGATGGGGGAATGTTCAGTATTGTGGATGTTATTTTGACCAGGATGACGGATGTTCAATGGTGTGGGGGATGTTCAGTAGTGTGGAGAATTATCTTGAGTAGGATGGGGGACGTTCAGTAACGTGGGTATTATTTTGACCAGGATGACGGATGTTCAATGGTGTGGGGGATGTTCAGTAGAGTGGAGAATTATCTTGAGTAGGATGGGGGAATGTTCAGTATTGTGGATGTTATTTTGACCAGGATGACGGATGTTCAATGGTGTGGGGGATGTTCAGTAGTGTGGAGAATTATCTTGAGTAGGATGGGGGACGTTCAGTAACGTGGGTGTTATTTTGTCCAGGATGACGGATGTTCAATGGTGTGGGGGATGTTCAGTAGTGTGGAGAATTATCTTGAGTAGGATGGGGGATGCTCAGTATTGTGGGTATTATTTTGACTAGGATGACGGATGTTCAGTAGTGTGGGGGATGTTCAGTAGTGTGGAGAATTATCTTGAGTAGGATGGGGGAATGTTCAGTATTGTGGGTATTATTTTGACCAGGATGACGGATGCTCAGTACTGTGGGGGATGTTCAGTAGTTTGGGGAATTATCTTGAGTAGGATGGGGAATGTTCAGTATTGTGGGTATTATTTTGACCAGGATGACGGATGTTCAGTAGTGTGGGGGATGTTCAGTAGTGTGGAGAATTATCTTGAGTAGGATGGGGGACGTTCAGTAACGTGGGTATTATTTTGACCAGGATGACGGATGTTCAATGGTGTGGGGGATGTTCAGTAGAGTGGAGAATTATCTTGAGTAGGATGGGGGAATGTTCAGTATTGTGGATGTTATTTTGACCAGGATGACGGATGTTCAATGGTGTGGGGGATGTTCAGTAGTGTGGAGAATTATCTTGAGTAGGATGGGGGACGTTCAGTAACGTGGGTATTATTTTGACCAGGATGACGGATGTTCAGTAGTGTGGAGAATTATCTTGAGTAGCATGGGGAATGTTCAGTATTGTGGGTATTATTTTGACCAGGATGACGGATGTTCAATGGTGTGGGGGATGTTCAGTAGTGTGGAGAATTATCTTGAGTAGGATGGGGGATGCTCAGTAATGTGGGTATTATTTTGACCAGGATGACGGATGTTCAGTAGTGTGGGGGATGTTCAGTAGTGTGGGGAATTATCTTGAGTAGGATGGGGGAATGTTCAGTATTGTGGATGTTATTTTGACCAGGATGATGGATGTTCAATGGTGTGGGGGATGTTCAGTAGTGTGGGGAATTATCTTGAGTAGGATGGGGGAATGTTCAGTATTGTGGATGTTATTTTGACCAGGATGATGGATGTTTAATGGTGTGGGGGATGTTCAGTAGTGTGGAGAATTATCTTGAGTAGGATGGGGGAATGTTCAGTATTGTGGATGTTATTTTGACCAGGATGATGGATGTTCAATGGTGTGGGGGATGTTCAGTAGTGTGGGGAATTATCTTGAGTAGGATGGGGGATGTTCAGTAACTTGGGTGTTATTTTGTCCAGGTTGACGGATGCTCAGTAATGTGGGGGATGTTCAGTAGTGTGGGGAATTATCTTGAGTAGGATGGGGGATGTTCAGTAGTGTGGGGAATTATCTTGAGTAGGATGGGGGACGTTCAGTAACGTGGGTGTTATTTTGTCCAGGATGACGGATGTTCAGTAGTGTGGGGGATGTTCGGTAGTGTGGGGAATTATCTTGAGTAGGATGGGGGACGTTCAGTGACGTGGGTATTATTTTCACCAGGATGACGGATGCTCAGTACTGTGGGGGATGTTCGGTAGTGTGGGGAATTATCTTTAGTAGGATGGGGGACGTTCAGTAGTGTTGGTAATTATCTTGAGTAGGATATAGGATGTTAAATAGTGAGGAGGGATATTCTTGTTATGAGTGCTTCAAAGCATCTATTCTCCCACACATCTGCACACGTGTTGCATGGGGTGATAATCTTCTCCATGGACATAACAAATGAAATAAAAAAAAAGATTTTAGACATTGACTTATCTATGAATTAATCTATGAATTCATCGCAAACAATTTACTTGAGGCTAAAACCATTCCTGCTTCCTGGCTTGACGCACCTGTCGTACTTTCATAAATTTTTAACAGTTCCTTAAATTGATAATTCTCAAGTTGCTCTTTGAAAAGGCCTGGCAATCATTCTAAACTCAAATCATATTTTTAAAGCCTCTATGGTTTATAGGCATAAGCTCTTAAGCTCATCAGCTCTCTTTTGCCTTAAAGTTTCAGCTATCAGATTTTTGGATTTCATTTTTCTATTTTTACATTGATTTAAACTGTTTTTTTTAAACTGATAAGCTTGAAGATTTGGATTGAAAAGACCTGACAGCGATATTAAGCCAAAACCTTATTTTGTAAAACATTACGGATTGCCACCCTGGAAAAGGTCTGTGCAATACTGTGGGGGATATCATCAGTACTGTGGGACGATTCCATCCAGTTCTGTGAGGGATATCATCAGTACTGTGGAACGATTCCATCCAGTGCTGTGAAGGGATAACACCAGTACTGTTGGAGGAATACCATCAGTGCTGTGGGGGATATCATCAGTACTGTGGAACGATTCCATCCAGTTCTGTGAGGGATGTTCAGTGAGGTGAAGGGATAACACCAGTACTGTTGGAGGAATACCATCAGTAATGTGGGGGATATCATCAGTACTGTGGGGGATATCATCAGTACTGTGGAACGACTCCATCCAGTTCTTTGAGGAATGTTCAGTGCTGTGAAGGGATAACACCAGTGCTGTTGGAGGAATACCATCAGTAATGTGGGGGATATCATCAGTACTGTGGGGGATATCATCAGTAATGTGGAACGACTCCATCCAGTTCTGTGAGGGATGTTCAGTGCTGTGAAGGGATAACACCAGTACTGTTGGAGGAATACCATCCGTACTGTGAGGGATATCATCAGTACTAAGGAACGACTCGCTCCAGTTCTGTGAGGGATGTTCAGTGCTGTGAAGGGATAACACCAGTACTGTTGGGGGAATACCATCAGTAATGTGGGGGATATCATCAGTACTGTGGGACGATTCCATCCAGTTCTGTTAGGGATGTTCAGTGAAGTGAAGGGATAACACCAGTACTATGGGGCATATCATCAGTACTGTGGGGGATATCATCATTACTGTGGAAGGATATTCGGGATACTACCAGTACTGTGGAGGATATTCAGTACTGTGGAGGGAAACCACAAGCATGGTACCAATGGTATTGACCTTGTCAGTACTTGTGGTTGCTCTCTATATTATGTCCAGCGTAGTACTTGTGATATCCCTCCACAGTTTTGGACATCCCCCAAAGTGCTGGATGGTATTCCCTTACAGTGATTATGATATCCCCCTACAGTTCTCTATCCTCCACAGTACTGAACATCCTCCACAGTACTACACAGACGATCCAAGGGCTTATTTGAGGGGGGGGGCTATTCAGCTTTAGGGACCTAAAATAGAGTATTGACAATATTCATCTCTGATTGGTAGATGCGTCTTTGAAATAGAAGCCCATTTTAGCCTGGTAATAGAAACCTTGTGCAACTTTACTGTAAATGCTGTCAAGCTTCAATTTCAGTAGTTTAATCACTGTTTATTTATATCCACGTTTCTAGTTATGAATTTATAATGCTGAAAGTTATCCATATTTAATGTGACTGACATGTTCCACTTCGTATATGTTTAGAGCTCACTGGAACACTGTGTCAGTTAAGGTCAGTTCTGCTGGTGTACTCGTTTTTTATAAGCAACTAACGCAATTCGTCTACCCTGATTTCTTATACTTTTCCTTGTTATTTTAAGGAAATCCAATGCAACTAATGACTGTTAAGAACTGCTAATGTGATAGCAATGCACTAGTATGGGGTGAAATACTCTGAAGAGCCGAAGTGGCTACAAAAATCAGATAATGCCAAAAATATGGTGCCCAAATTATTATCAAAATTTATGTTACGTAACCTGATTGCATACGTAGTCATATTTTCGCAGTTCCTTTGATTAATAAGTAATGATGCAAGTTATAATTGATATGTGTCTGACGTCTCCCACTACGCTTTTCTTTGAGATCATAGTCGCGCTGTGCCTAGCAAGGTCAGGTCTGATGATATTCGTCATAGAGACAATCAAACCATAAGAAACAGATGGTCTGTTTTTAAAAGTCTTGTTGATCAAATCATATTTTCCCAATACATCGATCAGGAGATTGTGAAAAAGAATTTCGACATTGGGGCGAGGGTGCTAGATGCATTTTGTCAATGATTGTATTTTTTGGAATCTAAATCGTTTTTATGATTCCTTATTGAGAAAATTCCGTGCTGGTCGTAATTGACATTGAAGTTTTCTTTGAGACGTAAATGTCGAACATTTTCTTATTGGTAACTGTAGTTACTTATTTGAGGATGTTGGACCGCCCACTTGCTTCTGTGAAAAATGTTCTTATTCCCTATTTATTGATTTCAGGGTAGAACAAAAAGTTACAGCAAAGTCAAATCATATATTTGCTATGGTTAAATGAAAAATTGTTTATCCGATTTAGATGCACCACAGAACGAGAAAGAAGAGCTATTTATCCAGAAACTGCGCCAATGCTGCACGATGTTCGACTTTGTTATTGATCCGCTGAGTGACTTGAAATGGAAAGAAGTGAAGCGAGCTGCGTTGAACGAGATCGTCGAGTACGTCACTCACAACAGAGGAGTCATCACAGAACCGATCTACCCGGAGACGGCTCGTATGGTGAGTTTACATTTATCTGTCTTATGAACCTTGTTGTCACATTATTTTAATTCGAATAATTTACTCTAGCTTCTTAAATACAATATGAAAGAAACTAATATAATTCGAATATTTACACAAATTTAGTTTTTTAATTTTTTTTCATATATATAAAACTAATAGACAAAATTTACTAATTTTTACTACTATCTAAAAACCAATGACCTCCCTAAGACGTGTTGTACTGGCATACATTTGCCTTCAGACCTGTCACATGATGTGTGAGGAGAGAATTAGCCAGCTCCAGGCAAAGGGGCAAAATGAATTCCGGGGTGTGGTCATATCCGAAGGAGGGACTAGGCTCGCACTGCTTGATTAGTCTAACTATCCAGTAGTCCCTTAGCATTTAAATCAATACTTTACGAAGATAGTAAGCGTATTTTCTATCAACCATCAATACACTACGGTGATTAGCCTGCCATTCAGTGGTCGCTTTGTGCTTTGTACATAAACCAATACTTAAGTTCCACGCAACCAAAGCCGTCAGAAGAAGCTTCAAGCTTGTTTACAGTTGTGCGCCACCGCAGCTGCAAGTTCACCTTTTTCGGACTCCACCTGCAGCGTACACGAAGTCGACGAAGCTAGAAAATGGTGTTTTCACAAGCTCGCTCAGCAACTGATTGCTGTCTGATTTTGCAGATGGAGAAGGGCCGAAAAGTACTGTTTGACATTACACGGCCTTATATTTTACCATGACGTTTATTAGCAACTAAGCTCTTATTAATTTTGAAAGATTGATAATCTCTGAAAAGCTCTGTCAAATAAGTGATGAGATTGCGTTGGTGTCTTTATTTCACCTAGTAGCTAAGCAATGGCTTATTTTAGAGAACTAAGAGCTAAATTGCATTGGAGAAGATAAATAATGAATGACCTGGCTGGTTGGATCTTGACTGCCAGGGGTGAGCAAGAGACTGTAAGATACAGAGGTGAAGCGGGGGAAAGCTTGATGTATACGGTCATCATTGCATTTAACTCGAGGAGAGCTTGCCCATCCTCGCTAAAGTGCTCGGTATGTGCTAGGTATAGATCAATCGCACAGAAGAGGTGACACTCAAAAAACAGACATGTTTTTCTATAACTCTGAGTCCGGTGTTTCTGCACTCATCAGAGAAGCAATACCGATCTTTTCTCAGATTGTTATTTCAGGTTCTAATGACTTTCTATCCCTCTAACGTAGATGTGCTAGAGTTTATACAAAACAAGGTCAACACATTTGAGTTGCCCTACCCGTTTGCCTACCACGTTATTTTTCCCTGAATTTGATCATAGTTCGCAGAAGCAGATGGTTAGGAAACCTTTTTTTGTACGTCTTTGTTCCACATTTGATTTTGAACAGTACTGGAAAGTGCACAACGTATGCCTTATCCTTTCTCTTGACTGTTAGACTTGTACATGAACACATTATCTATATAGATATGATGATGAATATCATGAAATCTTTCATAAAAAACAATATTTTTAGATAAGGAACCAAAACAAGCGTTTAGATTTATTTGTTAAACCATGACCTTGTTGGCTTAAACAATGGCAAAACAATACACTATGCAGTCTCAATTTTGGAAAACTTACACAAAAAGATACAACAAAAGGTTTCCAAACCATTCCCCTCTATAAACTATGATTTGATTAACAAGCAATTTTTATTTTACCGCAATAATCGTTTTAGCATTTCTTCCCGAATAAGTCGTCCTTTCTAATAAGCCCCCCTAATCTCAGTCTTGGTGAGAAAATAAAGAAATTCATGATCAAAACGTTAAATTAGAGATAACTATGAGAATCTTCACACTTACGGCATTAACTTGTTGGACGCTTGTTTCGGAATTTGTCGATAAATCATCGATATTTACCCTTTTTGTTTTATCCTCTTGCAGTTTGCAGTGAATGCATTCAGAGCATTGCCTCCTTCTCAAAATCCAATCGGGGCTGAGTATGACCCTGAAGAAGACGAGCCTACATTAGAAGCAGCATGGCCTCATTTGCAAGTAAATGTCTTTTCATGCACGTGGTTTATAGTAATAATAAAAATATAATCATTATGATAAAACGAATATTTACACAGGATAAACACTTCAAAAATTACAATCGATGTTGTCACTGTGTGTCCTGCTCCTGGAAGTATGAAATTGAAATAAAATTTACTACATTGAAAATAAATCGTTCATCCCATCATTCTGATGTATTGTAACATTATTAGTAATTTACTCCTTTTACAAAGGCGCAGTTTAGATTTGAGGGGATTCGGTTTGCAGGGTGTATGCATTTTTTCGCATTACGAGGCAGAATATTCGTTAAATGGAACGATTGAACACGATCAATTGTGTGCCCTTGTAAAAGAGCGTGAGTTTGAGGTGGGTCTACCGGTATGCTGCTAAGCATCTCACTTGGATAATTTTCAATCTGCTTCCATATGGAGAAATATGTTCTCTAACACATGAGCCAGCCTATTTTGAAACAGAGATCAACAATATTTGGTAGTTTTAAAATTAGAATTCCAAAGAAATTAGCCCCTTTGCAAAGCTGGCTTGGCTGAATTCAGTTCATTTGGAAAATTTTCAGCTCACGACAGCTGGACATCACCGAACTAGAGGTGGTATCTCCACAAACCTGCCTCACTTATCATATACACACAGCATGCCGATTTAAACGAGAGTCTTCTATTTGGTGGGATCTGAGAAAAGTGGAACATCTCAGTCTCATAGGAATAGGGCCTGAAAGAGCGTGAGTATGATTGTCCGCTCAACAGGTCTTTAGTAAAGTCGATAATGGTACCTTCCTATCCAAACTTACTTTGTATGGAATTTAGTTGATCCTGAAAATCAGTTGGCCTCCTATTCCATATTATTTCTACGGAATCTGAACGACAAAGGCTGTGAAGGATTAACCATCAAACTAATCGTGATAAAATTGCTTAATTTCATGCTCTTCTACTGATGTATTATATGATAGCTACCCCAGCATAACGCTAATTTCATTATATTTTTAGATTGTCTACGAGTTCTTCTTGCGGTTTCTCGAATCGTCTGACTATCAACCAAATGTGGCTAAAAAATACATAGACCAAGCTTTCATATCGCAAGTAAGTTCTTCGAAATATGACTAGGGCTATCTCTACTGTTCAGATTTGAACAAAAACTCCAGAAATGATATGACGTTGGAAAACGATAACTTCAATATCTCAAGGGAAGACAATGAGCATGAAAAAGCCAAATTGTATTAATGATGAGACTCTTAAAGAGAGAAAGATGATTAGTTTAAGGCCTAATTCATA
This sequence comes from Pelagia noctiluca, assembly GCA_963924455.1. Taxonomy (NCBI): domain Eukaryota; kingdom Metazoa; phylum Cnidaria; class Scyphozoa; order Semaeostomeae; family Pelagiidae; genus Pelagia; species Pelagia noctiluca. The sequence continues at coordinate 3,687,414 of OZ004320.1, forward strand.
CGTCGAACTTATGTCGAACTTATGTTGGACTTGTGTTGAGTCAAATCTATTTTATAATTAAATCTGAGATAAATCCATGATCAATCTATCGTCTGAATTCAAGTGATAAACTCAAATCTGGTTAAAGTCTATGATGCTCTATTAGATGATCCAACACAAATGCGACGTGGGTTCATACGATGGATTTCTGTCGAGTCAAATTAAATTGATTTTAGTTCTGGTCCACTGTTTGTTCTATCAGCTAGCTTTGAGCATGCATTTAAGTGTTAAAAAGTGCGCACTTTTCGTGTGTGTGTAGCCTTTGCTTTGCCTATCATTTACATCTCGAAGAAAGAATGGCGGCATCTTTCGCACACGCAGTCTTCGTTCTCTTTCCCTGTTTACTCATTTCAGAAGAGCCAGAATCTTTTTGCAGTTAAATGGCACCCCTTACTGGCCTAAGGCCTTGGCAGTATTTTACATTTCATTAGCTTTTAAAAAGCTGTTCAAAAGATGATAGGCCCCAATTTGAGATGAAATTTCGGAAATCTGAAGATGTCTGAGTTATGAATTTATTCAATCTGCAACATTTTTTTCAGCGAGAGTACGAGCGTTGAAAAAGTTAGGCATCAGACATTGATCACAACAAACTAAGGAACCTCACCATGTCAAAGACGCAATGTTTCCCTGTGGTTCAAGAATTAAATCTGACACAAATTCAACGTCTGAATCCAAATGAAACTTTAGTCGTGTTTACGTTGAACTCAATAGCAATTTGATTTAACTCGACATAAGTTCGACGTACGAATTAAGCCTTAGTAGCTTAATAGATTGCTGTATTTAATACGAAAATTCCCTAATACTCTTGGACTCCAGCATCTCTACATATTCTCTAGCTTTTAGAGTTATTCGACAGTGAAGATCCAAGAGAAAGGGATTTCCTGAAAACAATTTTACACAGAATTTATGGTAAATTCCTTGGTCTGAGAGCTTTTATCAGAAGACAGATTAACCATATATTTTACAGGTGAGGCAATGTGTGATTTCTAAAAATCGTTTTAATCTTAGTCAAACTCGGCTAACGTATTTAATCCTCTTTTTTGCTGTTTATTTTTTTCCTTTGATTGCTTGAAAAACAATTTGATCAAAATTTTCTATTTAACGAGATATCAGGTTTTTAAAATGAACAACACAACATCTATTATGAACTCTCTTTACAGTAAAGTACTTTTAATGAATTTAAAGTACTTAACTATTCAATACTGTGACATGAAGTAGAAACATGAATCATGTTCATTTATATATGTCTAGGTTTATATATGAAACTGAAAAACACAATGGAATCGCAGAGCTACTGGAAGTTTTAGGAAGGTGAGTCATTCCATTTGGTATTGGTCCATCCATTAACAGCTTTAGTTGTTATTTTTAATGGTTAGTCTTTGTTTTTATCTCTTTTTGGTATTTCATAACTGTATTCAAAATTCCGGCCTACATTCCACTAACAATGCCAGATATTGTATAACCTGCACTGTTCCTATGGCCAAGACGGCAGTAACTGTAAGGGTAAGGACAGTTATTCACAATAGCTCTAGTGTCTGTGGTTCACGTTTATTTTACTGTCTCCTTAAGTCCTTACGTGACCTAACCAAATGTGATCTATCCAACCAAAATTTCAAATCAATTCTAGACATATCTAAGATTGGTCCCAGACGAACCCACTTCCCCCTGCCTAAAGACATCTGGATAATCCAACAGTTTGCTGGATTCTCAAGGACATGCAAGAAACATTAACTTTGAGATGAATTAAACAATTTGATGTTTACATCTAAATGTAGATGATACCATTCTACCACCATTCGATTTTAATTTTAAAACCATAAATGATAATGATAATAATATTCATTTCGTCCATTTCTCTTCTAGTATAATCAATGGTTTTGCTCTCCCGTTGAAAGAGGAGCACAAAATCTTTTTACTAAAAGTCTTACTACCACTTCATAAAGTCAAACAGCTGAGCATGCACCACCCGCAGCTGGCCTATTGTGTTGTGCAGTTCTTGGAAAAAGATCCAACCCTAACTGAGCCTGTAAGTATACGAAAAGAAACGAAATCATGCTTCCAAGTCGCTTTGTGAAATTACTTCTAGCGTATCACCCTGGGGAGCATATATGCTCTGGGGGATACCATCAGTACCGTGGGGATACACCATCAGTATGGTGAAGGGATACCATCAAGTACTGTGGATGCCATTCAGTACTGTTGGGGATACTATCACTACTGTAAAGGGATACCATCCAGTACTATGAAGGCTATACAGCACTGTTGGGGATACTATCAGTACTGTAAAGGGATACCACCCAGTACTATGAAGGCTATACAGCACTTTTCAGGGATGCTATCAGTACTGTGGAGATATGCCACTCGGTCTGTGGAGGTTATTCGGTTCTGTGGAGGTGAACCATCCGTACTTTGGAATGTACCATTAGTAGGATATTCACTACTGTAAGAGGGAAACCATAAAAACTTTGGGTATAACATCCATAGTGCTTGTGGTTGCAGAGAAGAAGATTATTTAGTAAAATACTGATATATTTAAATTGCAACTCGTGATGGGAAATTGCTTTGCTTCAAAATTTACTTTTCTCTGTCTTTTTGGGAAGCGTTGTTGCTGAAAGACTTTGAGAATACTCTTGTTATTTATTTTCAGGTTATAAATGGCTTACTAAAGTTTTGGCCAAAGGTTCACAGTCCCAAAGAGGTAATGAGTTACTTCTTTTCTATTCTCTATTTTCAAAACTTGCTGGTGGTTGAAGTGCTGACTTGAGTGAGACTCGTTTTACATAACGTTTATGAAATCCAGGAAGAAGATTTGAAAAACCAATCGAGCCAGAAAAATAAAAAGTATAGTGAAAACATGGATTACTTAAGCGTATCCTCTACCACTCAACAGATCGATAATACGTCGGAAAAGAACGAAACAAAACCCTAAATAAATATTATACTTATCGGTCGGCTCACTATCGCGTATAATGATTGGTTTTCCTACACTACAGTAAGTCCCCACGTTTAAGAAACTCAAAATATTGAATTAGGTTTTCCTGTTTCTTATACAAGAGGACTAATTTTATGATGATGTATTTATGAATGCCTTAGGAAACTGAGGGGAATGTTATGAAACTGTCAACAATTAAAATGTTTACTGTTTGGGAGTTCCTAATGTATTGAAAATAGCATAAACATATTTTGATAAAGGAAAATCTCCCCAAGGTGGGATGCTGAAGTTTCTTATACAAGGGGTCAAAAATACAAAATAGTGTTGAACAAATGCAGATTAGATGTGAGAAAGAACTTTTATTCGCAGCGAATCGTAAATGAGTGGAACTGCTTGCCAGCTGACATCGTCGAAGCAAAGAATACGATAACGTTCGAGAAACTCTTTGACCGCCTACACGGGGATTCAAAATACGAATTCAAACTTAACTAGATTAGTAATCATAGACAATCAGGGTTTTATAGGCCTTGGCCTTCCAGCCCCTTAACCAACATTTATTATTATTATTATTATTATATGTTCATATCTTTTATGCGGGACTAACCGTATACTAATTATTCACCTCTTTTCTGATTAGCCTGTTTTGGCCCTCATCTAGTATAATGATTCGTTGGGTTTTGTTTCGATCTCTTTCTGACGTATTACTCTTTTGAGTGTCAGACGAAAAGCTCAAGTAATCTATGTTTTCGCTTCACTATGCTTCAGATTTTTGGCTATATTGAAACTTTGTACTGATCAAGGACTGTTGTAAAATCGATTGAGTTTTACAAAAATAACCCGAGAAGGACTTGAACCCATGCCACGACCCCTGACTTTTTGCGTCAGTATCTTATCCACTAAGCTATTGTACCCTTAATGGTCATAAGATCGAATTGCTTTATCCAAATCCTTGGAGCACTTGTCAATCAAACGTAGGTGCAGTAGGTGAATGGCGATTTCTGTATGCTAGTCGAGTCCCCTACCCTCCCACCTCGGGAATGAAAATCAAAGAAAATTAAAGTTGCCTCATGAGTATAGGAAGAGGTGAAGCTGGTGAATGCAACGATAAATGCAGATTAAGTGAGGGATTTTCATATTGACTTAAAAGATACTTTTATCCTAGGTGATGTTTTTAAACGAACTAGAAGAAATTCTCGACGTGATTGAGCCAAACGAGTTTGTGAAGACGATCGAACAACTCTTCAAACAGCTTGCTAGATGCGTGTCCAGCCCTCACTTTCAGGTCTGTCAAAAGTTTTCAATACTTCGTTTTACTCCCTTAAACCATAGAGTTGTCCTGTGATAATCTTTGAAACCCAATTACAGAGTATTTTTTATGGCAAGAATGAAATAGTCTACCTTACCTCTAGTTTGAGATAGCTTGACTCAGTTTTTAAAAGGATGAAATTAAAGCTCATAAGCTTTCCAAGTGAAATTTCAAATGTCCAAAACAGAACTTCTAATCCCCTGCAAACGTGATACTTTTCATTTCCGAAAACATTGTTCTTTAAATTTTGTTCCTTTAAAAATTGTGCTACACATTGTAGTAGTAAATTGATTGCCCCATCATGACTAGGACCACCGTTTGCGCGTAAGAAATTAAGATTTTTCTGTTTGTGTGGATTACAATCTCAATTCTCCAAAATCTTTCGTCCTGAAACAGGTTTAAATCGGTTTTGCTTCTTGTTCAATGTTGCCAATCGTAGGGGAACACTCTTACCTCGTTACCACTTTGAAGAGTGGGGCACCTAGTTGATACTATTGCCAATTGTTGTTATTCATTAGCCATGTATGCATTGTAAACGATTAAGGACCATATTTGGTTACATACCTTTCATGAGAAAACATTGAAATTGACACCTTTTGTGTGTTTAGGTTGCTGAGCGGGCATTGTACTTCTGGAACAACGAGTATGTGATGAGCCTCGTCAGTGACAATGCCAATGTCATTCTGCCCATCATGTTTCCAAGCCTGTATAAGAATTCAAAGTCACACTGGAATAAGTGAGTTTATTCATTCGTTGAAAAATGTTAGCTCTTCATCGCTCTTTTCTCACTTAAAGTAGAAAATGAAATAATTTCTTTCTTGAGACTCTTTTGCAAAAATGTTCTTTAAAGTTTTTTAAGATACTTTAAAGTTTAAACTCAACCAATGCAATTTTTCAAAGGCACTACTGTAATAACTGGAATGAGCCCTGGGGGCCATTCAAGTCTTGATGCTCAGAAGGGGGTGCTTATTCAAGGGGGGTTGAGGTTAACTAATACTTATTTTAGAAAGCTTAAAGAGGAACCACTGGTCCACAAATACATCAGTACTTCAATACAGCAGCTCAGTTTTTGAAGTGAACATTTGCCTAATACATGGACACTCTGACCAAACAAAATTAAGGGGGTCTTATTCGAGAGGGGGGTTAACAACATTCACGCTGATAAGGAGGAATCTTTCGGGAGAGACCTTATTCGATACAAAAGGTTTAATCTAATTATTATGATAGTAGTGGATGGTCGAATGGTTAGATAACTGAACCCTTGATCAAAGGGTCATGAGTTCGAAACCACCTTCAGACCTGTGGCATAAGTTTGAGTAGAGAATTCTGGACCTCTCTGTGACACCAGGCATAAAGGCAAAATGAATCACGAGTTGTGGTCACATCAAGAGGAAGAACCACTGTCGCATTCCTTAATTAGTCAAACTATTCAATGCGCCCTTTTTGCTTTACGCGTAATGGAGACAGTAAGCGTATCAACTATCAAGTGGAAGGATAAAGACTAGGATACTTCCCGCAATAATATACCTCTGTTGCCTAAATAGATAGATGGAAATTCTCTTAAAGACCCTTGAGAAAACATTTCTAGAATCCTTGATATTGTTGTACAAAATTTGTAGGAGGTCGTAATGAATAAGAAGATACGTTGAGATCTGATGTTGGGAATTCATTTGTTTTCAGGACGATTCATGGTCTGATTTATAACGCCCTCAAGCTGTTCATGGAGATGAATCAAAAGCTCTTCGATGAATGTGCCAAAAAATACAAAGAAGAGAGACAAAAGTAGGTCATCCTCGCGTATTTCTCGCACTGCTTGAAATAACCTATGAGTTCCGTTTTCATTCACCTCGAAACAACTTTAGCTAAAATCAATTTGGGTTGAACACAGGATGGGAGAATATAGCTGACCACAGCACCAATTGTTCCAGAGTTTCTTAGATCTCCAGAGAGAAAAAAGATCTATATATCACCTTGGTTCAAATTTCTCTGAGGGAGCATCGCCATTCGATGATCTCTTTTCAACCAACATTTAACTCGCACCATTGTTTGTCTCCAAATTTTCATCTCTAATTCTGGAAAATATAGCTCAGATAAAGTGATACCAATGAATTTGTGGTTTAAGCCCATAGTGACGTTGTGAAGAAAAGAGTTTCAATTTGAGAAAAAAACCATTATTGTTGCTGCTATAAATAGCAAGATAGTGCCACCCCATACTCAAAACCCAACCACCAGCCTTAATGCCTCCATAAGAAAAGATTCAGCGTATTTGAGCATGATTTCAAGCAACAAAATATCGCACAGCCGTAATGTTCGAAATATATACTACTACAGCAGAAAGTATAACTCCATGCAAATTAGTCTATCCTCTCGTCATACTTTAAAGCTCATGTAATTTGTCACCTAGGTTTCTAATCAATGATGATGTGTTTGTCTTAACTTTCAAGATGGAAAAAGAAACTTAGGAATCTCGTTTTGTGATTGAGCAAGTGTATGTATGTAAGCAACTTTCACTACCGAATTCTGGAGTTACTCTTTATAGTGATATAACCATTATTTTGAGGCCACACTGATGGGTGTTATTAGTGACCTTTATGTTTCAACTACTATCATGACAATAGCTAGGTCTTTTTCACGGTGGGGGGATGAACTTTAAATTAATCATCATTGCTTGCTTCTATTTTAGAGAAAAGGAAAAGTTGAAAGAAAGAGAAACTGCCTGGAGAAAAATCGCTCAGCTTGCAGTCAATAACCCAGATGTAAGTTTATTTGTTGTAAATGATTTCTAGATAGTTTCTTGTGCTCAGACTTATCAAGGCTGTTTCTGACACAATATTTGGTATGATAGTCCCACTTGTCATGACAAGCCTTTGATATTTAGAAGGGCAATGTAAATAAATTCGATCTTATCAAGGTTGTTTCTGACACAATTATCGACATGATAGTCGCCGCTCATCATAACAAGCCTTTGATATTTAGTAGGGCAATGTTATTACATTCGGTCTTATCAAGACTGTCTGACACAATATTTGACATCCAAGTTACCACTCGTCATGACGAGCCTTTGATATTTAGTAGGGCTATGTTATTACATTCGGTCTTATCAATTTGACATTTAAGCTACCAGTTATCATTACGAGGTTTTGATATGTTCTATGTTGATATTAGGGCAATTGTTGGCACGTTGTCCTGGTGGGCAAGGTCCCGTCTTCAAGGTCCCAGCTTGGAGAGCTAGTTAGGACATATTACCAATATGAACAATGTTATAAAGAATAGTTTCCATCGTTACAGCACTAAGCTGCCACAAAGAAACTGAATTTTGCAAAACCAGACTGCCTGGTTTCTTATAGGTCGACAAGAAATAGGTGAATTTGAAACATATTCAGCAGGGTAGCCAGTGAATTTGCATGAAAAGCCAAATCTCTCCAATCAAAATTATTTTCTGAAAATCTAATCTAATTATGGATGCGCTATTAACTGGCAGGCTAAAGTCTCTTTTAAGTCAGTTTCTAAGTTGTGGGTTTGTACCGTATCCTTCATTACGACGTCCTTGCTGAAGCCCCTTTTCTTGCTGTTTAAAGTCCCTAACATCAACAGCGAGCAAAGTTTTCCAACTTTCTGTAAAGTTTGTAACCCAATAGGTAGTTATTCATTTGTCAGCTAATTTAAACCTACTATGCACATAAGGATCTATATGCTTGTGTGCATCAGGGTAGTTCAAAGATAAGTTTCATCTTAATAACTGAAGATGATGTTTTCTTTTGAATTAATTCTACATATCTTACAAACTTAGTACTTAAGCTCTTGTATTGTCTTGTGTGTATTGATTAGACAGCGCCCAAAAATAATATTTGTATTGTAATCTTTACACATATCGTATGGATTTTCATTACGAATATCCCCTTTTCATGCCTTTGAAAGCCATATAGATACTGATATCTGATTTGTCACTTCTAGTTTTTTCAAGGATTTACATTGCCTACAAAATCCCCTTTTTGACATCTTTGAAAGCTATTGTAACACTGATGTTTTATTTGTGCTGTTCTAGTGTGTTTCGTAAGAACTTACACTGCCTACAAAAATCTCTTATTTCACATCTTTGAAAGCCAATCAAATACTGGTATTTTATTTGTTCTGTTTTTAGTGTGTAAAGATTTATGATTTGGAGCCCAAACTTCGAACTGAGCTCCCTGCATTGGCTGAACTGGGATCCAACACTGCCGATAACAATAATTGTTATGGTAATGAAAACGAGGAATGCCAATCGCTCAGCGAGAAGGTAAGATATTATACTTAGATTGGTAAATCATCTGTAAAGTGACCATTGAACCCCTTCTACTTTATGGCTTAAGGATATTGACGCTCTCTAGAAAATAGAGAGGAGATTAGATGGCTTCTAATAAAGGCTTGAAGGTTTTCCTGGAACCAACACCTTTGTCTCTCTTAAATCAGTGGTAATCTCTGTGGGGTCTCTGCCCTTGTCAAGGCTAGGAGAGTATCCCCCGCAGTACTAGCACTCTCCAATGTACTGATGGTACCCTCCATAGTATTTGATGTTATCTCTCCACATTACTGAAGATATACCCGGCAGTACTGAACACTCTCCAATGTACTGATGGTTTCCCCCACAGCACTGAACATCCTTCACAGTGCAGAACGCCCTCCATTGTACTACATAGACGTTCCCCAGGGTGACTTTATCTAATTCATTTTATCCTCTTTAGTTGCAGAACTCCGAGTTCCCCGAAAAAGAGGGTGCACCGCCCAAGCAAATGGTGCGGCGTAAATCCAACCTACCCCAGGACTCTAGCATGTACTACGCACTTCAGAACCACAAGCGAGCTGAAGGATACCTCTCGTCTTCCGTTGAAGGGTGAATGTTATTCATGCAGTGTCTGGCCATGGTTTAGCTCAAGTCAAAGTAGAGGATCAATTTGTAAATTGTTTTGTTTTTGTAGCAAATGTGCTAATAAGAGAGTTTAAGGAGCCCCAACAGCAACTAGGTGATGTTTTACCACCCTTGGGAACGTATATTGAGTATTGTTGATGAGGTTCAATCATGAACTACTGAGGGTGTTCCTCGCAGCACTGATCGTACCCCTCCACAGTACTGATCGTACCTCTCCACCTTACTAATCATACCCCTCCACCGTACTGATCATACCCCTCCACAGTACTGATCGTACCCTTCCACAGTACTGTACATCCTCCAAAGAACTTGACCATCCTCCACAGTACTGGGTGGTACCCTCCACAGTACTGATTTCATGCCAGTTGCAAATGGACAACTACCCTGAACATAAACGTACTAGCATAAATGTCATTCTGCCTTGTCAAAAAATCCCTAGTCCTAACAGAAATACCCTGGCCTTGTCAGTGTTCAATAACGTATGGATTCAGGAACGAACGATAAAAGCTTCATTCTGATCAGAGTACATGTCTACTCACGATACAGCCAACTGCACGTCCCCAAAATTAAGTCTCGAACCCAGGCTGTCTGGAATCCCACTGTAAGTAATCATAAAGATGATGTGGAAGAAACAATGCTTTCCAAGTACAAAACACAACGTTGATTTAGCATTACTGTTGGGGTATCGTAAACTCTTTTTGTCTGGTGCAGCTCCTTCGTTTATATTATGTTAGTGTTACTACTGATGCCTCTTTCAATATTCATCAAAATTGTGGGAGTATCCTTTCGACTATCCCACATTCGTTTTATTGGCAAGGCTAATAGATGCACGTTGGACCAAACGTAACTACGGTTCTTTTTGCATGAATCCGGTGCAAACAGGTGACCGAAGGGACTGACCGCCCGGGATGAATTTATCTGCCCGTTCACGCGAGTTATAGAGTGAAAGTATTCCCGGGCAAAGGAAACCATGTCCCATGGAAGCCCTAAACGTGATTTTCTGACCCCAAAAACAATACATAAGTTTATCTTGAAATCCAAAAAAATCTTTAAAGAACTCGTGCACTTTTCTCGTGCACTTCCCTTCGACGAATTCGGTCGTGCTTCTAAGATATCCTAATTGAAATACGTAGTTAGTAAACAGAATGGCTCACAAGAAAAACAGTCCAATTAACAGAGTGCAGAAGTGATTAGATATAGAAAACGCAGAAGAGTGCGATTTGTGTGTTAATAGTTGTATTAAAACTCGATGCTAACAGTTTTTAATGTGATTTAAAGAAGATAATTCTGGCCTGTGAAAACGCTATTAGATGCAGTTGTTTGATTTTTTAATTGGTGGTTTTAATGGTTTCAAACACGTAGGCCTACAGTTGATATAATTGATTATAGGTAAGCAACAAGGAATCAAGGGAGATGAATGCTGATAAGAAAGTAACTGGGTTGGTTCTGTAAAATTGGGGTTTATTCTTCGAGTTGATGTTGGATTGTAAACCATTCTGTTTTTTGAACCTTGAATGACCAATTCCCAAATTTGGAAATGATTCGGTTGAAAAAATTAAACTCTATCTATTGCATTCAGCAAATGATGGAATAGCTTTTAATTTTGCACTCTTTAAGATATGCACACTTTGTGATATACCTATCCACCATACCGAGGCTAAATTTGTTTTGAGATGAATTTCTCGGAATGGTGAAAGGGGTCACACTAATCTAAACAGAAATAGTAGGCCCTCCTCGTTGTCCAACTACAACCTGGACCCCCTAGACTTCAACTATATCTTATCAGAAACTGTAAGGTAAAGTATGAAAGACTATGAATGCAAAGGGTTATTGGTTTGTTATGGATAGCTTTTTATCGTTTTGCAGAAATGATTGTGATTGTGCAGCATAGCGTTCCTGTTTAATGTATAAATTCAGTTGTGTATGTGTATATATATGCTTAGTTAACTGAACAATTAATTTTCTCTCGTGCAAACACTTTCAATGGTATCGTAGATTAGACAATAAGTTCCTGGTTGTGAAAATGCCATGAGAATACCGTAAGTACCCACGTTTGTGAACATGTGGATTAATAACACCCAGTCCTTATTTATGGAAATTGAATAACATTTGAATAAGAACGCACTCAGCCTGAATAACTAAAGTTGTCCTTATATGGAAGGTTATCAAAGATAAGCAGTACTTTTCATACCTAGGGGGCTTGGTAGTTTGTGTTCGTAGTTACTAAAATATGAAACGAGGGAAAGCGGGTAAAAAATAGACAGTGAGTGCTGGAAGGACAAACTTCATACCCTCCCTAATTAGTGGATCGATACCTGAAACCAACTTTCTCATTTCGTAGTTATTTCTATTAGTTTTTCACTTGATTCCTATCTATTTCTACTTGTTTCTACTCGTATCACGTATTAGTAAATGCGGTTTATAAGTACTTGACTGTAGCAAAATGTTCCTAAACCCTAGACCCTCAGCATTGATCGTTTTTACCCTCTGCTAGGATAACCTGATGCCCAAGTGGCAGAAACTTAAATTGGTAACAATAGCACTTTTGCTTTATTACCATATCTACTTGTATCAATTTGAAATAGTGCAGCGTTAACAATTAAATGCGTTTTTTGATACAACAAACTTAGAACCAGACCAGAGAAGAACGATTTGAAACGCTCTTAATCTGTTTGATTATAGAATAACTACTTTCCTTCGCCTTCGCCTTGCATTGCAGCTAATGGCTAGTTGTGTCACAAGGGGAGATCAACAACACAATTAGACTTTTTTACTAATAAACTTTCGCTTTCCTGTAAGGTTTTCTCTGCTTTCATGTTTCATAAGCCTAAAGCTAAAAGATGTATTTCCATATGTGTGCTGCTGGGAATCTGCAATAGGAATATGATTAAACAATTTTCATTTTTCTAGAGGATGGTAAGAATAATGCGAGCGGTGGGAATCGCGCTTACAACCCCTTGGTTAGAAACAATGGGTATTCAGCAGAAAAGCTGATACTCGGAATAAGCGGTCAAAAGTATCACCTTGTTAGGTTTCGAACCACGAGACGCACATCACACAGCTAGGCCAGCGGCTTAGTCCACTCGTCCATTCAGGCTTTCTTAGTGAGAGAGGAATCACTTTTGTATGATTTTCACCAAAAGTTATGAATCGTAGAAATGAGAAGTCTTAAATTACGAGGAATTGAACTACGGGCCGAATGACTATTTTCCATGGCAAAGCGCACTTAGCTTGATCCACACAGCCATCGATGCTGTCTAGATGTGAGAGGTATTACTCTTGTATCATTTTTACCAAACGTCATAAATCAAAAGCTTGTCCTTAGACTTAACCAACTATCGAACCCTTGCTAATGCAATTGAAACTAGTAAGCAGTTGAATTCATTGAATCACTGTAAACAATTTGAATATAAAATATTTCAAACAAAAAGTAAAATATTCTGAAGAGATTCGATACAGGGCCAATTGGGACTAGCAAGCAGCTTGAAAATCTACTACACTATTGTCCCTAAGGTAACTAAATTAGAAACTTCATATTTGAACAACTGGAGCAGGAATGACACGAATTTATCATTTGTCAGAGATTTAACGGCTGACACAGCTTATAATAGTGATATACATTTTTCATGGAGTAGGTTAGGTAGTGACTTCAAACTAGCAATCTAGCATCACAATGCGGCGAGTCATCTGAAGGTTTCTCTCATTTGTGAAATGAAGATAGTGTAAACAGCATGTCGAATGAATTTCGTTGATATTGATACCAGTACTGAATTTAGCATATCATTGTATGGCAACTACCTACACTCTCAATTTTAACACTTGCCTTGAAAATTTGAAGCGAAACAAAAAAGTTATCCTCGCTACACTTTAATGTCTTGTCAAATCTGAAGTGTGCATTTTATGATCTAATATCTAACATAACTTCATAAGACATGGTTTAACTCGAGAAAGTACATTTCATGGTTAAGTGAATTACAACTATTATTTAAAGCCTCCGGCATATCTCGAATATGGAACTTTACCCACTCAGGCCTTACCCACTCAGGAGAGTGCATTAACCACTGCCCTAGACCAGGACCTGGTGGAACTATGTCTGATATGATATCTAACAGATTCACTGCTTTCTTTAACTGCAGGGTTATCATGAGGAAAAAATACTCTCAAAATATTTTGCTACAATTGTGTAAAATTCGACTGCTTAATTAATGAGCAAGTAATGAATGGAAGACTTTTTATTGAATCAGTTACCCCCTAAGATTTTTGATATTTATTACGTTATAATATTTCATTATTATGAGAGTCGGGGGGCAACAATCTGACTCAGCTAGAGGAGGTGGAAAAGCACTAGAGCTTGATAAACAGTGGAGAAAGCAGTACAGCTGAGGAGGTTTTTTGAATATTGACTAGTCGTAGTAAAATTTTATACATTTGTGACAGGTTGTCACTAATTCAAAATATCTAGTTTCACAAACTTCTGCGAAATTCGAAAAATGGATGTGTTCTTTCATACATTTATTCTTCTACTGTCAATAGAGTCTAAATTTTTGGCGTCATGGAATCCTCAAAGCCTAAAATTTTGTAAAACTTTCATAACACTAGCCATAGCAGTTTTTGACATGTTCTTTATTCTAAATGATATATAGGTTCATGCTCTTAGCATTTAAGCTCAATCTGTTTTCCTTAAACAGATCTAGCCTTTCCTTATATTAGCTGCAACCCTCCCTGGGCCATCATAAGAACGTGAATAGCTCAGAATATGATGGAATTATAAAATCCCAATTAACAAACAAGCTATGGAATGTTCTTGAAGTTAGCCAATTTTCAAGCCAAGATGTTCTTAACTTTAGAGGTTTTCAATAGTTCCATTATTGTAAATTACGTTGTTAGAAGAGAAAAACGCATAGCATATTCCATCGAAATGAAATAAGGACCAACAGCCCTATTGCTTTTTTCCACCTTCGCTCTACTCATTCCCTAAATATAATCATTTTAAGTCAATGTGTGTTCATCACGGTCACATTAAGATTAACGTTGCGCACAAGAAAAATAAAATTTACAGACTGCACACCGTTAACCAGACGGTAGAAAGTAGAGATGTTATCAGCATGCGCACGAGGGTTTGTCTTGGCCGCTTGGCTGGATTGTCCTTCGAATTGACGAGTTCCCATATTGGATTCCAGACCCCATTTTTTCTGGATCGAGTTCGCCTACAAAGTAAAATAATCAATTGAATGAATTGATACAAGTCGATACATTCATCAGGCAAGGTATAGACGGGTGATATATGAGAAATACATCCAAGATCGTGACAAGGGAGCATGGCCGTACATAGCGGGGGGGCAAGGGGGGCTGCTGCCCCCCCCAAAAAATTCCAAAAGTATATGCTTTCCTATAGAGGATATCCTCAAAAAGCTCTTCAAAAGGGGTTTTGCCCCCCCCCCCGCTAAAAATGTTCTATGTACGGCCTTGCACGGGAGGGTACAAGATCTACCATTTAATGGGGATGTGCTGCTGAGGTTTTGCAACCATACCCATTCATAACACAAACATTTTGGAAATAATACCCAACATTCAGACCCATCTTTATCAAGAAGCCATTTCTTAGATTTCATACCCATTGATATCAGAAAAATCATTTTAGAAATTTTTTGACAAAAAACCAACTAATATGAGCGGCACATCCTCATAAAAAATTGAACTAAGTCAATAAGAAGATATAGAGATAGCTCATTAACACAAGAAGAACAAGCATATTGCATTGCATGTAAGGGAAAAAAATAATATGACCCAACTTAAGGTGTGTCGTATTTTGAGCTGATATACATCCAATTATCAAATAATGCTGTCCAGTATCTTCTAAAAAGGATCAATTTTATGATAAATTTTCATTATTTCCCAATAAATCAGAAGAAAAGGTCTTAGTCATAATGATTTGGTGACCTACAAAAATTATGGTTTCTATGCAAGATTTGAATTAGTACCACACGCAAAAAACCCATTTTATTGAATTACTCTTTTGTCCATTATCCCAATCTAACCTGTGTTTGTAAATATATTCACCAAAAAGCTACCTTCTGCAAAACAAGCTTCCACTTAATTGCTATATTCTTGGTCCCTTCATAGATGGTGCATTACTCAGAATTCAGCTATCAATACAAAGACTTGAAGACACTTACCATTTTCAATTCTATTGAGAATGACCCTGGAGCACTTCAAAAACGCCTCTTCCACATTTTCTCCCGTCATTGCACTTGTCTCGAGAAACATCAATTCTGAAATGAAAAAGAATTACATTCTTTCTTAACAAAATTCAAAAATATAGAAGTTTGCAGCACACCAAGTTGAATCTGATGCTATTAGATTTAGTAAAGTAATAGCACTTGAAATTTACAATGGCAAATGCAATCAGGGCTTTCTTCACTTGAAAAAATGATTTGTTTTCCTTCATATGCTATTGAAGAGGGCTAGACTAATAGCACCAAATTTATGGGGCCAAATTGCGATCCCTCGCAGATTTTCAATATAAATGGAATGTGAATTATTCCTGTTCAAACGGCATAGTGTTATTAGCAATGTTTCTGTAAATATTTTGTATTGTATCATAATTCATTTTGAAGTGAAGCCTTAGAATTGACAAAATGTCAGGAACTTCTAGAGGCTTTAACTTCTAGATCTACTCATAGCACCTCTCCCCCTCCGAGCAGTTGAGGCAATGAAATTTGACCATTGCGCATGTACACCTGAAATATTAAATTTTTCGCCACTTCATCATTTTTCATCATTCACCACCTCACTCAACCCCCACTCAAAATTTACTAAATATGGCTCTGATATGATGGTATCTTGAATATATTCTAGATCCAATCACACATTGACCTATCATCTGCAGTAACAAAGATCTGTCAGCAGCAAGACAGCAAGAAAACAAGATTTGGAAAAGAAAAACACTGAAAGAGTCTAAACATACCATTTTCTTGTGCGAATCTGCTAGATTCCAAGAAGGTGACTTCTCTTTCTGAGTCAAGGTCTTTTTTGTTTCCGACTAATATGATGACAATATTAGGACTTGCAAGGGTTCTTGCATCAGTTAACCACGTTGTTAGGGTATTATAGGTTTCTCGGCTGAGAAAAGAGAATACGTAAGTAAGTTCTGCAGTACAATAACATTTACAGTTTAAAACATTTTTGCTGAGTTTTTGGGAGTTAAAGGTTGATTAGAAACGAGAACGAGGAGCAAAAGGCGTATTCCTGTTATGCATTGCTCAGAGTACAACCCATTGTATTTTGTTTAATTGTCTAATTGGAGTTGAACCTATTTCTGACAAAAATAAAGGCTTCATATTTTGACCTTAATCAAGCATGGCCATGCAAGAAAACATTGTGCAGTGTGACAATACAGCCTTAGATTGACAAGGTTTTCAAAATTGATGTTATCTTTACATAATGTTATTTTCCTAACATTATGAATACCACTTGTCAGAGTTTGAATTCATTATATTGTCCACAGACTATTCAATAGTTGCAAAATAGATTTCCCATTTCCTTGCTGCATTGTCAAAGGTCTTATCAAATGCCTCAATAGTTGCATTATTTGTGAATAACAGTATCAGTTTGTTCTATGGAAAACAGGAGCAAAAGTTTCATGGTGTGCGGATGTTAGGTGACAAAATATAAGGCAAAGACCTCAGACTTGTTTTTAGATACAAAATTTGAAATCATTTGATTGACCTCAAAAACATCTTATCTGCAAGTGATATTGTAAAAACAACTTTACATACAAGTATAGAAATTTAGAAATAAATTGATGAGACACGTACCTTGTTCCATCGTAAACAAGCAAAGCACCTGCTGCGCCTCTGTAATAGCTTCTTGTGACAGATCTGCACAATCAGAAAAAAATAAATCATAATCTATTAATCATGCCAGGTTCAGGCGTAATGCACTATGAGGCTGCATCCTTCAACCATGACTAGAAAAGAATGTAGTGTACTCAGCAACTGCAGTGTTTCAAGGCAATGTGATCAAGGGCCAAGGAATGTGAATGATATTTGGAAAGCCTATAATTTGCTGAAAATTAGCTAGTGATTAAGGGTGTAGTAATAAAATCTTAAAGTAGATATACACAGGCACAGTTGCATGCACCTGTAAACTAGCTGCTTTTGTGCTAAAGAATCTGGACAGCATAGGTTTTACCCTCCAACTAAATTTGCAGAGTGTCTAAGGTTCTTTTCAAAATATGAACTTTTGTAGTACAAATGGAAGCATTTAACATATCAACTCAATGGCCTAGCCAGTAATTTCTATAATTCATGAATATCTCAATGGTTTTTCCAAAATGACTTGAATTTCTGTTGCTGCTCTAATGTTTACGTCAAATCATCAACATGTTTTCAGTCGCTATCAACCTGCTAAAATTCATTCTGAAGCTTTGCTTTCCAAAAAGTAAACCTATTTCAACAATCAACTCATTTATTACAATATGATAGATACTGACCAGAATGGTACCTTTCATTCTACTGTGCATGAAGTGATTCATGAGTTATTTGAGGGTACATACATAAACACAATACATACAAAAAGGTCCATTTTATACGTGGATGTAGTGATGAAATTCATGCTTCTGTGCCCCTTCTGAAAATAAAGCCTTGCACGACCTTTTCAAGGCAAGCACGTTACAAAGATAAACTCACTAATGTACTAAATTTACCGAGTTCAGGGCAGAAAGAGGGGTACATAAATACCTGAATCGTTCCTGTCCTGCAGTATCCCATATTTGCAGCTTGATTGACTTGCCACCGACGTTAACAATCTTTGAACCAAACTCAACGCCAATAGTATGATGAGAATCTTGTTTGACTAAATAGAAAGTTTATTTCGATATATCCTTTGATTCTTCTCTTCATAAATTTGGCTACTGTTGATCAGCCTCTGGGGTATAGCAATTTGTTAGGCTTTATTCCTGTTCACCCTTGTGATTGTATCCACTGTGATAGCCTTACAGAATTACTAGAATGAATACATAACTTGTTTATAATTAGCCAATTTCGGT
This sequence comes from Pelagia noctiluca, assembly GCA_963924455.1. Taxonomy (NCBI): domain Eukaryota; kingdom Metazoa; phylum Cnidaria; class Scyphozoa; order Semaeostomeae; family Pelagiidae; genus Pelagia; species Pelagia noctiluca. The sequence goes on from OZ004320.1 coordinate 3,705,646, forward strand.
CCACATCTAGGTATAATAATTTGTTTGGTTTAATTTTTGTTCTCTTTCTGTTGTACTACTCTGATGAGTGTCAGATGGAAAGCTTTAGAATATGGTTAACTTTTTGCTAAGGTTCTGATTTTCCATAGCTATCTTGCAGATTTGTACCAATAATATTTAAAAACAAATTCACTCACATTTGCCTTCCATGAACTGATGAAGGATGCAGGATTTTCCAACTCCTGCACTTCCTATTATCAAGAATTTGAACAGGTAATCTGCAAAATAAACATTACAAAAAAATTCAATTCTTTACCACGTTCCTTCTTGTCACTTTTTACACAGCCTTAATTCTACCTGTCCCTAAATTTGCTTTTGTACCATTCAGGGCCTTGTTCCATGCAATGTTTGCTGTTTCTCTACTTATTTCAGAAAATGCACTAGGCCATCTAAATGTTTGTAATTTTGCTTCTATTTTGTTTCTCATTGCAAGGTTATAAAATTTGGAAAAGGAAGCAACACTCTTGCGCATTTTGTTTCCTTCTTCTGCACGAAAAAGGCTTGATGTTTTTCAGGCACATCCAGAGCTAGAACAATTTCCTGAGTCATTGCAAAATTTCTTCTTCTATAACCTCACATTCTTTACTTTCCCTATACTTGATCTGTGTTTCCTTTTTCAGTTCTGCATGCCCATACCATTGCGATAAGTTTCCTAAAAATGCGTTATATCGAGGGTATTTGTGGTCAAGGGTTTAGAAAATGGATCTTTTATTCAGTGTTTGTTATACAGTGAGTAGTTACTGTAGGATTTAGTTCATAATAGTTGAAAGTTTGTTATGAACAGGGTTTGCTCAGACCTGCACATCAGACTTTTAGTATGTAGGCAGTGAATTGCCCTCCTCACAGCTTTCAAGTGGCCTATCCTTAAGTAGAAGTGCACATTAAGGTGGCGATTCTCTTCACAAATCTAATAAATGAGGAGGGTAACTCAAACTGTTAGTGTCTGAGGAAGTAATTTATGTGGAACAAAGAGATCCCCTGCCTCATATGGCTAGGTGTGGGATTATAATAGTGGTATTTTACTTTATCATTATGTTCCACTTATTTGAATTTGAAAAATCAGCCTTTCTAATACCACAGAGGGTATTCAAGACGAAAAGACAAAAAAATTAATTTCATTCTCAAATCATCAATTTTACTCAATAATTCTTTACAATAATTGATGATACTTGCCTGTGGTTTAAGAGTCAGATTTGGAAAAACCTAAATATAAATTGAAAAGGGAAGAAAGTGCTTACCATATGTTTCACCCATGATTTCAGACTGATGTTAGTTTAGCCACGGTCAGATGTATTGGATCTTGTTGGATATTCGGTGTAAACACAAACAAACAAAAAACCAGGCCTTCGATGTCAGCTGCTCAGTCAGCTTTGGAACTTGCAATTCAACCTGATCTGTTTTCACCAGAAACATCAAACAATCAACCTCGTCAGATAGGCCAGTATTTCGATATCGAGTTGTGTAAGGCCTGCTTCCGTTTTTGAACTCACACCCACGGGAAGTTGGAGAATTATTCGGCTTTGGGGATCATAGACTCAGACGAAGTTTGTGTGGTGATTCAGATCAGATCGTTTCGTTGAAGCTCAATGCGCTTTTCTCAGATATTTTCTCTCGAATAGAGCAAGTTTTTTTCACAATTCCTCTGTTATAACTTCACCTTGATTTTGATGCAAAAGTTGGTAAGGAACTTTGTTGATTTACGATGGATCTTCAGTGGAAATCCTTGGCTTTAATCCGAACAGTGGCTTACAAAACTGAACTGAAATCTTCCTAAATGATTCATATCAACAGGTAAAAGTATGTGAACACAAAATTCCGTAAAAAGTACGGTCCGGTTTTTACGCAAATTATTTGAAGGAATTTCGAAATGATAACCCTCCATACTTAAACCCCAAACCTAACCCTAAAATCAAGCCCATCCCAAACCCCAACTCCGGAAACTATAACTAAACCAAAATCCCAGGCCCCAAACCCTGTAAACTCGATCTCTAACTTACTCTAACAAGAACCCGAACCGTAACTCTAATCGCTGGAACATTATTTTTACGGAATCTAATTTTCACCACCTTTTACCCGTTCATATAAATCATCTACCGTCCAAGGATTCTTGACGAGTGTTACGGAATGCGCGTGCGCAGTTACCCACGAATTGGATGACGCATTAAAATGAACAGCAACAGGAACCGAGTGACAAGTCTAAAGGGGTGCCGTAGTTGCCCCTTACGTCAGCTTTAACTGCTTTCAACACCCCTTTTGCACCCCTTTCAAAAACTTCTTCTGTCAATATCTGTTCAAGAATAGCATTTACTGCACCTCATACATAAATCCGCTGCCAGATTTTTTCTGGGCTCGCCCCTGATATAGGAGCAAATAAAAGCCCCCAAGGTACCCGTTTTCACAAAAATTGGGTTGAAAGTATTTGCCCAAAATTTTTAGATAAAATGGCGGATTGGACAACTTTCATCCTGAAATTTGGTTTTATCAATGATATACATTATCGCACCAAATGCGTATCTATAGAGTCCTATAGACAATGACCTGCACGTAGTGTCTACCAAATAACAGCCTAAATAATAAAGTGACTACGCCAACGAGAGGGTACTCAAAATAAACCACAATAAAGATTCTCCATGCTGTGCTATCTTCCATTTCATTTTGAATAATTTACTGGCTGATTCATACAAAAAATGTTATCAAGATCCGAGATGAAAGATACTAAAAGCCTTTTTATAAAATACAATTTAACGAAATTAAGTAAGACTCACATTAGATGAAACTATATCTTATCGAAACGGGATCTAACTAAGAAAATAGATTCATTGAGGGTGAAATTCTCTTGCTCGCATGTTTGATTTTTGTAATCAAAACTTTAACTTCATTAGTGGTGGTTGAAATTTCGAAGCACTTTGAATTTATCAGATCAAAAGTACTGAACATCCTAGAATGTACTAATGATGTCCCTAAAGCACTGATAATATCTCCCCACAGTACTTCACAGATGTCTCCTAGAGAGTTGAACAAGCTCTGCAGCGATTTTAAAACAGAGTTTGGCATTATAGTAGAATCAAGCGAGGCTTTTATAGCAATCTCTTAGTTCGCTCTTAGTCAAAGCCAAATGAACAAGTCTTGCAATAATTGTCTCCTGATCTTTCCTCCATGAATTTTCTCACTAACTCAAAACATCAGTGACGCGAACAAATGAACGTTTCACCTTTTGTTTCAAGAATTAGATCCGGATTCAGCATTCTTAGAAAGGGGGGGGGGGGCTTCACATGTAACATAAAAATCAAAAAACATTCCCTAATGAATCTCTAATGAATCTGCAAAAATAGGGAGGCAGCCCCCTGGATCCAGCCTTGCTTATGGTACGTTCGTAAATTCTAAGTCAAAAAAGAGCACAAGTGGAAAAAAGAGGCGAAGAAACCCCATTTCAATACAGCATACTCAGGCCTGTCGGACTTAGGTCTTCCTCAGACCTCATACTAAGCCACACTCTGAGAAAGACATAAGTCCGAAAGGCCTCAGTGTGCTGTATTAAAGTTGTCTTTCTTTGCCTCTTTTTCTACCAGTTTTTTTGTAATTCTCTCTACATAATAGAGCTAAAGTTAGGATCAGATAACCCTTACTACATTTCCTACTTTGGTTCATGACTGAATGCAACTCCAAGTTTTTGCTCTTGCCTAAACAAGCCTAATTTCAAAGATTCGAGGCTTAACAAGATGTCATTTCTTTTATTTGAATTTCAAGCGAGTGAAAATCGGGAAAAGTTTATTTCATCTGAAGAGTGTAACTAGTAAGGGGTTAAATCAAGCTAAACGAAGAAGATGAAAACTCTTGGTGATGTCTCGACGGGAAGTAAGAAAAAAGAACAAGGATCGCTTCCCCGTGGTTTCCGAAATTACTCCTAAGACAAATTGTTTATTCAGAAGCCTGCTCTTCCCTCTTCTGTGATTCAATAAACTCGGGATAGTCAATAAAACCGTCATGATTCAAATCGTCTTCTTCCAATATCTGATCGACCATGCCGGACAACTCTTCCTCCGTGTAATCTTCCGCCTTCTCGCCGGTCTCTTCGTCGTGGTAATGGCTCATTGCGTTGGCCAGCTCGATGCCGTCCAGCTGGTCGTTGTTGTCGTAGTCGTGCACTTTGAAGTAATGGAATTGCAGGTTGTCGTCGTCCAGTTTTTGATCCTTCACGTCTGTGAATTCTTGCAGATGTTCTTTTATGTGCCTGATAAAGAAGGATTTCAGATTACTGACTGACGTACGATCGTTTATGCACAGAACTTCGGAATAGCGATGCAAATCTGGGACAAAATATGATAAACCTGATAAAAGCTAAATGTGATAACTACTGAAGAGTGAAGCCCTTATCCGAGACAGACGCCTAAAAGAGAACAAAACCGAAGTATCAAGAAATATTCCAGATGGGTCAATACTGGCCAATCAGAAAATGAAATAGCGAACTTAACCGATCGAGACTGAATGGAGGTATTGAAACACGTAAGTGGGGCCATTCAATCAGAATTAGGATTGAGTGTTCAGTGAAAAAGAGGCTGAAACTAAACCAGATTCAACCGTAAGAAATCTATTAAGTTTCGTTTTCTCCAGAAACTGGATACTTATTTGGTGCTTATTTTGAATCACTTGTTTTCTGAAATCTGAATGTAAAACTACTGCATTTGTGTCGATCACCAAAATAGGCAACTCCAAAATCGAGCATTGAACCAATTGAACAATTAACACCAGAAGTACGATCAAACAGTCACGTGAGAGCAAAGAATCAACAACCCATGTCTGAATCTTTGATTTGAGACAAGCAAGGAACATCTGCTACACAATGTAGTAGTTAAAAGGATACAGAAATTGTAGTTATTTTCGAAGAAACAATTGATTAAGAATCAAACACAGTTAGGGCAGCCTTTAAAGCACAACCAAACTTGTTCCATTAGTTCACCACAATTAGAATGGTGATAACAGTCATTCGAGTAAGAAGAGACAGGAATCCAAATATTTCATTTAAGAAGAAATCGCTCTCTTGAAAACAAAAGATTGGAATAAAAAGGAAGGGGTTCTATTACGGAATGCTTAATACCACTAAATCGACAACTGCGAGTCATTTTTCTCATAAACCCCTTTCTGATGATGAAGATGCAAAAACCTGGCAGCTGTCCCTTTCAAAAACCGCATTCCAGGTATACCTTATTAAAGCCAGAAATATCAGAAGCATAGCGAAACGGACACATAGATCACTTAAGCTTTTGGTCTGACACTCAACAAGGTGATACGTCAGAAAGAGAACGAAACAGAAACCTAACTGATAAATATACCCAGATGTGGATCGAAATAGGCAAATCAGAAAAGACGTGAATGATTGGTATGGTGTAGGGAAAATCAATCGAAAACATGGTTTAATCATGGCTGGTGGGATTTTGCAAATTTATTCAGTGTAAAAATGTAATTAGGTAATTAGGACAGGTGTAAGAAAAGCCAATAGTGGCGAGAGAAGTCTTAGGCCTTGGAGCAGCAGTTAATCAGGTCCCCAGGTAAGCCCATCTTTTAAAGCAAGATATATTGAAAACCAAACATCAAGCACCCGAAGGACTGGAAGAAAATATTCATTCGTAGGCCAAGATATATTCTACTATGCTTACACAGCTGTTGATATCGTTTTAGACATGCACCAATTTAATATCAACATAGATTAAAGATTTTGAATGGCATATCCACAGTAATCCACAATAATTGTCTTCTAGCAATCGTTTTATTTGTAAAGCAATTGATTTGAAAAAGCAGTTTATAACATAAATAACAGTTAACACTGACATAGCTGCTTCTAAATTCTGATTAGAGTTCAAGTAGATTCAATCAAAGCAGAACGAAACGAATTAAAAAGGAATCAAAGACAAATGGTAACTTACTCTTTATTATGAACATGTTTCGTGTCATGGACGGGAGCTTTTCGTTGTTGATTCTGATTCGTGCCTGCTTTCTGCTGTTCGCCACAACATGAAGTAACAAATATCAGCAGAGCTATGACCACCACTAAGCCTAGTGGCTCTGTTAATCTAAAACTCTTCATTCCAGAAGACATTATAAATCACGAAGTCCTCTTTGATTATAGAAAATAGCTAGATTTCGCCAATTGACGAGATCAAACGGCCATATATTTGTTTTCTTTTTGTTTTCTCTATCACCGATGGTGAAATTGCATTTCTGATCAATAATAACTTGAACAGCTATTTATTTCAGAAGCTTTAGTTTGAAATTCCTAGCAGCCTAAGTATAGCAGATATTGTTGTGTGATTCTAACAGGTGGAAGTGCTTGATCCACATGTTCTTTGTTCGCGATAGGAGAACTGCGCATGTGTCGTTTCGTGTTTCTTATGTCTTTACGTGGCAGGTCTAAAATCAATTTGAACATCTTCAGCAGGTATCAAATGGTTGGAAAGGAAATCAGTTCCATTCAAAATGTTATACCTGAACGATTTACGCGCGTAATACAAATATTTGTATATCAATTTAGTGACTTGTCTTGGGAGCAAAGTGTTTATGTTAGTAGACCTAGAAGGTCACACAGGTAAATACGCTACACCGCTCTATATCATCGTGAAAGGGGGCGGAAAAGAATTTTACACGTGGTGGTATATCACCTTCAGCTCTAGTCAAATGAGGCAATAGTTTACGAAGCATTTCGCCCATTATATTGTTCCCTGAAATGTTGGCTCGTTTGACCACCTTGTTTGGTTAGATATATGGTAAACTACAATAATATTCTGTTGTTTTGTATGGTTCTAGCAGAGCCTTGTGCCAAGGCCTTATGATACCAGCACATAAGATATTTGGTGTAATATTGGGTAAAATATTGCATGGGCTAAGTGTTGGGTGAAATATTCGATCGTTTAACAGGGGCGTTACAAGCAGTAGATCCACTTGCAAGAGGTCGGTGAGTAACCTTACAAGGAGGCGGTCTACCATCTTTGAAGGGCTTGGGTAAGCCTAAAAGGTTCCAACTATAGATGCACGCAAACAAATTCTTGTTTTTTCTTTCAATTGTTTCAACTGGCGGTTTTTCTAGCTTCAACAATCATTGAGCTTCAATATGGTGAAGTTGATGTGTTTTTGTGAAACAGAATGAACACATTAAGACCCCGTCCACACGTACACGGATATTTTTGAAAACGCTTATTGATTTATCCGTTTTGGCCTTCCATCCACACGTAACCGGAGTTTCCAGTGATGAAAACGGGGCTTTTCAAAAACGATGTCCAGGGTGGAGATTTGAAAATTTCATGTTGTCCTGTGGATGGCAAAAACGTTTCGAAAACGATGACGTCACCTGCTTAGTTTTGCACACTCAATTTAAAGAGCAAAAACTTTTTGTTAGTTATTCCTCCATATCCGCGTGGACAGAATTTTTTGAAAGCAGATAGATGAATATGCGTTTTCAATAACATCCGTATATATAGAAATATCTGGACGAGGCCTAAGAAATATACTTGTTCTTCTGCGACTCAAATCCTATCTGATGAGTGTGTAAGCACGAAACTAGGAGTCACAGAACAACATGTATATTTCTTAATGTGTCCATTTTGTTTTAAAATTGCTCTATGCCTACCATATCGAGTATTATAGCCAGGATATGGAATTCCTACTCGTGTTAGATGTTTTTTCAATAAAAATCTAGGATGGAAGTTGATAGCATCATTCTCTTTGAGGTTAATTAGTAATTAAACTGAAGTATCAATGAAATTAGATAAACATTTCATGACCTGATTTGTAGTAATCTATAGATAATCTTTATGAAGAAATATTAGATTATATAAATTCTTTTTAGTACATCTTACTTTAGTACTTATTTGTTATTTGAAAATTCAAGATTTGGGAAGAATATTGGAAATGTTGAAAAATTGGTTGAAAAACACTCAAAATACTTCCTTTGACATTTTAACTTGTTCAAATTCAGAGAATTCAAAAAAAAATAATTGTATAGAATTTATTTAGTTTATCTAAAATGTTCTGCTAAATCATGGTCATAAGGGAGGGATAGGAAAGTAGTTTTTCTCATATTTTGTGTTGAAAATCGTACTGATTCTCTTTGTCTCCTTGTGTGAGTGCAAACTCTCGTTTTACTCAGTTGGCGAATGAGTGACATGACTTGATGCAATTTTGTATTGCTTTCTTTTGTCAGTGTACAATCTCGTCGTGATCTTCAAGATTTCTGGCTGATGCTATGAGAAAACAATTGTTCTAGTTCCTAGACTTCCTCTCTTATGACTATGGTTAAGTTTCTGTGAAAAATCACAGATGTAGTACTACTATTCCTTCTTCAGAATCCCCTTATCGCTTCATTCAAACATTATTTTTAACCTAGTCTCTTTTCTCACCACCATTTTCTTCCACCGCACTCACGACGAGCTGGACACAGCAAGCTTCTTCAAATGTTCCATAAACACTTGCAAACTGACGTCATCGGTCAAAATGGCGGATCCAGCACCGTCACTCCCCCATGCGTATAAGTTATTGTGTGTCTGACTTGGATTCACTCTCGACAGCAAGAAGCGGGCCTGAATGAAACAGTTAGATGATAAATTTACATTGAGGAAAACTGTCAGATATGCTAATTCAGAGGGTCCAGTCTCTGGAATGGACTAAATAATGAGTCACAGTAGCACATACGCTTAAAAGGTTCAAAAAAGGGCTGGAGGAATCTTGCAGGGCGTGAATTGGTCTCCTTGCTATGCTTTGTTTAATTTTTCTTTTTTTCTTCCTTTACTTTTTAGTCATAGGTTGACTGAATCTGTATATACTTGTATGCCTAGGTAATTTTCATTGTACAGGTAGAGTATCTATATGCATGGTCCCTGTAAATCAGTTTTTTTAACTGACGGGACTACCATGCCTACAAAACTGAAAATGGAAATGAAATGTTGGGGGGAGGAACACGAAGACCTTTTATTTCCAGCAATGAGCCTATATTCCTGTGTTCTGGCCAATAGAAAAAGCGAGGGGTGTCGGCGCAAGTGCAATCTGAAACTCTAAAGCTCGTCACAACAGCAGTAGATCCTCCTCTACCTTTGCCTTTTTGTTTCAATAAGTAATATCTTACAATCCTTGCGACCCTGTGAGAGATCTCACGCAAAACGGGGTTGCCTAGCTGTTTGCAAAGACAGCCATCACTCTTTCTCCCCAACAACTAAATTCTCTCTAGTTTGATACTGAAAAGTATTTTCTAGGATTTTTTTACTATTTACTGCGATTTCTTAAATACTATATCAGAGTTTTTGGAATTGAAATAGCTCTTCTAATAGTTTCTATCCAAGACCAGCTTAAATTTGTGGATAGATTTTGTGTTGCACATTATCGGTAGTAGAGAGTGAAGTTTTATTGTTCATACAAAGGCAAGCTAAAAGATCCATTGTATTCTATAGGAGGATGAAATGCCACTTGTCAGCCCAGGGTCTGGTAGGTGAAGTATTCATAGTGTGTATAATAGCGTCAAATTGGCATATATAAGGTCCATGCAATCAGGCCTTTAATAGCATTGTTTGGGTTTGAGCGTTAGGCTACCTAAGATTAATGTAACAAGTGGGTAAAATTTACTTGATGAAATACTTGTTTAAACTACCATACCTGACTTCCCATATGTTGGGTTTGTACGTATCGAGGAACCGGGAATCTTGACTGCAAAATTTCTTGCGCATCGTCTATTGGTGCTTGAAGCAGCTGTCTGAAGTTCTCGTGAGCTGGGTCATTGTGGTATCCTTGGTTCTTCCATTGGTCGATTGTCTAAAACAATTCAGTCCGGTATAGATTAATGACAAGCAGTGATGGGCTTTCAACAACCTATTAGTGATGAGACAGTGCAGGAAGGAGGTTCGCTGTTGTTGCTTTAAGTGCATATCATCATTGCAGAAACTATTATCAATTCGTTATCAATCTACTTATTGTTGGGTGTATTAAAGAGTTCTGCTGCTGCTGTCGTAGCAGACATTTGGAAAAATGCAAATCTACCGTCTAATTTAAAAAGTGTCTTGATAATCAAAAAGTGAAGGAATCTTTCCAAATCCAAAACTTTAAATTCACAGATCCACAATACTTTTTACAACTCCAAGAAACACAACAAAACTGTAAACAACTTCGATATCATCTTTGCTTTGTTTCATAGTTGCATACATAAAAAAGTTTCTCATGTTTACCAGCTGGTCCAGTCAAGAATACGAGCTAAAAATTAAAAAATGCATAAAAATATTAACTTACCTCTCCATGATATATGAGTATCAAGAAGAACGTGTCAAGAAGCAATATTTTATCAGGCATTATGCTGCTAGAATCCAGAAGAACAGGCTAAAAAACAAACGAATTATTAAAAATGACGAGAAAACTCGCAAGGGATCAGCCCACAAATCATCGTTGCGAGTTCGTTTGAAATCGTAGAAAGGAATTCTATGCATCGCAATATCGTTGCCAATCGCATAGGTGCTGAATACGTGGGGGATCGAGCCCCATCTGGGAATAGCTATGGGGGCTAAGAAAATATCTTTAGAACCAGAGAGAATTAGAGAGACAGAAATGCAATAAAATTGACAAGCACTCCTTCGGATTGTTCAACAATTGGCCACGTCATGGCAGACCTTTCACAGATTAGTTGATTATCCAGAAAAGCGGTTGACAACTTTTATGCACAAAAATGAAATTCTATCCAATTGCATTATCAGTTATGAATATAAACATTTGCTATTTCTACGAACCTCGGGTGGGCCATGGAAAGAATACGAGTATAATATTGGCTGCACCATGATCAGCGAGTTTGTTACGTCTTCTCTATTCAAACAATGTCTACAAAAGAGAACAATATTAAGGATTAAACTAATGCTAATGCAATCGGTAGGAAAATATGCGAGGGTATTTGTTTTGGTGGGCATATGACATATAGGGTCAGAATGAGCTTATCTATCAATTGGTAGTATTTCCTTTTTGCAAGACACGCTATACATTCAGAAATATATCTTATTCAGATGAACATTAATTACAAGGCATGGTCTAGATGGTTAAAACCAAAGGCAAGCGTACCAGCCACTGTCCTAAACCAGGACAATAAAATAGTACAGTAACCTTGAAGTGTTTGAAACTTCAGGCTTATCCACAGTGAAGCATTAAATCGGGTTTCGAAGTAAATCCTTCTTCTGAGTCATTTTATATGAACATTAATTCATAAGGTATGGTCCAACACGGGTAATTAATTTATTCAGATGAAAATACTGAGAACATCGCCACTTACCTATAGAAAGCCGTTTCATCAGGACTATTATTGAAATATTGTAAGAACTGCGATCTTCGTAAATGGAACATGAACTAAACAGGATAAACGTAAGGAGAGATTAACGAAAAATATCTATTAGGTAAAGTATTAGATAAACAAAGCTAAATGCAAGAGTTCAGGAAATTTGATCAAAATGGGTAAAACTGTTGATTCAATCTAGCTAGCTTTTAACCAAAGTAGCAGTTAGTAACCAAATACCACACCATCTTTGAAATATTTTCAGCAGGGCCTGCACCTTCTTACATTTTTGTACCTACCATAGAAGTAACACACGAAGAGCACAACATATACCTCGTTGCTCTGAGTTTCATGCTATTGCGATCATCAGAAAACTGATCATCTAAATAGCAGGATTAGTTGTCTGATGATCGCAACTCCGAGTAACAACAAATATGCAGTGTTCTATGGTGTTACTTCGATTGCATCTGGCTCTACCTTCTAAGGTATAGAGCACTCTTCTTACCAATGAAGACACTTCACTGCGATAATTTTTGTACCTGTGAGTTTACGAAATACCACCTATCATCATCGTGAATTAGAAGCAACAGCTACGAGAATCGATTTTTTTCACATATTTTTCTGTCATTATCAATCTACTGTAAAATGCTTTTGTAAAGGATGATACACGCAACAGTGGTTCGATCACCCAACTCTTGATCGTGCATTCAAGGACATTCATGAAAAAAGCGAGGAGAGAATTTGCCAGCTCTGTAATTCAAGACACAAAGGTAAATGGAATCACAAGTTGTGGTATTATTCAGTGCTGAGATTTGTGTATAGAATTTGAAATACAAGATGTTTTGGTGATTTGTTATTTTCTAGCATTGCATAGCATTGTATAGCAAGACCAGCATAATTCATCAGGTTTTGCGAATGAAAGTTTGTTGATACTTCAGTAACAAGTTATCCTTTTGGATTTCAGCTCTTAAGAAACGAATCCATTTATCACTAAGGAGCGATGAAAACCATTTTTAATAGCAAAGCCACATACCTGAGGATATAGCGAAAAGTTTTCAGCAAGTCTGAAAGAGTTAGGATCATCTTTGTTGTATTCGCCAAATTTCTGCACGAGTCGAATCAACATCCTGTCCAACCATCGAAGGACGTCTTGCACGTTGTCCTCCACCTCGCATCGGTGAACCGCAACACGACTCATGAGCACTGCAGATGCCTCTTGGTCGAACCCGAAAGGTATGTGGTGCATGTTGGCAGCGTCCACCCAGTTACGTGCACATGTTGTCACCCTGACTCGTCTTTGTCCACTCGAATGCTGGTACTGGGTTATGAACTGGATGCAGCCACGGCCACCTTGAGGAATTGGAGCGGTGTGCTGTTGGCAAACAAACAAGTTTTACCGAATATAGTGTGACCTTAAATAATAAACTTACCATGTGCAAACCCGTGACAATCTTATCATGTGCTCACTCATTTTCACGTTTTCGAATTGCAAAAAGCAATCGTCCATCACATACGTTTAGTCATCTTTATTCCTATTCGTTATTTTTGCAGCAATAAACCAATCAGAGTTGACTTAGCTGTACATTACATGGTTCGAATGCTAAAATAAGATACATACCACGTGCACACTGGTCACACACTTATAACGGGCCCCCTCGTTTTCACTTGATATAATCACCAAAAGCGATTGTCTATCACAGGCACTAGACTATATCAATTCTTATTGGCTCACATTGCAGGAGTAAACTATTGGATAAGGTTTACCTAACATGGATTAAGTACTAGCATATTGTACATATAATGTGTACACTTGTCATTTACTGAACGTGCCCCTTCTATTTATCACGTGTTCTAATTACAACATCAATCGCCAATGACGTGCGTAGGATTTTCTTCGTAACCAGCCGTGCAGCCTAAAAGTCACAAGTCTAATGGTGTGGTGGACTTTCGTTTCACATTCTTAATTTCTGATTATGGAGCAAAATGAATTCACCATATTATCGAGCATTAAAAACTCTGATGACAAACTTGATGTAATGATGTAATATGATGTAACGAATTTCTTGCATACTTGCAAAATATCACACGGATGCAAACATTGTAATACGCACCTGGTTAGAGACTTCAAAGAAAACTGCTAGCGTAGTGGCCTGGTCAATGCCACTCAATTTCCAAGAAGACGTTCCACCGACACCAATTTCCTGGAAAAAGCATCAGATAATTTTACCTTAACGCAGTAACGCATTCGTAAGTTGTAAGTAGCTATATCGGGAGAACACTATAAATCACAGACAGGAACCATATCAAGAACACTAATTGCACCTACACCGTAGCAATATGGACCCAGTAACACACTTTTAAGAATACAATATCCATTACACAGTGTAGTACACAGTTACTAGAAAGCAGGGTACAGCACAGCTAACACCACAATATTGTTTGTTAGACGTTAAACACAAGAAGCTATACTTACAGTTTCGGATATATTGGCACCTCCCTTTTTCATAGAAACACAAGGACTAATACAACCAGATATCTTCAATTCTTTAGACGTCTATAAAGATATGAAGGATAATGAAGTAACTACGCACGTAGAAATATATCAGATTCCTTGGGTAAGCAGATGCGTATATAAGCAGATGTTAGGCAGATGCATATACAATACCAATCAGAAAACGAGTGGACTATAAAATAAAATATGAAGCTTACTTTGACTTCTATCGTTGAACCAAAAGCCATTTTGAATTCTCCTTTCGAATCTTTTGCAAATACTGATTGGAATGTCTGCTTGAATAAAGCTGTATTGAAAGCGTCTCCCATGAACATCGACCCACTGAAACAACACGAAAGCTAACTTTATAAATGCAAAGAATAAACATAAAATATGGGTAAAAGTATCTATTCTTACCTCTGAAAAACCTTCGTCAGATTTCACTCTTTGGTACCACGATGTAATTAAGTCCTCCCACATTTCCTACTAAAGTTAGAGCCCTGAAATACAAACTATTTGATCTTGGTAGCCTGTATGGTTTCTTATAGACTAGGCATTTCATTAAGAACCAGGCCTTATCATATGGTTAAAGAAACCTACGATGTATTTCAACCAACAAACTTGTCGAAATCGTTCAGTTTTTGCACTCTGAACATGAATACTTGCTGTTTGACTTCCGAGGCTTTCCACACTCTTCCGATTGGAAGTCTACATTAGTGTTCCTGTGACGCCGAGAGCGGTGTCAGAAGGTCATCAGCTCGATTCAACCTAGGTCGACACATAGCACTTTAACAATGGTACTCGATGTCTCTCTCCCGAACCCCCTCAGTGAAGAGTTAGATTAGGGTATGCGGATCTTGATGGAAAGATAGATACCCTTCTCTGAAAATATGGCAGGAAATTAAGAGGGTCACCAAAAACCAACTAACTAAAGTAAACTTACTTTATATTTTTGCTAATGAAAAGGACTATATTCATTTGAATTTTACATGCTGATCGTTAACGATTGCCATATGGTAAACAGCTTAAGACATTGAATTATAAACATACCCAGTGTAGTTGGTACAAAATCTCATTTCGTGTGCTCCAGTCTGATCGAGGTTGCAAGCAAAAAGATCAATAGCATGTCCATTATCTGACGCTCTATTAGCAAGGGCTTCGTAATGCTAAAATCAATTAAGATGAGAAATTGATTATTAATTAAAAGCAATCGAGATGTCACCGTGTCAGCTGTGCAGCATTAACATAGAGCGAATCAAGCGAAGCGTATTCTTAGGCCTTCCTAAGAGATTCTTCATGAATTTCTAATTTTTTTACGAAAAAATCCTATATCCAAGCTCATTTCAAGAATATACCAAAGCTCGCGTGAGTTAGGGTTGGTATTCTATCAGATTTCTATTGTTTTAGCTAGCTTGGTTAATGAATATCTTTGCTAGTAGTTTTTATTTCTATTTTTCTTACTTATGCAGCATGAGTTTGCTAAAACTTTGATAGCTCAGTTCTTGAGAATACACTTTATAAGTTTATAACCAGATAAGTGCAAGAGTATTTTAGAAGAGTATTTAATGTTAGCCCTTATGTTGCAAAAGTGATGAGAGAATATATTAATAACTGAAAAATGATCTTACCCGGCTAGCTTTCTTCATGTAGGGAGTGTTATCTTTTTCGACATCATGATGTGATCTCATCACATTTTTCAACTCATGGTCAATAATCATGCCAGGTCCCTAAATTCAATTGAAATGAATTAGAATATGATGAAGATATAATATCAGAAACATACGCAAAACTTGCACTAGACAATTATCTGAAACCCAACATTTCTAGCATTGAAAAGCATTTAATGTACCTATTTTGCATTTGTTCCTGCTTACCTGAGTACAGGGCCCACCAACAAACAGCATGATCCGAGCACCAGTGTTTGGAAAGCTATTCTGGAAGAAAACAATCAAAACTGAAATTAAAATAACAAAATTGTGAAAGAAAAGAATTAATTTTCCTTCATATTCTGAAGATGGCAAAAGCCGAAAAACTTCTACTTATATTTCTATAAATATTTTTAAATTGATATTCGTCTTGGGGAATGTATTTCATTAAAATTCCTTCCTTACTGAAAGTAAACACCAAAACTAAGGGGCTGGCTGGCCTTTTGCTTATAGGCCAAGTAAGTTAGTCTTTATAATTTTTCCTACTCACGCCTGATGACGAAACAAATACCAGTTATAGATGTCCCAGCCGACGTCCTGTAATAAACCTTATGTTTTAAAAACATTACTCATGGGGCCATTAGGCATTTATCTTCATGAAGCACTTAAGAATTTACAATTCTCAGAAATTCTCAGATTTACCTCGAGAAGGCTGACAGCAATGGAGAGGGCAACACCAGTAGATCTCAGAGGACGTTTATCGGCCGCTACTGGCCAAGGGTCCCTCTGCAGTTCACCCAGAAGATCTGTTAGATTCATGTCACACTTGTGAACAGGCTGCAGAAATCTGCAAAAGAAAACACATTTTAATATCTACGTCATCAATGGAGACGTATTTGGCATTGTAGACGGTTGGAAGCATCTCTGGTGGTCGAAAGTATCATTTTATGAAGATCTGTGAAGTTCTAGTACAAAAATCTAATTTTCACGAGGAAGAACAATATTTCTTAATTCTACACTTTTACATTGTTGTAGCTTTGTAGCAACGCTATAATCTGCTCTTTATGTGTAATTTCAAAACAAAGCGAGAGCTAAAGTAGTTCACATTTTATTTAAGATTTTTTTGTGTTTTCACCCAGATAAAGACTTAAATCTATTAGCCGTTCCTGTCCTTCATCCTCCGTAGAAATAATACATAAAAAGACTTAGATATATACTACCTTAATATCAAACTTGAATGACACCAAATAGATTCAGAATTGAAACTTGCACTCTACCTATTTTGCATTTCCATATGTTGTTGCTGTCCGGGTGGCATTGGACCTCGCTGCTGGCCAGGTCTTTGACCCCCACCAGATCCTCCCAAACCCAACATTTCCTACAAGAAGGATGAAGAAATTCAACAGGTAACAATAACGATAGAAATCAGGACTTTTCACAGGAATCTTTGAGTTATATTTTCGGTTGTATACCAAACAAAACAGGAGATATGTACTAAAAATTTGTAAAAAATGCTTAGAACTATTTCTAATTGTTATTTCTTGGTTATATGCTGTCATATCATATCTTTATACAAAAACACCACAATGACTTTTAGGGAGATTTCGATCGTACATAACCAATATGGTTAGGTCCCATACCTCCATTGAGATCATTTATGCAGAGTAACATGAATAAGCTGACTATATAGGTCTCCCATCCAGTAAATATCTTAGAGCTTATTTGACTATCAATCAACAAGTACACAGCATCAACCAACCTGTAGCTGTTTGCCAGTTATATCTTTGCTTCCTCTGAAGACATAACTTTTCGATATTCCCTCACAACCAAGTTCATGAACATGTACCTGAAGAGAGGGGAGAGTGTGACTTAGAAAACATTCAAAATCTACATTAAAGATCCAGATATGGTTTTAAGGACACATCTGATAATCTCCATTTTAGATGACAA
The DNA here is from genome assembly GCA_963924455.1 of Pelagia noctiluca. Taxonomy (NCBI): domain Eukaryota; kingdom Metazoa; phylum Cnidaria; class Scyphozoa; order Semaeostomeae; family Pelagiidae; genus Pelagia; species Pelagia noctiluca. The sequence continues at coordinate 3,723,053 of OZ004320.1, forward strand.
AATGCCTTTTAGTATTTCCAATCTTATGTTTTCTCACAAAGGAATATGCAATCGGGGGCACCTTTTCCTGAGAGCCTCGATGGCCTAATATCTACTCCCATCATGACTGGCAGAGCAGTTTGTATTTGGGCTGTATTTTGTTCTACATTGTTTGAGAAATGTCAATATAAAGCTAAAAAATATATAACAAAGAATCAGAAGTTAGTGAAAATAAAAGAAATCATTTGAAAACGTGAAAAAACAGAACCCTTTTTCCCAAAATATTGGTATGCAAATATGTTTCACACTTACCATTCTTCCGAATGTAATCAAGCCAATCAATGCATTTGGAGGGAGAAGACTGAGTGACATTTGTAAAGATTCCTGTAACAAAGAAATCAAATCATACAACTGTAGCAAATTATATCAAGTTAGACAGGACAACAGGAGTGGCCATTATTAATGGCAGTGGCGGTGCCAGCTCTGAAAAATTTGGAAGAATTGGGAAGGGGGGATTTTGATGTAATTTCTCCGTCTAAAGGTATACCCAACTAACTTTATGCCAACACTTGGGAAATGGAGGAGACCAATCCCCCCGGCCCACCCTGCGGCGTTGCCACTGATTCATGGCAAGGATTGAGTGGGAAAAGATGAGGTGAAAGAGTGCAGTAAGTGTAAAAAATTGATAAGTCACCTATTACAATGAGTAACATTTTTGAAACAGTGAGGCAGCTTTGTGGCAATTTTGAAGGGATTTTGCAACAATTTAAGACAATTTGCAAGGATTCATTAAACGATTTCCAAAAATTTTCAAACGAGTTATGAAACTGCACAAGTTTAAAACAAGCCTTAATTTCCCTGCAAGTCAATTTCGTCAGTATCTGTAATTCTCTATCAATTAGGATACAGAAGGAAGGAAGGTTCCATGATATCATGATTGGTAAATGATAGTGGTTACCTTAAGTTCCTCATAAAGGGAAGAATGTTTACCTTGAGTGCTTGTAGATCTTCTTCATCCAGGCATGTATCAATTACGAAAAGAAATATCAATGGACTGCTTTGCTGTCTCTGAGAAAATAAAATGATGCATAATTTCAGTCATCAGAAGGATGAAGTACATCAGGCTGTGGAACACTATAAGACAACATTCTTCGTGGAAATATCTAGCATGGAACTTTAAAAGATTCCCTCTGGGGAGTTAATTTTTAAGTATTGAATGCTGATAGAAGCAAAGGCACATTTGTGGTTGTGAGTAAATATTTCTCCTCGTTATACAATGCCTTGTGCATTTATGTTATTACATATTATACAAGGCTCTGAAAAAGGCTTTAATTCACAACGTAAATTAATGCCTCTAATCTGGATCTGGATAGGGTACTAACTTGTTGTCTGGATTCAGGACAGTAGTTAGAGTGCTGGCCTATGATGAGCCTGGTCCTGCCCAATGGTCTGGTTGAGGCATACCTTAACTGTGGCAGTCCACTTGTTAGAAAATGTCTGCTAGGCCATGCTTTTTGAGTATGTTTTTAACGTTGATAGGATATTTCAAGTAGAAATTTCAGATACTCACTGTTAGAGTGTATTCAATTGTAGAAAACATTGGAATAATTTCTGCGGGTTGTTGTTGTTCACTGATTCCAGCATAATGTGGAGGAAACTAAAATTAAAATCAGCAAGTACTTTAAAAGTTGCAAAATAATGTTAGGACTGAATGATAAGGTTTTTAAGTTGTTAGAAATGAGTGGTTGGAATAGATCTTGTTCTAAGAAAGAAAAAGTATCTTGGAAATTACATAACAATTCCAAAAGAAGAATGGGAACAAATAGCCTGATCATAGTAGTACATCAGTCTTTCATTGATTTATTGTCATTGTTAATGGCCCTTTGTCAATGATTGGTTGTTTAGAATACAACCATTCACCTCCTTGTTCTCGTTAGCTGATCTTGATGGACCTCTGGTCATAACAATTTGTTAAAGGTTTATTTTTGTTCTCTCTCTGATGTCTTACTCTTAAGGGTGTCAGGGGCAAAGCTAGTGGGTATATCATGTTTTGCTATGTTTCCTAGCCATACTTGAACAAAAAAAGTTGAGGGTGATAAAAAAGCACAGAATGTCACAGAGAATTTAAATGTAACCGCAAACTTCAATCTTTTACCTAGCCTTTAGCCGATGCTTTAATAAACATCTAATTTATTGCCTGATTAATATATCTGATTTTTAACACTAATCAATATAATGACATCTACTTGTGACAATGAACCATAGTGAACGAATCTTGTATCTAAAGTTGAATTGATTCTTTTCTGTTTACTTACTGCATTCCTATTGAAGCAGAAATTGCAAATCCAAGCTTTTGCTCTGTAGTCCACTTGGCTAAAAGGAATAAGTTGGGGACCATCATTCATGGCTGTGGGTTAACATAACATCAATCAACAAATGAAGGACAAAGGTAACTAATTCATAATAAAAAGAAGCTATAGTATGTTGGACTTTGGCGGAGTTTTATAACATGTGTTTACAAATATTGTTTGCGAACTCTTGCACGCTCCCTAAACTAGTGATTCACAGGTTTCTTTATCCATTGCAAATGGAAAAAAGTCATAACTGATTAATCAAAATCATTAACTAATCAATATCAATCTTTGGTTGGAAATTGAATTGCTTGAGCATGTTGAAGAAAACTTTTATTCATTCAATTCATATTTTCAATTTACAAAAACTGCTGCTATGGCTTGCTTGCTGGATTTATCATTGTTAGGAGTTTTTCAATTTGAAACCAGTTTGAGCATTTAGGGTTTTCATAAGGCTTTTCAAAAATAAAATCATTTTTCTCTAACAAAAAACGTATTTGACCGGCAGCTGGTTAGGTATATCCTAAGCCTAAATGACCAGCAGTTTTTACGCATGCAGGGTGCAAGGCAGATAAAAAAAACTGCCCACATTCTGCCAGGTTACAAAACTTTAATTGAAAGAAATAGGTTGAACTACACTCTCACTGTCTCACTATGGATCACTTGAAGCACACATCCACTCAGTAGGAGGGTCTCGGCGCAAGGGACAGCACACTTCCCATGACTTGCGCATGCCGTAGATTGACATGAAATAACTCAGTCAACATTTTTAGGAAGTAAACTCACCATAATGGATTGAGAACGGCTCTGCATGTATTTCTTGTGCATAGCACAGGGTCATACATGATAGGAGGCAAATCTGATCTCTCCTTTAGAGGTGTGTATAAACATCCTACTGGTACCACCTGAAAAACAAAAGTTTTCTATTTTTCTATCCTGAAAACCAATAAAATGAAAATGAAATAGAGATTTGCTTGTAAGAAACTGCAGAGTTTTAAGAAGCTGCAGCAATCATCTTTTTGAAGAAAACAATTGAAAAAAGAGGCAGCTACGATTTGCAAGGATAGCACTAGGATAGCTTCTTTCCCAACTCATCAATTTACCAATGTTTTTGTTACAATGCAAATTCAAGATTGATTCAATAATTACTGCGTAGTGATTTATAATTTCTCTCCTAATAATTCACAGCTTCTCCAAGTGCTGTGATGATTGGTTGCCTTTCACTGTACAAGTCATTTATCTCCACTCTGATTGACGGATTTTCATCAAGCTCTACATACAATTGTTTTCTAGGCTAAAACGAAATGTATGGCACTTGCACAGCTGAGACAAAGATCAATAGAATAGAACACAGAAAATTGCTTCTGCACATCAACGATTTTGGCGAAAAGTTCCATCCACACTGTCTCTATGGGTCATTTGATCTCATTTTCATTCACTTTCTGCCAACTTCTTTCTCCGGTGAGTATAAACGCATAGCTATTCTAGTATAGCCAGAAATATCGGAAACATAATGAAACGAACACAAAGATTACTTAAGCTTTTCGTCTGACACTCAACAGAGTAATACGTCAGAAAGAGAACAAAACAGAAACCTAACTGATTTATATACCCAGATGTGGATTGAAATAGGCCAATCAGAAAAGAGGTGAATGATTGGTATGGTGTAGGAAAACCAATCAACACCAAAGATACAGTGAGCTGACCAATAAGATTACTTCAAGAGTCCTAAGGCGAAAACGAACTCCTTCTGTCTACACAATAGGGGATCCCTGGTTTTTATGTAGACCGATTCCAAAATAGCTAAGTGAAAGATAGATCTTGCTCTGCCAATTATACGAAAGCAATTCTCACTGTAGGCTTTAGCACACTCTGGGTTGTCGAGCAAATGTTGACCTATAGCAGAGTCATGTTTTAGTGATCTTTTTGGTTTTGAGGCGCGAGATGGTTGTTCTCATTGCGGCACAGTTTTGTTGCGGTATGCTTGACGGCACGTGTTGTTTAACCCTATTACATAACCGCTGAGATGTGCGACCTATATACCTGGCTTCACACCGGCACGGGTATTCATATACTACAAGGCTGTTTTGTGTGGTAGGCACACTATCTTTGGATGGCTGGAATTATTTTTTTCTAGAGGTTAGGTTTCTGTTTCTTTCTGTTTCTGACGTATTACTCTGGGGCCATTCTTTGCCAAAGAGGGACAAAATTTTCATAAATTCAACCAAAGTCTCAGAATCTGATGAAATTTTGCTTGTAATTTCATCTTGATTAGAATGACAAAACTTTTCAAATTTGAGGTCAATAGCTTTTGCCGTTTTCAAATTAGGGCCAATTAAAGTTTCACTAATTGTGCCAAATATTTTCAACTATCCGCCATTTTGAATTTGGGCGTCCAATAAAAAATTCATAAATATTCATGAAAATGATGGAATTTCATCATAAAAATATGTATCCTATATAATTTTGGGGTAAGGAAGTCAAAAATTACATCAAAATTGGCATAAAGACATGGCAAAATGCCTTTGAAGACATTTGAAAATATGCCCCTAGTCCAAATATGGAAACAACCACTGCACATTTGGATCAAATTTTGACAATGTGTATCAAATTTTTTTAATCTGATATTTTGTAAGTTGAAAGTAGAGGTATCAAGCTATCTGGTGACCAAAATTCAAGGATGTTAGTTGTACCCTCAAGAAAATATCAAAATTTCAATTTGATCAAAATTCATGGAAGCCGCAACTGGTTTTGACTATGCTCTCAAGTACTTCCGTACAACATAATGTTTTCAACATTTGAATGAAGAGTCTTGTAACTGCATACAGTTACTGCAATTGAAATTAGTAGATAGTAGCTATCACTTTGAAACAAATTTGCCATTTTTCCTATCACATAATACACAGATTACCATTGTTCAAAATTTGAAAACCTACATTAGTTTAAGGGGCTCCGTCGCCAAACCGTAAACAAATCTGTAAACCTTCACGTGCAACCAATCATCCACTCTTTTCTGCAGTTTGTTTGATGGCTTCACTCAAGCCACCAAAAAATGACCTTTAAAAATCCACTTATATCGGGACAATTGTAGAAGATATGAATGTTTGGCTTGTTCCTCAGTGAAGTACAGTGATTTATCTTCAAAAGAGCTCTTTCATTTTGAAAAAATATGAAAATCCTATGTGATATTACCTTTCGAAAAACTGCAAAAATCATTGTTTGTCTACAGTTTGGTGGTGGGGCCCCTTTAAGTGACTTCATAGAAGTAACATCAATAGCATGTTGGGAGGTCGGCATTGTAATCAACCTGTAATGTACATATGGAAGAACTTTTTCGATGAGTTCTTTCTACAAGGAATTGATGATAATGAAAGATCTTAAAGAGTTATACGCTGCATTCAAGGGAAAGAACCCAGAAATGAAGATCAGCTTTTCAAAATTTGCAAGCCTGCGTCCAAAATGGTGCATAAGTGTTGGACCTAATGGCACACACTCAGTTTGTGTTTGCAGTATTCACCATGTCAAGTTGATGCTAAGTGCTGTCAATTTAGAGAAGGATTACCATGAGCTCTTGGAGATGATAGTTTGCAACAGAGATTCCAAAGAATGCACGGTTCATCGTTGTCCTTCCTGTCCTGGCGTGGACAACCTCATTGGATTCCTCAAACAAAAGCTTTTGAGCAACAATGCAGAGAATGAGACAGAGGATGAATCAAGCGAAGATGAAGATGATGAAGATGACGAGACAATAACCTTCAAACAATGGACAACAACCGATCGAGCCGATTTAATTTCCCAAACCGTAAGCATAGAGGAGTTTATTGAAAAGTTAGCTGAGAAACTTAACAACATCACGTCACATTCCTATATAGCACGTGCCCAAGCAGCTTACCTGAAGAAGCTCAAGCAAGAATTGCCATCAGATGAAGTCATAGTTTTGGCAGATTTTGCCGAAAACTACAAATTCATTGTTCAAGATGAGATTCAAGGGTATCATTGGAATAAACATCAATGCACCCTACACCCAATTGTTATATACCATAAGTTAGAAGGAGCATTGACAGCAACATCGTTGTGTTCATTTCAGATGACCTAGATCATGACGTCAACATGGTTTACAAAGTTATGAGTGATACCGCTTCTTACATTAAAGCCACTATTTCAAAGGATATACACACAATTCATTACTTTTCAGATGGTTGTGCAGGACAATACAAAAACTGCAAACATTTTTTAAACCTTTGTTACCACCAAGAGGACTTTTCTATGCAATGCATATGGAATTTCTTCGCCACTAGCCATGGTAAATCACCCTGCAATGGATTAGGGGGCACAGTGAAACGATTAGCTGCCAAGGCTAGTTTACAGCGGCCAGTGGACAATCAAATTTTGACAGCAGAGGCAATGTTTGAGTATTGCAAGAAAGAGATTCATGGGATCAAATTTGTATATTTGACAGGAGCAGAAATAGCTGATGTGAGACAGGAGTTAACAGAACGATTTCTTGTAGCAAAAACCATTCCTGGTACACGTGGCTTTCATCAGTTCACGCCACTTTCTGTCTGCTCAATAGCTGCAAAACGAGTTTCAGAGGAGGCTGATTACACTCTCACATTCAATTTCGTCAACCTTCCAAGTAAAGAAAAATTGGACCTAAGGCCTTTTCAGTTTTTGATATGTGTTTATGATGAGCAATATTGGTTAGGCATGGTCAGTGAGGTTGATAAAGAAAATGAAGATATTCTTGTAAAGTTTATGCATCACATTTTCCTGCCAGATCCTTCAGATGGCCAAACCGAGATGATGTTTGCTGGGTCCCAAATTTGCACATAGTTTGTAGTACAGATGAAGCACCATCATTGTCAACCGTTACAGCACGCCAGTTTACTTTTGAGACAAATGAATTGGAGAAAATCAGAGACTGCATTGATAATCATAAGTCACATTGAACACCCTACTGTACTTTTAGATATTACCTTCATGTAATCACTTACAATCCCTTGATCCGAGAGATCATAGTCAGTTAAATCTCCTAGATCGTAAACTTCATTTTCCGGAAAACAACCAGTTTTTGTGCAAGTTACTCAATTGTTAAGTGTTAGTGGAAAGGTAAAAAATTGTCATATAGTTATAGTGGCTGGTACATCTGCTGATTTCAATTGCAGTAACCATATGCAGTTACAAGACTCTTCATTCAAATGTTGAAAACATTATGTTGTACAGAAGTACTTGAGAACATAGTCAAAACCAGTTGCGGCTTCCATGAATTTTGATCAAATTGAAATTTTGATATTTTCTTGAGGGTACAACTAACATCCTTGAGTTTTGGTCACCAGATACCTTGATACCTCTACCTTCATCTTACAAAATATCTGATTAAAAAAATTTGATACACATTGTCAAAATTTGATCCAAATGTGAAGTGGTTGTTTCCATATTTGGACCAGGGGCATATTTTCAAATGCCTTCAAAGGCATTTTGCCATGTCTTTATGCCAATTTTGATGTAATTTTTGACTTCCTTACCCCAAAATTATATAGGATACATATTTTTATGATGAAATTCCATCATTTTCATGAATATTTATGAATTTTTTATTGGACGCGCAAATTCAAAATGGCGGATAGTTGTAAATATTTGGCACAATTAGTGAAACTTTAATTGGCCCTAATTTGAAAACGGTAAAAGCTATTGACCTCAAATTTGAAAAGTTTTGTCATTCTAATCAAAATGAAATTACAAGCAAAATTTCATCAGATTCTGAGACTTTGGTGAATTGAGTGTCCCTCATTGGCAAAGAATGGCCCTCTGTTGAGTGTCAGTCGAAAAGCTTAAGTTATCGATGTGTTTGTTTCATTATGTTTCCGATATTTCTGGCTATATGAAGTTCTGTACCTACCATCCAAAGACTGTTCTAAAGCTATTTTAGTAGTTAACACTTCACCTAAGTTCTCAGGTCATGAATCTAATGTTTGATTTCTTGCTTTTGCAGGAAAGCTAATTGAGACTTTTTCTTCAGCTTACCATTTGGTTTAGTAAATCAATAGTTGTGAATTTAAATCTAGGCCATCTTCTTTTTTAAAGATTTTTCTACATTTCAGTCCTTGCTTGGAAGAACCTCAAAATACGTACCATTCGCGTGGCTTCGAGTCTGCTTGATGGCCACACATTCCAGCTGAAACGTATACCATCACGGTCTTCATTTTGGTGAATGAACTCTTGGTATGAAGCCATTTTAACAGCCAAATGCAAGATAGATTTGTTCACTGTGATTCCTCCATCGACCACTTAGGCCGTCCTTCTGAAAGAGGCTGGGAATGACAACTCAGTTTTGCCACGTAAAATTCCGGGTGCCCACGGCACGCTTGCACAGCAGCAGAAAAGAAAACTTCCATGATTTCGGATTTTAGATTTCATTATGTACCTCAAAATAGCCTTATACCATCCAGAAATAGGTTAACAGCTTGTTCAAGAAGAATAAAAACCAACATACTTAACAGGAGCAACAAGAAAAAAGCAAATCTACAAAAGCAAAGTACTCATGGGTTATGGTGGTTATGGGCAGTGGCGTAGATAGAAAATTTGCTAGGAGGGGCAAGAATGAAAATTTCAGATCTCTAATAAACAGACCTCTCACTCAGGGCACACATTAAAAAGAAATGACGAGGATGTGTTTGCACACCAGCGTCGACATTTGGTTTTAAAATTTTTGGAGAGGACAACAATTATATTCGTTAGTCATATTTGCCTATCTGAAGCGGCACTATGGTTGTCGCCAATGTGAGAAGTTTACGCAATTTTGATGCTTTAGATCACTGGAAATGCACTTTGTGGTGTTTCGTGAAAACATTTCCAATTGCTCCCACCTACGTTTAAGCCATTTGCAAGTCTATCAATGTCAAATCAATGTACGCTAGGCTACAGTTTCTGTGAGCAGCTTTATGCAAAGCTTGAAAGATAATCTTGAAATATCATGAAATACACCTCAAGTATAAATTTTGCTTCATTTCTCCGGCAGAGAAGAACTTTTCCGACAAATTGGTCATCTGGATCAACGGGGGAGTTTCCTACTTCTATCTACGCTAGTAGTTATGGGTACTGATTTGACGGAATGCCTTGATTGTACAAATCGTCGCCCTGTGCATTGGAAGCACCTAAAAGTCCCTCCTTCGGATCTCTTTCAAGCAACGAACAAGCCGAAGCAGAATACACTCTTTTTTTTTATAAGAATATCATATTTTTTTCTGAGCCTCAATATTCTTAATTTTTTGCTATTTTGAGCCTCGGTATATTCTTAAATTATTCTTACGGCAGAAAACACGGATATAGCAATAAATTGTTGTTATTGTCATAAAGGCCAAAAAATCACATCTACAGTATCATAAATATGGTGGATAACAGCACAATATCCTTATTTCCTGCAAAACAGAGCTCATCGACACTTGCATCAAAATTTAGGTGAGTGTATTTAAACCATTCCCGGTAAAAAGCACACCAATTCAGAAGTAAAGAATCACTCGCTAAAATTTTTTCCATAACATCTGAGCCTCACAATATTCTTAGAATATTCTTAAATTTCACCGATTTTGAGGCTCATTATTCTTATAAAATTTATTCTTATAAATAAAAAAGAGTGTATGTTAAGAAGAAAATGTTTATAACAAGCTTAAGATGTTTAGAAATTGATGTCATAACGTAACGTCATACACTTTCGTATGTATAATACTATAGTAATACTGTAAACTCTTTTTTTGTAAGATCCAATTAAACTGCTTTAAAGCTGGCTATTCTAAAAAATTCTTCTATTTTCAACCTGAAATGTTCTTGAATTGTTCTTACTTTCTTAATGCTTTGGAAGCCTGTTTCTGCTATCAGTTGTGGTAATTGTTGCAAATTTTGACTTTCTTGACTATCTGACATATCAGTATATATGAGGCTCAGATGGCTCTAAGAATATTGTGAGGCTCAGATGTTATGGAAAAAATTTTAGCGAGTGATTCTTTACTTCTGAATTGGTGTGCTGTGCGGCCAATGTGCTTCTTTTGTGATTATTTCTCAGTCTTAAGGCTATTTCTTAGAATTCCTATATTGAGCCAAATGTGGTCAGCCTCGGTTTGTTCTTAGCTTGTTTAAGTTTTAGCAAAATTTGAGGCTCGTGTTCTTACAAAATTATTCTTATAAAAAAAGGGTATTTTATTTCAGAAAATTTTGAAAAAAGAAATAGATAGGATAAAGCAAATCTACAAAGTAATGGTGGCTCACGGAAGGCTACAGCTTGAAATCCTGTAGTCTGAGATCCTAAAACCTTAGAATAGTTCATTCTTCATTCTTTCACTACTTCAGAGAAAGATATTGGTGTGTATATGGATGGACAATTGTCGTTTAGTGATCATATAGCCGAGAAAGTGAATGTTGCAAACCGAAATATGGGAATAATTAGAAGGACATTCAAATTTCTGGACAAAGACATGTTCCCACATTTATATCGTGCTCAAGTGCGCCCTCATATCGAATATGCTAATGTTGTATGGCACCCTTATAAGATCAAGGACATTGAGACAATAGAGAGAGTACAGAGAAGAGCAACCAAGTTGATCCCAGGTCTCAAAGATCGATCATATGAACAACGTCTACGGACCCTTGGTCTGTTCACACTCGCTTTCAGGAGATTGCGAGGAGACCTCATTGAAACTTACAAGATAGTTAGTGGCTTGAGTGACCCGGAGACATCACCAGACCTTCACCTGCTAGGGGAAACAAATACTCGAGGAAATGGGCGCAAGCTAGAAGTCAGACGTGCAGATGGCAAGCACATGCTCCGCCATAACTTCTTCACAATCAGAGTCGCAAAAGTCTGGAACGAGCTACCCAGGGAAGTAGTTTGGGCAAGGTCACTGGACGATTTCAAGAATAAGCTTGATCGATTTACTTCTGATCACCCGCTTCGGTGGAACTATAAATACAAAATCGACTGAAACTATTTTTTAAAAGGAGATGGATATATAGGCCCTAGGCCTGCGTCCATTAACGAATTGTATTGTATTGTATTGTATTCATACTCTGTCACATTGGAAAAAAGTTAAAAACCAAGGGAATTTTTGGTTGACGTCACTAACCTATTGTGATCGAGACTAGCCTCGCGCTCAAACAACATGTGTCCAACTTGGCCTAAGCACTAAGCATTTTCTCACGACAATCTTTTACCCAGGTTGAGTTACTTCCTTGCTATCAATTGTCATACGGTAGAATGGCAGTTTCAGAAGAAGAAATAATTAGGCATAAACTGCTGTTTGATGGAGAAGGGACGGGAGATGACAGGAGAATTCAGACATTGTTGAAAACCATCGTGAAATGGTGCCATACCAATACAAGTAAGGAGGAAAGTAACCTGACATATCAGAGAATTATTGCATTGCTAAATCAATGTGAATATGCGATGGTAAAGAATCATCTTGTTTATGAGATGAACATCAAAGAAAGAAAGAATTACGAGGTATCACTTAAACGAAGCTTCTTTCACAACAGGTCTGTCCTTGAGGAGGAGGGCGTAACTACCAACTCTTAACATTTTGAACAAAAGACAACAATTTTAATCCACTTCAGAGAATGATCAATGTGCTATTTTACTTTATTGGTTCTGTTAGTTAAAACATAGGAGCCCTTTGCGTGGCACTCATGTAAAGTCCACAAGGAAGATCTTAGAAGGCACGCCAAAAAACAATTGATTATTTTCAAGACAGTCTTTGGATGGTACAAAACTTAAATATAGCCACATAGATGACTTAAGATTTTCGTCTGACACCCAACAGAGTAATACGTCAGAAAGATAACAAAGCAGAAACCTAAAATCGACTTAATTACCACCTTGGTTCATTGGGCACTTATGATCTGTTCCGAACTAAAACTCAATTTAGAATTGGCAAAAATAAAATCTACCCTCATCAACAATGGATATCCAGAAGATCTCATTTCGGCATGCTTTCCTAAATGCTTTCCTTTTCTGGCTATATGTTCTAAGACAAGGTGCATGCGGAGATCTTTGCCCTTAGTACATGAAATGCACCTTTGAAGGGCTTGATGTAAATATACAGGCCTTTTCGCATTACGACGGCAATTCCCAACGCCCTTGCAATATCAGTTACCAGAGTGTTCACCGGCCTTTTAAAATTGTGTTTAAGGTCGTTTACAATCGTCAACCTTTTCACAACCCTCAACCCTCCCAATGATTTCTCAGAAGAACTATATACATTACACTCTACAGTACAAATGATATCGCATGGCATCCTAGGATATGCAAAGTATGTTACAAGACGCAATCCAAACTTTACATGTATGGAGACTAGAATTGAATTTAAATTTGTCAACATCACTCTCGGCCGCCATTTTTCCTGGAGCCTAAAGTCTTGAGCCAGGTCTCGAAGATGATTGCGCATGCTCGAGGCCAAGCAAATAGTTGAAAAAAGCTACAGTAAAATATGGTAAAACTCGAGCAAAAAAGCCAAAAAGCAGTACAGGAAAAAAGCTAAAACCCACCAAATTCAGAAATAAAAGAAATCAACATTTCTATGTTTTTAAAAAGCGTATGCGGACCTCAGACCTCTTCCACCTAATTTATGGTTTGTATGCTCGTGAATATTTTGACAATTGTGAACAGCCTCTTACGTCTCTGTAAAATTCTTGATATAGATTTTAATCAACGCAGTTCTTAACTCACTGTTATTTAGCAATTTCTTTCCTGAAATCACTTAGTTATTCTAAACACCATAGAATAAGTAGGCAGTCACCAAAGGTCTTCTAAGAAGGATTTCAAATGCTGCGAGCATCGGAAACTTATTAGTTTGAGTTTGGTGTAACTATAAACCCAAACAAACATGCTGTACTCAAACAACTTAAAACCAAAGATTAAGATTAGGGCATTGTCTTCCTGCCCGTTTGGTTGATATCCCTAGACTGTGTAGGAACCCATAAAACAAAAACTTTTTGAGGGACCATTGCCCTCCTTATTTCATTTACCAGGGGGATCTACTGCCCTGGTGGTATATCTTTAACGGAAAGGCCCAAAATATTTGGCATAATGATTTCGCAAATTCTACTTTAGGTCATTCCTAATGTTTGTTAGTTCCTTTTGGCTCGTTTCGGTTGTGTGCTGTGATGTTGATTTGTGTCTGTATCTAGGTAGGTCTATATATGAAGAAATAGCAGAAAGAATTTCCTTTCTTTCTGATCTAATTAATTCGAAATCATATAGTTAATTTTTTTCATCTGATGGAAAAACACAAAACTCATTTGATCTTTTGTTGTGCTTTGATATTCAAAAATTTGTTTTCATTTTTTAAGGTTCTATTTGAAGAAATAGCAAAAGACATCACAAAAGCCAAAGAAGACATAGCCCAGTGCAAACTAGAGCTACAAGAAGCAAAGAAAATACGTAAAAACAGACAAGAATACGATGCACTAGCAAAGGTAATTGAAAAACATCCTGACAGAAAACAGTCTCAAGCTGAAACTGATGCCCTGAAACAAGAGCTGGCTAATTCTGAAAAGGCAAAAACTGAACTTGTGAAAAAACTTGATGTCCGTGGCAAACAACTGCATGCTTTGATACATTCTATACACATCTTGCGACAAATACTGGATGAAGAAGCTGCCTCAGGGTTGAGAGAAAAACCTGATGAAGTTGCTATGGAGATTAGCTGAAAATTAGATGTTTACCTTTAACTTGTATTACATGATTTTTGAAAGGGAGCAATAACTTGTTGGAGAGGAGTGATTATCTCTATTTTTTTAACTAAAAGCCTTATAGTTTGCTTCAATACCATCAAACTTGCCTAATTCAACATCTTAAGCACATGTGTGGCACCACAGTGTATTTGACTGGAAATCTCATCATCTACTTGATAACCTTTTAATGTAAAACATAGAAAATATCTTGTCAAGTGTAAGCTGCAAAAGTACTTTAATCACTAAAAACCTTGTGCAAATAACAATTGATAATGTATGAGCTCACTGCCTTTGTTTTCTCACAGCATCATGCATTTTCTCCCAATGTCTCTCCTCACTGTTATGAGCATTCCTGTAAGTTGGATGCTTTCCAGGGAATTATTTGATGCAAAATATTCATATTGAACAATAGTCTGATGAACAAATACTTTTACTTATCTCTCCATTTGATGGCAAAAAATACTGATATTAATGAGCTTTTGATACACAATTCGATCTTTTATGTTAAATCTAATTTAACAAATCACATGCTCTTTAAATGCAGAATACCAGCGTTTATCAGGATCGGATCCAGCACCCACAGAAAGAGGGGATGTAACACGTATATCAAAGGATAATGTAAGGAAAATGGGTATTATCAAGCTAACTGTATTGTTGTTTCACTAAAACCTATAAAGTTTTTGGTTTGACCGGTCACCTGTTTGATGTGTCATGGGTCATGTAAAGTTTGAATTTGACATGTAAAGTTTGGTTTGACCTGTTTGACACTATGTAATAGAGAATCATAGATCTAAAATAAGCTCAAGAATTTGACCCTCAATAGTTTTCATCATTCTTAATAGACAGAACTGCCTCACCAATATACAACAAAATAACTTGGTCATACTACAGGATATCAAGAAACTTTTAAGATTTTGGTCACATTTTGAATGTTTTGAATTTTAAAGACAATTCCCTTATGGAGTGAAAAAGATTAAGGATAAATTCTTGAAACAACAAAATCTTCATGTCTGCAACCCTGCTTCAAAATCTATGGCAATAAATTCTGTTTCACCCCAAGAACAACTCATGCTACCTGAATCACTTATGTGCAGGGGAATGTTCAGTACATGCGGGAGGTGTCTTTGAGTACCGTGAAAGAAGTTCAGTACCATCCTGGGGACACAAGTCAGGAACACTTGGAGGATATCGTGGGGTGTGTGGGGAGACATGTGAGAACTTTGTTATTCTAGACCATAACAGATTCGTTCAAAGGTATCTCCAATTTAGTTACAGCTGTAACTGAGCAAAATGGAGATGTTGCATTGAATACTACAAATGAAACTACATTGCGCCTGTACATGAAATAAGATAACATCTATATATACTTCAAGTTTATCTAAGAGCTGCCAATCTACCTTCAGATCATCAATTCATCGGATTTCCCAGGTTCATCCAGCTGTGCCAGTCCAATGAGCTGTAAATTTTAATAAGATTACGTCATCATTATGCTAACACTCATTTCGAAACTGGGTATAGACAGTAGTATAAATAATAGTTGACAACATCATTCAGTATGGAGCACATGAAGCTCACAAATAATTTACAGCACAAATGAAGGAGTGGAGTTTAGTTGGTATGATGAATCATGTTTCATTTATCAACTGTGAGTCTCAACTTTTACAACCAATAAGTGCAGTTCTGCTGAACACAGGAGGAGTGCAAGGTACCAGCAGAAAATAAGCAGTGAAATGATGCAAGTGGAGAGACTCCAATCCACAATTCCTTGGTTAGAAAATAAGCTCCTTCACATTTGTGCTGTGTAGCACTATCCTGTGTTCAGCAGAGTTGCATAGCATCATCTTACCCTTTGAACGTATTGAGGGTTCACTGATATTTCCTTGTCCATCAGCTGAAGTTTCTCATCCAGTCGTATGCATTTCCTCATCTAAAAACAAAAAGGTAATAGGTTAGATTATTGCGGCATGACGAATATTTAGTTGAATGTTTAGTTCTCTGAATCAGTGCTTGAACAACATATCAATGAATTATAATCGGTCGATATAATTTGTGTGGAAATTAAGATGGTCCAAGAGTACATAATCTACCTTTTCATTAAAAGCAAGATTGAGGATCTTCCATAAATGATAGTTGCAAATTTATTTAATAATCATGGTAGTAAAAACAAAATCAAAGCGTTGTAATACCGCTATCAATAAGTCGATAATTGTTAGACATAGTGTCATATTTGCTCCAAATTGTTTCCAAATGGTTGCATTAGGGGGACCAATGAAGCCAACCATCACTGGACAGGGTTTAGAAATACACTTGAGACGAAGTAGGATTCGGAAAGCAAATTGAGAAAATGTATACCAATGATGAAAATTACCAGAGTAGAACTGGAACCCACAATCTCTGAATTTGTAGACTAATACTCTAGGCACTTAAAAATTGGGGCACTTGAGCAACCTAATCACACCAATTGCACCAACACTAACCAACAAACGATCTTAGTTCTTTAACAACAACACTGAGCCTACCAAAGGGCGGCAAAAGTTTTCCTACACTAGGGGATCCATTGTAGCCAGCCTTTGTTAGGTCGTTTTTGCCTTAGAACTCTTGAAGTAATCTTATTAGTCAGCTCACTGTACCGTGGTTGTTGATTGGTTTTCCTACACTATACCAATCATTTACCTCTTTTCTGATTGGCCTATCTCGATCCACTATTAGCTTTTTGTTTCGTTCTCTTTATGACGTATTACTCTGTCGAGTGTCAGAAGAAAAGTTTAAGTAATCCATGTGTTCGTTTCGCTATGCTTCCGATATTTCTGGCTATTTTGAAGTTTTGTACCATTCAAAGATTTTTCAAATCACCCAGTAGATCATTCACAATGTTTCCCATGGGGAATGTCTGTGCAGTATTGTGGAGGGTGTTTAGTACTGTGGAGGGAAACCACAAGTACTGTGGGTATTATATCCACAGTACTGATAATATCCCCAGAAAAGTACTTATAGTATCCTGCTACATTACTGAACATGCTCCAAAGGACTGATCGTGATTGTATCCCTCCCCGGTATTGATGGTATCCCTGAACAGTATTGATGGCATCCCTCCACAGAATTGAATGTACCCCTCCCCAGTATTGAACACCCTCTACAGCACTGCACTGATGTTCTCAAGGGTAGTGTTTTCCTGACCGCCTGGCAAATATGCAACAACATCTTATTGAATCAAATGATACAATAACATAAAAACAAAAATTTTACCTCTTCATCAATTTTTCTTAACATTAAAGTGGTATCATGACCATCAAAACTATCATGAAATTTGACCAAACCACATTTCTTATCAATCGTTGCATGAATTTCACCATCTTCAATCTGACAAGAAAAAAGTTGTTGATAGTCCTGAATATTTTATGTATGTTAATGTAATCTCACCACATTTGCATAATCACCATTATTTGTTAATGCCAGATATCAATAATAGACTGATAGAAGGAAGTTTTCAATGGTTTTAGTAAAACGCGAAATTCTATTCCCACAAAATATCTTATATTGCCCTTTTTACTTGCGTTTACTCAAACATATCCTGTTTTCTGAGCTTACAAAACTTCATTACCGTGAAATTTTCCACCAATAAAGTACATTAGAGCAATCATTTTTGATTACAGACTGTCCCTCTCCCATGACTATGAATTAATGTTGCACGCACTGATCTCAAAAAGAGACTGGATCGGGCATCTGGTATTCTCAAATGAAGTCATTCGCGGCCATATTAGTAGGTCCAATTTAGTACATTGAGATTCCACTAGGGACGGCTTTTTTCTTTGATGATTGTTGGAATGTTATGAATGCTCTGCAAGAGACTGACAAATCGTACAGCTATTGTTAGCAAAGAATAAAGGCAATATAAAATCTTCGGCAGCCATATTGGGAGGCCCAGTGCAAGCCAGAGCAATTGGCTTCAATTTCTGAATCTAAAGACAACAGAATGCTCAATCCAGGCTTTATTTTGAGATCAGCTGAATTGCAGATTGTAAAAATTGGGCTTAAAGTGTATTCAGGCTAATTCTTGAAATTGTCAACACATCTTGTAAAATTTAATAACATCGCGTATTGAGGATCGCAAGGAAAATCGGAAACACAGCGAAACATAATAACCACCGTTTTGATATGTGTCTAATTTTCCTCACAATTCTCAAGCTCTGTACCGATCAAAGACTGCACTATATCCCTTACCATTTCTAGTAAATAATTTTCTGCCTCTCTTGCACTTTCTAGTTTAACACGCGTTGCCATATCACTTAGAGAAAGCGTCAAAAAAGTCTGAAAAGTAAGAATTAAGCATTAACGAATAGCATTAGCAAATGAAATATTGCTTGCACCATAAGAAGAATACCAAGGCCACAGACCAATAAGAAGCTCTGTGATGCGTGCAGATCTTTTTTAGGTAATTAAACAAAACATACCAGGCTGAGAAGGGGAAAGGGGTCAAGCCATCGCGTTCAAAAGTCATGATAAAAGACTTGACCTAAATCACGGTCCCTAGGTGCAATATGGATCCTTTTTTCTTTATTGGTAAACAAAATATTAATCAAATGCGTAAGAAATAGTGTAGGATAAGCAAAATACGAGGAGAAGCAGGATTTGGAAAATCAATCGATATGAATTGTGAGAATGAAAATGACCCGAGTAGGAGTTGTGTGTATGAAATGGCCTGGGTTTCTCGAAGCCCCGGTTGCACAGTGGTAGCGCTCTAGAGTACGAATCTAGAGGTCGTGGGCTCGAGTCCTACTCGGGTCATTTTCATTCTCACAAATTATCTCGATTGATAAGCAAAATATCATCAAATTACCTTTGTCAATCTTTGAATATTCCGTTTACACAGAGAAGCCATAACTTGCTTCACAAGACCAACATTGTTATCCTATTACGAAGGCGAAAATTGAAGTTAAGTTTTCTCCGAGGGAAACTTCGATAAGGATAAGCAAATTTTAGGTAGCAAATACAAAAAAGCTCCTCAAGAATCAGGAATGAGTTGTGCCTTCTACAGAGGCAGACACTTGTGAGTATGCAATGGGGTGAAGTTGCTCCCCTAGATATTTCAGAAACGATAACCTTTTGTTCTAAAACAATGGGGAATGATTAAACTATGGACTTGCCACTCCAGTAATAACCAAAGTATCTGCCACTGGCCTTTCGGAAGCTTTATTATGGCTGGGGCTAGAAAACTTTAATTGCACAACATGTGCATTGGGTATCTCCTATTCAACTATCCTAAAAAGACATTGATAGAAAAAGGCTAAAGGCGCTAAAAAGTAATATGATCTTACCCTCTGAAATATCTGTTGGTGTTTATTTGCAACTGCTTGAACTTGGTCGGGATCGTAAGTCTTGTAAGCGTTTGCTATTTCTCCATATGGAGAGCTGAGCGCCTAAAGTGAAGAGTCACAAATCAACTTTAGGGCCTTGTTCAGCAATTTCACCATGTCACTTTAATCATTTGCTCACGGTATGATTAGTTGGATTCTGGAACAAATTCTTTGAAAACATACTTTACAGGTTAAGCACTAACCATACTTTTGGAGGAGCATTGAATCATACTATGAAGGAAAAAAGTGATAAAGGCACTGAAAGGTGTTTTAAATTCTCCCTCCCATCAAAACTTGTTCTGAGAGTATCGTCAGTATTTCTGTGTATGTGAAACAAAACAATAGACGTTCTGCCATGACAGGACAGCAGAGTTGTCAGAACACTAGACCCTTGTTTAAAGGATCCCGGGTTCGAAACTTCTTTCAGACCTGTCACAAAGTGTGAGGGGAAAATTTACCAACTCTCTGTAATTCCAGGCTAAAATGGCAAAGGGATCACGAGGTGTGGTCACATCGAGAAGAAGGACCGAGTCGCACTGCTCGATTAGTCTACCTATTCAGGTCTAGTAATATCATACCTATTCAGTGGTCCCTTTGTGCTTGGCACAATACCCTACGAAGATAGTAAGCGTATTTGCCTAACAACAACTATCAACAACGACGGCAGAGTCAATATTGGTGAGGTTATAGACCTAGAGCATAAAAACACACAGCAGTTCGACCGATAGTAGGAAGTAAATTCAGATACGGGAAATCCTTATGACGTCAGGAGAGGCTATACAAAAGCAGCCATAACGGGCCGGAGACGTATCGCACATGTTGCATGTACTGCTCATATCGAAAATGTACGGCATACATCGCATTGGAGAAAAATCGTGAAAATAATACAAAGTTACTAGTTTAAAGCTGATATTTTCTCCGATTCGACACGTGCCGTAAATTTTCGACATGAGCGATACATGCTACATGGCAGTACGTCTCCAGGCCTATATCTCTCCGAAAAAATGACGTGCTTGACCGGAATGTGAAAATAAACTCCTATCTTCGAAAAACTTGACAAGCAGTGAATTAAAACGCATTTCAGTTGGAGTTCTTCGCATCGAGGGCTGTCAATTTCATCCATTACTCTGGGTATAGTGGAAATCGTTCAATAAGAGCCTCAACCATGACATGCAAGTAAAAAGTTTGTAAACAAGAAATTCTATGTGAAAACATCAGACCTGGTCACAGGAATGCCTGGTACCAGCAGAGAATAAGCAGTGAGATAATACCACCTTCATGTTCATGATTTGGGTTAATACGACCATGTCTGATATATTGTATATGAGAATGTACAGAATAAAGTAATAAACTAAAAATACCCTGAAAAATACTTACTTGCTCATTTCCAATACAATCTAGTTATAGTTTATGAAGTTTCTAATTTAGCCTTGCCTTGCAGCCATCTTGTTGATACAGCCACTTTATCATTATTTCCAATTTTTCAGTCATAAACATACATAATCTTATGAAAATATGAGAATGGCAAAACCTTATTAGTGCAGCCAACCCGATGTTCAGACCAATGGCCCTCTGGTCCTCTGGTTGTCGTATTTACAGCGTTCTACGCACTGATCTCAAAATAAAGACTGGATCGAGCATCTGCCGTTCTGATGTTGATAGTTGATATTGTTGATGTTGATGATAGGCACATACGCTTACTACCTTCGCAAGGTATGGGTTTATGTGCTAAGCACAAAGGGCCCACTGAATAGGTAAACTAATCGAGCAGTGCAACCCTGGTCCTTCCTCTCGATGTGACCACACCTCATGATTCCTTTTGCCTTTTTGCCTGGAATTACAGAGAGCTGGCTAATTCACACTTTGTGACAGGTCTGAAGGTAGTTTCGAACCCGGGACCCTTCGAACAAGGGTCAAGTGATCTAACCGCTCGGCCATCCTCATCCCATCTGATGTGAAGTCATTAGCAGCCATATTGGAAGGTTCAATTCAATACATTGAAATCCCAGCACAGCGTGCCTTTTGCATTCTTAAAAATCGTGCGTCAATTGTTGTTAAATGATAAAGACAAAATAATTTTTTGGCAGCAATATTGAGAGGCCAAGCATGAGCAATGGCTTCAATGATTGAAGAAGCACCATAATGCTTGATCCAGTATTTATTTTGAAGTCAGTGGCTCCACCGTATCATTTCGAGTATTGATTTAGAAAGAATTCTTACCTTGAGAAACCTAGGGACGACCTGAGATGTATACTTTGGAAGGCGAATGACCTATGGAAAATGTATCTATATTGAAATGACAACAAAAGAACTACGCTTTCGGTTTTGGGAGGGGTTGAACAATGTCAATTTACAATTATCCTCCCCAGGAGAGCAGAAGGTACTTAAGCCTGTCACGAAGCGTCGGAGATGGTCAACGACGTGTGCTTTGCAACAAAGATATTAGAGAACAGTGAAAATGTCATCGGCGATGATCGCCAGCAATCGGGAGGCATCGCAAAGTTTTGTGGAGCTTGAAGTTTTAAGAGAACGCTGTCGGCCATCATCAGCAACAACTATTCGTACCCAGGCATCTACATTGCACATCAATTGTAATCTCCAGAAACAAAATGACAGAGCTGGATGTCACGGCAAAGGAGGGGGACAGTTTGAAGTGATGGCAGAAGATGCCTCAGATAGTAATGCCAAATTTATGGAGCTGATTATTCAGTTCCCAACCATTTATGACAATAGTGCAAAAGAATTTCACAATAAAAGAAGAAATGGTAATTCTCTGTAGAAGAGTAATTATGAGTCTCAGATAATTTACGGGGAAAAACTGTAGTAAAATGCAGCCATTTTCCAGTTGTTTCGGAGACTTCAATTTTGCACCAAAGCTAGCTTTGAATTCGAAGTGGATGACATTTTCATACAATTCCGATCGTCTTGCAATACATGAGAGCCACGATCGTCGATCATCGCGGATGGTCTAAGATATATGAGAACCAGCACTTCGCCGATCATCGCGGACGTTTCGCGACGTATCACCGGCGTTTTGCGATATATGAGAACCAGACTTTACTGTGCGACTTTCGTAGGAAAAATGTGCGAAGATGCGTTGAATGATTAGCGGGTTTTGTATTTTGAGAACTTTTGCAGATCAAACTTTGGGGATTTAGAAAAGAATCAAGGAAATACTCTTTGATCTAGACAAGCCTATTTTATGGTTTCAAACTCAAAAGGAGACGGATAAAAGCATATCTCACGAGTTTATCTCCTGGGGAATGGAGAACGAAACAAGCTGGAAGAGGAAAGAGTTATTTCTTATTTCTTTTCTACCTATTAGTATTACCGTTCTAAAATTTCGTATCGCGCGCTGTTTTCTTAAATCATATTACATATTACATATACTTGACATTAACAATGGACATACTTTCCCCGTGAGAAGAACAGAAGTTAAGATAAACTTTTTGTAGCTTTCAAGCATGATGTGACTGACGGACATTGCTGGTGTTGTAACTGCCTGTCAACGAAAAAATATCATTCAACAGAAAAAATAGAATTTTGATCCAAAATAAAACATGAATCCTATCCAGAGATATCTAACCATGTCACCAGAAGGTAATACCAAGATTGGCAAAATGCAACTCTAATTCATTTGTACGATTTAACTGTTAATAATGCACGAACTATGTTCGAGGGTCCTGTAAAAGGGGAAGAAGAGCGACCAAATTCACTATGAGGGAAATACAGAAACTCTAAACTAAAAATTACGAATATGCCAAAACTAATTTGAAATGTTCACCCTGAGGCTGTGCAGTACTGTGGAGGATGTTCAGTACAGTAAGGGGATATCATCAGTAATTTGGGAATACCATCAAGAACTGTGGAGGATGTTCAGTACTGTAGGGGGATATCATCAGTAATGTGGAAATACCATCAAGAACTGTGGAAGATGTTCAGTAATTTTTAGGGATACCATCAGTACTGCAGGGGATACTGTCGTCAACCATTTTGAAAAGCGGAATACCAAAAAATTCTGAACATCTTTTTTCTTATCAAATTCAGAGAGAACAAAAATTGAATAACAAAGATAATAGGTTTTGTTTTGATTTTAGGATACTTACAACTTCAAAGAAGAAAAGAGCATTTTCAAAATCCTTTAGAGCAGCAAATATCATTCCACCGTAGTAATAATAAAGGAGAAAACTTCTGGAGTCGAAATGATTGTTCTAAGGAAATAACAAATATTTTATCAGATATGGAAAATACGATATCTGAAATGACGAATTAATGCCTCACCATGTATAAGCCTGGAGTTATGACCTCAAGGTTACAGTGCTAACTTATTTCCTGGTTTAGGGCAGTGGTTAGTGCACTTGCCTGTGTCCGTCAAAACTCAAGTTTGAGACTCGGTGGTAGCATAAGTCAATTGCAGTAGTCTGCTGTGGTATAATTTTATCTGAAATTAATACAAATTGGTAAATTTGACTAATTCCTTACACCCTATAAATCTGTTTGTTTCATCTACCAAGGTGGAATTCTCCTGCAAGTGGCAGCAATCAACGTGCTGATTTGCAGTGGCTTTGAAATCATACCGTATTCCAATTCACAGCAGGGAGTTTAACCACAAGAATTGATTTCCTGGGAGCCTTTCGACACAGGATTAATTTACCACACACAACAGCATAGACTCCCTTGCATGGGTAGCAAATCATATCTAAATTTATCAGCAATGAAGGTAAAGAATCAAATGAAATATTTACCTCTTTGTGGATGTCAGTAATATCATTTTCCAGAAACCTCAGGGCTGGTTTGAAATTCTTTGCCAGCAAACACAACTATAGAGGAAGAGAATATGTTTTTAATTTAGAATTGAAGGAAAAACTAAGCACTCCTAGGGTCAGGTGCAGATCTAAAGGAAAAGCCATAGCCCCTTAAAGAGTAAACTTAAATTGATCCTAAATAAAAAGGATTTTAAAAAAAGGCAAATGGCAACAATTGATCTCAAATTTCAAACTTCTTCAAACTTCGAGCATGAAATTATCTTTGTAGCAAACAGTCTTTAATTACAGGATATAGCAATTGATTTCAATCATAAATGATTACAAAAGATTTTAAGCTGATGTACACATAAAGAAAACTTTATAGAGCCACCCCAGATAAACGTCTTACATGGAGTTTTAGTTAGAAGTTCAAACAATAGAAAAATAGTCGCACAAACGAATAAAGATCTGGGGTAAAACAGCATCAGAAAGTCTGAATTTTCAGATATCATGAAGGTTAAATGTATGTCATACCTGTAAAAGATCAGCGTGAATAGACGTCAATTGGTTTGGATGGTGTTGTGCTTTCTTAATTGCTGTTACCAACATCGGAATACCTCTGGCAGGCTACAAAAGAGAAATAAAAGGGACACTAAGATTTATGATTACTCTGATGTTCTATTCAACCCATCTAAAGGTAAAAAGGATAACTTACTAAAAACTTTTAAACAACAAGTTTAATAAAATGATGATACATACATGTTGCTGTTCTATGAGACATTTTGTTAAAAAGTGACACATATGGACAACTGAAAAAGAATACAAATTAATTCATCATAATTGCGCATAATTTCTATAGTATCATGAAACTATGAGAGTTAAACTTTTTCTTAGGTAATAAACCCATTCAATAAAAATCCATCCCGTGAATGAGTAGCATAACTGCATATTCATTGGTACATTTCCTCCTTATAACTCAGACTTAATCTCTAGTTTGCACAATATTGCAACACTGCATCAATTAAGGCAAATGTGTGAACGTTTTCCTATTGCATCTAGTAGTAATAATATCACAAATCATCTACAAAGCAGAGGACTTACATTTTTCAATTCCAATTTGCAGTTGATCTTTAGAGCACAGCTCAATGAATTGTTGAATTTGGGTCAGAAGTAATTCAGTGTCGCCGTAATTTGGTAAATCAATCTTTATCAGCCTGAAAAAGCAAAAAATGAAATACATAAAAGATTACATTGCAATGCTCACTGCAAAGTGCCAGGCAGACTTTCGCATAACAAAAAACAATAGTACAAGCAATTGATCACATTCAATCTGATATTTTTTTAAATTTTCAGCAAAATTTTCTTTATTATGAATTATGATGAAGGGAATACAAGTGCGGTCAATACTATGTAAGACCTTGAAGTGCTTGCGTCAATCTAGACTAGGAAATTCAAGAAAAAGGGTAAAATATTCAAACAACAAACACCTTATACAAATATTTTTTTCTTTTCTTATTCCAATAAAATCATACAATAATAAACAAAATTTACAAGACGATGCCACAAGGATTATAGAAATACATGGCAATCTCGCAGCCATAACATGAAGTACACATTTTTCAAATTCAGTTACCATAAAAGTTTACAAACTAAATTCTGATTTGAAACAAAAAGATTAGGAACTTAATAAAACCTTTCAGAGACCTGGATGTAATTTAATGTTGCCTGGAGGATCTCTGTTTTTTCAAATAAAGATAACTTTTCATGGCCGTACAGGATAATTTGGAGTAGATTTTTGTTCGTAAGACTGATTAGTCTATGGGTTTGCAATATCGTTCACACTGTTGAGAAGGTCGCGTCTAGCATCATCATAAGCAAGGCAGAGCAGCAAAAAGTGTTCCGTATCCTCAATACCATCATTAATTGGGCACAAAGTATTAAAAGTATAATAAAAATCATGCTTGAATTTATGGAAATTTAGCTTTTTAAGCCCGACACAGAGCTGTGTTAAAATCTTTAAACGTTTTGAATCATGAATATTGTACATAAATCCTTTTTAATGGTGGACGGATGAGTGCAAAAAGTCGTTTTTTGAATACATTAGCAGAGCAAGATTGCTTAATCTCAGATTCAAGTTTATCCCATTCTGACAAGCAGTTCAGATAAAAACTTGATTTAAGGGCCCATGTACACTGCAGCAAAAGTAAGCATTTGAGCGCCATTAAGAGATTAAGCCGTTTCCGGCCAAGTGTACATGGTCATTTTGGGCAACTTTGCTTGTCTCGAAATTTCGAGCGCCATCAAAGAAGCCGCATAAGCAAAACGGTCGTGGTCCTGAGGTGCTCGAAAACTTAAGAAGTTCTCGTTTCTATTGTTCACAAATCCCTCTGTGGTTGAATATTGTTCAGCTTTAACCCATCTGTAATTTTATACCGGAGCACAATATTTTCAAAATCACAGCGATGATCTTTTTGCCTATTTGAAGATAATAGGCAACAGAGGCATCGAACTTTTGCCTTTCAGATTCAAAGGCTTCGAAATATCAGGATGCAATTAAGAACTGTGGAATATTTCCTGCTGATCTATCAAAGCAGGGAGGCTTAAGTGTCATAGAAGGCAAAGAACAGAGTTTCTTGAATATCATAATTCAGATCCCAATTTAGATCTGAGTATAGTCCAAAATTTTGAAGAAAGACATCCAGAAGGTTGGCATCATGCAATTATGCATAAAGTACCCCTGAAGTAAATACTCCATAAAAAATGTAGGGAGGTACGTAGCTAAGGGAGGTGAAGCATTTAGGGAAAGGGGGTCAAACCAAGTCTGGTGAGAAGAGTGAACATTGATTGATTTACTGCGTATGTGTTCTATAGATGTCTCCTTGTTTGAATCTTAAAATGTAGATAGAGAGACGCTTTCAAAATTCAAAGTTATTGTTCTTTACAAGATGTCCGAAAAAGGCCTTGCAACATGAAACTAGACTAGGTACATTCTAGAATTACATACAGCACAAGGTGTAAACCCCAAATTTACATTTGTGGTCGGATAATAATTTTGGCATACTTTCTTAAGACAAGCCGAAAACAAGAACTTTGTGGTTGGGCAAGCTTGCTAATTACTTTTTCGAGCACCAGTGTACATCGCCCCTAAATCTTTCTGTTCTTGCGCGTATTTTTCTGGTTGAGGTTTTTTGCCGAAGATGGTAGTCAGACTCCTGATACTGGGTTGCTGGGGTTATACAAACATTACACTAACAATACACTACAACATACAAGTAAAAAGTAGTTTAAATTAAATCCAAAATTAATTTGTATTTAATTTGAGAATAAGCGAATCAGCGTACCAGCGAATATTGATAGCGATAATCTATATATTGAATCCTCCCTTGCAAGAAATAGGCAAATAAGCAAATAAAGCGATGTACAGAGTTCCGCTCAATCCTTGATACCCCGCGATGATCTCTATCGAGGACTCCACTATATACACCGATCGTGATGAAAGGCAACCTTGCGTGACTGATTGCAACCTTTCGTAACCAAACGTTGGCTATTGTTTCGTATCCGATTTCAGGGGGACAGTACCCTAGGACGCTACGGGAAATATTTGGTGACAGGTCTGCCAACTCTACCAATTTCCTTATAGACTCCCAGTTTATCTGTGAAGTGTGTGATGAAGTGCAGACTGGGTTGAGGGTAAGAGATACGGGTTAGGGGTTTTGAATGGGGACTAGATTAGTTTCAGAAAGAGGCTTCCAAAAGTTTGTTTTGATACATCCTCTAACAATCGCTGACCATACTGTGGAAGTTGGCCGATGATCTGAGTGTGATGATGACTATACTGGTGATGAACTTACAAAACTCCGAGAAATCCAATGGTATTTTGCACTGGATCTAGTGCAGCAATAGCAGCATCTATCTTTGAAGCATTCCTGACTATCGTTTCAACTGAGGAATTTATACATTCAACCAGTTGTGCCCAGTTTTTGTCGTCGGAATATACCTTCACTGCAGCAACGAAATCCTCCATTTTGAAAATGAAACGCAAAGCCTCGCTCTCAAAAAAACTTGCTGAAGGTTGAAGAAGAAATTTGTGACGGGGGCTAGATAGTTCTTCACGGATACCGATTGTCTGCATCGTATTACTATTTTCTTAGATTTCATTGTTATTTGTTTGTACTTATTATATTAAACAAGAAGTTTTAAAGTTTGAAGTACAAATTAAACCAACATTACTGCAACTAAAATAAACATTAACATAAACGTTTCTTTTTTATAAGAAACCAGTACTAGAGCCCCAAAAATTTAAAAAACTCTTAGATTACAGTAGAATCCCGATAACTCGAACAAGCAAGGGACGATCAAAATAGTTCGAGTTAACCAATGTTCGAGTTATCGAGGCTCTTCATAACATTAATAAGGCTCAAGGGGAATGCCAAATCTGTTCGAGTTAGCGAGAGTTCGAGTTATCGCATGTTCGAGTTATCGGGATTCTACTGTAATTCAATATTTAAGAAACTCTGAAAAAATTTATATATCAGATGGTCAAGACTCAAGAGGGTCCACATTTGAGCCAATTAACACAACTGTAAGCAAAAACAGGCTTCCAAATCATTAAGTAAGAACAATTCAAAAACATTTCAGACTGAAAATAGAGGAATACACGTTTATAAGAAACCTAGTACTAGAGCCCCAAAAATTTATGAAACTTTTAGAACTACATCAATATCTCTAAGAAACTCCGAGAAAAAATAAGTGAACTTTCTAAGCTGGAAAGTAATATGTCAACAATATATTTTTGCTTGATTTAAGTTTGCTACACGTTTTTATTTAGAGGAACACAGGATGTTGAGTCTAATTGTATTAGCAGGTGGGTTTCACTTCAATACAAGAAATACGCGAGGGAAAGTGCAAAATTTGATGTTAATTGGGTATCTAAAAATAACAAACTTTAAAGAAACTTTTAGTACAGTCTTTGGATGGTACAGAACTTCAGTATAGCCACATCTGGGTATATAAATCAGTGAGGTTTCCGTTTCGTTCTCTTTCTTTCTGTTGAGTGTCAGACGAAAAGCTTTAGTAATCCATGTGTTTGTTTCATTATGTTTCCGATTTTTCTGGCTAAACTTTTAGTACTATAAAATTTTAGTGCTGCCAGTATGGTTAACATGTATAAGATAATTTTATATCTATATTCAGGGCTGGATCCAGCACCCACAGAAAGGGGAGGCGTAGAAGTAGAAAAACAAACAGTACCCCAACTGAAAGTAAGAAGCCAAGGAAAGAAGGAGACGAGGACAGCGAAATTAGTGAAAGTGACGAAGTAGATACTGGAGCTAAATGCATTGCTTTGATACCAACCAGGAGCTAGATATCAATATATTTCGGTGATACTAGCAGCTAGTACAGTGATGAAGACGATGACAGGCTTGACTGGATCCCTTAACTTGTGTTCGGTGATGGTTTTTTCTTATTTGTTTGTTTAATATATGGTTAATACTATTCGAGTCATATAAAGCACGACAAAATATAGCATAACTAAGAAAGGCTATACCTTAAAAGAAATTTTGTGTTTATCTAAAACGAAAATGACAACGAAATTGAAAAGATCTTGTGACGTCACAAAACAATGCTGACGTCAGCAAAAATGAAGACATCAGCAAAAATGATCATTGAATATATCATTCGAAATCTTAAGAAATGCACTTTCAAATGAGCTTAAGAACAGCAAAATCACATGGCTATACTTTAAGTTGTGATGAATTTATTACAATGTTTGCCTTTTTTGATTACGTCATCAATCACGTGACAACTAGGCAAATTTTTTTTGGTCCCATCTTGGTTTCTGAATCTCCATACTCGAAAGTGTAGGAAACCTTTTAAATTAGCTGGGTTAGGCTTGAAATCAGATTTTCACAGCCATGGCCCTGCCTACTAGAAACTGGTGAAAAATTAAGAAACTTTTAGTACTAGGACGCAAGCTAGGTTTCTTATAAAAAAACGTGTATTTAAGAAAAGCCAGCTTCAAATCAAATTTACTGGTTCTTATAAAAAAGTGTACCTCTCGATATGACCACACGTCATGACTCCTTTAATTAACCTTTTTGCCTGGAGTTACAGAGAGCTGACAAATTCGCTGCTTACACTTTGAAATAAGTTTGAAGGTGGTTTCAAACCCGGAACCCTTTGAACAAGGGTCGAGTATCTAATCACTTGGCCATCTATGCCACTTGAAAAAATGCCAGATTATTAAAATCAAGAATTGAGATAAAGGCCTAAAATAAGAAGCAATAACTTATTAATATCTGCAAGCCCCCGTCGGTTTCTTTCTTCAATAAACGCCTGGCACGTGCAGACGAGGTTCTACTTTCCTAAGCTAGATTAAAATGGCGGCCCTCAGATCAGCAAAGCAGGCAAGCATGCTTTGGAAATTTGGAAGGTCCGGTCTTCTCGACATACCAAGCTTGTTTATGAGAGATAGAACCGAGAAATGTTTCTTGCCTTCATGCACGAAGCTAGTGACGAGGTCATTTAAAGGCAGTAATCGTGATACGAAGAGAAGAGAAAGAAACGAAGCTCTCCGCCTGAAAAGACAGGCTCCCGGGCCTCTTACAGAATTCGACCGAAAGGCGTTTATTTTCCAGAACTTCCACCAAGAGCTCTTTGCTTTTCAAAAGCGTCTCAGTATAGAGTTTGATAATCAAGATTACCTGAAGGCTGCCTTCGTTCATCCCTCTTTTCTTGACAGGGTAAACAACTCCAAATCAATTGCAGACTTCCCTTCTTTTGTGGAGGGCAACATGGATCTGGTCACAGAATATCAGAATTTAGGCATCTCCACCGAGAAACTTAGTCTCCTTGGGTTCGTCCACACTACAAAGATGGTAACATCCAACTTGTTCTCGTGTTACCCACAGTTTTCTCCCTTTCTTCTCCAGGAGTTTGCAAATGTTCTCACTAGCCGTAAAATAATTGCAAATTTATCGAAAAACCTAGGAATACCGGATCTCATTGTTATTGATCATGATCTTAACGAAATTGACAATGAGAAGCATTTACCGTTTTCTAAGGATGATGTGCTATGTGACACATTCTTTGCTATCATGGGTGCAATTTATCGGGATCTCGGCAGTGACGAAGTTCAGAAATTTGTTGACGACTTTATCATGCCGATTATAGATGATGAATCGTTCAGGGAAAATATCAAGCTGAAAAATCCGGTCAAGACAACCGAAGAAATTGCTGCACTCGCTGGTCACGAGATGAAGCCTGAACCGAGATTGATTTTTAGTGCTGGCAAAAACACAACAGTTCCCCTTTATATTGTTGGGGTTTTCTCTGGTGACAAGCAGTTGGGGGAAGGAGCAAGCTATACCTTAAAGCTAGCAGAGAAAGCCGCATTTGAAACTTCTGTTTATAACGCAATGTGGAGAAAAGAGAAAAACCTGGAGATAGAAAATTCATAAACATATTGAGGATTGTTTGTAATATAACATTATAATATTGGTGATTACGCCAACAAGATAATTTGTGTTTTGTTTATTATTACACTGAGACTGATTCAATTCAATTGAGTTTCTATTAAGCTCCACCATCTTCGACTTGTGTACCAACAAAGCG
Source organism: Pelagia noctiluca (assembly GCA_963924455.1). NCBI lineage: Eukaryota > Metazoa > Cnidaria > Scyphozoa > Semaeostomeae > Pelagiidae > Pelagia > Pelagia noctiluca. The sequence goes on from OZ004320.1 coordinate 3,754,817, forward strand.
TAGTGACTAACACATGAAACAAGTAGAAACGAGAAGAACGGAGTAGAAAAGGGCAGGAAACAGACAGTGGTTGCTTAAAGGGCTTAATCTATGCCTTCCCTCATCAGTCAGTTTTTACCTTATTCAAACCTTCCATTTCCTACTCCTTTCTACTCCTTTCAAATTTCAGTAAATTCCACCTACAAATTATAGAGAAAACGTTATCTTCTTTAGAATAGGCAACATCATTCCATTACAGAATTGGATTGTTACAAGACCAAATTTCAATTTTTTCATCTTACTCAATCTCAAAGCCAACATGCAAAAAACTACTACACATTGAAAGAATATTTGACATAAAAATACGGAAGAGTTTGGAATTAAGGCAAGGACGAGATCTTTTATCCACATCGTTTCGATTTAGAAAAATGTATCAACTCTGCGAACGTCACTTGACCATTAGCTTAAAGTGCAATAAGTCTCAAGTACTTCAAACACACTATTGGTATTGTTTAGAAGCATACTTCGAAAAATTCTGATTATTGCCAGACTTTGAGGAGAGAATCTTCCCTTTTCTGGTTAATACAGATTAAACACAATTTTCTAAAGGGTTGGTAAAATATTCGCAACAAGTTAGAAAAAATAAAATTACGTAATTTAAAGGGGTCGAAGGTTCGAGTGCAAATTTGATAGAAACAATAAACGTCTGATATATTTTGAAGAAGAATTTTCAATGGTAACTCAAGAATTGGCATTCAAAGAGTCAATCTGAACTGGAATCTTATGATTCAACTTGGGATATACAAAACTTAAAATCTGTAATTTGAATCAGTTTGACTCTCCTAACGAAACAAGAATCATATATCGAAAAAGAATCAGTTAACGTCTCCTCATACTTTAAAGCTAAAGATGTTTTTATGAAACCATTATTAGAGTATCCACCAAGAGGTGCGGGAGACTACTTCACCAAAGAAGAACATAACGAAATATAATTGTTATTCGATTCGCCAAAATAATTCATATTACTATTTACAATTTATTTGAATCAAATTCAATGTTTAGTTCAGAATGGCTTTCTGAAGTTCAAGGGACGAAGTTTCCATACAGCCCATCAGCTTTTGGGTCTAAGGTGTACCAGAACCCCAAATGTTGTCTGGTCATCTCGTCAACATCAAGTTTGTCATTGTCGTCCAAATCACATTGCTTGAAGGTGCGTTCAGCGTCTTCGTCCGATGGGCAGATTCCAGAGATTCTTCCGTACGCTTTCCATTCGTCCAAACTGATGCAGCCACTGCCGTCCTTATCGAAGATATCGAACACAGCATCTCCCCAGTCACGGATCAACGTGCGTTTGTTTTGAGCCCAGAGTTCCAAGTCGTATGTTGCCAATTCCTCCCAGCCTTTTATGTAGTCTGGGAATTCGACTTCTTTGCCATAATCCAGACCAATTTTCTTGAAGAAAGCTTCCACGGCATCTTGATGGCGTTGGGTTTGCTCTGGTGTTGCGTTCAAATTAGTGCATACGTCATCCGAAGCTTTCGAGACGATTTCATCCAAGGTGATTTTTCCATCACCGTTCTTGTCCAGAAAATTGAACATGAACTTGTGTCTGTTGATCCACTTCGGGTTGTTGAAGTCAGGTTCAAGTTTGATGGCGTATTTCGAGTCGGTGTGATCAGAAGCTAATATAAAGCTGGTGTGAAGATTTGTTTTGAACTGAAATCTTGATCTTCTAACTGTTAGCGAGGCGATGGAGCAAAGATTGCGAGTGAAGTTCTGCATCGCTTAGAATGTTTTGGCTCTGTGAAAAAAAGTTTGAAAGTTCATTACAAAATATGGCCCTGGCTTAAGAAATCAAGTGCAGTGGATAAGAAGGCCATGATTCTGTCATAAGAGACAACATACTATTTGGCAAATCTTGAGCGAAGGAGGTTTGAAAGAGAAATTAGGCCATTCCATACGATCACTGGTTTGCCATGAAATTAGATGCTTTTTGGTAGGAATTGAAAAAGTTATGATATCAATAAATCAATAATCGTATACGATCGTATTTGGAAAATAGATTTTTCTAAAATCGAAATCTCGATTCGAGTTTTTAATGATGCTAGATTCATGATACAACGTATGTACACGCTGCCGTCATATCTGCTTCCCCCGTAGACTCCTAGTTTTATTTATGAATAAAGTAACTACAATTCTTCAATAACAGGAGACAATGATATTGATGTGAGCCATAGGCGAATCTTTTCAATAACAGCAGTTAAATCACAAGTTAAAAAACCACACCACAACGCTTGAAGTTCTCATACCCTAGAATCATTCTGTGAAAGATGTGATGTAATTTCAGTTACAAATAAATTCTACCCATATGAACACAGGTCTACTAAAATATATAAAGTATGAAATGAATACAAATGTAAAAGCAGATCAAGTTTACCTTGACACAGCACCCTTGACTTGAGCTTCGAAGCAACAACTGACTTGCAATGAGTTCTGATCTTACTAATTTCTACTGGCAAAAACTCTATTTAAACTTTCAAGTGCTTTCACTTTCAAAAGAAGGAATTTCAACATAACTTCACGGACTTGGCTTTGTTTTCCCACTTCAAGTCATTTTTCCATTCTCGTTACCATACACTTGGGAAATCATCAAAGTATTATACACCTCTTCGCATTCCCTGAAGTATGATGGATTGCATACAATGTGTAGAAAACACATTCCTTTTAAACCAATACGGTATGTTCCCCTTGCAATTCCATTGCGTTCATCACCCCTTTGTTACTGAATAATAGGATATTGCTATGAAGATTATACTAAGATTTCCCAAGTGTATGGTAACGAGAATGGAAAAATGACTTGTAGTGGGAAAACAAAGCCAAATCCGTGATATTATATTGAAATTCCTTCTTTTGAAAGGGAAAGCACTAGAAAGTTTAAATAGAGTTTTTACCACTTCCAATCAGTAAGACCAGAACTTATTACAAGTCAGTTGCTGCATCGAAGCTCAAGTCAAGGGTGCTGTGTCAAGGTAAGCTTTATCTGCGATAACGTTTGTATTCATTTCACACTTGACATTTATTAGAAGACCTGCCCTCGTATGCAAGGCTGGCATTTATTTGCAACTGAAATCATATTTTCAACAGAACAATTCTAGGGTATTCGATCAAATTGCCTTTAGTCAAAACATTCACATATCGTTTGTATCAATTTCATTGTCTCTTGTTATTGGAGCATTGAGATGCTGTTTTTATAAAGATATTTGGGAGTCTATGGGAGAAGCAGATGGGACGGCAACATAAAGAAGAGCTTGCTATCATGAATGTTGCATCATAAGAAAGTCAAATCGAGATTACGATTTTAGAAAAATTTATTTTCTAAATATCATATTTTACGACAATTGAATTATTGATATCATAACTTTTTCAATTTCTACCAAAAAACATTTAATTTCTTGACAAACCAGTGATCGTATTGAATGGCCTAATTTTTCTTTCCAACCTCTTCCGTTAAAGATTCTGCCAAATAGTATGTTGTCTCTTATGACAGAATCATGGTCTTCTTATCCACTGCATTTGATTTCTAAAGCCAGGGCCATATTTTGTAATGAACTTTCAAACTTTTTTTCACAGAGCCAAAACATTCTAAGCGATGCAGAACTTCACTCGCAATCTTTGCTCCATCGCCTCGCTAACAGTTAGAAGATCAAGATTTCAGTTCAAAACAAATCTTCACACCAGCTTTATATTAGCTTCTGATCACACCGACTCGAAATACGCCATCAAACTTGAACCTGACTTCAACAACCCGAAGTGGATCAACAGACACAAGTTCATGTTCAATTTTCTGGACAAAAACGGTGATGGAAAAATCACCTTGGATGAAATCGTCTCGAAAGCTTCGGATGACGTATGCGCTAATTTGAACGCAACACCAGAGCAAACCCAACGCCATCAAGATGCCGTGGAAGCTTTCTTCAAGAAAATTGGTCTGGATTATGGCAAAGAAGTCGAATTCCCAGACTACATAAAAGGCTGGGAGGAATTGGCAACATACGACTTGGAACTCTGGGCTCAAAACAAACGCACGTTGATCCGTGACTGGGGAGATGCTGTGTTCGATATCTTCGATAAGGACGGCAGTGGCTGCATCAGTTTGGACGAATGGAAAGCGTACGGAAGAATCTCTGGAATCTGCCCATCGGACGAAGACGCCGAACGCACCTTCAAACAGTGTGATTTGGACGACAATGACAAACTTGATGTTGACGAGATGACCAGACAGCATTTGGGATTCTGGTACACCTTAGACCCAAAAGCTGATGGGCTGTATGGAAACTTCGTCCCTTGAACTTCAGAAAGCCATTCTGAACTGAACATTGAATTTGATTCAAATAAATTGTAAATAGTAATATGAATTATTTTGGCGAATCGAATAACAATTATATTTCGTTATGTTCTTCTTTGGTGAAGTAGTCTCCCGCACCTCTTGGTGGATACTCTAATAATGGTTTCATAAAAACATCTTTAGCTTTCAAAGTTTGAGAGGACCTTAACGTAAGTAGTCTCCCGCTTCACTTGATGGATAATCTAATAACGGTTTCTTAAAGAACTTATATAGCTTTCAAGTTTGAGAAAACCTTGGCTGATTCCACATATGATTCTTTTTTCGTTAGGAAGGTGAAACTTAGATAAAGGTTGTAGATTTTGAGTTTTAGTTTCGTATATCCAAAGTTGAAACCTAAAGTGCAATTCCCTTGCGTTCATCACCCCTTGTTACTAACTAATTGGAATTTGCAAAGAAGTGATATTTCGTTTTTGCTTTATCGTATTTTGTTTTTTGTGACGATTTGCTTCATGGTTCTTTCTGGACTCTTTCAAGAGGAGAACAGGCGTGGATCACAACTAAAACCATTGTTTTGGTATTCTTTTCTCATTAAGGGGTATATATTCCTCGTACATAATAGGGGAATATTCTTCTTAACATAAAAACCTTGTGACTTCGAAAATTGGAATGTTACATTTTCATTAAACATTATGCAGAGTTTTTGAATTTACTGTTTTTAGAAGAATAGCTTCGAAAGATATGTATTCCGAAGCAAGAAGACAATAAAAAACAACTGCTCTAGAACAACGCGCGCAAAACAAAGGTCTGAGTGAAGGTTAGATGTGGAAGCTAACAACTACTTGTCTTTCTAGATGCAAGATAAAAATAAACCAATTTTGATTATAGATATGGGATTGTTTTTTTTAGTTAAAAGTAACTTGAACAGTACATTGAATCGTTCATAGTATCATCAATTAGAAACATTAATTCTTGAAATATTAGCATTTAACTCCGAAGATCCGTTCATTTAACTATAAACTATTGCGGATTATCATCTTGCTTCATCGTGTGGATGGTTCATTATGGGACATTCGATAGACAACGTTCTTAACGGATGAAAGAAGCCGCTCAAACAAGTTCAGCATCCCTCCGAGGTGCATAATATTCTTATTCTCTTTGTTCTGTTTATCCTCGCTGTTTGTAAGGATTAAAAACGCTCATTTTTGGCATCTCGCAACCCTCATTTGGCATTTTTTACATCGTCTATTTGAGATTACATATCATCAAATCATGACAAAAGTCTGCTTGTGGTGCAACACGTGCAAGAGAATACAAGCCAGAACGTCAGGAATTTGGCATCGAGCAGCATGCCCCTCGCTGTTCTAAGCACTTTCTTTGCACTCGTGTGGATAGTAGCTTAATTTCATTTTCTTACCAAAGCGGAAGTTAATTATGAAATACCCATCATAATCGTCAAAATTTTGAAATCTGAAGTCTATAATATCTCAATTTCATCTTTATAACATTTTTTCAATCGTCAGTTAAATTTTGATTCATCCCTCGATTGAGTTGCAAGAGTTATAAGAGTAAGGGTACATCCTTTTCAGGACATCTTTCCACACTTTTCGTGATATCCCATGCAGCACTCAGAGATAATCTTAAAAACTACTGAACATCTAACGCACTTTTAGTAATCACATCATATCAAAAAATGTAGTGTGATTCAATTACTCTTCTCCTGAAATATCTGGGGCGTTTAAAATCCCTGTCATAGAAGAATATGAAATCGATATAAAATTGGGTCAACACATGTACGTCATCACATATGATCATGATTCATATTCAGAGAGCTCTCTCTCTTTATTCTCCACTAATTGAGCTTTTAAAAATGAAACAATACTCCTCATAGCATGCTCCTGCGCTGCACTGTGCTCCGCAGCTTTACCACCCCAGAACATGACAGAATTGAACAATTTGTTGAATGATGCGGAGCACATTGGCATGTACGGAGGCTCAATCAAATGTCCAGTGTTTGGGTATGAAATATGAACGGAACGCCTCCCAGTCTTTTCAAACAATGTTTTCTGCATCGAATTAGTGAAGTTAGTGCAGCGAAAAAACATATCATCTTCACCAGTAATGGAAAGAATATTCCCCTTTATTTTCTCCCATTCGATTGCATGGCAGTCTAACTCATCTTTGTAAGGATCTAGGACACTTTTGCCGGCCAGCCCCCCCTCGACAATCTCAAAATCTTTATCTGTAAATCTTCTTTCCATTCCAAAGCCAATAAGACTGCCCTGAAACTTGATGTTTTCGAGAACATGCACGGGTGAGCTAATGTTGACAATTGCTCTAATCTTGCTGGTAATCGCAGCAGCCTGCAATGCGAATTGTCCACCACATGAAAGTCCGACGAAGCCAATTCCCTCTGTGTGAACTTTTTCGTGCTGTGAAAGCCAGTCAACAGCTTCGAGAAAGAACTCGAGTTCGACTTCATCCAGTGATTTCGGCAAATCCTTGTAATTGAAGTATGGCAATGCTAAGACTGTAAAACCGTGCGAGGCTAAGAGTGCGGCTCGATATTCTTGTAGGCCACCTTGGCTGCCGAATATGTCAATCACACCTGAAGGTGATAAATAGAGAGTGATATGATGAGATTTACTCTAATATACATTAAATTTAGAAATAAGATACCTTAAAATCTAAGGTACTATCCACACGGACCTAAAAACGGGCATACTTAAGTACATTAGCAGATCGCCACCTTGCTGCATCGTGTGGATGGTTCATTATGAACATCTTGGTAGGGAATGTTCTGAAGAACGGATGGAAGGAGCCGCTCAAGCAAGTTGAGCATCCCTCGAAGGTGCTCAATGTTCTTATTCACTTTGTTGTCTTAATCCTTGTAGCCATTAAGGATTAAAAAAGCTCATTTTTGGCATCTTGTAATCCTTAGTAGCTTTAATCGTTTGTTTCGTTGGGAGATTGGTTCTAAGAAGCTGATTAAAGTTATTCTCCCCTTGCACTTGATTGCCAAAAAGCAATTTTGTTGTAAAGGGAGAATTCGAATCAAATAGGTTTATAGGATAGGGGACTTGCATTAACTGGCATTGCAGCTGTGTCAGCAGCAATTGGATCTGCCATATAATAACAATTTCATTGCAAATGTGTTTTATACAAATACAAAGCTTCCAGCTAATTTGTTCTGGAAGGGAAGGATTCATTTCCCCCAAAAAATTCCGTTTTTCCTAGTGGAGTTGAAATCTTTTTGAAAAATCAATGTAAAGGTAAAAATACCAAAATCCTTTTGACCCCTAACTCAGCCGTTTGGTTTTCAGACCTTTTCCAGCCCCCACATTCATTGTAGCCCCTCGTTTATCATCATGGTGAATGAATTCGAGATACCTGGAAACTTTCCTTTCTCTTTAGGCACAAAGAGAGCACCTCTCATTCTCCCAGCATGCACTTCAGTCCTCTCGACATTCGGAGAGAGATATGTCCTCAGAACAGTTCTAGAGGCTAAAATGTTCCCAACTTGATTATCTTTCGATTGAACATGCCTGTCAAATAACTGCAAATTGAACCTCATCGGCACGTGCAGATTCCTAGCTTTGTACCTAAGACCCTTCCGCTGACCCGGTGCAGGTACCATACTCCAGAAAAGTCCCATGCAATCAGAACCAACGTATGTCCCTCCAAACGAAGAGTCTTTCTCAAGGTCCACTGCTCCAGAAGAATCCGCAATATAATGTCCATACGATTCAAATATGTCGTTCTTCTCAGAGCGCAGCTCAGCTCTCAGTGTACAATGCTGGAAAGGCTCAAGTTGTTCGACTGAAATTGCGAATCTTTTATCTACTAGGATTGGAGCCTCTGGAGCACGAATAACCGGCCTCAAAACAGCAGTGCTAATACGACGAATAAAAGAGAGGTTTTCTCGCAGCACGGATGCAACAAAAAACAATTTCATAATTAATCTTACTTTACATTACTTGATTATCTTAGTTTAATATTTCTTTTCAAGTTTTTCCAGACTTATGCTTAGCTTGACTTTCTTAATTTTATCTGCTGAGAAAGCCACAAACTTAGTTCCGGTTTTGACCATTAACTACCAACAATGTCGTATTGAATTACCGGATTTGTTGACATTTTTCATTTCATCCGATCAGATCACATTACCTCTAAAGTTCTCTAACCACCACAAGGTTGAAGAGTTTGTTTCTGATGTCTGCATGTCATGGACAAGCCAGGGCATTTTTTAAGGAATTTTGACTACTGGGCCAATACCATACGCGACCAGAGCCCTTGACCCCCCTTGACCCCCCTTGACCCCTAGGCAACAAAAGCTACGAAAATGAATATAACCAGAATAAAAATTCAATAAAACGTTAATAATATGTCTAAAATTTAAAACAACGTCTGATATAGAATGTCAAGAAAACGTCCCATCAAAGACAACCAGAGTCACTCAAAAAGAACTTTTTAATAAATTCTCTCTCTCGATAGATTTCAGCAGTTGGCTCTCTATTACGTCTGTCTTTGGTCTTCAAAAATTCAAAAACTGCAGGTCTCGGATCGAAATATGCAGTCCCTGTGCCATTGAGAGAAACGTGCATGTAACTGTTAATCGACTCTGGCTTTAAAGATGCTCTACTGGATGTCTTTATGTTATTATAGTGGGAGACAGCTCTCTCTGTTGCCATGCTATGTGGTGTCAAGGTAAGGAAGGAAGCAAGGAATTTTCGGAGCATACCACAGCTAGCCTCTGTCATTTTTCTTAGCTTCAATGCGTAGAATGTGCCAGCATCTTCTATCTGGCCATAGACTTGAATTTCGCTTAGGCTTGTCCATGACATGCAGACATCAGAAACAAACTCTTCAACCTTGTCTTCTCCAAACATCTGGCTAACAAGATCTCTGCTGGCATTTATTATCTGGGCTGGTGAACTTGCATCCATTATCTTCTTCAAATTGTTGATCGTTTGATCTTCCTCAATATTCATGCGTTGGTCTAGAAAGTTTATTGCCGATTGAACAATTTCAACCCTGATCGGACCATCTTCTCTTCGGTGTGCAGTGACAAACCTGTGAGCCTGGCTGGTTTTTCTGATATTCCTTTCTGCACTGCATTCTTCACTTGAATTTAAATTTTTCAAGTATTTCTCTTCCTGCCCACCAGGCACTGGCATCTCCTTCATGACGTTCAGGTTGACAATTGCTGCATCCCTGGCAGTTAACACATCCAGTAAAATGAGGTCAGACTTTTGAAATATTTTCTGCAAATTCTTGAAAATTTTGCACAGATCATGCATAACAGTGGTCAACCACACTTGCTGTGTGCCATTACCCCATTTCCTAAGAAATCCTTTCGCAGATGAGCTTTCTTTTCTGTCTGAATTTATGGTTCCATCTGTCATTTTTGTCCAAAGCATTCTTGCTGCTTCCAGGTTATTCAAGATAGCTTTCAGTAGATTCAAAGTATGCTCTGCAAATCGGACCTCAAAATGCTTTGGAAAAGCAAGAAGTTTATCATGTTCTTTGTGCAGCAGCTTTGTGCGACGTGGAGATGAGCGGAAGAATGTCGAAAGGGCAAGAACATCAGCCATCCAGTTATGGAGTTCAGGGACCTCTGACTGAACAGATTCAAGGGCCAAATCTGAGCGATGGCAAACACACCATGCTGTCAAGATGTCCCTGCCAATATGTTGTTTAAGTAATGTCCACAATCCTGCATTTTTGCCTGTGTTTGCTTTTTCTCCATCAGTGGTGACTCCAACAAGCTTCTCTGTCTCCACACCAACACTTTTCAAGCACGAAATAAATGAATCAAGAAGTCCTTCAGCTCCTCCTAAATCACTGCTGGCAATGCCAAGAAAAATGGTCTTGACACTCACTTCATTTGTTGGGACTAACCTTGCTGTTATAAATTTAGAATCCACCTGCTGCTTGTCAGCACTTCCATCAATTTGAACAGAAAAGCACAGACAATCTTTTAATACATCAGCAGTTTTTTTAATCTCTTGCTTAGCAACAATGTCTCTCATTGCTGTATAGGTTACTGGATCTCTATAATGGTATACAGAGCTTGGTTGACTAAAAGGAACAAAGTCTGCATCCCATCCTTCTGTTTCAAAGTTATGCAGTAAAGCATTGCTATGCTCAGTTGCCAAAGACCTTGATGGCCAGCTTCTTGCACTGAGTGTCTCCACTCTACAATCATTGTAAACATCAACAGCCATTCGCAAAAGAAACTCTAATGTCTGGGTTTTGCATTGTTTCATAACTTTGACCCAAGGATGACTGTCTGATGAAAGACTCCATGCTTCTTCAAGGTTTTTCAATCTTAATGCTTCATTGTGAACAGAGGAAAGCAAATGATCAACAAGTGAACGCAGTCTGTCTTTCCCATCAACCCGGACTCCACTGGCAACTGGTATTCGTCCATTAGTGGCATATCTTTTCACTTCAAGCTCATACTTGCTGCAAAGTAAGCAGGTGACAACTGGACGTCGTCTTTGTTGTCCTTTCTGACTTTCCCTACTTAATTCCAGGCAAGATTCAGCTAAAAGCAGCCAATTCAAGTCTAATTTTTTCCCTTTGTACCAACGATCATCTGTGGGGTCGATTTTTGACCAGGCAGTGTCTGGTTTCGAAATCTCAGCGTTATCATCAAGACCTAGGCCTATGTCTGCAGGACTATCATCACTGGCATCATCAATATTAATAATGACATCATTTTTCTCAGTATCTTCATTGCCGTTTTTATCATCTTTCATTGAATCAACCAAACTGTCAGAAGCTTTACTCACCTCCTCTTCAACTGGTACTGCAGTTGATGAGTGTTGATCAATCGTCGATCCGCCATCAATAATAGGACTGGCAGTCTTAGGCCGACTGCTGGTGCTTGATTTTGTAAATCCGAACGAGGAGAGTAGCGATGTTTGGCCACTTGCAGTGGCAGCCTCTTTTAATTCATTCTTCTTTTTTTCCAAACGTTTCTCGTGGCCACTCTTTGATTTTCTTTTCATTTCCTAAGTTGATTTTTAAACTGCAATCTTTTGATCTTTCTTCTTTGATTTTCCTCACAGCTCAGTCTAAAACTACCATAACAACGCAACACAACAACATGAACCAGCAACCATAGCAACATCAATCAACAACCTCGACTGAAAACCCAGAAAGAGGCCATGCAAAGGGCCTTGCTTTCTGTGCTCAATCTAAGTGACACAATATGACTGACTGAAAGACTGTCACTATTTACTGTATATTAAAAAAATATTAATGAAAAGGGCCCAAACTAGTGGGCCAAAGGCCCTAAATTTTGCTTTTTTACTGGGCCGGGAAAAGGGCCCACTGGGCCAATGGCCCAGTAGTTACAGTGTTAAAAAATGCCCTGGTGGTAACAAAGTGGTTACCACTTTGTTATAAGATTTAATAATTCTCAAAAATACTCAGTTTTATCTATGGCTATCAATATCGGCAGAGTAATACACATGTCTTAAAATACAAGACTCGCGTCTGTCATGAACATTGCTGATTATTTTTCAATCAGATAAGAGCTTTAACGTCTTGGATACCGCTGTTTTCAATTGCTCGTAACCTTGTATATTTCCATCAATGCTCAGAAGTTTGCCTAGAGGAAAGAAATCCAAAATCAATTTTTTTTATTTGGATTTTTGAGATAGATATTGATAATATTCCAAAATATTACCGTTTGAATCGATTTTAAGAATAGGTTTTTGCTGTCTCTGTTTAGACTTCATTCGAAGGTAGGCTACTATTTCTAGCGATCCAATTTATTTAGGCCTATTTTGCCAGTCCTGGCATGGAACTTGTAGTTTAATCTCTCTTCAGAATGGTGGAGGTGGAGCCAACTGTTTAATCAGCAGTTCTGGGGGCCGTAGCTAGAGTGGTCAAGTTAGGGGCCTGGGCTGCAAGTTACAAATTCGCCGGCTGATGGGTGTAGACTATAGGCGTGGCCTTCCGGAGAGGCTCTGCAAACTGTCAATTAAAAACCACTTTCTCTGAATTACTTGCCATTTTCTCTGAATTGCTACAACAACAACAACCTTCCAAGTCTGAGTTGAGTTTTTAAAATTTAACATGGAAATAAAGATATTTTTGACTAATTTCAGAATCAAACATAATTCTGGTTGCTGTGTGTAGCTTCCCAAAACTTGTATGCCAATTTCATCGTGGTTCCTAAATTCTAAATCTGTTTTCTGAAGTGAAGTAAATGTTACTCACACTGTTAATATAAAAACATCTAAAACATATGGCCTGACAGTGTTAACACATAGCAAAAATCACCGACTCTTGAGGTCTGGGCTCCACGTCTGCCCCTACCCGATCCATTCCTTCATTTGGCATCAACGCACATTAATATTGAAAAATATAATTCAAATATAATTACCTGTCAACAGTTCTTCCTGAATTAATTGCAATCTTCCAAAGAGCTTTGTTCTCTTTAAAGTGACTTTTGCCTTTAAAAAGATAAAAGCCTTGAAATTTTCTACAAAAGCATCTAGAGCAGCATTATATTCTACACGCTTTTATAAGGAATCTAGCCTAGGATTGAGTACCATAAGTTAAAAATAAACTTTTATTGGGTAAAAGGTATTTAATTCGAAAAATATACGGGTCGATAGATAGACCCCTTTCACTATTACATGCAAGCAAGCACACTCATTTGTTAACGCAGGTTCGGAGTGTGGTAGCTTGTAGCTGATATGGACCTGCAGCTTGTTCCTCCAGAATTAATGTCCTAGAACAAATATCCCGGGGGACTGATTTATTGACCTCGAAAGAATGGACAGCTGAGTTAGCTGACGGCTATGTTCATGATTCCAAACGTTTGTGGATGGGGGCCCACGAAGATAACCCTTCAAGGATTAGAAATCCAGCGCCGTAACCACTAAGCTACATCACCATCATCTCTTTAGAAACTCATCTCGAAACAACATTAGCCTTGACATGATCCGTAGCTAATTATCAAAGCATGCAGTACTTCTAGCAAAAAAGGGAATTACTTTGTGAGTTTGTAAGCAATGCATGCTTTTGGATTTTGCTACCCATCATGTCAAGGCTAAGCTTGTTTCGAGACAAATTTCTAAAGAATTGACGTAATTGTGAAAGGGATCTATTGAAAATCATAACATGAAAATCTAAGTAATGATAGTTGCCATATGCAAAGTTTTCACACGCAAAGTTAGATATAGATAAATATTTCTGATTTTATTTACGGCACAGTTTATAGAAGTAGGTGGTAAGGGAACCTATCGTTTTAAGTCTATGTTTCACAATTGATGTTGAACAGTACCTGAAAGTGCACAACATATTTCTTATCCTTTGTCTTGGCTGTTAAAGAATTGTGGATATGATGATGTGTATGAACAAACATCTTTATTTTCTTTACTGAACATATCTGGATGAGGTACCAGAAGAAACGTTTTGGTCTTAGTTGTTTAACTCTGAAGTTGTAAGAACAACGTCAAAACAATACACTGTGCACTTTCAATTTCAAAAGAACTTGCACCAAAAAATATAACAATAGGTTTCCAAACCATCTCTTTCTACTAACTACACATAACTTGATAAATCTTGATTCATTACAGAATACTTAAACAAATATTACATACTACATACTACAACAAATAACAGAATACTTAAACAAATATTACATATTACATACTACAATATATAACAGAATACTTCAACAAATATTACATATTACATACTACAACATATAATAGAATACTTAAACAAATATTACATATCACATATTAAAACATAAAACATAATACTTAAACAAATATTACATATTACATACTAAAACATAAAACAGAATACTTAAAAAAATATTACATATTACATACTACAACATATAACAGAATACTTCGACAAATATTACATATTACACACTACAACAAATAACAGCATACTTAAACAAATATCACATATTACATACTACAACATATAACAGAATACTTCGACAAATATTACATATTACATACTACAACATATAACAGAATACTTAAACAAATATTACATACTACATACTACAACATATAACAGAATACTTAAACAAATATTACATACTACATACTACAACATATAAAAGAATACTTCAACAAATACCTTATGGCAATTATGTAGTAAGGAGGCAAAGCAAGACACAACAATGGCACGGCTCCAAACAGATTTGGAGTCCAAGGCTTTAAGGAGGCAGCTCACAAGGAGATCTAAAAACAGAGAATATCTACATCAAATTTGAAACAAAATCAAACGCTGTTTTCAAAGGATATTTCTTGAGATATAATATTAGGTGCTTTGGCCCACCCAAACTTAAAAGTTTTCATGTAAATGCAACAGCATATCAAACGAAATTGAACAGAAAAATGTATTTTAGCTTTTTATCATAAAAATGACGTTTAAGAAGTAGTGTAGCATAGCTATACGCGACGTTGCGTAACCTCAAAGCTTGTTCTTTCATAAATAAGTAAGTAAGCTAGTTTTTATTCGCCACAAAACTAAAATTCTTAATACATGCAAAATCGAATACACTAAATAAAAGAAAAGCCGAAAATTAAGATAAGCCGATGTAAAACAGCATAAACTTGAATATAATAAGGATGTTGAAAAAATGGTAGGGATAGCATAATATAGGCCCAAAATGTGGGTCTTATTTCATTATGGTCCCTATAGTTCATGTATATTACCTTGCCTGTTCTAGGTCATTTGATATTTAGGTAAAATATAAACAACTTAAGATTGTATATTTCAATAAATAACTCACAAGAAATCTTATTAAACCTTGTTCTCTTGTATTTGAAACCTTGCAAATCAGCCACTTTAAAGTCAGACATATGGAAGTTCTGATGTGTGTCAAAACAAATGTATCACTTACTGTTTGTTAGAAGTGACGGCTTGTTAACAGGAAAGAAAAGTAGATTCCTTAAAATGAGAAGAGATTTCTGCCTCTCTCGGTGTTGTTCTTCTGAGGCAAAATCGATTATTGTTGCAAGCAAACCTAGCGAAAAGATTGAAGAAATAGTTTGAGTAGGCGAACAACAACTTATGTGCAAAAAGGGCAATCTTTGATGGTGCGATCCAAGACCATCCTATCGATGTGACAGCACTTCAGGATTTGTTTTGCATTTTTGCCTGGTATTTACAGAAATATTGCAAATACTTTCCATCGAGATAATTTGTGAGAATGAAAATGACCCGAGTAGGAAACGAACCCACGACCTCTAGATTGGTACTCTAGAACGCTACCACTGCGCATCATTTTCATTCTCACAAATTATCTCGATTGATTTTCCAAATCCTGCTTCTTCTCAAATACTTTCCAGTTCGCAACAGGTTCAGAAGTGAAGGCCCTGCCGGAATGGATGAAGGGTTTGAGTGATCGAATCATTTGGCAATCTCTACCGTTTTATGAAGTCGTTTTATCAATATCAATAAAAAGTGTATCTCACCATTAACTTTAATAAGAGCCTGCGCTCCATCAGCGAAGAAAGAGAGTACAAGAAGTAGTTGAATCCACAGTGCTGTTAATATTTTCGATGCAACCTTCTGCTTTTTATTGGCATTCTGACCTACTTGTGAGCTGGCGAAATGCTGATATACATTGTTCTGTGAAAGATATCAAAACCTACAAATAACATTGCACTTCACTAATTTCTAAATTCATAATCTTAATTCATTTTAAGCAAAATTCATTTCGATTGAGAAATATTATTTCATATCTTGTTTCCAATACCGTTCTGTACATCTCATTGTTGAAACTAAACACAACAGAGTTAATTGCAGATTTCATCAATTCAATACAAACATCATCTGGGATCAATGGGCAATTAAGAGAGCCTCTGTATGTCTGCACGAAGTCTGATTATCTAATCCAGAGGAATCCTTAAGAGGCCGATGAGATTGAAATATCACAAGAAACTTTTAAGCAGTTTTGAGCTTTGGGAGGAAGTTTTGCACGGAATTGGTATTTGTAAACGAATCGGATGGATTTTGGAGTACCATCTAAGAACCAATTACAAAAACTCTAGAACAAATTCAATAATCTGATGTTGTGCAGAGCCAACCAAATACGATAAACTTCATCTCGATTGATTTTCAAAATCCTACTTCTTCTCAAGGGTAGTATATCTAAGTAGTCGTAATATTAGACAATTCGCAACAAGAGGGGTTTTGTCGTTCACATCTGAAGAAGGGCGATTGTTAAAGTTCTATAACTTAAAAAGCTTACACTATAAAAGACTTTAATATTCTATTGCTAAAATATCGCCAAATACTGAATACCACGCACCTTCCAAAGCAATGTCCTGCAGTCATTCAAAGTAGCGATATTTGCCATCAAGTGGAAGACAATGCAAGTAGATGAGTCTATCTTGCCAGTGGGTGCCATACTGTCCTTGTGTAGCTTTATCAGCAGTTTTAGAATGCTGGGAAAAAGTGAGGAGTCGTCAGCAGGGCCTTTCTTGCTTGTAGAGTTGTAGCATATCACCTCTAGTGCTGAAAACGAAGAAATCGTCATTTGTGACATTCAAATTCAAATAATTATTCAAGTTTTTAATCACAGGGTTTAAAAATCTAAAAATAAAAATATTCAAAAACTCTGAAGAGCTATTAAGCCAAGTACTCATGTTAAATTACCCGTCAACAATCATTAAGGATCTAATGAATCGATTTTTTAACAGCAACATCAAGAAGAAGAATAAGTAAAAAGAAAGGAAAATCGAAATAAAACTAAAAGTCAAAATACAAAGCATAAGAAAGAAGCTATATGATTCAAGCAACCCAGATGTGGGTCTCCGAGGGATGGGCTTTATTTGAATATGGACATCAAACAAACCTTTTTTACAATCGGCAGTAAATGTCATAAGTAATTCTAGAACAGATATTTTCAACGCTTTGTCAAGCATGCACCAGGACCAGATCTTCTGAATACTCTTCATTAGGCCAGCCTCAATCGCAGCAACCTGATAAGGAATCATTGGAAACCAAGTTAAAACATCTATACAGAGTGGAAAAAGGTTAAATGAAAAATTAGCTGAGCAACATTAACAAACCTTAGTTTCTTGGCTGAGGTAAAGTAGGTTTCGAAGAGTACTGAAATAATCTGCAAGTTCCAACAGAAGTGGCTTTTCCTGCAAAAGGGTGGAAATATCAAATGTACGGAAAAGGTTAATTCACACCTGGAAGAGTAAATCTGTAACCTTAAACTCAATTTCTGAAAAGTAGATACTAAAAATAATTTGAAGTTAAAGTTTACCTAAGAATTTGTTCGAACTACAGAAATTGTTATCACCTTTGAACATTTTTATCAACTTAAGAATTTTTTATCAGCTTAATAGATTTGTATCAACTTCAAAAGTTTCAGGAATGGGCACTCGGGTATTTGTACAATGCAAGAAGGTCTAATTGAAACAGTTCTGGATGGAAACATTTAGAACAGGAAAAAAATTCTTTGTGGGAATCTAAGAACTCATTAAAAATATAATTAAAGTAAAAAGCACAATGGGCAGAAAGAGTTTGGGCCACGGAATTCAAGGAATATATACCCTGAACATATACCTTTATATATGAACATATCATGAACATACCTTTCTTTTGTTCCCATCCCTCTCAAGCTGCAGGGATGCTAAATTCAGCTTCACGTGAATATCCTTGATATCCTCAATAACTGATTCCAAGAAGCCACTCTTTACTGCAAATAGCTTTGAGGAGAGGCTGACAGCAAACAGTGCTGACAATGTCGAAAATACTTCTCGTTTTTCTGTACCAAGATTCGGAAATTTGTCACTGACGCGAAGTAATGCATCACAGAGGCTCTCCCCAAGTGTTATTTCATTGTCAGCTGGTTTCACGGATGAAGTACTGCCTTTAGAGAGGAGTTCATCAGCTTTATTTTTTGGTAGTGCGTAGTGTGAATCTAGAATATTATCCAGACATCGATTTGTTTTCTCCCGCCTGGCTTCACGACACAGAAGTGATTTCACTACAACAAGGAAGAGTCTCGATGCTCCGAAAGTGGGCTGATTATGGTGAAAGGCATGCAGACATGCACCTAGAAGAGAAAACGTTAAATTAACAATGTCTCCTTTAAGAACTAAAACGTGCATGATTTTAGGCTTAGGATAAAAGCGACTTCTGTCTTAATGTGCAAGTCATAAAATTTGACGAAATTTTAACATTTGTCCGAAGTTCATACTTTTGTCAGAGGCAGTATGTATTTGGGTACTTTAAAGCAAGCTCTTTCACATGGTATATAGTGAGCCTCTGTATCTGGTCGGAGAAATAAAAAAAATTGACACCAACAAACAGTCGGAAAATTTCTCGAAACCATGTAGACATTTAATTGCCTAATAGCAGGTACATACTACAATACCCTGCAATTTCATTTGAAATATGATTTTCAGATTCCTCGTAGCCTGGAGGTATAGCTACGTATCAAGTCAATATGATGTAGTATATGGATCTTTATGCTTGTTTCAAGTAAGTTAACTTTTGCGAAGCCAAAATTTGATCGGGCCTCGCCCTAAGATATGGAAATGTTCGACGAACCGCCAACCGAAGACGGGTTAAGAAATTATGATAGGGTGTTGAAATTTAGTAAGTACTAACTATAGTATATACTATGTTCTTAATAATTGCAACATATATTGTGAAAATCAGCTTAATGAGAGGGTCTGGCTTACAAATTGATATCAAATCTAATGACTTGATATGGAATGACCCGGAATCAAGTGATTCAAGAATGCAACTATTTCATGAGAATATGTTTTACAAAACATTAAACATTTTTCAAATCGAAATGAGGTACATTTTCTAACTAAGACGTGGATGAGCTGGTAAAAAGTGACAATAGGAAAGCATTGAATCGAATATCTGCTCAGTCTGAACACTCCGAGGGCAATCGGAAAATTGCTAAAGAATTTTCAAGTACTGGAAGTCGTAAATGCAAAGTGTACACCATTAATTTACAGGGAATAGGGAACATAGAGAGACACTGAGCTTGAAAACAAGATGGTAGAATATTTCAAAAATCTCATCTTACTTGCTAACAAATGAAATTGCTCGATGATTGACGATTCCAATCTTGACTTTTCTAATGTTTTCGAATCTCCAACGAGTTTATAGACAACTTTCAAAGCCTCCATCCAAACATTTAAGACAGACTGGCTCATATTCTGCGGAACTAAAAAATGACGAATAGAGCAGGAATGGCATTGAAATTTCTTATCTGACTTAGAACAAGAGGAAATTTCATTACGTTTACACTAGAACGGATCAATTTCAGATCGTGTTTACACTGGAACGGATCCACAGCCAGGTCCAGCCCCATTTTCAGCACTTTGACCCGAATCTGATAACAAAACAAAGCAAAATTTGCCTCGATTTCGATCCGTACCCGTTTGGGAACGGTTCCAACCGAGATCCAAATGAGTACACCTTGGAAAGCGATCCCAAATGGGTCCAGATAGCAGATCCAAATGGGTACGGATCCACAGGTCTAGTGTAAACGGGAGGCCTATCCGAGCTCATTTGGGTACGGATCTATTTGGATCCGTGCTAGTGTAAACGGGGTCTAAGGCAGTTGTCAACTGGCTAGACTATAGTGGGTAAGATCCTTTTGTTAATAATTACGGTAGCCCATTTGTGAAAATATACCTACAAGATAAAGATGGTAGACATAATAAACAAATCAATCTTACCTGCTATTAAGTTTGATGGCAACTTGAACAAGGAGAGAATATTTTCAATAAACTGATTCTCGTTTCGCAGTTTCTTTTTCGTAATTTCATGGCTTGTTATCATCAGATTAATCAGTGCTAATAAATTTTTCGTTACTCTCGAATCTTCATGAAACTGCATTGCTCTTCTCTCTTCGAGAGGATGCTTGCTGAATTTCGACGTATATTGTGTGAACGTCTCTGAATCAAGGAACCTGAAAGACAAGAATTCGATTGAATCTCATCCGCATTATAATGAACTCTAACCATAGCAGGAATAACAGGCCTGTAGCCACGTGGTGGTATCACCAGCCCTGATACAATTTAAGTCAGCTTTTTGCCACTCCTAGGGAATTTTTCAAGTACTCGCAATGGTTTTATAACTACCCGGTGTTGCAGCCAATAAAATGTAATTGAAGAAATATTGAGACTTTGAAGAAATATTGAAAAACAGCATATTCATGATTGAAATATAAATTGGCCAAGATTCTAAAAGTTGTTGTTCCTACAGTGTCAAATCCTCACCCCCCCCCCACGAACATCTTTTTAATGACTTCGAAATGTTGCCAGACCAACTCCAAAGGCCTGGCCTGAGTAGGAAGAGCTTCGAGAAGTGCAAATGACCAATAAGAAAACGAAACGAGTGTCTTAGATAAATGCTCCTGTTAGTTTGAGAATAATGTAAAAGATGAGCATTTTAAATTCTGAAAAATAGCACGAATGGATTTATCTTGTGTTTACTTAGAGTGTACCTTGATCACAAAAATCAGCCCGCAGAGACGAAAGACATGGTCTTTGAAAGTTTTTAGAAACTAGAAGATTCTAGAAAGTGCTAGAAAGCTAATGTTGTTGGGCTTAAAAGATGCTTTAAGAGCACTTTTTTAAAAGCACTGGAAACCGCACGCAGACGACCTCGACTCGTTAACCAAGTAGGAAGTCCAGGGTAGAGTCCTGCTGGGAAGCTCCGGCGGGTTTCCATATCATGACGTTTGAAACGGTAAAGAGGGTTCTGAGAGCCAGACAACCCCTCTAAATGAACCCCATTAGCTCTAAACCAATTGTCTTACCGGACAATTTCATCCAGAAGATTTTCACTTTCAAGATGCGAGATAACAGGCTCAGCATCAATCTTCATCAAAAGATATAACAATTTGAAGAGTGAGCCTAAGAGCTTCGGAGAGTGGAGGTGCCGCGGATCGTGGGTGTCACGTGCAATGGGCTTGCTTTCACTCAAACTCAGCCTGCGATAGAAAAACATTAATGGCATTATGAAATATGGATAGCAAAATAAAAACAATGTTGTACGAAATTATGTGTAGTTACAATAAGGTAAATGTTGAGCGTATAAAAAACCGATGAACCGAAATATGGCACAAATTGCCCAGTGAAATAACATCACTACGTAGTATTTCACAGTTTAAGGCCCATTTTAAGAGCTGATTTGGACATACCGATTAAGGATTCAAATGCTTTTATGTAACATTTTCTATTTCGCTTTGAGATAGTTGATAGTGTGCCCTATTGTAAAGGATTGCTTTCTTTGTAGATAAATTACTATAGGCTATCCACTTTAAACATATCATAGCTTTATTTTTATTATTTTCATTATCAGATGCTGTAGCGTGGAATTCATAAACCAGCAGCTTGATGCGAGAGATGCAAGACAGTGCACGGCGTGGGTCGTAAGCCAAAATTAGACTTCCTTGTTTCCCTGCGTCCTCTAATATGCTGACGTCACTCAGATAATAAGTCTTGATTGATCGGAGTAGACACAGGGAGACAAGGAGTCGTGGAGCATGTCTAACCCATCATACTTCCAAAATTGAAGGTTTGTCTCATGAGCAGAGATTCAAATTTGAAAATTTTTTCCCCACAAATGGGTGAAAACAATTGAATCATATACATATCTTCTCTTATACCTTCCCTACTTCTTTATCCCTTATACCGTATCTATATATACCATTTTAGAACAGGAGATTCTTCCTAAATTGTGCCTGAAAAACTGGACACTTTTGCCATACTCCTTCTAGACCCTTCCAAAACCAACCAATATGTATCGAACAATAGTCAAAAATAAGACGAATAGCCCCTGCTTAAATATAAGATTAATCGTATGCCATAATATAAAAGTAAAAAGAGTAAAAGTAAGAATATATCCAGTGAAATAAAGAAAAGCTTTTCGGTAAAAACGCAATCTTCAGTCAACAAAGAGAAAAAAAGAAGCTTCATGATTTTTACCTTAATCAAAAGGTCGCTATAAGAGATATTATGAAATAAAAGAAAAATATATAATATCTTTGATGATGACCTTTATCAAATAAATTGCTTATGATATATATATGAAAATCATAAAGCCTCTTAATCTCCTCTTACTTATCAAGTTATTTTCCCGAACCAAAATGTTCAACCATCTTCAGTGCTATTAAATCCATGAAACTACCAGCATTGGAGATGGTGCTCTTATCGAAAATATCTCGCTTATTTTTATGAAAATCTTTACTTTGCCTCTTTAAATGATTCCATCAACATGATTCTATTGCAAACCTGTATATCTTTTCCTCATTTTCCATGATGTCTACATCTGTACCAGTAGATCCCAGAAGGAGAGATTTCGTAGAGGAACCTTTCGAATTAGACAGCCTTTCGTTGCTAGCACTCCGATTTTCTGATTGAAATCCAGACATGCTGGAAGTTCTTTCCACTTGTTCCCTTACACTATCTCCTGGCATTCTCCCATACCTTGGTGCGGCATCAGATGCAGGGGTCGAGCAGGAGGTAGAGACGTTGTGCAATTCTGTATTTGTAGAGATGGGTCGTCGAGGCTCTGGCCTTTTCCGCAACAGATCTTTTATTTTCTTGAAGAATTGGAAGTGATCCAGAAGAAGAAGGAATGCCGGAAATCCACTGATGTTTGCCTGTTGGAAAACATTAATTTGACTTTCTACTCTGATGAGTGTCAGATGCACAGCTTTAATATTTATCATGTTCCGCTATGTTCCTGATTTTCTTCATCATTCTCAATTTCTGTACCGATCAAAGACTGCTCTGACGTGCTACTCTGAAAAGAGTCACATACAAAGCTTTAGTAGTTATAATGGCTCGTTATATTTCCAACTTTCTTCACCATTCTCAATTGATTTCTTGAATATCTAATTACTGTATCATGATTGTGTTTTCCGAAAATCCTAGAAACTAGCAAAATTTTTGAACGATCCAATAAAATCAGACAAGGGATCAAATTTCAGATAAATTTGATTTTTTTAGTGTATTGGCGATGTTTGATGTTGAACAATAATTCAAATGTTTCTTTCTCTCTTAATTCTGTTAATGTGAGTTGTAAGTGTCTTTTATAGTGGGAGCTTAGAGGACCTTGCTGCTACTTCAACCATGACTGGCACAGTAGTTGTATTCTCATGTTGTTTGATTGTTATTAGAAACAAATGTAACCAGTGTGTCATCTTTGCAACGCCATATCTTTGGTGCTTGCTTTCGAACTCTGGACAACAATTAACATATATTGCAGCTATGTAAACATCAAAAGAACCAAGAAGAGGCAAATTTCCCAAAATATAAATAAAGCAGAGTTAAAAAATATAGTTTCAATTCCACTTTTCGATATTTTGCGTTTTTGTTTGCGTTTTTGTAGCTTAGCCATACCTGAGTCATACTTTTGTTGCATGTTGCTTATCTTTTTTCTTTTCATTTCCAATTTAACCCTCAATACATATTGATTGCTTGAATTCTTAATACATATTGCTTATGACATACCTTCGTGTTGGTATCTTGCACAATCATATTCTTCCATAAATAATCTTCTGTGATGTTATTACCAGATCTTTTCAACTTGGACAGCAAAGTTGAAAGCAAACCGGAAGCCTGCACGAAAATAATGAGCTGGAGACGAGAGGCAAACGTTTTGCTTAAATTGATATAAGATATTCTAGCATATTAGAAACTGTCTGATGATTACGAAAGCATGAAACTTAAAGTGACAGAGAGCCAGTCTCCTTCCTTGATTCTTATCTAAGATATTCTGGCATTTACTTGTTATTGAGAATAGGAGAGTCCCAAAGTATGTCTTGCACGATGCAGTAATGCCACCTGCGAGAAGTGTTCGCGTATAAAAGTTAAGACCCAGATTTCAAGGTCACCCTTCGATAGCATATTTTTGGATCAGTTGCCCCTAGATCCACCCACAGCTGGCTAGGCTATGGTTTTAACTGAATATTGTCGATTTAGAGAAATTAGGAAATAAAACACAAGAATTTACATCAAAATCCTAAGTTTCCTGCTCTTATGAACGATTTTCAGTTAGAAAGAGCATTAAACTTCGAGTCATGGTGTAAATTGTGATTTTGTTTAATTTCTCTAATAAACTCCTATGAGTTTCGAGGAATCGATAGAACAAGAGAGTTATATGAACAAGTGAATCAACTGAATATATATTGTAATTGGTTATAGCGTATTTTACGCACGCAAGTTTGATCAGAAATCTTTGAAATACAATGTTTTAAATCATACATGCTTTGACACATACCTGACATCTGACAATGGGACTTTCGTGAGGATCCAGAAAGACACCAACAGCAGACGCCCACACACCACCCGGATAAACCTGAAACTCATTAATGACGTATTCTGCTCCAGTGTCACCGTCCAAGAGAGCTGTTGCTAAAGACCATCCAGCCCATCTAATATCGAGAACACGATCTGTGAGGAGAGGGACTAACCAAGGAAGGCCAATGTCTGCGTTGTGGTTGGTCAAGGTGTTCTCCGAGTTCAGCCATGATGCAGTCCAGTCCTGAAATATATTGTTTTTTTTTTATATCCAGTCGTGAAATATATTGTTTTATTTATATATCTTGTAAAGGAACGAGTCAAGAGAATAAACGCTGCATCTCTATACGCAGGTTGATATCTCAAATATGCATTACGCTCTACATTGGTATAGTCTGTCTGACGAGCGCTTGAGCACGAAACTCGGTGTAACAGAAGGACATGGCTGCTTCTTAATGTATTTATTCTGCTTTACTATTTCTCTATTCTTTAGTATATCGAGCACTATAGCCAGGATAGGCACTCTCTACTCGAGCCAGATATCACGCGCTACATTCATTTATCATCATTCATTATGTATCAGGCAAAGCCGATATTGTCTTATTTAGGTATCAAGAAAATGTATTTGATGCGAAAATAGTCTTAATAGTCCAAACAAGAGTTTGGAATGACAAAAAATCCGTTGTATAGCGATAATAATTGATTTGTGAGAATTTTTGTCTGACTCTCATCAGATTAATTATTGGTAGACAACAAAGATGGCAAAAAGCCTATCGAACTATTATACCTAGAGGCAGATCGAGTTTCTACCCTAAGGTGTAACTATTGGTCAGGTACTTGTTTATTCTTAGATTCTATCTCAGTTACCTTATTCTGACTATAGGTTTGGCATTCTTTGGCAACATGGCAGAGACACAAAGCAACTTTCATCATCACGCCTTTTCCCATAAATGTTGTCGATGCACCGATTCTGTCGACGTGGAACGAATGTAGGATCTGTTTGTGAGGGGAAAAATAATATTTTTAATACAATACACTTTAATGATTATACCTTTAATACCTTTAATACACTTTAAAACATGTATTTAAGTGTCAATTACTTTCATAACTTCATTTATCAGAGAGATCAAGTGGTGGCGATGGAACCATCCTAGGGCGTAAAGAATAATTTTCCTGTACTCTGATGAAATTCAAAAAACAACTCTGAATAACCCTTCGTTCCACTTTCATTTTTTCAATCTACAAGTTCATGTTGATAAATGTTTGCACACTTATAGACAGGGGATATGGTTGGGGGGGGGGGGCTAAGAGTAGTGCAGAAATTCTGTTCACATTTTCGATAAAACGGATATGTTTGGCTACGTTTTTCATTTTGCGTTTTTTCAGAGGGGTCAATTGCCCACAATTGCAACCACCTTAATCCACCGCTGCTTGTTACATTATCCTTTTTAGATTTTATAAAGAAGACTAGAACGAACCTTACCTGAATCAATGCGTGTGCCATGCTTCCACAAAGCTCCTCCCCACTACCTCTGAACTGCGAACTCCAGCCTCCTTTATACGTTACGTGATACAAACAATCTAATGTCGTTTCGAGGATGGGTAGATCGTAATAGCTTGTTGAATCAACTCTTGCGAGACTTTGTACGAGTATGGAAATGAAATTACCAAGTCCTTTGGTGTCGGTGTATTTTCCTTGAATATTTCTCGAGTTGATCTGCAGCGTTGCAGAGTTGATAAGCCGTAGTGTTTCTTTGAACAAAATTCTAGAATGAGTTGATCATGATAAGGGACATGATAACAACGAACACAGGTATACGGGCATGTGTATATGTATTTACCCATTGAGAACGGGCCTGACAATATTTCATGGAGTGTTGGAGAGGGGACCGAAATTTTCATGCTAAACTGAGAGGTGGAAAATTATCTTTTCAAATATTTGAGAATGCCTTCCGACCCTTCCTCGGCAAGAAAACTGACGATCAAGAATATCGATTGAAATTATCCTTATTTTTCTAATAGACGTTGTTACCTTTTCTCGTTTTTAGAGTCATAAGGATTTTCAGGCGAGTTCGGGAACTCTGTTTTCTTAGCCGTCTGCAATGAGTAATCTGCAATCGCTTCCAGAACCAACCCTCCCTGTTCTGTGACCATCTTCAAAAATTCTAAAGAAAACTCTAAAGAAGATTTGCTGTTGGCAAGAATGAAGAAATGAGAGAATCTGACGATATTCTGCAGCACAAATGTTCTGTTTCTCTCTGATGAACTCAGCAAGATTCTGAAAAAATAATCTTCATTTCAGTACGGACTCGCACATAAGTCATACCTGATATATTGCCAGTCACAGCCTTGATAGGCTGTATGTATTCACTTACCCATTATTCATTACCAGCTACAAATGTTTATCAGATGAAAAGATTTCAGATAACAAAGGATATTCCTATCGGCCGCGGGGGAGTCCTCAAATAAAAGATGGCCATGAAATCTATTGCTGCATGCCTCTATTTCATATTTGATGATAAATAGTACCTAAAGGGCACAACGTATGCCTTATCTTCTCTTTTGACTGTTAATTGTACATGTACACATTGCCTACATGAATATGTTGGTAGATACCATCGAATCTTTCATAAATAACACACGGGTTTGGATAAAAAACCCAAAAAGCGTTTTTGTCTATTTGTTCAACCATGACCTTATTGGCAAAACCAATGGGAAGATAATGCAATGTGCATCCTCAATATGGAAACACTTGCACAAAAAGATATGGCAATGGTATTGCGAACCATCTCCCTCTATAAACTATGAGGTGAAACGATTTCAGATAACAAAGGATATTCTTATCGGCCACGGGGCTGTCCCATAACGAGAGATGGCAATAAAATAGTTAATAACTTACTTTTCCAGCACATTACTCAATCTAGCTCGATCAACAAGCTCAGTAAAGACATCCTCGAAAGCATCTCCCTCCATACAGCCTCGACAAATGTATGCAAGAACGTATTTTCTCAATCCGTTGATGCAGTTTATTGCTACTGCAGTATTTTGTGTTTGTCCAACAGCATCAAAGGTCTTTTGCATCGACTTATCAGGAAGGGAGCTCCTTAAAATCTTTGCTTCATGGTCAGCTAGAATCAGTGATGGTGCGAATCTAAAACACAATAGATTAACATGAATGAAATAATCACTAAGAAGAGAAAAACTCCTTCCGTGATCTTCAAATAGGACAAAACTTTACATTTCTTTCGGGGAATGTGGCGTGCTGATGTAGGCTGACTCATTGTTAGGGTGGATATGTCATAAAGGGAAATTAAAGATACTGAACAGAAGATATACCAAATTCACAGTTTAGTTACAGGTAAATATAATATATTAGAAATAAT
This sequence comes from Pelagia noctiluca, assembly GCA_963924455.1. Lineage (NCBI taxonomy): Eukaryota > Metazoa > Cnidaria > Scyphozoa > Semaeostomeae > Pelagiidae > Pelagia > Pelagia noctiluca. The sequence continues at coordinate 3,782,809 of OZ004320.1, forward strand.
TAGGTAAGTTTAGGACACTTGGAAAGAACTCAGAAGAGTAAGTGAGTGCCCTTTACTAATTTTTGATATTAGTTTATAATACATAAGGAAACAAAATGCATATTTTATACAATAGAAACCTCTACCTACTCAACCAGTGATGAGTGCTCAACAAGATAACAATTTACTCGAGTTAGCATTCTTTTTTCATGCAACAGAACTGTAATTGAAAGTTAGCTAATGCACACTAGTAAAATAAGCAATCAAAATAAGTATCCCGACACAAAATTAACTTTTTGGTGCACTGTCACGTTTCTGAAAAGCTTAGTTGTAGAGATTTTGAATTTCCACCAACCATCCTTGACGCTCATTGGTTGTGTTATGCCTACGTTACCTTTCAATAAAAGGCCGCCTCTCTCCCTACGCAATGTTTTCCGGATGCTTAATCGATTTAGAAAGCACTCGCAGAATCCTCATATCATCTTGCTTTAATGGACCAAGCAAAGCCATATCAACCCTGCAAAGTGCACCACCACTCACTAAACGTAGAGAGAGACCAATCAGAGTTCTTTAATAATTACAACGGCAACAGATCTGTCAAGAAGGGACCATCGCAGTTCAATCACTGGATAGGATCATGTAAATTGAGAATAAGGATTTAAGAACTCAACTTTATAGACTATCTTGACCCTAGGTACAATAATCAGAAATATCTTTTACTCAGAAATATCGGACGGAGGTCCGTGCATTGATATTATTGAGTTTGAGATCGCCAGCCAGGATAGTGAATGTTTTCCTCTATATCAACTTGAACGTTGTAACTAACTTTAAATACGATCAATTTTTGACTATCAAATATTGTGATCTAGTGAAAATGACAAGGAAAGTAGGAAAGTGAGCAACAGTAAAGAGTGGCGACAAATGGGAGAAGTCTTTGCCCAGCAGTGAGACGCTACAGACTGAACATGATGATGATGATGACGATCAAAGATTGTTGCTTTTTCTCTGAACGAATTATGTATGCTGGCTCAACAAAGATAACTAAAATAATCTCCATAACTAATTCCTAACCATCAAGGTGTAAAATATCATCGTTATAATCTATGTAATCAACTCTTGTGACTTTTTAGCCCGTCATCAAACGCTTTTCTCTAAAAGGAGTATTCGATATTTGTGATTGACTTAACAAAAGATGTGTGAAAGCCCAGCAAAGATAACAAAATTTGGTTTTCTCAAATAAATGATTTGCGGCAGCCAAACAAAAACCTTGTTTTTTTCCCAGTGAAGTAAATTATTTATTCAAGCTCTTACTTAATCATATATCGACATTGATCTATGTTAATGCATTTTTGCTCGGCTCATTTTCGCATATAAAAGATAATGCGGTATTTTTTAAGTAAATCATATATTTCAAACGATAACGATTAATTGTTTCCTTTCTGAAGGGTATATCACATTATATTCTATATAAACTAATTCACAAGACTGATCATAACCCATCAAAGATCATGTTCTTTTGAATGAATATCATCATTCTATCTTTGCAGTCAACTTAGGATGTGTTTAGGCCATTTATGATTTTTTCTCATCTGAAGAGAATATCAAATTAAATCTTTGTGAACTAATTGATACAAGCTACAACAAAAGATTATGCATTTGTACTTTTGAAGTAAATATCAACTTATCTTTGTTATCAAATTAAGATTGCTTTGGGCCATCAATAACTTTTTTCTTTTTAAGGGAAATCAAAATCAATCTCATTAAACCATATGATACAAGTTTCATCAAATCCCATAACAGTCATACATTTGATAAGCAGATAAAAACATATCTTTGTAATCACAACCAGATTTGTATTACTGAATAAAAGAATATAGATTTTTCTTTCTGAAGAAAACATAAATTCAATGTTATCTGATTAATGTAAGTTACAACATATTTCATTGAAAATCATGAATTTATTCTTCAGAAGCAGATATCAACTTGTCTTTGTAATCAACTTAAGACATGTCTTAGTTCTTCGATGATTTTTTCCTTCTGTAATTAATATGAAATTCAATCTTTGCAATCAACTCCGTACAGGCTACATAATTGCCAAACAAAGATTACCGGCTTTCTTGCAGCAAACACAGCTGCTTCAAAGATCAAATAGAAATGGGTGGGATACAAGGAACATCAAAAGATTTGAAGTGATGCCAATTATGCAGTGCTGACTCAGAAGAAAGGCTACCTGTAGCGTAGGATGATTCACAATCTTGTTTAGAAATAACAAGCAGTTTGCTTTCACTTCATAGTGCAAAGAAACGGATACAACTTCTATGTTTACTTTGTCTGAAGGAACTCTCGGAATTATCAAAAGTGTGATTTTCAGACATGTATGTATAAATAAAAAGACGATGAAAGGAGATCTATGAATAGAATCAACTCCTGCTATGTGCCTACGCAATTTCGCTAGTTGTCTTTACAATGCTGCATGGAAAACTCAAGTCAGTCATAGAGTTTTCTACAATAGATAGTCAGTAATCACGTGCAAACAGAATAAGAAGGAAAGTAAACACTGTTGAATAAAACAGACACCTACTAAGCAGTTTGCGATTCAACTTGTCAGGATAACTCGAAAGTAATCCAAAGCACGCCATGGTTCTTTTGCAGATAGTCTATGCTATGGAATCATGAACAGTTTGGTGGTATCTACGCAAGCCGGTCTGGAAAAACGGGAAAATCGATCAAAGAATATCGTGCTCTACAATAGAAAGTCTGGAACCAAGTGTTAATGCAATAGACAGAAAATAAACATTAATGGAATTAACACCCACTAAGCATTTTGCAACTAAAGCTTATATTGTCTGGAAGACTCGAAAGCGATTTCATATGGCATGTCCTTTTGAGGATAGTCTATGGAATTATGTGCAAATGCAATAATACGAAGAACGAAGATCTTCAGATCCAATAAACCATCACTAAATTCTGCCATTTACCTACGCAAGGCTGTCTGAAAAAACAGTAAATCGATCGACGAATCTGATGTTCCATCATGAAAGTCTGGAATCAAGCATCAATGCAATGAAAGAAAATAAGCATTAATGGAATGAATACACACTAAGTGGTTTTGCAACTAAACCTTGCATTGTCTGGAATGGTCGCGAGCGTCATTGCCTTTTGTAAATAGTCTATAGAATTATATGTAAATAAAGAAGACCTTTGAATGCTATGAAGCCTTCTTTCTACGCAAGTTCGTTATTCACTTACGCAATAATGAGTGAACAAACACGAAGGTCCACCAAACGACGTCGTGTTCTATCATAGAAGGTTTGGCATTATGAATAATGAATAAATGCAAAAGTATGGGCAAGGAACACCTTTGAATGGAATAACATCCTATTACTTGCTAAAGTGTCTATGTGAATAAGCTATTTGCCCACGCAATACTGTCTGTGAAAACTCTAAAGGCAACAAAAGATTCTTGAGCTATACTATTTATAGTTTGCAAATGTGTACGAATATGACCGATGAAAACGAAACGCCTTTAAAGAGAATTGAAATTTACAAGTTGATTACCAGTCAAAGTAGATATTTCGGAAGTATGTGTGAATGCAACAAGACGAAGAAGTTATCCCTTTGAATCAACTCTCAATACACTTCACTTCTAGAATTTGGATTAGAACGAAGCGACTACAACCAAGTCACGTAATAAAATAGTACATCATTATTGCAGTACAGTTATAACAGTGGGACATTTTTTCTCACTGTGAATATATTACTGAAACAGCATTGGAAGGACTAATGAATTTAAATACGTCACTGCCTATTCGAGGCCTTTGATTCGTTACACCGCTTCAAAAAACACACCACCTCTCGTGAAAATGAGTTCCAAACTAGAAGTAAAAATGATAAAAATGTTTGCTATTCCTTATAACGCGTTGGCAATATCGAATATACTTATGAATGCATTCCTAGTTTATGCCCTGTGGAAGTTGAAGAAATTGAATACGATATCGTTCAAATTCGTCCTCCTTCTCAGTGTATCAGATATATGCTACGGAGCCATATCAGCTGTCATGGCCACCATGGTTCTACTATCAACAGGCAGCGGTATAAGACTGAGGCTGATAATTTTGTATGCGATGAAGTACTATTTCGTCCAGTTTTCGTACGTCATGATATTCGTAATATCTGTCGATCGTTATATCCACCTTCGAAAGTCTTTCACGAAATACAGCGAAGTCGTGACGAACCGCAGAGCCGTAATCGTTGTTATTTCAGTAGCTGTGTTTGTTGCAGCGCAAACTGCCCTGGTAACATGCGGCCGTGTTTTTGGCTTCAGTGCTTTCGTACAGCTATACATAAACATATGCGTCACCGTAGGCTTTGTAGTAATCATAATTCTATACATCAAGGCGTATAGAGACATTAAGCAACAGACAGAGCGGATGAGCCTGAACACAGGCATGGCCCCAACAACTGTACAACGAAGAGACCCGAGCCGAGAAGTATCAAAGTCTGTGTTTTGCATTATCAGCACGTTGCTGATTTGCTACATACCGTATTGCATATGTTCGTCCATAAGGCATATGAGGAGCGGAGACGAACACCAACTTATTCTATTTCTGGAATATCTCTCGGCTTGTTTAGTGGCTGCAAATTCATCTTTTAATGCGTTGATTTTGTTGATTTTGAACAGAGATCTGAAGAATTTCACTTGCAAAATGCTCAAGTTCAAATTCTGTAAAAACAGAATTGATTCTCAACCGACATCTGAAAACTAGAGGATTTACAGAGGTTGATAGATTTCGATTTTGATGCACAAACGAAATAAAGAAACGTGCTTCAACAAGATCAAATTGTTCACAAAGATTGAATTTGATATCCCCTTCAGAAGAGAAAATCATAAATGGCCTAATCACATTTTAAGTTGATTTCAAAGATAAGTCGATAGTGACTTAAAAATAATAAAATATCTGATCGTATATGATGAGTCTCGTGAATTAGTTTATAAAGAATATGATGTAACATTACCCTCAGAAAGAAAAATCATTTTTCATCGTTCGAAATATATTATTTACTTTGAAAAATAACGAATTACAAGAAATATGACATAACAGCAAGTGAAAAGACAGGACCTGTACTTGAGTCTCTGCAAAGGCTGAAGCCATTGAGCTGTCGTGCCACGTATAAACTCTGATTCAATGTGATGCTAACAAACGTTTATGCCATACTCATTCAAGTGGCAAAGGCGAAAGTGCCAGCAAGAACATCAATGCATTTGATGACACTAAAAGTAATCCTTTACAAACTACCTCAACATATTATGAAATATCTGAAAGACGATCTCGGTCTCCAGTTAAACAATGCCATCTGTTGATTTTTTCATTTCTATTGGTATATCATTCCAATAGAGAAAATTTGTGGGAATGAAAATGTCCCAAATAGGACTAAAGCATACTACTAGATTGCTACTCTTGTGCGTTACCACATGAGTAATAATCTAGAGGTCATGGGTTCGAGTCCTACTTGCTGGCATTTTCTTTCACACAAATCATCTCAATTGATTTTCAAATCCTGCTTCTTCTTATACAGTACTAACCAATCATGTAGAAAAATCACTTATAAGAGACTTTAGCCTGCCAGATAGTAGCGCATCTATACTCAAAGATTAGATTTTTTCAGCTTGAAAATACACACTGCTTCAGAAAATTATTTTAAGATTTGGCAGTTCATGCAAATTCAGTGCAAATTCACGCTGAATATATTCTAAATTCTTCACCTATTTCTTCTCAAACTATAAGAAACAAGGTAGCCTAATTTTTCAACGTTCAGTTTCTTAGTGGCGGGTTACCTGTTTTTCTATATTGATAATAATAATCATAACCAGACTTACCTGTTTTCCCTTAACGATAATAATAATCATAACCAGACTTACCTGTTTTCCCTTATCGATAATAATAATCATAACCAGACTTACCTGTTTTCCCTTATCGATAATAATAATCATAACCAGACTTACCTGACACTTTCAGCAGACCCATCCTTTTGCGTACATTTCACTTCTTCCGGTGTTCCAGCTAATATGATATTCCAGTTGATTCTTATCATTGAAAACAAAGCCTCGTCCGATAAACTCTCCGAGTAGTTTTCGTATTCGTTTTTGGACGTTTCTCGGAATTCCGTAGTTAAGTGGTGCTGCTCAGGTTTGTATGGCAGCAAATACCTGCAAAAGACAACGTGAAAGCTAAAAATTGCACGGACACAACATCTGGTGATTGGTGTCCTAAAGACAGATTGAAAAATGACGGGACTGAAAACCATTGCTTACAATCAATGAAGTAGTTGGCAAAAAATTCGGTTGGTGGCTGGAAGATATAGTTGACCACAGCACCAATGGTAACAGAAGATTGTTAGGTCCCCAGAAAGAAAAAGCATCTGTATTTAACCTAAGGATCGTCGTTTAGGCTAGGTCTTTCGTCATGGTATATGGTTTATGGCCTTTCACAATGGCGATGGTTTAATCCCTCTCCCCATCATGGCCTGGTGTGTTTTGCCCAATTACCCTATTTTGCATCACAGAGCTATTTAGGATAATTGTGGTTGGAAATTTTCAGCCATCTATATCAGAATTATTATTAGTTTTTGCACCTGGCTAATTGTATGTTAGTAGTTAACAACAGACATATACTGCATCTTACTCCTAACTGCACTGATAATTACGGTAAGAATCGCATTTACCACCGTGTGTTGTATTTTAGTGAAATTTCTTCAGCGTGCTGGCAGAAAGCAAATATTTTTCCATGCAGACAGCTATTTGATACTCCAAATAGCAATTGAGAAGATGGAACAGGCGATGCTTGAAATGGCTCTAAGCGATCGTGTTGTTGGCGATTTAAAACATTCTTTTACGATCGTTAAGGGACACAACTATGTCTCCCACATGTCTGCAAATCTGCACAACAATTATCATCATGAAACCTCAAAGCATTCTAAAGATGTTTTTATCATGATTTCATTGGAATGGCTGAAATTTAAGAAAAGGAGGTAAAGACAAGAATTTTCATGCATCTACTTCTTTCCCTTCAAGACCATGCATCCACCAATCGTCTAGAGTTGTTTTCGGAGGGGGGGGGGGGGGGTGGGGTTCTCACGTTTACTACAGATTTAATGCATTTTGTGATACTTTTGAACTTACTTATTTTTCCGTGATCTTATCTCTTTGAATAGTTAGTGATGGATTTCGAACGCCCTTAATAGTCGAGGCACTTTAGCTTTGCCGCTTTCATGCACAAAACTGAGCCATAATGCGAAATATAATGGTTTTAGTAAACTTGCTTATCTTATATCTATGCTTGATCTTATCGACATCAAGCATATTTGAGGCCTTTAGTGAAGAATTTTTTCTGTTGGAATTAGTGACAGGTCTGAACATCATATTGACTGGATTTTAAGAGACTAACGTCAAATTTACTATTTCAAATCTTATATAATTTTGAATAAGGCTTTTGACATTTCTTTTTATTTCTTTTAGGCCGGAAAGAAATCTTGTTGAAGCTTTTATCCACTTGAAATAACTCGTATTATCGTCATATTATCATAATTACCTTTTAGACACAGTAAGTGGCACAGAAACAGGCTCTGCCTCACCCTTCCTGGCGACCTCATCGAAAACCAGTAACATGAGAAGGCAACTAGATTCGTAATGCAATGACTCGTTATTGTTGCATAGTATTCTTGTCTTTATGATATCTAGGTATAGATGCTTCTCCATAGCCATTGCGTGTCTCAATGCTGCATTGTGTATTGCTAAGAATTTCAACATCTTCAGATGGCACAAGAGCATCTTACAATTCACTTCCTGCAATAAAAGAAGCAGAATCTCAAGCAAAAAAGGAGCTTTGTATCCTCCCTCTTCTCAATGCTCGTCTCAATCCTTGCCTTCCAGAAAGATTATAATGCATAAAAGTTCATATAACGTACTGCGAAAAGTGGTAAACCTTTCGTTTTGCCAAGAAGAAAGAATAATATCTTAATTGATTTAGGGATATAATTCAAAGATGTACCTGAAAGTAATACAATGTGAATTCAATTACTCGAAATACATGGTTCTGAAGAAGGATCTAATCCGAAAGACAAATTAATGCCTTAGCTGTGCATGGATAGAGCCTGAGTTGGATACAGTAGAAAACTAGTTCGCTAACTTATTTTCTTGATTAGGAGAGTGGTTGGCGCTGGCCTATGGTGAGTGAAGTAGGGGTGTACCGGAATTCCGGCACACCGGATAATCTGGCGCCGGATCGCCAATTTTTCAAAAATCCGGTTCCGGCCGGATTTTTTTGCGAAATCCGGCTGGTTGCCGGATTTTTTACAACCTCTTTCAGAACCAAGACAATGTACAAAGTGTTAAAAACGTCCAAGATTATGATGCAAGAAAAGCGACTTCTCCCCATTCCTTGGAAGAAGCCTTGATCGCTTCTCTTCGAAGATGTTTCCGCTTCCGAAAATAATCATCATCATACCACACATAGAAAGGTTTCAGCACCTCATTTGAGGAAAATACCGAAAATACACGGTTTTTATTTATAAGAAATTCGTTTATAAGAAACTAGTACTAGGATTTTTCGTAGATAACAATATATCATTTTGTTCTTTTGTTTCCTTTAACAAAAAACAATAGGAAGTTTAAGAATATTTTAGGACTAGGGCTTGAGCCAAATTTGTTATGAAATAAAAAACAGGTAGTTCCTTGAAGCGAAAATCGTAGTTTCAGATAAAAATTAAGAAAAGAAAGTTCGGTGATAGCTATTTAAGGGTATAAGAAAGTAGTATACTGTCGTGTGTTTGTATTGATTTTTTATGTAAAAGTAAAACATCTAAGGAAACTTGTAAACATGTAAACATTAAAGAAACTTTTAGTAGCCTACTAGTGCAAAAAGCTCGATTAAAGACTTTACTGCAGAATACCTTTTTGCCTTTTTGAACTGGAAAAAACTTTGGCGAAAAATCCGGTTACGGCCGGATTATCCGGTAAAATCCGGCTGGAAATTCCGGCCGGATTTCGTAAAAAAATCCGGTAAATCCGGTTCCGGCCGGATTCTAAAAACCCTGATCCGGTACATCCCTAGGAAGGTCTTGGGTTCGAGAACTGGCGGAGGCAATTTGGAATTATGGTACCCAGCTTCTGAGAGTATAGCTAGATAATAATGTATGTTTTCCATGTTCGATTATTATCACACCAACTAAATAAATTCAGCTCCTTCCCAGTCTTTTGTGCTGTATAGCAAAATCGCTAAGGCACTTGGTTTCTAACCAAGAGGTTGCGAGTTTGATTCCGCCAATATGCATTAGAAATGTACGCTACTTACAACTGACGATACAGAGAACGATTTGATGACAGATATCATAGAATGCAGGCTTCCAATCAAGAAATATTTGGCATCTCTCTCTATCAGCTCGCGGTGCCAAGAAGGATCTGAAATGATGAGGAAAATTTTATTCTAAAGAGAATATTTGTTACTGTCTGAAGCTTGCTTTTGTATTTCATGCATTCTAGATTGTGCAAAAGTTTTAATTGAGGTAATTGAAACCAGCAATACAAACATGTGTCAAGGTGCCAAGAAGGATCTGAAGTGATGAGAAAAAGCGACTGTATTTCAAATAATATAATATTTGTATGCTTGCTTTAGTATTTTTCAAAGTTACGCAAAAGTTTCAAGGTAATCTAAACCAGCAATAAAAACTGTACTTGGAAATATGTATCCTTCAATTGAAGCAATTCTAAACAATTATCAGTTTCTGAACTGAAATAGTACCCTCCAGGGGTCTACAATCTATAGACAAATCAAAGTAGACAAGTCACGTGTACAAACCTCGAAGCAAGATCGACAACTGCTCTGCTGCTGATTCTTTGAGCGACTGGTCAACAGACGATGATATGAAAACGTCCCATAATTGGTTTATCTGGGCAGCACTAAAACTGGCATGACCTACCGTCTCTTGGCTATGCTTTGCAGACATAGAGGGGCTCACAATGAACATGTCTGACACATCTTTGATGCTCTCGAATGGATACCTATAATCAGAAATATTCTAATAAACATGTAATCACTATTATATACTGGTTATTTCTATAGGCATAAGTATATGCTGTTTGAGAAGGTCACATCTATCAGTTTCTAAAGCATGCACACCCGTACAAAATCACATAAGCAAACCTAGACGCTTACTGCTTACAATACGCTAACAAGGGGGAATATATCATATTGTAAGGAAAGGATACACTTACAGGGAGTCGCATATTATCTGTTATGAGGTGGATGAGGGGATAGTATATAATATTTGTTGCGATGATAAATCATCTATCATGCAATGAATTACCTAAAGATAATAAAATTCTGAATTCAATGATAGTTAATATTTACAAGTTCAATTACAAATAAATCAGAGAGATATAAGAATGAAAAGTGGATTAGTTCACATCCCGGGACTAAATGTCAATGCACTGAAAGAATAAGAAATAACCCGAAACCAAAATGCAATACCTTACGGAGCTACCATTTCGGTTATCTTCTTGAGTAAGGGACCAAACAATACTGGAAAACCCTTTGGCTCGCAGATTCGAATCTCTTGCAAACATGAACCGAAACGAGGCTCGAAGTTGTTCTATAGGAGGCAAGGAGTAAAGCTCCCCGTCGGAAGCTAACAATGCATTGGAAGAATCAGATAGGTTTACAAGAGATCTTTGCAATGCTTTATCCGTCGATGCGAAGCCTTGCAGGATTGGTAATAAAGATATGACGTGGTCTATCAAGGCTTGCCATAGTCGAGGAGACATGTTTAGTCGCCCCAAGAGCAATGCTACCATTATGTTGGTGCAGTAATTCATAACCTAAAAATAAAGGACAGAAATTGAATCAACAATCACGAGAGAGGGATGAAAAGAAATAAGATATTCTCAAAGAAATAAACCTGACGTAGAGAGATCTCTTTAGCTATTAATAGAATCGATATCTTGAGATTCTCACCAAGGCCTAATTCTTTGTAAATTACATACAAGGCTATATCGTATTTTCATTTGAAATTGTAGCTTCACTTGTAAAGAAAACCTTTAAATTCTATGATGAATCAATGAACAATCAAAATCTTTTGGCAATCGGTGCAAATCGTTGATGAACGTTTCAAAATCGTTACAGATCGTTTCAAAGTTTTTTCAAAATTGTTGCAAATCCATATGTAATCATTGTTAATTGTTCCAAAATTGTTGCAAATAATCGTTACGGATTTTTCTAAAATCGTTCCATACCGATGTATAATCATAGTTAAAAGTTTTTTTAATAACTGTCAATCGCTTGTCATCGTTGTAGATCGTTTAAAAATCGTTGCAAATTGATATGTAATCATTGTTAATTATTTTGTAATTATTGTGAATCGTTTCAAAATTATTGCAAATAATCATTGCAGATCTTTTCAAAGTCTTTTCATATTGATGTATAATCATAGTTAATCATTTTGTAATCATTGTTAATCGTTTGTAATCGTTGCAGATAGTTTAAAGATCATTGCGAATCGATATGCAAACATTGTTAATTGTTTCAAAATTGTTGCAAATATCGTTGCAGATCTTTTCAAAATCATTGCATATTGATGTATAATCATAGTTAATCATTTTGTAATCATTGTTAATCGTTTGTAATTGTTGCAGATGGTTTAAAGATCATTGCGAATCGATATGTAATCATTGTTAATCGTTTCAAAATATCTGCAAATAATCGTTGCAGATCTTTTCAAAATCATTCCGTATCGATGTATAATCATAGTTTATCATTTTGTAATCATTGAATCGTTTGTAATCGTTACAGATCGTTTAAGAATCATTACGAATCGATATGTAATCAGTGTTAATTATTTTGTAATCATTGTTAATCGTTTCAAAATCGTTGGAAATAATCAGTGCAAATAATCGTTATTAATAGCTCCAAAATTGTTGCAAATTGATGTATAATCATTGTAAATTGTTTTGTAATCGCTGCAGATCATTTCATAATCATAGCAAATAATCACTGCAAATTGTTTCAAAATCGTTGCGAATCGATGTATAATCATTGATTATCATTTTGTTATCGTTTCGAATCATTAGAGTGTATACCTTCTTACTGGAGCTATTCAATCCGAAGTTAACGATTTCCTGCAAAACTTGAGGGTCAAAGATGAATGCAGCCTTTTGATAAGATGAAGACAGCGGTTCTGTCACATGACTCACACTCAACGCATCCTGCAAGATAAATTAAGAATAACAGTTTTATCCCATGACATATGTTTGGATGTTCATAGCAAATTTGGTTCGATCACCACAGATTATGCAAAGGTTTTTCTATATTATAGTTATGGGGTATTTTCTCCACAGTGCTTGTGGTTTCCCTTCACAGTATTGAATATCCTCGTCATTACTGATGGTATTCCTCAACAGTATTGGTGGTATCCCCACACAATATCGATGGTATCGCTCAACAGTACTGGATATCATCATAAGTACTGATTGTATCCTGCACAGTACTGATATTATCCCTCCACAGTACTGAATATTCTTCACAGTATGGTATCCCCACATAACTTAACACCCTCCAATGTACTGATGGTATCCCCCGCAGCACTGAGCATCAATCCTGAATATGACGTTACAAAATCTTGCATAGAAGCAAAAAAGAGGATGGATATTTATTCAATGCTTTTCCAGGCATGCCCAGAGCACAATTTCTTAAAAAGTACTTTGATAAAACATTTCTTTAAAAAAGCTTCAGCGAATTTCAAAATTCACACTTACAGCGAATTTCGTATTTCAAAATGTTTCTTTTCGCTAAAAGCTTCACGAAGAAACGGAGGAATTTCAGGCTATGAATTTCTAAAAACTTAAGATTCGTACGTGTGTACAATAATACATTTATGAACAGAAATTACTGACCGTTACTACTTCAAAACAAGTCTGATAAGCGATTTCTTGAACCCTTGCATTCTTGTGCGAAATTAAAAACAACAAAACTCTGTTGCTTCGATGCATCAATGAAGTTTGGGCGTCTTTCACTTTGTAAATTTCAGCCACAAATAAAACGGCATTTTTGATAAAATCTGCATAACTGTGAAACCCAACACTCAGCAATGAATTCTCACATAGGTCCAATAACATAGAAAGGTCCACTCTTCCAACCTAATGATGAAATTCAAAATATTTATTTTTACAATGAAGAAATTCAGCCAACTAAATGAAATCAAAAAGCGTAATCTAACCCCCGAGATTATTTGCCTGCTGATATGTGAAGAGATATTTCACCTGATAGACCTGTGGCTGGTAATGATATTTCAACCTCCTATACAATACAATTGAATTCTCAGTTTGCATTCCTATAAAAAATAAAACTCCACTCAATACTACAGTAGTGCTATTGAAACTTCACCTCAAGGCAAAACTACCGGTGAGATGTACCTGAACACGGTCAGATCAGGCAGTTGCAGTAATTTGGCCCACATGGCCCTACATTTCCATCACTAATGATCCCCTATTAGTAGCTCAAGAAAACCTTTGTGAGATTGCAAGAAGCCCATGGGAGGCTTAATGAAGACGAAATGGAAAAATGAGTTCTTTAAAAACCACTCTTCCATACCTGTTTCTCTTTTTCATCCACAAATGCTTTGGTTGCCTGCATAGAGGTCACAACATCCGATGCTTGCTGGTACTTCACGTAAAACTCTTCTTCTGCTACTTTGACAACACCGAGTAAAGCCCCCCTAACATATGGATAGCTTCGTGCCATGATTTCGTCTGTAAATATTTGTTTGTAGCATCTAAGCAGGCTTTCTGGCACAGCTTCATACACCTGTAAAATAAAAAGTTCCATTCAATGAATATTTGCAGCATAATCAAGCTAGCTCCTGCTCTAAGACCTCTCAAAGCAACCGGGATTTGTAGCATTGTTTATGTAGTGAAATAACAAGATATTTTGAATAATATTTGGTACTTTTTTACAACATTTTTCGCCTAAATTGACATTGCTGAGCTATTGGGCTCAAATGTGTCTTCTTCCGCAACCTTTTCGATAAATCACTATTCAAATTATATTAGGATATTTTGATAAATAATTCATGGGGAATATTTTGGTTCATTCATGAAGCTATTTTCTAACGGATTCAAACAACCTTAGTGCACCGTTAAGACCAGTTCAACATAGAGACTAAAGCAGATAAAGATTCATAAGGCATGGTCTAACACAGATATGCTGACTGGGGACTGTGATTAGTGTCACTATCTTTTGTGGGTAAAGATCCAGGTTTGAGACTTGGTTGAGGAAGATCATGAATTTGATAGACCACTTGTCAGAATATAGACTGCTAAACAAAGACACACAAATAAGGGCTTCCGTCCATTCCCTTATATTGACAATGACTGTCAATAAAATTTCAATCAGCAAATCAAGATTGTTTTCACTCACCCTGGCAAGTGGGACAGCGGCATTCAATAACCTGACAGAAATCATTGTGACATCAGCAAGAATCGCATACGCTTTTTCGGTATCTGCAGCATTTTCTGATTGCTGAGAAAAATTATCTTTAGCATCCGAACATAATTGTACCACATCGGTAATTTTTCTTAGGCAAGCCATGACATCATACACCTGAATAGAACCAAAAATAACACTGTATTATTGATTCTGGTATCTATACACACTCTAGTAAAATGGGTGAGCAGTTTACGTTATAAAGCAACGTCTCCTCGGAGGCCTCAAAACAAAGAACGTGTGACAAATCTTATCAAATAATTCATCAAAACAACTAGATACACTCCACTCCTTCCCTGATTTAGATTTTGTGCTGTATACAACAATCACTTTGGCACTGGATCTCTAAACAAGGGGTCGTAGCCTCGAGTCTCTCCACCCACATTATCTCACTGCTTATTATCTACTGGTATCAGGCGTCCCTGTGCTCAACATCTCCGGTGTATATGTCAAAACTCAAAGTTGAGAAATGACAATCAAACATACATAACAAGTAATCAAGTCTAATACAATTTCGCCTTTCAAACCTATAGAAATTTGCATTGCACACAGTCTTTGCATCAGTGAATTGAGAGAGAAGAGAAGCATGAAATACAAAGCCCACCTTGCGATTGTTGGTTGGTCCTTCCCATATTGAAGACACATCGAAGAGAGAGAGAACTTCAAAGACTCTAATTAGCAAGAGAATAACTCCTTCGCACTCCTCTGAATGCTGAAATGAGTGGATCAGAAATGAACAAGTACCGGAAATGACGTTTAGACAAAAATCCAAACTGCTCCATTGAGACTGCTGCAGGGCTTCAGTCAGTAGTTCACTCTCGTAATCTTCAAGGTCACTCTCCCCATTTGACTGCAGGTCTAAAAATGAAAACATGAAGAACTTTGGAAAATTATATTTTAAAAACAGCTAAAATAGTACCATAAAAGCTAAAAGAGCAAAACATCTAAGCTATATCTACAACGCCCGACTTTTCAAACCTGTAGAGATAATTCAAAGCTGGCTTTGGTGCAAAATTTAATTTTCTGAAACAACTGCAAAATGGATGCATTTGACTCAGATTTTTCCTCATAAATCATCTGAGGCTCATAAGCACTCTTTTACAGAGAAGAACCCTCTCTTCTTTTATTGTGGAATTCTTTTGCACTCTCGTCATAAATGGGTGGGATTTGAATAATCAGCTCCATAAATTTGGTATCACTATTTGAGGCATCTTCTGCCATCACTTCAAACTGTCCCTCTTCCTTTGCCGTGACATCTAACTCAGTCATTTTGTTTCTGGAGATTGCAATTACTGTGCAATGTAGATACCTGGGCACGAATAGTTGTTGCTGATGATTGCCGACAGTGTTCTCATAAACATTAAGCTCCGAAAACTCATTTGCAATGATCGCCGACCGTCTCAGAAATCTCCCGATGGTTGGCGATCTTCTCCGATGACATTTTCACTGCGTTCTGATATGTCAGGAACGTCGCAAAGCACAAGTCGGCGAACACCGCCGACACTTTGCAACATATGAGAACCAGGCTTTAGGGAATGACAGTGAATTTCACAAAACTAGAAAATTTACCTGCATTGTTACCTCTGCCAATAGAGTTGTGAGACGCAGGCGAGTTACTCCGTCCGTCAAAGCTGGTGGCTCTGCTGTGCAAACTTGAGGTCTCTGTATGAGCAGATGATGCGGTCGAACTTGATACCTCGTTGGCTAGGAACAATGAAATAACTGATTAGCATTATTAGTTGCCTCCTAACGTAAATTCTTGGCAATTATAGTTTTCGGAACATCGATACTATTCAAAATGGAATTTGATATACCTCACTAAGTAAATTATTATTATTATTATTATCATCAATTTATTTACAGTAGGTACTAAGAAGTAATAGCTAATAAGTAACATAGCTAATTAAAACCTACTACTTAACTAAGAAATAAAATACAGATCAAAAGTAGAAAATGAAATTACATGGTTATAGGAGAGAAGAGAAAAACAAGATGCAGTTGAAAGGTAATTGATAAATTAAGCATCTGTCATTGATGTAATTCATTTGCTACCAGATTTTCAAACCATCTTATACTTTCTAAGCTTCTAAAAGGCGCGCCTTATCCTTGAATATTGCGTTTGATGTGCAAAAAGAGTGCTCAAGATGTTGATATAATAACAAACGTAATAAGAATGTGATCAAACGACCCGATGTGCCCCCCACTAGATCACCGTATTACAATACCTCAGGGGGGGGGACGATGGTTAACCCTGTCAGAACTATATTGCTGCAGTTTTAGAAAATGTTTTCGATTTGCTAGTTTTATCGTAAACATTAAAGTCCTTGAGTAACTTTGGGGATCTTTTGTTATTGCCCCCCCCCCAAGAAAAACTAGTCCCCACGATATAATGATGTCATCTTGGATCGTACGATGTTGAGACGGACACCAATACATACAGGAGAAACCGAGTGGATCTAAAGGGAACATCTGAAGCACTGCCTTGAGTTGGGAGTGTAACTAATGAAGGGTAAAAGAAAAAAGAAGCAGAGATTATACCCATAGAAAGGAAAGAGATTGAGCAAAAAGAGCCACCTTAGGAAAGTGAGGTGCTCAGACGATCACAGGGGATTGTTAAACAACCTCAAAGATAAGGTAGTCCTACAGAACATTAGAGGTCGTTGACATTACTCTACAGAACATGAGAGCACGTTTGTGTTGTTTTTTGTTTTACTTATTTGAATGATATGAGCATGTAATGGTATCATCTTTAACTAGCCTAGGTTGCAGCCCCCTCGTGTTGGACTTTACCCTGGCCTTGATGTTGTTCTCAACTTTTTGATGATGAGCTGAAGTTCATGAGTTATTGCCTCGTAACTCGAGTCTTTTAACTGTCTTGACCATCTTGTTACACACGATGCCCCTGTTGTGTATCGACTGGTAAGCTTGGCATAATATGTACCCTATGAAGTTGAAACTATTTTTACCTTTCGGAAGTTCAGTTAAATCGTCACTTCTTTGCTGTAGAGAATTACGAAATAGATTTGTCGTCAAGTCGATCAAGCAGCCAAGAAAAACTCCATCAATATTATTTTCTTTTCCTGTGCGAACTTCAAGCAGGTGAAGGAGGGTCTAGGGTGGAATTTGAGAAATAAATCATTTCTATTATACGTGTGAAGGTTTGAAGACACTGAGCCAGAAACAGATATGCTTTTGTGACATTTACATATTAGTGACTAATAAATCAACTAATTACATGGGATGAAATAAGCAGTTGAAAAAAATAGGAAAGAAATTAAGAAAATTCTTACATTGAATTAAACTTCATAAAGAGGCTGACGGAAGTGACGTGTAGAGTAGTTAGTTCTACTACACTATTAGGGCCTCAGGGGGTTAAATAGAAAATCTACAGCAAAAACACAAAAGTCATAACTAATGTCTGTAAGGTAAAGCCAAATGATTGCTTTGGCCATTTTGCTTTAGCTATTGTTTCAATTGTCACATCTTTTTTCCAGACTCGTCTGATTTAGTTGAAGCAAATGTTCAATGATGTTTATAAAACCCTATACTTAATGAAACTTTGAGATGATAAAACAATACTTTTATAAGTAATGAGAACGACCAAGTTGCCATAGAGACAAGAAACAGAAAAGATTTTGATTCTTTGCTTTTTCTCAAGACATGATCGCAAAATGTTTTATCAGAATAATGTTACACAAAGTGCTTGCCAGAAATTTTTTGTCAGTTCCTGAATTCCCAGAAAAAAATATTTTAGAGCTCTGACGCGGCTGTCTTGCCACATTCAGTAAGTAATGAAGCTCTTACCTTTACAATATTCGGTCTCTGGATAAAAATGTGAGTCGGGAAATCCTTGAGCAAAACATCTTTGAAGAATTCACATGACTGGACAACTAAGGCTGGACTGTGGCTCTGCAAACGACTCTCTGTCACAGATAGTATGTGCCTGTCACTTGATGTGAGAACGACCCATTCTGCTTTTACGGAATTGTGCACTGGAGAATAATAAAATTGCGTTAGTTACATACTAATAATTCCCCTCTTTTCTTATTGGCCTATTTCGGTGCACATCTGGGTATAATAATTTCTTAGGTTTTTGTTTCATTTTCTTTCTGACGCATTGTACCGCTACCAATCAAAGACTGTACTAGTTACATTCCATATGGCATTTCTGACAAAAACCCATAACATCTCAGACTCCCATCTGACGAAATTTGTATTATGATGCAAGTGAACATAAGGCAATGTCATACGACTGTCAACAATTAAGGTCGGTGGCTACTCTTTCAAGGAAGCTACAGAGCAAACATCATCATCGTTAAAGAGGAAAATGTTTATGAGGCTGCAGTTTCTTACGATCTTCCATGTTCTTTTCTCATATGTGGGGACTTACTGTAAATGTAAATTACCTTTTTCATGTTCATAATAACTCCTTTGGTCAGGCTCAGCGATGTCTTTTCCATTTAAGGATGCAACTTGATCAGCTCCCTGGCTAGAATCTCTTACTGACGTGGTAGCCTCCTGGATACTGTTGAATTCAGCGTTTTGCCTGAATCCACCACCATTTTGAAAATCTATGAAATGTCATAAACCATCAAATTCTTTTGAATGTAAGCCTAATTTTATGTGCTTCAATTACAAGGATCTTCCACCGATTTCCAGAAAAGAGTAGAGGAAATAAGGAAAAATACTAGGGAAATTCAGAAAGGACCAGTATGGGGTAAAATATTTCATGCACAAAAACGAACACATTACACTAACAATAAATTAAACTACAAATAATACTAAAACATAAGAGAGGGCCATATCTAAAAGGAAGATTACCTTTTGGGTGATAAAAATATTCAAAAAGCATCTGACATTATTGGTCTAAAGATAGTGCACATGGAATGCACTAAAGTCTGAAGTTTAGGGCTGATAGTTGATAGGCACACATACATTTACTATCTTTGCAAGGTATGGGTTTATGTGCTAAGCACAAAGGGCCCACTGAATAGGTAAACTAATTGAGCAGTGCGACCCTGGTCCTTCCTCTCGATGTGACCACACCTTGTGATTCCTTTTGCCTTTTTGCCTGGAATTACAGAGGGCTGGCTAATTCTCTCCTCAAACTTTGTGACAGGTCTGAAGGTGGTTTCAAATCCAGGACCCTTTGAACAAGGGCAAGTGCTCTAACCACTCTGCCATTCCCGCCGGGCTATTGAGCCATGGTATGTTTATGAACTATTTAGTCCCATACTGCCTCTCCAAATTAAGATAAAGTCTTGCCGACAACATTGTTAGAAATTTAATAGTGCTCATGCTCACCTTTATCCGGCTCCTTAGATATTGCGGTGAAATCTTGCAATACAGTAGGGTCAACAACTGGAGTTGGGCCGTGTTCATCTTGAGCATGAATCCAAAATAGATTATTCAGTATGTTATCAATCTTTTCCAAGTTCTCTTTGTCAGTTAAATCTTGCCTCAGTGTTGATAGGAACTCCACTCCTCCAAGTGAATGAATCATTGTTGCTGTACTGCCATGCTACGAAATAAGGATTGTCCAAAATTAGACGTGATCATAAGTGGGAAATGGGAGGAATCAGCATTCAAAAAATACAACAAGAGGCATATAGTCGCATATAGTGGCATATAGTGACACTTAAATATGTTGCCGTATGAATTTGCATTTGAAAACATTTAGCAAACTGTTTACAAACTGTGCTGTGAATGACCTGTGCTGTGAAGAGGCTTAACAGCTTACCATATGCAGCTGAATCTATGGTCTTGTTTGGTTAACATCTAGTGGGTGACCTTCAATGTGTTAACAATTAGACAACTCCCTTTGCCCTTTATTGGAAGGGACATTAAACTAGAGGTTTTGTGCCTCTCCTGGAAATTACCGACTTGCACGTTAAACATAAATCATGAACTTTTTGGAAAAAGTTTGAAGAGCCTTTATTGGGGAGTATTGTAATTGCAATGCTTGTTTAAATCAGGAGAGTTGAGCAGAGTGGGATTCAATATTCCATTTGCATGCCATGAGCTAGCAGATAGAACAATATACCTAACCTCTAGACTTTTGACCTATCTAACCAATAGCCTTTATTGCCTGAATTGCTGATACCCTTATCTTCATTAGAGGATAGTTCTTATTAGATATATAATACTCTATGTTTGTTTTAGTATCTGTATTGTAATGTACTAGTGTATTGCTAGTGTAATGTTAGTTTGATATATTTGTTTTTGTGATTGAATATTTTACCCGATACTGGCATCTTTCTTGACTTTTCTAGTTTAGTTATAACACTTATTAGAGTGAACATTCTAGCCCATTCTTATCACCAGTTATTGTTTTCAAAGTTTTATGTATGAATACCCAACTAGGCTTGCATAATCATGTGACAGTATTTCATGATGAATGATTTATATGCCAAAATGAAACTTTTTAGAAACTTTTAGCACTGGAGACTGGTGAAACATTAAGAAGCCTTTAGTAGCACCAAAGCTAGGTCTCTTTCAAAAAAGGAGTGAGTTCTCACCAACTTTGAAAGAGACTCATTAAAGATCGGTTCTACTGCAGGGCTTTGCTTTACCTTGGACAGGTCTTCCAACAAAGACAATATATCTGCCACCCTGGTGACATTCTCAAAATTGAACCATTGCAGAAGATTCACCACCAGTTCCCTATGGTTCACCAAGTCCTCTACGCAAATCAGTTGATTTCTGAGTTTTGAAAGAATGTTTTCAAGTGCTCTCAGTCGTATCTCTTCAAGCTGATGTCCTAAGTGGGAAAATATAGGAAAAATTACAAACATTCTTCGTAACATGGCTTCAATAATGTTGACCAATTGAAATAATTTGTGTCTGTGAAAAAGACCCACCAGGTAACACTCGAGTAAGCAAGCCATATGAATCACAAATTGTTGCACCACTACTCACCCACTGATTTTCAAAATCTTACTTCCTCTCAAATTGTGTTTTATTCATACAAGATCAGTTGAATCACCCCAAAAATCACCCAAAATCAACCAAACCAAAAATCAGTCAAATTACCAAAAGATAAGCCAGATTAACAATCCAATTCATTAAACTATTTGGTATTCATCAATAGTCTCTATAGACTTAAAGTGTTTTAATGTATGGCATGCTTTTTATAGGTCAAAGACTGATTCTTCTTAGAAATTTACCATATTATGAAATAATCGCACTTGATTTAAGTTTTGTGCACTTTTCAGAAAAACAAAAGTTAGCAAGGGGGGTAGAAAGGTGGAGGATAGGAGTAGAAACGAGTAGGTAATAGGTTCAGTGATTGCTGGATGAAGTTAATTTATCTCTTCCCTATTAGGGCCCCTAATGAGTGGATTTTTACCTAATTCCAACTTTCTTGTTTCCTAATTGCTTTAGATTACTGTTTCCTACCTGTTTCTACTTTTTTGGGGAGCATTGCAATTTGCAATGCTTGTCTAAATTAGGAGAGTCGGGCAGTGTGGGGTTTCATATTTCATTCACATGCTATGACGTAGCAGATAGAACACTACCTCTAGACCTTTGACTTGTTGCATTGCATGTTAGCTAACAACCAATAGCTTTTATGTATTTTAATCCCCTTGGAAGGGGCGGCGTATCGCTCCCTGCGGCTGAAAAATGAGACCCAGCAGCCACGTTATTAGTTTTCAAAAAGTAATAACGTTCATGGTAGCTTGTATCTTTACTCTCCGGGTATAGGTTTTTGAATGATGCGAGATGAATGGGGCGGTTGTCATTGATAGAAAAGAGCACCAACGGAACGTTAATAAGGCATATTACTTGGTATTCAATCCAAAAAACTCACTTACCCACACAGTCTTTGCCGGAAAATGATGGCAGACCGTGTCCTTAAAGTTACTTTAAAAAATAGGTCAATTGACTCTATATATGAATTATTTCCCTGGATACGTAGAAACGAAGAAAAGAAAACTGTTAGTTTGGTAGTTGGTGATCTGTCCACCAAGGTGAAAATATTTTAAAATTCATTTTTAGTTTCTTATGCTTGAGTAATTGAAGGAATCACTGTAGTGACAGTCCCGCCGTACGTTATTAGAATCGCGATTCTAATAACGTGGCTTTAGGCTAGAAATAAACGGCTCTCAGCGGTCTTCAATCTTTTTCACCTGCGAAGGCACCTCCACGGCAACAGCCCTTTTTCTCAAACACTGAACGCACAGTACAGTATCTACAGCAGTAAGAAATTATTTGAACTATGAAGGTAATTTTCCATCCCTGGTTTATTGAGTTAAGTAACAGGGGCAACAGGCAAACGAGAAATAATATAGAATGGAATGGTTTAAGCTACATGCTGGTTAGATTCTCAAATATCATTGTTTATAGCCTTGTCAATGCTACTAATCACAAATATGGACTATACCATTTTTTGCCACGCCTTTTAAGGGTGTGGTCTTGTTTAAATATCAAAAGAAGGCCACACCCAAAAAAGGCGTGGCAAAAATGGTAATAACACTTTTAAAATGCTGCGCACCGCCACTGCGCCCTTGGTAATCCCTACCTTTGTACATGTGGCACTCCTTATTTTGCTCAGTCTGGAGGTCTTGTGCTATCTGCAAGGCAGCTATTTTCGCAGCACGCTATTCGTATTTTGTGTTTTTAAATTGCAAGTTCTAACTTAGTCTTAATTCGAGTTTTACTCGTCAAGTGAGGCCCCCAACGGCCTTGGGGCCTTGGGGTCCCTATCCAACGAAAGATTTCGAGACTGGAACAAATTTCCAATCTACGCTAGCCTATTTTGGGGCTTTCTCTTTCCGAGACTGTGAAGACGTTTCCGTCGCCCTGGCGTTCTCTCCATTTCGCTGGTCGCATGGAATCTGGAATCCCAGAAGAACAAGGACGTCTTTTGTGACTTGGTTTCTCTAAAACTGGTTGGCAGTTCCGAAGTTTTCCTTTTCCGCCTGGTGATGTCACGTCATGCCTTTTTCTCATTGTTTTTCGCTGTTCGCCTTCTCAACAGTCTTCTCGTTTCGCTGCTGGTTAAGTATGAAAGATGTCATCCAAAGCTCCCGGTGGAGTATTCTGCGTTGCCAACGTTGGCTCTAGATTACATAAAGGCAGTATCCGGTAGGGGTACCTTGTGTGGCACTCTTTCTATATAGCTTTGAATCAGGTAGGGCATGTTAGTCATCTATACCCTTCCCCAGTCAGCAAGGCGCGTCTAGGTAGCAGTGCTCCTGCCCTTTTACTCTAACAGCTAATCTCATCCCATCGCTGGCATCATGGGTTTCTATTCCAATCCCTATAGATTTCAGGACTGTTCTTTCCTCTCCTAAACTTCTCACACTATATATACGTATAACACAACATAGGAAACCTCCACCACTTTCAATATTTTCCCTTTGGGATTTGGAGGATTTTCTATTAAATATGTAAAACTGAATACTTGTATGTTTTAGTATCTGTAGTAGTGTATTGTTAGTATAATGTGTTTGTTTTTGTGATGAAATATTTTACCCCATACTGGTGTCTTTCTTGGCTTTCCTAGTTTAGCTAGTCATTTCATGTTTTAGTAAATGCGTATCACAGTTAAGTGCTGCCACTCGTCTAGTACAATCGTTTCTGTTGATTTCTCACACAAATCTATAGCTACCCTAGCCCCCCAAAAACATCTCCATATTGCATTCCTTGATGAGTTGTTTGGTCTGTCATCTGTAGAATAGGTAACTCGATTTTTTTTTCAAATGTTACCTGTCTTTTTGATGATGTTTCGTAAATCTATACCCTCTGTAGGTGTGGCTGACATTCTTTTTCAAGTCCACCTCATTTCATACATTTTTCTCTGTTTTCTGGAAGTTTTTGATGGCCTAAAATGACCAACAACACCAAATCACCAGCTTTTGCTTCACTTTTAGTAGTGCTGCCACGGACAATCATCTACTTCTACCTACTGCCTAGTAGATCTATCTCTACGCAAAACCTAGGCAGAAATTCAATTTACTACCAACAAATCCTAAGAAATATTCCCAAAATCCCATATTTTTCTACTAGAAGTAAATAAATATATCAATATTCTTCCTCAAAATTGATTTTGTTAAAGCAAAAATTTTCTAAATATCCAATATTTTACATGTCACATCTCTACCCAACTTTTTACAACAAAGAAAATGCATGCAAATATTTCACTATAAGTTTCTCATAAATTGTGCAAAAGAAAATGTTTAAAATGCATTTTTGGATCATTATGGCCTGAAAATGTCGTCTGGGGAAATTTACCTTGCCGATGGAAAATACCTAATTTTCCCTACAGCCTACCAAGCACTGAAAATTCCCAATATAGGTAGGCATCTCCACGAGTGGCAGCACTAATCTTTAGGCCTATTTGTTTTGAAAACGAAGCGCCAAATTCTCACGCATGCGCACAGGTAGTTACAAGAAAAAAGCTCCTTCACAGAGAAAAATCGCAGAGTAAAACCGTAAAACCAAAATCAAAGGAAACTCCTTACCAGTTTTAATAACCATTCAGAGGGTTGATTTAAAAATCTTTGCTTGAAATTATTCGAAAGTTGAAAATCATGAATCAGGGGTAATGCTTTGAATTGGTTTAAAGCTCGACTCGGAAACTGCAAACTATATATTGTCTCACTCGAAGGTCACCCTTCTTCTTTATTGGCATACTTTTTGGTGTTCTCCAGGGCTCAGTTCTTAGGCAAAGGCTATTCGTTATTCGTGATCTAAATTAGCCATCTGTCAAATCCGTCCAAATATCTCTCTTTATTCATTTTGCAGATGAAAAAAGATTTACTGCAGACTCAACGATCTTGAAGTTCTCACAAAAATGTTCACAAAGTAAACAGTCAAGCGTTTGTTGGATTCTGATGAACTTTCTCTTTATTTTCATCCTGAGGAACGTCTGTACAGCACTGTGAAGGGTTTTCGGAACTTTGGTTGATATCATCAGTAATGGGGAGGTAATACCCGGTTTTCCTCCACAAAACTGATGGTGTCCCTTCATTG
Organism: Pelagia noctiluca; assembly: GCA_963924455.1. Classification (NCBI taxonomy): domain Eukaryota; kingdom Metazoa; phylum Cnidaria; class Scyphozoa; order Semaeostomeae; family Pelagiidae; genus Pelagia; species Pelagia noctiluca. The sequence continues at coordinate 3,808,296 of OZ004320.1, forward strand.
TACTGAACATCCTCACAGTGCTGGATGGTATCCTTCCACAGCTTTGATGGTATCCCTTACAGTACTGAACACCTTCCAATGTACTGATGATATCCCCGCAGCTAGGAACACCTGCCACACTGTACAGCACTGCACAGACGTTCGCCAGGGTGATGTTGAAAATAAGAATCTTATACTCTCCCATAGCCCCAGGAAAGGATAACTGATCTTTGCAACTTTAAAGTTAGCAAATAGAACATCAAGATGTGATTTGCTGTGTGAAAATAAGTTTTTTGAGAATCATTAAGAATTGGAAATCCATTCGGACTAAGATCTAATTTTCCGTAAGAAAGCACGGGGAATCGTTCTATTTTTCTTCTAATCCTTTTGGAAAAATGCGAGAGAATTTGGGAAGAAAATGAATAAGGGCAGGAAAATATTGACAAGAAGATCACGAATATTGTGAATAAGTTATTCATTTGAAAATCTAATATTTAATCTTAACTTCTTTACAAAGTGTACAAAGTGTAAAAGGTGAGTAATCTTAATTCACAGTGAGAAAAATTCTTGATAATATTTTGAAAAAGAACCCGAATAAATGGTATAGAATTTAAAAGCAATATTTGTTTATGTTGTTGCCTTTTTGCAACATATTTGGGCCTATCTTATGGATTCTATCATTGTCAACTTTAAGGCCTTGAAAAATATTTCGTCTTTTAATATGCAACACGCCTTGAATTGAGGGTATTTTTCAGCAAAAAGAGCATTACATTACTTTTACAATGCTTTGTAAGCCAGTTTTGCTTTTATTCGCATCGAATCATCGATTTCTTTTTACTTCAATGTCCTGTCTGAAACACACGGGTATCATTAATTTGCATGTTTTATGTTCATTTCTTAGTCTCATAGTTATTCCTTATCATCATATCTTGATCTAAACCTAGCCAGCTTCAGCTTGTTCTTAGGATGATCTTAGCTTTAAGCTAAATTTAAGGCTCGTGTTCTTATAGAATTTTTCTTATAAAAAAGCATTAAATGAATGATACGACTCCCTTACTAGCTTCGTCTTGCTGGGAAATTGCAAATAAACGGGTTTCTAGGGTAGGGGTAAGTAGCTAGTCTGTTATCTTTGGCGAAATTCTAAGTAACATCAAGGATCTGGAAGCAACATCCAGTGAGTATATCATATCATATATCATTATTTACAGTTGGTAAATACAAAGTTACTAAAAACTAATTCAAACCAACTATTTACAAATTAAACATTTACAATTTTTTCCATCCCATTCTTTGATCCCCCTTTTAAAACTTATCAATGTTTCAACCCCCTTTAGTTCATCATCTAGAGCTACAGAGGGCTGAAACATTGAGAAGTTTTAAAAGGGGGATCAAAGAATGGGATGGCAAAAATTGTAAATGATTAGTTTGTAAATAATTTTTGTGAATGATCCGTAGTTCTAAATCCTTTAAGTTCTCTGACTAATATATGGTAGGATTATGCTCCCTGGCGACTGTAGCTGTGGTAGATTTAGGTAAAACGACATTAAGGACAGTTTTCGTATCCAGTGGCGGCGCCAGCCGCCAAGAAGTTAGGGGGACATGTGAAAGACGGGGGACCGGGGGCGGAGCCCCCAGGAAAATTTTTCAGGGCCACACCCTTTCAAAACTAGGGAAACGCCCTTTTCAACGCTGGAGAACGCCTTTTTATATGCCGGAAACGTCCTTTCACAAAAAGCTCTATTTACATTAGGAAATTTCCTTTGATCAATTGCCTGTCAAAATCAACGATCGAACGAGGCTGTACAAATCTCAGAAGTCATGAATGTATAGAAATTGATAAGAATTTACAATACTGGGTAGCTATTACATTGAAATAATCTTGTGACACAATTCACAGGACGTAGGCCTACCTCTCCCCCCCCCATTTTCTCGTTGGGGGATATTATCAGTACTAGCTATTGGAGGGGGATACGATCCAGCTGTGGAGGATATTCAGCACTTTAAAGAAATACCATCAGTGCTGTTGTGTGGGGATATTCTGTACTGTGGAGGGGAGCCACAAGCATTCTGGGTATTATCTCTCTACAGTGCTTGTGGTTTCACTCCATAGTGCTGATATCCTCAATAGTCCTCATGGTACCAATCTAATGTACTGATGTATACCTCCACAACAGAACATCCTCTAGACAATATACTGATGGTATCGCCCAAAATTACTGATGATGTCCCACCCAAAGAACTAGAACCGGATGGTATCTCCCAAAAGAACTGATGATATCCCCAATAGTACAGAATATTTTCCACAGGACAGTACTGATAATATTCCCCATAGTACTACACAGACTCCCCAAAAGAGATAATTGGACTCTTTTACAGTTGATTGATCCCAAAAAAATCTTCCGATTTACATTGCTACAACTCTATGATTCACAAGGATCTAATTTTTCTTCTCAAAGATTATTGAATCCACGATTAGGCTAGTGAAAATAAGTAGGCCAGGTAAATTTGTTTTTACCCAAAAAGACAAGGGCAATGGGCTGACCATACCCCTTTGGATCACACTACTAGCTTTTACAATTAAGTTTCTAAAACTTTATACATAAAAATGGATTAATCTATTGAAAAGTAGAAAAAGTACTTGGAAATATCCTTTCTTGGATTCTTTAATTCCACAGAGGAAAAAGATGGGACAAACAGAAACAGACTTGAGCCGGATCCTCCCGAGCTGGATTCAGTAGCTCTTCTTCTTAATAACTTCATGGTTCTGCGCATTGACTGCCTAGGATTGGATCTGATCGTGATGGCGAACGAGAGGTTTTCTTTCTTTCGATCGGCAACCACTGAAATGAAAAAAGGAAGAAATTCATTCACTAATGAATACAGACAGCTAAGAGCTAGCAAAACTCAGCAACACTCATTTTTTATAATTAGAAACCCCCTAAAGGAACTCCCCCCCCTTAGGCAACATAATGGTGTAAGGTAGGACGCCAAAGAGAGAAATAACGACAACGTTTATCGACTTAAGAATAGGGACAATGTTTGAGATGTCAAATCTGATTTTTCAACTCTTGATGGCCTAATATTCACCATTTCTACACCATTAGGATAAGAAGACGACACAGAATTCGAAGATATCCAAAATACTGGCGAATTCCGAGAAATAAATATGAATTCAGCAACATTTTTTATTTCCTTAGATTCTCAATAGCTTTCTAACCCTGATGGGATAGAATTTTTGTGTATCAGACCGAAAATCTGACCTTAGGAGCAAAAACCGGCTTTGACCCCCCACACATTGTCCGTATCCTTAAGTCAAAAAACGTTGTTGTTGTTTCTATTTTTTTCGCTCCACTCTTTCGTTTTTAGTAGGTTCCTTTTATTATTGATGGACTTAAAAAAGATGTTTCTATGCAGTCTCAAGCCCGGTCCACACTAGAAACTACTCCAAACTTTTATTTGAAAACTCCAAGTTTATTAAAGTTAGGAAAAGCTTGTGGTGTCTGTCCACACCACCAAACCTTGACAAAGAAGTGCGAAAAGTGGACTGATTGTCGCGCAAATTTCATCAGCCACCTGACTACAGCTGACCATTTGATTGGCTGGCTCTAAATAACTTCTACAAACTAGTTTGGCAAGACGATGCACCTCCAAACTTGTGCAAACTAGTCTGCCAGAGATTTTTTCACTGGTTCACTCCAGCACACTTAACTAAACTATTGTTTAGAAACCTAGGGTTTGCAAAAGTTTGCAAACAGTCTCCAAACATTTTGCTGCAGTGAAAGGATTCTATACTGAACGTCTGTTGCGCTGTCAGTCGAAACTGACGAGTTTCACCTTTTAGCCCAGGCCACTTTCACTCTAAAACTTGTGCAAGCCTACTTGTCAATAATTACATTATAAAGAAAAGATCAGATTCGATTGACGAAGTCTTGATCAATAACAGATAACATTTAATGATTTAACGAGCTAAAGTAGACAGGGCCTTCGGCAGTCAGGGGGTCTACGCAAAGCTTTACATTTTTGAATGATGTGGATCCTTCAGACACAGTCTAGAACGCGTTAGAGTGGGCCATCACAATTTTAATGTGCCTCAAATATGCCTAGAACCTAGAACAGTGCTGCCAAGGTGAACACGCTAACTCGATCCCTAAAAAACTCTAAGGTGGAAATACAGTGGCTATTATGGTAAATCAATGTTATGACATTTCTGGCCTTAAATATGAGACTGTTCCTAGTATGAAAAATATTTAGTATTGTAAATGAACGGGTTGTGTCTAGATTTCGTTGTTTGCTCTCAGATCTCATATTGATTTTAAACCTATTGTAACAAGTATGAAGCGCCCAAAGGTAAGAAAACTATTTTTCTGACTACCATATCACCAACAAAACCCCAACTTAATCAAGATTTGATAGCTGCTTTGCACTAATAAACAAAAAACCACTTTCTTTTTCCAAAAGTGGCCTAACTAACCTTGAAAGTTTAAGTAACCTTGAACGCCAAAGAAAACCTAGTTAACAGTAGTAGGGATAAGTAACAAAGCACGCAAATGACTTACCTCAAAAGCTGTCATATGTCTCTAGCTCCTGCAGCAAGGCATCTAACTCTGCAATGGCATCACTATTAGCATCAGCATTGTTGTTTTCATCGGCATCATTATTCCTCTGAAGGTTTTTCCTTTTTTCCTCCACTCGTCTAATCAGAGCAACACCATTATTCTTTTCCTCGATTTTCCTATCCTTAAGAGAAGAGGATCTCTCTCGACTGATCTTTGAATCTTCGATAAGCTCTTGCGTCGTTTTCAAACTCTTAGATTTCTTTAGCGAGATGAACTGTGCATTGATGTAACTTGATGGTTTATTGATGATATTCCATTTAGTCACAGTTTCAATATTAACACTACCAACATCATCAGCCATCTTCTTGGGGGTATTGTGGACTCCATTGGCAATGCTTTGCGTAGGACTAAATGGCCTAATTTCCATATTCTCGACTTGAGCTTTGTCTTGGCTTAAGAACATGCCTTTTTCTCGAGATACAATTTCGTTTCTAGATGCAATATTAGTCCTGTCTAATTGATGTGACTCTTTCCCCGAAGTACTACCACAGTGATTGATGGATCTAGAATTATCAAGTTTTTGGCTGGTGTTCTGGCGTCCTAAGCCAGTTTCCCCATCGACACCATTAGAAATCGGGCACTGTTCACTTTCCCGTGCCAAGAAAACAACTGCTTTAGATAAGTGGTATTTGCAATTATTTTCGATGGTCGATCGAGTACCATTCTCCTCATTACCACTCTGTGCCTCGTCCACGACACCATCACTGGCATCCAAATCGCTAACATCGGCATCAGCATCGCTCTCACTGATACTGGGACAGCTGGATGTGTCACTGGTATTTGGGCTACTATCCAAGAAGAGTCCTCTTAGCTCTGGACGTGAAGAGTGCCGCACATCGAGTTGAGAGCTCGATTTTGCATGTCCGAGATGACCAGTTTCGTCCGCAAACTTTTTGCCGTTCTTACGAATCAGGGGTAATGATCTACTGCGATGACTAACGGAGTTGTAGTAGACTTTCCCGAATTCTGGTCCAAGTAGTTTCTCTAGTTTGTTGACATGGGTTGGTTGGAGTTCAAAGCTACCATCGGTGTCCATATCTGGACATTGCAAGGGCACAATTAGCAAGTCCTTTTGCTTTATATTGTTTGAGTCGGTGCTATTCATAGACCTTCGTCGTCCCAACCTGCTTCGTATCGTGTCAAAGACACCCCCCTTATCATCCTGCCTTTCCCCAGCACCTTTCTGTTCTGGTGGTGATACGAGCAGTGATGGCGTCGCAAAGATGTTCCCCATGGTTTTACTTCGCCTTGATTTAGGTATGAATAGCTGAGCAGCACCACCCGATTTGGATCTCTGCCTGCCTTGTAGCATGGATGTAAGATTGTCGCAATTTCTCCCTCTGTTGTTTCTTTCCTTAACGGTAATTGGGTCGAAGCTTAGGCCCATTCGAACGGTAGTTTGAAAAGTCTTTGGTAACTTTGATCTCAACGCATTCTGAATCTGGGAAAATGTCTCTTTACGATCCTCATCCGTTGGCTCGGTATTTGTCGCACTAGCCTCTTTTTGCTTTTTCCTCCTGGAATTGAATTTTCGCCGTAAGGACTTCACTTTAAAGACTTGCAATGTATCCTTTTCCTTCCTCCCAGAGTTCTTTTTGAGTTTCTTGTCATCACCCCTGGCTTCACCGGAAGATCTACCTTCAATAAGTGAACCATTCTCTGCGAGTGGCGTTGGCACAACTTCTCTTTGGAACTTAATTTCAGGTATAACCAACTCAGAGCGAGTATTATTGGAGCCCTGCTTAACAAAAGAGTCCCGTTTGATGAGACATTTCTTTGCTGGCACCATGACATTGAATGAAGTCGAACAAGTATCTCTAATGGAAGAATCTACCAAGACTTCTGCTGATGATGACTCGGAATTCGAATCCAAGTTATTACAAGATGGCTCATTAGATAGGTTTTTGCAAATCGCGCCAAGACGCGTAGCTGAGTCTAACTCCGGGTGGCTGTGCTCGTGGTAAACACAGGGTAGATACTCCATATACTCATCCTTATTCAGAGGGAACGAGCTGCGTCTCAATTTGTGATCGCTGCATAGATCAGCCAATGCGTGGTCCTCCATCGGAAGCATTCTAACATCCCCACACGTGACCGGAACTGAAAATCCTCGTTGCTGCATCCTACCCATTTCGAGCAATCGGCAGTCTTCCTCTTCCGGAATGTCATTGAATTCGGTAGCTTCCCCAATATCATCCAAGCTCGCCATTGTCTTGCGATGATTGCTCTTATGTATGCGATCTAGTTCATGCTCTAAGCAGCTAGTGTGCTGACTGGGGGTAGGTACGCCCAGGGTAAGCAACCCTGCTGGGATTAATCCTTTCTCTATAGTCGTCATGTTTTCTTTGATCCTTACCAGTACACCTTGAAAACAAACTGAGCTGATTTTTCGAGATGTAGTCTTAGTAAGTCTCACATTGGGCATCTTTGCCTTGGTTGCTCCGGGAATGAAGTTTTGCGGGCAAGGAACATTGGAAAATGATGTGTTATGTCTTTTTCTTGCCGTGTAGTACTCGTTCAGGTCGAAAAGGAATCTGCTTGGCTTTCTAGGCTTGTCTTTCGTCATGTTTGGTGTGTCTCAAGTGAAATAGTAGGATATCCGTGCTTTATGGTTCGAAAGCCGAGAAGTAGAATCCTTTCATCAGTGGAAGACTAATCAATCATTCACCTGCAAACGTAGTAGAGAAGTCAATTAATTAGGATTTATGATATTTTCGAGGTAAGATTTCGTTTTTTGTTTTGTTGCATGAGGATTCTGAGAAGCAAATTTTGCTTCGGTATTTGTTTGTTAAGTAATTAAAGTAATTCAGTAATTAAATGGCTTCGTCCCGACCATTTTTAGGCCCTCCTGTTTGGGATGGTCTGTTTTAACCTATAGGTTCAGCCAAAACAACAAAAGATTTCAAAGAATGTTAGAAAAAAAAGAGTACTCACTTCTTCACAACCGCAGTGCAGAACTTTATTTTCTTGTAAGATTTCTGTATAGTTCTGCGAGGAAAATAACATATTACGTTGCGTTTTTGTTTCAGCTCAAAATACACTAAAATGGTAAACAAACAATATCCAAGTCAAATTCTTATCCCAGTTTTGAATAGAGTCAGCATGCAGGTTCACATTTTCAATGGATTCTTAAACAGTGTCTAGAAATGGTTATCTCGCTTTTTCACAGTGCTTTGCGCTTGTTTGAAAATGCTAATTCTTAACAGAAAAGATAAATTATCTTTGCTTCAAAATTCTATATAAAAAATTAGATTATGTGCTTAAATACAATAAGTTCATCAATTTGGCATTTATATTGTTATATTTTGGAGAAATGAAATAGTTAGGTCACAACGAAATGTCTTGAGAGCTTAAACTATCCAGGGGGTATGGGCACTTGTCTTGTTTCTTTGTCGGGACGTCCCAAGAAATAAAAACCTGTGTGCAGGCTCGACTGGTTTACTGAAATCGAGTATTGGGCGTGAATTTCAAAATTCTCTATTCAACTCAATTCGATTTCTGTAAACCATCCAAGTCTGCGCACAGGCTAGAGAAATAGGTGAAGTAACCATACGCTTTCTAGTCAACAATACCAAGACATTTCTTTTGAATCGCTATTTATCAAATATGTATCTAGACCTTGATCGATACAGAACTTGAGAATGGCGAGGAAAATCGGAAACATGGCGTGAAAAATATTTATCGAACCTTTGTAAATTAGATACTTGTATGAGAAGGTATAGTAGTAACTGTGTAGGCATGAATACCATGACAACCAATGGCTAGACTAATGCCATGCTCCCAGTGCCAAGATGCAATCAATGCCACTTGAGATGCCATCAATGCCACTTGAGATGCCAGATTTTTCAAGTATTTTGCATTTTTGTATGAAAATTCTAATTTCTAACTTTATCTTTGTTGCGTAATATCGAATTAAGATATTACGAGTTTATAAATAGAACAAATGAGGTCGTCATTTCTTGTGAAAATAACGATAGTTTTAGATATTGTGATCTTTTAAAAGAGCTTTAGAAAACGATAGCCACGCCTTATTTTCTAGATTTGATAAATGCTAAGTGCTACTAAATAAATATCTACTTTTATCAAAACATTCAGCGTTAGAAAGGTGCATATAGATTTCAGTGTGTATAATATGATCACAAAGACCTGGTCTGAAAATTCTCAAATAATAAGCAGTTACAGGTCTGGTGTAAGTCTCATGGAGCTGAATTCAAAACGTTGATTGATTGAAAAACCTGTTATATGGGCCTAAATGGTATTGATGAATATAAACGGGCCTAAAGTTTATAGTTTTTGACAAGGTGGAGGTCTGAGGAAGTCAAGAAAGTTAGAATGCTGAAAGCCTCGTCAACCAATCAACATAGCTCACCGATTTGAAATTTTTAATATTGATAGTTTGTCCTTTCTTTTCTGGAGGCTTTGTGCAGAAAAATTTGGTCCACATCCTGAATTTCAGAATAGCATACAGGAAGAAACGGCGACACAGCATATACCGACTGATGTCATGCAACGGCCCAAAGCCATAAATACCGATTGAAGCAATATTTGAATCCGCTGTAGCTCCACTGTAGCTTCCGCCAATTTTACTTCTCATTGTAGCCATTTCATTGGCTGATCGACAACCGTGATAGTGATAAACCCATGCCCAATATAGCTCGGAATTTTCACTGCAGCTGGAGTTTGTTTTCTCGAAAGAAACAATAAATGGGGAAATGGGGATGGAATAATTTTCCGTTCCGCGAATTGTTAGGTACGCTTCTCCAAATCCCAGCGGTGGCACAATGGACAGTGTCCTGGAGCCAAAGGACTCCGTGGAAACATGATTCAGAAAAAATGAAATAAGAAGGGTTTCTAGAAAGTTTTGATATAAAGTATCACTTGATATGCTAAAGTTTGATACATCAAGAATAGCAGAAGTCACCATTAACAGTTTATTTCAGGCTTCAAGGAAATACTTTTTAATAACACTTTAAGTCCGACTGTAGTTTAGCAACAATAGCTATAGTCTAGATCCGCCCCTGGTGTGATAAGAATAATTCAAAGCTAAAATGAATAAAGTAAATCTCCTATTGTGGCCCTTAATCTGGGATATCTCTATAAAGTTTAAGTTGGTTTAAAAACCAAATTTTGAAATGGTTCAGGTTTATTCAGGAACATTGGAGGAGCAATTGTGTAAGTCGTATAAAGGAATAGGCAAGCTTCAAGTTTCTACGAGGCTTGCCAAATTGATATGGATAAGATCAATTGAGCTCTGAAGATTCACAAGGATTTAAATTTTTCTTTGGTTTTAAATTTCTAACTTATACATGCTTTTCTTATAAGAAGATTATAAAGTGAAACCAAGCAAATCTTTTAGTATGAAAAGTGATAATTCATCGATTCTAGCAATGAAACTTTTGACAGCTACTACTTAATGAAAATATAATACTTGGTAAAAGTATAACAAGATTTGGATCTTGATACCGGAGATTTGTAAAACTCTGAACAAACTAAATCCCTCTTTTATGAAAAATACATTTATGGAAAAGCAGACAAATTACGACTTAAGAGGCACAAAAACTTAGATATTCCAAAAATAAATACCACTAGATATGGAATTAAATCTCTTATCTATCTTGGAACAAAGATATGGAATTTACTCCCTGATAGCAACTGTAAAATCTTACCTTTTAGTCAGTCTGCAAGAATGTCACCAGTGGACATGAATCTCGTCATGAAGCTCTTCTGTAAAAACACAAAAAATAGTTATAACGAGCAGTGAGAAACTTCTTGGCTTCTGACAGATGATAATGTTTCTGAATCTGCGAGCTGATTTATAAATACATCGAATTATTCTTAGCTTTAACCACGTAAATTCAATTAATCAGGAAGTGGATGGCTACGAGCGACTTGTTGCGTCATAGTGACCCGCGCAGCCGTCGGCGGATTGAGTTACTGACCCTAGTTGATATCCACGTGTTACTTTGGGGCTTGATTTGGCTAGGGCCTGCTTTAATGCTTTAGTACAGCAAGCATGGGGGTGTCGTGGCTTCATTTTGGCTGGGGCTCCTCCACCTCATATTCAAAACTAACTTTTACGTGAAATTGTATCTTTGACCATATTAGTTTCTATACAAAATAATACCCTTTGCTGGTTAATACGCACAAAATTGTAAGGCTTATGTCTGAGAATTGAAAAGCTGGATATCTTAAATATTACCAGCTTCTTTTTGATAGCATGCACACAGACTTTGTGCAAACTGGTGGTAAGGAGAGAAACGAGAAGGATAAATATCGATCGTTGTCGTTCGTCGTCTTTCTCGCTTTCTCTCCCCCCAGTTTCAATAAAGTCTATGCGCAGCTTACTATTTGAAAGGTTTACGACGAAATATCTACTTTTTAAGGCCTGTTAAAGGTTTGGTCAAAATTGCAAAAAACATCCCCTTTGTCAGACAAGAAATCTGAAAAAGTATAACATCAACAGTGCATATCTCTACGTACCTTACCTATAGAAGACTCCCCCAGCAAAGTGGCAAATAACTAAGCAAATCCCAGTCCTGGTGTCATCTAAGAGTTCCTTACAACGTTTAAGCATGTGCTACGTCTCACGATCGAAATTTCAAATATCTTCCGACTCCTTTCAGATATCAATTAAGGGTTACAAGGAAAAATGTATTTTACATAATGGTGGTCAAGCTGGTCAAAGAAGTATTCGAAGGCTGGACGGTGGTGACAAACCATCAGCACTCATAACCTCAGCCTAAATTACTTGTAACATAAGGTTTAGCAGGAGGAGACTCATTCAGGTAGGCGTGGGAAAAGGGGAATCAAGGTGTAGGGAGATCCTAGGGGGTACTCGTTTATCTTGACGTTAGGGGTCAAAAGCAGGGAGAAGCAGAAATAGGGAGGGGAAACCCCTTGATTTACATCCCCTTTGGGAAAACTGATTTGCGACACTTCTCTAATCAAAGTAGCATTTATCAGCATCAAATAAGACAGCTGCCTACTAAAGACGTTTTTGATCCATGGGTGCCAATAGCTCAGTTCAGCAGTCGGGATCTTTTCAAAGAATAATATGGAGAACCCTATCCCGGTATGACTTCGAAAGAAACACATACCACTGCTTGTTATGTATTTCAAAAAAATCGAACTGATTATGGCTGCAAGGAAAGGAAGGTAGGGGGCAAAGGGCAGCTGTCCCCCAAGAAATGTCAAAAACTAAATAGTTTCCTACACATTATAATACGAGGGCCAAACTTTGCTAATATCAAATAATATGATATAATGTAACATAAGTTTTATAAATATTTTAAAGAAATAATTCAACAATAAACCATAGTTTTAGGTAGCTATAACTTAAGTTTAAGAAAGAGGGTGCCTATCTTAAAAATGGGTTTTTTCTCTCCCTACTTAACATGTTCTGTACTGTACTCGACCTTCAAGATAATCTAAACTTCTAAACAGTGGCCCAAGATGACGGGATCCACCACTCAGTGGTTATCAGTCCGCGGTCTTCAATCAACCTCAATGAAAGTGGTTATCATTCCAAATGTACCTTAAATTATTACACTCGTTGTTTATAAGAAACAATGCTAAATCCTGGTACCTTCATTTCTTAGCTTTGACCCCAAAATTCATTCGGAAAGTTACGTGGCGAGTTTCCTAAAACCAAAATAATTTTTTTTCTGAAATTCGATTATGTTTCGATATGAAAAACGTGAGGTTTCACTTCATATAATTTGAGTCCTCCTACAAATTGCTCAAGCAAAAGTAGTAGAATAGGCAAGTAACATATTCTGTGCCAAAAAGTGTACTGTGCTGTTTTTGACATCTTTTCTTGTAAAGAAAACGTAAAATTCTCTTAGCTTTTTTAAGAAATGACTTTATTGTAGTTTATCTTGTCTATGACAATGATCTTTGTTCGTACAACCGAATAAATAAGATAGTAAGAAGGCACCAACATCGTCTCTTCCTAACCAAAGAGAAGCTTCTGGTCATACTATAATCAATAATATCGGTTCCTCGCATCGATATCTTTCAAAAAATATTCAAGTATTCACGTCAGAGGAAAATTTATTGATGATGCTCCACGATTGAGAATATTCCAATGGGACGAAATTGGACTCGGCTCAGAACAGGTCTTCAAAGAGGTCGTCAAAGATGCGTCATCGCCATTTACGTAAATATATTTTAGTTGGCCTCATTAAATTTTTTTGGCTATGAATCATAATTGGCGAAAATTGGCGTACTCATCTCTTGTGGGCCATTATCTTAATTGCAATTTTGATAAGACAAGAGCCAATTTCCTAGGCAGAGTGTCTAGATAGTTAGATCCATTAAGACTAGCTAATCACTAGAATTTCTAGTTTCTACCCAAATACCCCTCATCACCGTACGAGCTCTGTACGATCTGTGTACCCTAATTCCTGTACGATATCTGTACGCTTTTATCTCTGTACGATCTCTGTACCCCAATCCTGCATGATATCTGTACGCCTTGATCTCTGTACCTAAATTCCTGTACGATATCTGTACGCCTTGATCTCTGTACGCCTCGATCTCTGTACGATCTGTTTACCCAAATTCCTGTACGATATCTGTATGCCTTGATCTCTGTACGATCTCTGTACCTAAATTCCTGTACGATATCTGTACGCCTCGATCTCTGTACGATCTGTTTACCCCAATTCCTGTACGATATCTGTATGCCTTGATCTCTGTACTCCTTGATCTCTGTACGATCTCTGTACCTAAATTCCTATACGATCTCTGTACTCCTTGATCTCTGTACGATCTCTGTACCTAAATTCCTATACGATATCTGTACGCCTCGATCTCTGTACGATCAATGCATGCCTCGATCTCTGTACGATATCTGTACCTAAATTCCTGTACGATATCTGTACGCCTTGATCTCTGTACGATCTCTGTACCTAAATTCCTGTACGATATCTGTATGCTTTGATCTCTGTACAATCTCTGTACCTAAATTCCTGTACGATATCTGTATGCCTGGATCTCTGTACGATCTCTGTACCTAAATTCCTGTACGATATCTGTATGCCTCGATCTCTGTACGATATCTGTACCTAAATTCCTGTACGATATCTGTACGCCTTGATCTCTGTACGATCTCTGTACCTAAATTCCTGTACGATATCTGTACGCCTTGATCTCTGTACGATCTCTGTATCCTTATGTCTATACGAGTGATTATGTATAAATGATCATGTACAATTGGGATGATATCAATTAGAGAAAGCTCTGTGCAGGAAAAGCTTACTAGTCTTTTACTAGTGAGGTCTTTCTACGTCTATATGGTGCTCTATATGGCTCTCTGTACTTCACAACGGCTAAAATGTCGTAAATGTCACTAGGGCTTGATAGGGGCTTTCACACGACAAAAGTCATTGTCGCTTGTTATTCATTGCTTACGCCACACACGCATGCGCTTATGTTCTTATCTCAAGAACACCCGTGTTGATGGAATGATGACATCACTATAATCAGAATCTAACTTCAGATTACGATCAAAATAAGGAAATGGCTAAAAACAGACGATGGTGACGTCGAACATTCATTTACACTTGATCACAACAAACTTGTAGTGGCGTCTCACTATAAAACCCATTGGGTTCAATAATTCTGTTTTCCTAACAATGTAATCTTTTCATGGTTGGAATTGAATGAAATATATCGCTGGAAGATTTTTGATTAACTTTCTCTAAAGTTGTTAAGATAACAACTATCAATGGCCTAATTTAAGCCAGGTAACCGAAAATATAAAGAATATCTTAACCCTCCATCAATTCTCAAAAGCTACACCCCTGGTGGTTCCTGAGAAGCGGGACGTTGGTTCGGTGTGGCACACTGGCCCTGTCTACAAGAATTCATTAACGGTAGATGAAGAATCGTACGTGAGAAGTTAAAAATTACATTAACATTTTGGCCTAAACCAATGAACTGTTTGTCCCTGTTTTGAGTGGTTGTGCCCGATGATTTAGGGAAGGAGGAAGGGAGGGGGCCCAGATTTTCGTGTTCTGATTCTGCAAAACTGTAATAGGGACATGGGCACAAAGATAATTTTCAGGATCTAAAGCCATCGTAAATGTCTATCTCAGTGATATACATTTGGCCGCAACCTTGAAAAAGCTGGAAGCAGGTCTCAAGTTGTTAGAATTTATCAGCAATCGCAATTTTCGCAGATTAGTTCTGGTAGATTTGTGGCACACCAATGCCGCCTGTCTGCAACCGTCGCCAACTCTATCATCTAAGATTAGTCATACTCTGCCAATTTTGAGGAGAAATCTTTAGGCCGTATAATTGATGTAATCGTTGATTCGTTTACTTGAGCAGTGAATTCCACTTATCTCTACTTTTGATTTCCTATGTCAGATTAAATCGAGGAAATTCGGTTGTAGATAAAGGAACACGAGTTAAGAACGGTATGAAATCTGACCAAAGACAGATAAGAAACATGACAAGACACAAAGGTGACGGGACGCATTTAGAAATGATAACTAGGCCATTGTTTGGTGGTGGAATGCGCCAGGCCACGCGTGTGGTGCTTGCCGGTGCTGCAGTGTTTGGTTTTTCCAACGTTGTTTTCTACATGTTCTTAGTCGTCTCCAATCTTGGCATCGTCTGAGAAGCATATACGAGGGTGTTCAATGCTGCGGAAGAATATCATCAGTACTAAGGGGGATATAATCAGCACTGCGGTTCAGTTAAGCATTCAGTGGTTCATCTATGCATTTAATGGTTCAGTTAAGGATTGAGTGGTTCATTTATGGATTCAGTGGTTGAGTTAAGGATTCAGTGGTTCATTTATGGATTGAGTGGTCGAGTTAAGGAATGAGTGGTTCAGTTATGGATTCAATGGTCCTGTTAAGGATTCAGTGGTTCATTTATGGATTGAGTGGTTGAGTTAAGGATTCAGTGGTTCATTTATGGATTGAGTGGTTGAGTTAAGATTTGAGTGGTTCAGTTATGGATTGAGTGGTTGAGTTAAGGATTCAGTGGTTCATTTATGGATTCAGTGGTTGAGTTAAGGATTCAGTGGTTCATTTATGGATTGAGTGGTCGAGTTAAGGAATGAGTGGTTCAGTTATGGATTCAATGGTCCTGTTAAGGATTCAGTGGTTCATTTATGGATTGAGTGGTTGAGTTAAGGATTCAGTGGTTCATTTATGGATTGAGTGGTTGAGTTAAGATTTGAGTGGTTCAGTTACGGATTCAGTCAAGGATTCATTGAGCTATTGTTGATTTTGTTTTAGTTAGAAAGGACTTTGACCAAGTTACTTATGCTTGGCATAGCAGTTGAAGCCGATTTTGATATCGGATTTTGATCTCATAATGTTCAGCTTATTGAAATATCATGGGAGAATACCAAAGTTTCGTTCATTTATCTTAGTTTCAAATCGAGATAGTAATGTTTAGTTAAAAAGGACTGGGACCAAGTAACCTATGCTAAAGATATCATTTAGCAGTCATTTTGACACGACATTCTGAGAATTAGAGTATCGTTACAATTGCTCTGTTCTGACAATATTATATCAACTAAAGACTAATTGAGCTGTATAAATGGTACCAGTAAAGAGTAAATATCGATCAAAAAATTCCGATAAATAAATGAAATGCTTTTTCAGTCGAGATAAATATATTTACACAAAAGTAATGACTAAAACCTTTTGCCCACCATTTCTTTGCTCAAAAAATAAATGTTTGCCTATTCAATTTGGGAAGAAATTTGCGTTATTGTGTTTTTGTGTTCAGACTTGAAACGTTTATGACTCAGCCAAAGAATAAGATAAAAATAGGTTGTATCAAGAACAAATAAAAGGTTTGAGATGATAAATTGTGATTATTTCTGGAATTAGAGAATTAAACTGACTTCTTGGTGGCCCATATAGAAATGAAATTATGTGTCCTGGCTATTCTGGGAAGAGAAATCCTGAAGTAATAGAAAAGTCTCTGATCAGTACAAAACTTCAATACAGCCAGAAAATTGAAGCAAATAGCAAAAACATAGATTACGTAAGCTTTTCGTCTGTTTTTGCTATGCTCCGTTTTTCCTAGCTTGAAGAGAAATCTGTTGAATACAGAAAATAGTAAATCTCTAATATCATTGTCCTGTGGAATTGGCAACCTCTTAACATCTGGTGCCATAGCTAGTTTCAAGGAAACGTTATAACTTCACGTTATGATGCATTTTGTAAGCCTAGGACTAACCTTAGGTAATATTTGTTGACCAAACCCTCTGCATCTGTCCAGGTCCAGACTCCCTTACAACAAATGCAGTCCGTTGGATTTTGCTTGTGAAAAGGAATGCGATAAAGTAACACATTTTGGGAAGAAAACTAAGCAACACCACCAATAAGGGGTGTTTGCAATTCAAATTGTCTCACATCATTTGAAAAACATGTATTGCTAAGCAGGTCTAGAACATTATCTTAATACGTAGTGGCAAAGATATGGTCATCGACAATGGAATTCTATAATCACTGAACACTGTTACGTGAATCGCTGCACAAGACCGTGTTATCACTACAATAATTTCTTATCACTACACACTAAATTAGGTATGTCTGTTGAATTTTATGACATTATATTCGATGGCCTCCCACATGGCTATGGGCCCAAAAAAGTCCCCCCTCAACCTCTTCTCTCACAGTGGGCCTAAAATTGACGCATTGGAACCACAACACTGAGAAGGTAGCAAGTGATCAACGAAAAAAGCCCTTTTGGGATAAAATCTACTTTCTGATTCATAATATTTCTCTTACCTGATTCTCTACAGCAAACAACCAGCTTTGATATGGAGAACATCTGTCGCCTAAAAACAAATGATCATCCGCAATTAAAATCCATAATCAAAGCTAAATCCTTGCTCCAGCTGAACAGCTGATCAAGAGAAGGTCAAGACATTCAAGCAGCGGGTGCCGGATGGGTGACAACTAAAGTCGTGTAACATTGACCAGCCGCAAGTGCGAATAGAGTTGTTGTTTTGACTTCATTAATGGAGAAACTGCATTAAAATTAGAATTAGGCCATCACTAATCCCACTTTTCAAAGGTCCAATAAACGATGATAATTCTAATCTCCGCTACTTTTCTTTATGAAAGTTAACAACATAACTTTGAATTGATTTTGTTAAATCTATATGGATTCCAGCTCAAGCGAAACAAAGCGAATATTATCTCTGTTCCTTTTAATATATTGGTTTGTGGCTCTGTTTGGATACTGTGATGGCGTGTTGAGGTAGCTTAAAACACAGCCATATCGCGTCTTTGTGGAATATATGGGAGATGAAAGGGGCGAGAAAGCGACAGAAAATTCGACAGATAAGAAGCCATGAAAAAGCTAGTTTGCAGTTTATCTTGCTAGTTTCAAAAATAGAAACAAAGGTTAAGCTTTTCACAGCTGCTACGGTGTGATATTTTTTCATTTAACGGCCTCCAGTGCCGTTCACGATACCGCAAGACACACATTTCTATGTGTACCGTCTTTGATTTGCACAGAGCTTCAGGCTAGCAGGAAAATACACCTGGATTCTACAGCAAACATAAGCTTCAAATTCTTTGATAGACTCAACACGCAATTTAGGTCATCAAAGATGGGATGCATTATTTGGCAAATATGGTATAGTCAAGGGAGAACTTTTTCAGCATCTTGTTCACTGTATCTGTATAATCAATTAGATACATAGGTGCTGTTGAAATCAAAAGTTACTTATCTACTGCCATATCTGCCATCTATACCTAGGCTAAAGAAACGTGGAATCTACATAACTGATAGCTTGGCCATATTTTGAATATACAAGTACAAGCATTATTCACTACAGCTACATAGCTCTAAGTTGGTGGGCATTCTACGCTTAGCACACCACCTAATACTTGAGAGAATAAAACCATTAGCTTAAACAGATTACCCAACAAAAACATGACATGCTGCTCTCAATTGAGGAATACTGCACAAGTGAGTGATAAAAAAACATAATGTGGTTGTTTACGAGTTTCCTGCCACATGCTGACTGACATTTAGAGAAAGCTTAAGGATGAAGACCAACATGAGAGCTGACCTCTTCAGCAGATTAATACTGCCTAATGGGGATGGCTGAGTGGTTAAATCACTCGAACCTTGATCAAAGGGTCCCGGGTTCAAAACCACATTCAGACCTGTCACATAAAGTATGAGGAGAGAATTAGCCAGCTCTCTGTAATTCCAGGCAAAAAAAGGTAAAAAGGAATCACAAGGTGTGGTCACATTGAGAGGAAGGACCAGGGTCGCACTGCCCTTTGTGCTTTGCACATAAACCAATACCTTACGAAGGTAGTAGGCGTATTTGCCTATCAACTATCAACTGCCGAGACTGGCCAAGTCAGCTCGTTCATCTACTGAGCCTAAATTCCATCAGGAAGTGCTGAAAAATGCGTTTCGATTTATAAATCATTGGCACTGTTTTTCGCAAAGAATCTGGAAATATGAAATGTTTAAGTCTGGTTTAATGCAGTGCCTTTTAGTTTGACAAGAGTGATCACTCTTAGCTCTGGCTACCATTTTGGTGAAGCAACAACTACAGCTTGTTAACCAAATGACTGGACTGTTTAGCCACTCTGAGGCACTTTTCTTCGTGAAAAGGCCTGCAATGCAGTTTATTGCAGCTCAGTTTAGTTTAATCAGGCTCAGTCATTTTTGTTGAGTTAAGTGCAGGGCAGTTTATCACAGCGTATAGTGCAGTCTACTAGATTGCTCAAGGATGAAAGACCAACATGAAAGCTGACCTCTCCAAGAGATTATTGATGCTGGATGCTGCCCAACCAGAACCAAACCGAATGATGATGGACAGGCAACAGTTGTGATATGGAATCAAAGTGGTTCGTGTAAATAACCCGATCGTGTAGGTATGTGGATGGAGTGGAGAAGGGGGTTCGAACTTGACAAGAATAGCTGAAAATAGGAAGGGATGAAGAGAGGCCGTCTATAGATGGGTTTACCTACGGACACCTTGGCTGAGAAGGAAATGATGATGTTCTTGCATCACTGAAACTAAAGTCAACGAAAATATTGCAATTAATATCAATCTAAAAGTTTTAAGATTTTCATGGTCTTACAATCATTTGGCACATAAACCATTTCATGTTTTCAAAGAAAAATGAACTTATGATCAACAGAAAAATAAACGAACTAACCGGAAGGATTGAAGAAAATATTTAAATACCCTAAAGCTTGATGACAGACCAAATCTATTTTCAGATTGGCCAGTGCACCTCAAATATCTACATGACTTTCGTCAACTAAAACTGATATTTTTGAAAAATTCCGTGTGGCTTGCTCACTGATCACAGTCATCAACAGGAATTTTTAACTTGATAGTCTGGTCAATACAGAAACCGATGTACTTAGCCTTTTCAAGGTGCGAAATATTGAAGGGAGAAAGCCAGCTGAGAGAGAAAAACAATCGAGAGAGAAAACTTCCGAAAGACCTTCATAACTCAATTTGTTTATTTGTATATAAGTCAATTCGTTTCTTTTTAGTGGTTTAAGACATAGATAAAGTCGTGAAATAGTCCCTCTGTGATCTGATTCTTAGAAAACATTAAGAACAAAAAAGTAAAACCACATGTAGCATTTTTCTACAAGCGTGTACCGTTCATTTCGTAGTCTTTATTTTTTCCAAACGTCATCATGTACACGCATTTTATTTTATAAGCAATTGCTTTATAAGCAAGTCAGTACTCGACATGACAAAAACTTAAGCAATTCCAGTACTGGATCGAGGAATGCTAAGCAATTTGAAAATTATTGTTAAGATCCTTTTGGTAACAAAAATCGTGCATCAGCTATAGAGAAGTAGGTTTTAGTGGATATTAGTACCCTGGCACACTTTTGTAAGGAAGATACAATTTACATTTGCTGTACAAAAACTTGTGAAATAGTATGCTAAGAAACAAATCTTAAAGTATAAAACCTAAGCAATTGCTAAGCAATTTGGAGTACAGTACATCCTCGATTATCCGAACAGGTTGAACTCAAATTTTTGTTGGGCCGTTCGGATACGCAAAAAATTCGGATAATCGAGGAAGAACATTTTACCTACTAAACTTGGTAAAAAGGATATTATCATCGTCCTGAACAGTCACAGGATGCTCAAACTGAATGCAATTTGAAAAGCTAGGCAAACGGAAAGACCAACTACAAAACTAAGGCAACAGTTTTTTTGTAAATTTCAACAACGATTTGTAATAATAACAACGATAACAACAAATAAATGTGTTATTTTTGTGCTTCCGTTGGATATGACTTTATATTGGGCAACAGTTTGAGCAGACAACGGATATTTCGATTGGTTTCTCAAGAACTGGTTTGCAAAAAAAATTTTAATGAAAACTTTTGGCGTTCGGATAATCGAGGTTCGGATAATCGAGATTCGGATAACCGAGGATGTACTGTACTCAAATTGGCCCTCTAGCTAAGCAATTTTCAGTACCGAGCTCAAACTGAAATTGCTTATAAAGAAAAATACATGTATTTTGTAAATCAAAAGTCTGGATTTGTTTACGAAATTAAATGAAATGTGACACACGATTTCGATATTTTGCTTCTCAACAGTGTCGACTAATTTGATATAACCGAATATAACTCTACTTACATTTTGAAACCCCACCAATGTTGACACAGCTTCCAGATTTCTGTTCTATAAAACTCAATAAAACTCACAAACTTCTGACGTCACTTGTTTAGTGGTGTGATGATCATGCAAATGCAGTCTTGAAAATCATGTACCTATAAAAAACCAATACCTTTAATACAAATATAATCCTATTCCAAATCACATCCATGATATATTTCTCGAGTATTCTATCACTGTTAAAAGTTATGTTTTCAAATAACTTGGTAAAACTAACAACTTATCTTGAAAACCGTAGTCTATATGCACTTTGAATAAAACCAATACCTTTTAATACAAATATAATCCTATTTCTAATCACATCCATGATGAATTTCTCGAGTATTCTATCACTGTTAAACGTTATGTTTTTAAATAACTCGGTAAAACTAACAACTTATCTTGAAAACCGTAGTCCTGTATGCACTATGAATAAATCCAATACCTTTAATACAAATATAATCCTATTCCAAATCACTTCCAAGATATGTTTCTCGAGCCTTCTGCGAATGCTACAACTTCTGTTTATAAACAACTCCATAAAACTGACAATTCATCGCTGCTTTATTTGCCTATGTGGTGATCCTTCTATCTTGAAAACCATAGTCCTATGATTAAAATCAAAACCAATACCTTTTAATACCACTATAATCCTATTCTTAATCAGATTTACGCCATTTGATTCAAATAGATAGCTTCGGCAAAATAAAAGGAAAAGACTCAAAATATTAATCGTTGGGTTTATCCGGCACGAAAAGAAGGAGTGAATAGTGATTGCATTCTTTCAAACAAAGAAAACGAATTCCTTCAACCTTACAACGAAGAAGTCTGATCTAATTAATGGCAGTTGTTCATTCGTCCATCGTTGTCTAAAAATAAGTTGATTTTCTCAGTGGCGTAGAAAGGGGAGGGACAGGGGGAAGAATACCCCTATCTCAATGAAAAAGCGGTTTTATCAGAATATTTCTGATCTTGCCAGAGAATTCTATAGTACCATAGAATTCTATCTGTTTTTGTTAAAAATAATGTATAATGACTTACAAGAGGAACGTAAACGTCAAAGGGAGATTACAAAACATACCTAAGATTACAATCACAAAAGTCTGCATTTATAAAATACAACAATTGATACTAAAATTAAAAATAGAATGTTAAAATGGCTTGTTAGTTGCAAGTCGTATAGCAAAGTTGAATGTTATGTTCATAGTCCTGAAGAAATTGAAATCCTTATGAATTCATGTTGCAAATTTCAAGTTTCTTGCCTCCTCCCATCCCCCTAGGTAGAATTCCTATCCATACCTGGATTTCTTACAACAGGAACCGTGCATCTACAAACATTACATTTGAGTGAATGAAAGTAAAGCACAAATTGTTGCATCAAGCACGCAGCAAATCATACCACTACACTGAGAGAGGTAATCTTATACCGAAGGGACACCCAACTGAAAAGGTTCATAAAAATGCTCTCCCGGGAAAGTTTGCATTTAAACGAAGCTGCTTAATTACAGCAGTTTTCTACAGAAAGTGAAATAAAAGACAAACGACTGAATAGAGTAGGGACACTTTTTACAGATACACAAGTAACGATTTTCGCTGGAAAGTAGGAGGCACTTAAAAGGGACCTGCAAAGGTAAAGCAACTTGTGTTTAATCGAAAGCCCTTGACGTCCTGATCACGAAAATGAAGATGTTTTTTTCAGTTCCTCCGTAAGAAGCAATTCTAAGTGCATTCTCTGCAGCACGGGACAACTTTTTGATTTCATTCTCGTTTTCGATTCTGACGTCAGAGGTGAATATTTTGTTTTGGGCCTATGGGATTTTCATACATATGTAACTGATCATTACTCGGTTTGCAGCGCAAAGGTACTTTATAAAACACAAATGATCAGTTTTAAAGGAAAAAAAAGAAATTTCGGTAATGATATTGTACAATTTATGGGATGAAATTCAGAAAGAGAAGCAGAGTCGGATCGAAATTTACAAATCAGATTTCGTGTGGAATATAGATTTCATGTGCTCTGCAACGCAGAGGTTCTTTTTCACTTTCTTTGGGAGCGAAGCGAAATTAGTGCGCACGAGCACTTGCGAGAAGAAAGAGATGAAACTGAATGGTTCTCATCTCTTCACTGGATTTCCTACTATGCTCCTGTGCAGTATCCCGAATGCAAAGCAACCTCTACGCTGGAGGGTAGACTTCGTGTTTATTTCTGTCAAGTTATTCTTTGTTGATAGAAGAAATGCAGCAGGCGAGCTTTTAACCTCCTTATGAAGTCCAACCCTGCTTAGCATAGTTAATCCACACCTACACGCAGTGTAAAGACGTCATCAAAAAATTTAATCTTAGAACTGCTTAATCAAATCCCAGAGCGTCAAAAAACAACCATCAATATCATTGACGTACACACGGAGGGGATAAGGAGTCCCGACCCCTCCCCTTTTCATAAGACAACCGATGACATCTCTTCTAAAAATGTAATGAATATTCTTAACCCCCTTTTTGCGAACTCTCTTTGAAGAAAAAATACCAGGTACAACCTAAGACGAATAGAAACTTTACGAATCCGAAAAGTGAATTCCACCAAGGATGGGATTAAATCTGTAACTTATCTTGGACTCAAGATAGGCAATACGCTTCAAGATGATATGAACCTAGCAACTTCTGCCAACCATTTCAAAACATAAACAAAAGCTTGGTTCCTTGAAAATGTATGCTGCTGCTCTTTTTGCCATCAATAACCTGACATAAGAGTGGTAATACTCGATGTAACTTCATGTTACTCTAAGTTTGTTCGAATTAGTTCCTGTACTATGTTACCAACAACATTGAATAATTATACTATTTTCATCATCATAATTGACTACTGATGAAGATCTTATAATCGTGAATTTTGAAATTTTAACGTTGTGCTTATATTTAGCCCAAAAAATCAAAGCATAGTGAAGTGAAAACATAGATTACTTTATCTTTTTGTCTGCTACTCAACAGAGTAATATGTCAGTAAGAGAACGAAACGAAGACCTAACGAATTATCATTCCCAGGTGTGGATCGAAATAGGCCAATCAGAAAAGATGTGAATGATCGGTAAAGGAATGAAGGAAAATAAATCATCACCCGTAATAAATTGAGCTGACCAAATAGATTACTTCAAGAGTCCTAAGGCGAAAACAAACTCTATTTGTCTACACAATAGAGGTCCCTGGTTTTTATGCAGACAGATTCCAGAATATTAAAATGAAATGTAGACCTTACTTTGCCAATCATACGAAAACAATCTCACTGTAGGCTTGAGCACATTTTGGGTTGTCGAGTAAATGTTGACCTATGGCAGAGTCATAATCCTTAAAAATATCGAAATCCCTAGAAAAGTCAAAAATCGAATTCTGGCTTTCCATTATCATTCAGTCTGACATTGATAACTCCATTAATGGTCCGTACTGACCGGTTTCTGCTTGGAAGACCAGTAGTGTTGTCAACCCTCGGAGATCCGACCAGCCTGGTAAACTTCTGATCAGTACTGTGAAGGATGTTCAGTACTGGGGAAGGATAAAACAGTACTGTAGAGGATATTCAATACTTTTCATGGACACACTGTGAAGATAATATTCAAAGTGCTTATGGTTTCCCTATACAGTACTCAATATCCTGCAAAGTACTGATTTGTATCCCCCTATAGTACTGAGCATCCTTCATAATACTGAACATCTTCCACAGTACTAATTGTATCCTCCCCAATACTGATCGTATCCCTCTACAGTACTGAAAATCCTCTACTAAAATGAACACCCTCCACAGTGCTGCACAGACATCTCCCGTGGTGCTGACGACCCTTCATTTTGAGATGAATTGAATTGTGTTGAGGGAATCAGGAAACTATAATAGGGTTTTTCTGATTTGTTGGATTTTCAACGTGATTCCATACTCAGTTACGCATGAAAAGAGAGGCATAACAAATAGCGGTAGAATCGGTTTAGACATATGTGTTGGATTACATATTACTGTAATTGGTTTCCGTCATATTTGTCTGCAGCAATCAATTTACTTTCCATTTGCGTGCAGCGACTAAGACCCCGTTTACACTAGAATGGATCCACAGCCAGGTCCAGCCCCGTTTTCAGGACTTGGACCCAAATCTAATAACAAAACAAAGCGAAATTTGCCTCGCTTTCGATCCGTACCCGTTCAGGAACGGTTCCAACCGTTTACACTAGAAGTACACCTTGGAAAGCGATCCCAAATGGGTCCAGATAGCAGACCTCGATGGGTACCGATCCACAGGGCTAATGTAGACGGGAGACCTATCTGTGCTAGTCTATTTGGATCCGTAGTAGTATCAACAGGGTCTAAAGCTTGCAGATAAAACATTTGCAATTTCATTCACGTGAATCTTAAAGCAAGGAAACTGAAATATATCGGGTTTTCTAAAAATAACATCGTCAGCTCACGTCAATAGTATCCTCATAGTTTACCAGCCTTTCCTTCTGCACCTGACAAACCTGCCAGATTCTGAAAATAGAATGCTATCGAGACCAACCCATGATTTTAGGAAAACACGAATTCTGAGACTTTTTGAGTCAAATTTTATGGCTAACTACCAGTCCCATCGATGGCACGTATCCTAGAAACTGACAAAATGGAAGCCAAAGTGTTTTCGATAGCCCAAACCTAAGGTTTTTGAGAGCTTCAAAAGCTGCAGTTTTAAGAAGAATGGCTTTGAAAAACGCACATTCTGAAAAAGAAGGCTACCAAAAATATAATTGGTTTGGATCAACACGCTCTAAGTTATGAATGAACTTGTGCTATCAAGCAGACGGAAGGTGGTATGTTTCATTGTCTTGATTAGGGTTTGAAGTAGAAAAGTCATTAACCGGTACACAGTTTGAGGATGGCGAGGCTATTCGGAAGCATAGTGAATTAACTACTAAAGCTTTGCGTCTGACACTCATCAGAATAGTACGTCAGAATAGTCTTTGACCGGTACAGAGTTTCAGGATGGTGGGGAAAATCGGGCACACAGTGAAACATAATAACTATAAAGATTTACGTCTTGATACTCATTAGAGTATAGAGAACATTTACATAACAACTTGGACTAGCCTGGTCCTATTTATTGTTGTTTTTGTGTTACTAAGTTTAATTTTGTAGTCGTCCTTCATTCTGTTCGTTAGTGTTGTGATAAATACAATTAAACAATGAAATAGACGGACTCTTACCTAGAGTATACGTTCAGAACAGTCTTTGATCGGTACATAACTTGGGGATAGCGGGCAAAATTGGAATCATAGCAAAACATAATAACTACAAAAGGTTAAGGTAAGAGAACGAAAAGAAGTTCCAGATGAAAGCTGAGTGTCAAGCGCAAAGCCTCAGTTATGCTTCGCTTAGTTTCCGATTTTCCTCGCCTGCCTTGCTGAAAAAGCTTGAATTAAAGTCTTACCTACAAACTTCCACTTTATTCCAGTCTTGTTATGTCATATTCTCTTTGGATGAGATAATTGTTCTGCATGGTCCGTAAGTTAACTATCCTCCGCACTTGAGTATTTAGTCTACTGTCCTCCGCAGGGTCATATAGTGAGTAAGCTATGTTATGAATTCGGCTAGCTAGTCATTCTTTCTGTAAAATTCCATGGGCATAGTTTAAAATCACGACCAGTTGCTCAAGGCGCGGTTTGAATCCCTACAAACAATAAAAAGAAAGATTCAAATCTTGGTTTACGATGGAAAATGCAGATAAACTAGGCCAGGAATGGCGCTTTAGAAATCGATATTGTGCCAAATATAGATTTTGAAAATATTTACATGACTGGAAAGTTTTTAAGAAGGAAGTTAATCAAATTCATATCAACCTTTATAATTCTTAATACATATGTTATTACTTTGCGTTATTTCCATATTCATAACATGATTAGTGCTGATTATTGTCTCTATGTTTAGCTTCGGTATAGTGACATCGGTATCATATATTCAAAAGACATCTATTCCTTCTTTTGTGCCCCAATGGATAATATGCTCCCTAACTTTGATACAGTAAGTCCCCGCATATAAGAAACTCAAAAGAATCGAATTAGGCTGTCTTGTTTCTTTTACAATAAGTATCTATGAATGCCTTAGGAGCTGCCATGTGACTGTCAATAATTAAAATGGTTGCTCTCTAGAAGTCCCTACAGTATCTATAAAAGCATAGAAATATGGTAAGGGAGGAAATTCTCCCCAACGTGGCTGCATCTGCATGCATGTCCATTTCCTTTATGCGGGACTTACTGTAACTCATTATAGAGCTTAGTTGCATCCAGGAACGTAAGAGGTATGAAAGGGAGAAGCCGTTACATCTCTCAGCATTAATCTTATTCATTCAGTTAGTTTATTCATACATGATACCCCATCAGTTTAATTATATATAAGAAGAAAACATAAATGTATCGAACTCATAATAATTTCAAAAAGTTGCTGAAACTAACCTAAAATCTATCATACTGTTCCACCTGCATGTCATGTTTAAGGAGAGTTTGTGATTTTTTATTTGTTTTTTTATCCAGAAGATAGTTTCAAAGTTATAATCAGCATTCACTTGTGGATATTAACCTATAAAAGTAATCTCTACACACCATATGCTTAGACCTTTCTTCAAAGGGGAAGGGGCTGCGGCTTCCCCAAATTCCCATCTGACTGTATCCCTGTTTGCATCAAGGAAGGAGCAACACTTAACCAGATTGATACCAGACCATAGTGACTGTCCTACCAGAAGGTGTTGCACTGACCACCCCACATCAATCTGGTAACTTACGCTCTGATAAGTCCGATCTAAATGTGGTACCAAAGTCATTATGTAGTCCAAGATAAAGCATTTACGCAACAATTTAGAGGTTGACCTCACACGACCAACCTCGACTTCAGAATCAGTGTAAAATCAACAAATATAAATTTAACCCACTTTCTTTCAGCAATATACTGCTACTACTTGTCACGATACCAGATTTAGACGATGGAAATTCACACTGTGTTTGTATACAAAGGACCTTTAAATCATAGTAATTTTATGTACAAGACATAAGCATTAGGCCCTAACTTTTATCGAGAAAAGAATAAGAGTTCTATTTCGTGTCTGCATGCGATGCGTCTTCCACACAGACTCCAAATCTAACTGCCTTTAGTCTAGATACAAATTATTCATGATTATTTATATACCACAAGAAAATCTAAAATTCTTAAATCTCAAGCGTAAGAATAATCAAATAATAACCACTAATAACACGGTTTTGCCTTGATATCTTTCTAAATAAACAAATGAAAATGCAGCTTACGTAAAATGATTCGTAAAAATAGCGAAAATACGTAATAGTGGACACTAAACATCGCGAGTGAGTGCGTAAGAAAATGGGCCTAGATAAGATTCAATGGAATAATAACGCATCTCAAAGGCATTGGTTACTGAAAAGGCAGCGAGATAAAACATGGAATTGATGATAATGCGTTATCTGATTGGCAGATATTGTTGAGAAGATTCCTCATAGGACAGGTGTTAATGAACATGGAAATTGCGGGTATATGCCCAATTCAACAGGGTAATGAATGCCTTGAAGCTGACAAAGTCATATAAATCATCAAGCATGCAGAGCGGCTGCCTATGACGTAAGAACACTGTTTTGGTACGCAATAGCCATCTGGATGCTCACAAAAACAGGATTCATATTTCGGCCGTTTCCCCTGCTAGCAGGAGTTGACCTGTTTATGGATTTGTCTCCAGACTTATCCATAATTGTTTTGTTGAGCAAAGTTTTACGACCTTTCAAGACGCCAACACTTTTAGAGTCGCCTCTTACGCACTGAGGGATACGGTCAGCTTTTAGGGGTATTCTTGGTCAGCTCTCAGGAATTCTCAGCAAGGATGTTGTGTGGAAAGTCTGAACTTCTATACATTGTCAATAAAAGGATTCTTGAGGCAACATTAGAGTAACTTTAATCATCCAAACGCTTTGTTCTATCAGACTTCGAGAGTTGAAGACCTTTGAAAACAGGACCTTAACGACCTTCATATGTCTATGTATGTAGTCATGCGTGTGCGTGTTTGTGTGTTATTGTATGAGTAGCTTTCTTTTCAATCTGTAACAAGGCTGCAGGCGAGAGATAGCCCGGATGCGCAACATGTTTAGCTCCCGATTGATGCTGCTCGGTATGGGCCTCCGAAGGTGCTTGCTCGTTGCTTGTTAAACTTCTTGGCGAATTGTCCTGAGATGTGCCTCTCTTACAGATATGATCATTATCAGTATCAATACACCACTTCAACTAGCCGCGTATTTGGAGGACTGGGTCGAGTTCTGGGGTGTAAAAGCTAGTCTTGACATTTCTCAGCCAATATTCACTATTTTCATAAACGAAGAAGGCTGAATTACCATGAACCATGTTTGAGAAAACCTACTGAAGGGTCTGGTTGGAACAGAAACGATGCTAAAGGGATTTTATACTTAAAACAAATAAAAACATTTAAATGTTAATAAAAAATGGTAGATTGCAATAATTTCGTTAAATTTGAGTAAAAATGTGATATCTAATAGCTGATTGATCAATGCCTAGATCAAAAGTTAAGTATTTTTCATCCTTGGTTGTAAACTGCAAAAGAAGAGCTTTTTACACTCCAGAACTCGTACCAGTCCCCGGAATACGCGGTTAGTCGAAGTGGTGTATAAGTTTTCAATTGTAATTGTCATATAAAGTGGGAACCCGCTGACAATAAGTCCTTTCCTACTATGGATGGTACGTAGGTAATTAATTACTCTTGTTGTTTCTAATCAATACGTTGGATGGATTCTGACCCCCATCGAATAATTACAACATATATGAGAGAGGGAATGGTCGAGAAGCCCTTTTCTGTCTTTGTTAACTTTTTTCAATAGCGAAGGTGGACAAGACTTTTTCTTATCGGTGTTTTGCCTAAATTGACATAGTTGAGTAACGGAACAAAATGTTTCTTTCCCAATGCTTGTATCATTTATTCTAGTTCAAAATAATTTCATGGACAACATTCTTGTTCATTTATAAGGCCGATTCAACATGAGACATAATGCCTAATGCTGTTCACTTTAATATTCCATTGATTGTAACCAATATTCTGTATCGTAACACCTCACCTGAAGTTCAACTTCTAGAGTAGAACAAAGAAATGAAAATATGGCCTCTAGCCATTCCCCTCTCATTAGTGGTGGATGAAAAAACTTAACTGAGCTGTATGTTATGTATGCAAAACCAGGCAAATAACATTTTCTAAACAGCATACAGTAAAAACAAACTTTGAATACAAACCTTGAATAATGTGACAGTTTTGATGATTCCAGAATAATTCTTCTCTGGATATTTATCAAGTTTTCTTCTTGCTTCTCCCACAAAGACAACAAGCGTGTATATTATTCGTTGCTACAACAGATCAGATTTTACTCCTTGATTTTTCTAGTGATTCCAATTTTAGTATGATGAATAAAGAATTTAAACATTCGAAAATACAAATCGAGTTGAAAGAAACGTTGCATAATCAAAAACTAATCAATGTGGCAAAGTACAATACTTTTTTATAAGAAACTCTTTAAAAGAAACCATAGAACTTAAGAGACTTTGGTAGGAGATTTTGTGTGAACCAGAAAAGTTAGGAAACTTTTTATTCATTTTGGGCAGCAATAAAAAATAAAAAAACGATGTCATAAAAAGGAAAAGTAGGTTCTTATGTTAAGAAACTTGTTAAGAAACTTTTTGTACCATAATTGGGGTGAAAGGTAAGATACTCTAGCACAAATATTCAGCATAGTTTCTTATAAAAAAAAATGAGTGAAGTGATTTAATTATCACTTTTCGAATATCTAAGAACTTTCTTATATATATACATATGGAGGTCAGGGGGTGTAGTTACCCGCAAAATTTCAGAAACATTCAGCCTTGTTCTAAAAGGAAGATCATGTCACACAACTGATTCAAACTAATGTATCCCCCTCCTAGCTTAAGAAAACCTGAAAAAAGGTAATATTGTAGTGTACCATCTCATACCATGTATACAACTTCTGCAATTGCAATGTCAGATATGCACTTCAATGGTATAAACTCATCACACGATCTCCCAGAAAGAAACGTTACAGATATCTGGACTCCTAAATCTTGGACAAATGTCACTTTTTCTGAAAAAAGAAATAAAAGCCATTCTATATGCCAGTTCAGCTACTTCTACGCAAATCAGATTAAAATAGCCCCTTGAAAACTAATTTGAAATTCTCAATGAAATACATTTTAACAAACAAGGTATGAATAAATATATAAGATATGTAACACAAAGAAGAAAGACAAAAAACTTTTTGGATAGGTTATGTTTTATCTGAAAAATTATCAGACTGAAGAATTCAAGCCACAAAAAAGGACCATGACGCTTCATGTGATAATCTTTCCAACTTTGGGAATGATAATTTGTTATTTCTGTTTTCTTCCTGGTATACTGATTATTGTAATACAAAAAGCTGAAGATATGTTTCACTTTGTTTCTAATTTTCCACACCATCCTTAAGTCTTTTACTGATCATAGGCTGTCTCTTGATGAGAATGAAAGTGACAGTAGCACCAACGAGTTTGATGAAAGCAGCTGTAGTCTTGTCAGAGGGTGAGATAGAGGACATGATACTTTAGCATAAGATACAGGAAAAAATCTTTAAAATATGAGCAATGAAATGACTAATACCTTCATAAACTGAGACATAATTTGCCCACATAGAAAAGGCCGCAAACCAAGCCATTGAAATGCCAAGCCATGCCTTTAAAATATCCTGAAATAGATGAATTGTATGAGGAAAATTATATGTACAACGCAGCAATCAGCCTTCAGATATCTCTCCACATGTCGATTGGGCAGATTTTAATGCTATATCTGACATTTTGAGATTTTTGGATATTGACCAATTCAATGATTCTTCATTCTTATGGTTATGGAAAGTTTCTTAGTTCATATTTGATGAACACATTAGTCTCCATCTTGAAAAAGCAGGGAGCCCTCCTTCTGACAATAGAGGTAGGGCAAGCCATTCACAAATTCCTAATAAGATTTCTGCATTGAGAAAAGAAACGCATACAACTATCTATCTTCTTTGACACTCAGAAATATGCTCCAGCAGCAGATTCAGAAGGTAATCAAATCATAGAAATATGAAATGTAACTGACATTGTATCACAACAAAAATCAATAGTAAATGAAAATTACCAGGCAAACCTCTAAAGAGGGCTTATAGCTGCCACCTTCAAGTAATGGCCACTAACTTTGAGTACAAAATGCCTTCCTATATAGCATATAAATCTCTAAATAGTAGCCACCTCTACTTAATGGCTGCTTAATCTTGTATCTAAAAGTGGATTTTTACATTTAACTAAAATTAAACTATGCAACCTTTTTAGGCTAGGCATGAATTTTACTGAAACCTAAAATTACTTATCATTTGAAACAAATCTGATGGACTCCATTTAGGCCATTCCCTAAGGTATGCTCTTATGTCGTACTCATTTCCACTCTTTCTGCTGACCAACAAATATCTTTTTAGAAGGGAAAGCAAAGCACTCTAAATTAACGATTTAGCAAAAAACTTTGCATGGCAGATGAGCTGTTTCCAATTTTAAGTTATATGCTGTTGATAGTTGATAAGCACATACGCTTACTATATCCGCAAGGTATGGGTTTATGTGCTAAGCACAAAGGGCCCACTGAATAGGTAAACTAATCGAGCAGTGCTACCCTAGTCCTTCCTGTCGATGTGACCACACCTCCTGATTCCTTTTGCCTTTTTGCCTGGAATTACAGAGAGCTGGCTAATTCTCTCCTCACACTTTGTGACAGGTCTGAAGGTGATTTTGAACCCTTTGAACAAGGGTCAAGTGATCTTACCACTCAGCTATCCTCGCCACGATATGCCAAACTGACCATCTAAAAACAGTCAACTCTCTCTAAAGCAGACACCTTTGGGAGTTTGTAAGTGTCCGTCTTAATGAGGTGTCTATTTCGTAATAGAGTAGGGGTACAAACATAGCATTTCCTATATAAAGGGTTTCACAGGGACTTTGAAGTGGCATCCATCTGAAAAGGTGTCCGCTCTTAGAGAGAGTTGACTGTATACCAACCTGCATTAAAATCATACGGAAACACACCAGGCATATCATAAATGACGTCACTAATATCATGTTGAAGTGTTTGTGAATGTGATCGAGAAGGAGTGCATGGTGATAACGAACTCGAAAACTGCAAAGATCTTCATTGGTGAATCTATCAACTCTTATTCTTCGGCCACTAACATCTAAGCTGTCTTCAATAAACTTCAGTTTTCTCATTCTTGCTTTCGTGGTATCAATGATTTGGCTGTTTCTTTATTATATGGGCGTTGGCGCGCGTGGACACAATTGGGCATGATATACGGGCCTAAATTTTCCATCTGTTTATGAGCAACATTCCTGCATTGGAGGCTTCTTCGTTCGACTCAAAGTTAAACAAAATTAATGTCTTGTTCAATATCTGATGGATTCAGCTTTCAAAAGATAATAAAAGACCTCCTGTGTGGGTTTTGTTCGAAGAAGCTTTCCCGCTCTGCTCTTCACTTACAGCTGCTGCAGTTACAATTTCTCGGTATTAATGTTGTTGTTGTTGCACGGCTTCATAAGACTACTTTCCTTCGTTGCTATTCGTTGCTTCATAGTTAATTAAATAATACCAAAGAAGTTTGTCATGTTAACATCTAGTCTTTAGTCTAGGAAAGTGAGTAAAATCAGCACAAAAATCCTTGGTTTGATGATAGCTGTAGATCTCAAAAGAGCAAGCTCAACAGGACCTGATAAGACCTTATCTGTAGCAAAACCGTTTGACAAGAATACTTTACACAAATTCCTAGTCGCACGAAAAACTTATTAACGTAGCTTAAAAAGAGCCGAACACAACCATAAAATGTCTCTAATGACGAAACCCGACCCTCTAAATGTGAAACCTATTTCAAGCACCTTTTTGGTAACAGTAGCAATAAGCAAGAAGCATTAACGATGGACGTTAACCCTCTAATTTTTCACCAACCAAGACAGCTTAAGGTTAAAAGAAAAGGCTGCATCCCCGTTTAAAAGTTTTTGGCTCTCGGAACTTTCTATGGCAAAGAAAGACTCGATCCGTAACAGTAAACTGCGTACCTATAAAACCTTTAAATCTAACCTTAAACTAGCATTTTATACAACCCAAAATCTATGATTTGAAAAACGTCTAGCCCTTTGTATATTTAGATGCAGTGATCACACTCTCTTGACTGAGGTTGGAAAGCACAAAGGTCTAGCAGTAGAGGAGAGAAAATGCAAAAATGTCTATTTTACGCCTCGTCGAGGACGAAGTCCATTTCTTGATAACATGCCCCGCCTATGATAACTTAAGAGCTACTCTTTTAACTTTAGCTAATGTCAACAGTCTACCTGAATTTCGGTTTTCTAAAATCATGAGTAGCATTGATTCAAATATCATTCATGCCCTTCCCGAATTCATTACCGAGGCCAACAAACTCAAACGAGCTTCCCCAAATAATAAGCAACTGGATGTTTCACCACCTGAAGTCCCTTCATTGTTGCTGTCCGTCCCTTTTACCTATCTTTTCGTTTTATTCTTGTTTTTTTCTACAAAACCTTGTAATACAAGGTAGTGAACTTGCATTGATTGATTGAATACCACTAGCAATGTGGGTAATACCTTACCTCCACAGTACTGACAATTTCTCCCAATACAATACTGATGGTTTGCCTCCTAAGTACTGAGCATTAATTGATACGTGTGGTACTGTTAATGATAAGTAAGGCAAATAAATAAGCAAATTGTATAAGTAGTATTGACACCCTCCTATATGTACTGATGGTATCCTCATAATACTGAACAACATCCACAGTACTGAACTATTCCAACATACATACTGAAAGTATCCCCCAGACCCAGAGTACTGAACTTCCTCTACAGTACTGATTGTATGCCGACACAGTACCTCAGGGTGATCATCTTCCCAGGCACCGAGTAATGGAAGTATAAGAAACCGTACATTTTCTAATAGGCAAGTTTTTTATGCGTTTCTTTGGATGTTCGTTTCTGATAAACAATTAAGATACTTGCGATTTCAGGGAAAAATGATGAAGTGCAAATTTGCAAAGGAATACGCGAGGTTGAAAAATGTAATAAAGTTTGCAAACGAAAAATAAAGAGAAAGATGCAATCAACTCAGTGGTCTAGATATCAATATCATTATCAATGTGCAACAATTGCTGCTTAAATAAAAGAGTTGAAAGTTTCACAAAAATTAAAACTATAAAAATTATCCATGTGCTGTTGCTCCTTAGACTTTCTCCTATTTCAAAACCAGCAAAAGAAAGGTGCAGCATGGAAAATGATTTTTTTGCTATATCACTTTGATAAATCAGTCCAAATCCTGAATGTCTTTTATCAAATATCGTCTGAAAATTGGCAGAGAATTCTTTTAAGATACAAGATTAATGCAGGCATGTTGAATTTCAAACCTACTGCACCTTTTTTATAAAAATCAGTAAAATTGGTTTGAAGCTGACTATTCATATATATTTCCCTATTTTCATGCAGGAACGTTCTTAAATTGTTCTAACTTTATATAAATTTAAAAGCCTATTTTTTGCTATCACTTATGTTTATTGTTACAAATTTCGACTATTTTGACCTTTCTGACATATCACCAGGGTAGTGTCAATCTTCTTGTTTTTTAAGTATTTCTCAGTCTTATGTTAAATCAATGCTCATATGGAGCTAGAAATATTAAATCTCGGCTTTTCCCTAGCCTATTCTTAAATTTTGGGGAACTTAGGGGCTTGCGTTCTTATAAAAAAGAGTGTACATCCTCTGCTACCCTTCTCAACACTGGTTTGGCAGAAAGAATTGATCGGTGCATAAGCAACATATATTACTTAACTAGACATGCTTTTAGTGTGTAAAACTAGATATACAAGTAGGTTAAAAGTCACAAATAAAAGTAAAGTAAAAATCTAGAAATCTACAAATCTTGAAAAGAAAGAATCTTAAAGTCGAGACGCACATATGCTAGAAAAAGTGATTTCTCTTTTTGAAAGAGGGTGCAGAAATACGTGCAAGTTTTAAACTTGGTTTGGATCCTGGTACCCCCCTCTTCTGATCTTCCGAATCTCCTTCCTGTATTTGCGACAAACTCTGAAGTACATGACGCTGTCGATGAAGAACAGTATGAAGTTCACGAACCCAAAGAACTGTAAAAAAAGAAGAATTCGTCAGCTTTCCTGTAATCAACCCTTTAGGCCTGCTTGTACGAACAAGATCATCCCACGTCAAACCCCTAGAGCTGAGATCTCATCGTCTAATACAAACCCTTTACCCTTGTAATGTCATCCTCGAGTTGGATCTCACTTTTTGAGAGGTGGGATCTCACCAGAGTGGGAGGAGATTCTTTCATATCAATACTGAAAGGTGAAATCAAAACTAGAAGGTTCAGATACAATAGGTAGAAGAGTAATAAAACATAAGTTTAACTTAAATTTCATGCAACAAAATGTAACAGATATTGCCCTGGGTGTAACCGTGATCCACTTCAGGGGGTAATGACAATAGCACTAGATCTTAAACAGGAATGATTGGTTACGGCAAAAAGTGAGGTTGAATCCTGTATTCTAACCCCCAGAATGGTTGCAACGAACATTATTGTTGGATGAATCTACACTGCTTGCATCGCTCGTATAGCCTTATTTTTCCTTACTGTAATAATGTCTCCTCGCGTTATTTTAGAAGACAATTATCTTAGATTTCTGCAGCTAACTAAAAGATTAGATATTATGTTGATTACAATACTTTTGCAGTTACTTGTTTGTGTGTGATATAATCTGTCTGAGGGCTTGTTAATATGAGGCAGGCTGGCTCAACTGTGACCTGGTCACACCTTTGTAAACATCAGTTTGCATTTATATGAACACCGGGCTGACCAGCCTTGCCGAGATCCCGGTTATCGACTGCCAGGATCCCGCCTCAAACGGGCTGACTTTTCTCATATAAACGGAAGAAACGGGCCAGCCTGCCTGTGACTGCAATGACTAGGTCATTAGGCAGGCACAAAGTAGGTGAGAGTGACTCTATTAGTTTCAAAAATTCACATTTTGGCCCCTTGGGCCGGGCTGGCTCGAGGCTGGCCCATTATCTCATCTTTGATATAAAACCGGGCTAGCTTTTTGGCGAGCCAGTTCGCTAACAGGCCAGCCCGCCCCATAAGCAGACCCTAAGTAGCAATAACTTTGAACTTTATTTTGGTTAGTTTATGGCTTCGGATTGCAGCTAAACTTTTCGAAGTGCAGTTGCCATCAAAAGATACAATGCTTGCCAGCCTTACTTAGAACATCTGACAAAAATCAATGAATTTTTGGAGGAAGCATCAACACAAGCATCAGTATCCCCTCCCCCATGTTAAACAATGTTGCTAACACAGGTTGAATGGTTGCGTTTTGGAATGTGACCTCTTTATTCAACTAAAATGTAAATGTTCAGTTACAAATCAACGTTGTCTAACAGGGGGGAGGGGACAATCCTACGTCGAGTTGACGAATCAATCAAGCATCCTAGCAATTATGACAAGCATTGAAGGAACAGACGGACAAAGCTACATATATGAAATACACATCAATGCGAAGATCAGCACAAGTATGTTTACTTACCGCACCCGCAGCTGTTCCAACCCAAACGTGATACTGGAAAGCAAGTAAGATGGCGGCCACAAGCCAGAAGAACGTGTAAATCGCAGAGTAGGCAAGTAGATTGATGAACTAAAAAGATATATGATGATCAGTGAATTGTTTTTTAACAGAATTCTTCAACGAAACTAAAAACAAACAAAAAAGATATCAATTGAGCATTTGTGCCTATTTCTATACACAGTGTGAAGCATTTTTGTCATATCTTACCCAGTTTTTCTACTACTTCAGCAAGCGTATTTCATTTAATTTTCTACGTTCCTGAGTTTGCACTTTCAGCAAGCATTTCCCTCGAATAATCGCAGCTTGGGAAGCATCCACAATATCTAGGCAGCTTTCCCATGCACAGCCCCTCAAAAAGCTGACCTTTATCAGGGAAATGAAACTACGTGCGTGCTGAAGAGCCAAACAATGTCCTTTAAAACTTTTCTTTCTGACTTTGACTTTGCAGTTGCTTGAGATAAGACCGAAACAATAAACAAACACCTAATACAAATACACCCTTTTGAGTAGGAAATATTTGTAGGTTTGTAAAGACCTAATACAGATTTATAGGATGGTGAAGAAAATTGGCAAAATTATCCAAACACATTAACTTTGATAGTCTTTGATAAATGAAGCGTGACGTAACTAGTTAATTTTGAATTTATTTTCGGAGCGCCAAATTATGAAAAATTCATTTTGGAAGATCTTTAGAGAAGGCAAAATCAATCCTTTCTTAAAAACATCTTTAAAGACATACATAGCTATGACATCTATAGATACATATGACATTAATATGGCACACATACATATGACATCTATACATATGACATCTATACATATGACATCTATAGATACATTTGACATTCATATGGCACACATACATATGACATCTATACAAATTGATAGAAAAGAGACAAGAAACTACTCATTCATCTCGACAAGCCTGTTTCGTGGTTTCCCACTCATCAGGAGATGTTCTAATCGGATTGAGCACTACAAGTGAAGTCTAGTAGACAAAGAAAGACTAGTTAGAATTTGACAAAGGAATACTGCTTTAAAACGATATTGTCCAAAGTGGACACTCACAATTGTAATATATCCCACTCATACCTGCTAACCTGTATAGATGTCAAATGTATGCCCCATCTCTGCAAAGATGTCATATTTCATATATCATATGTATTTTAGCCATATGAATGTCACCTGTATGTCATCTGTATGTGTAAATCTCATATGTATGTGTGCCATATGGATGTCATATGCATTCATGTCATATGTATGTGTGCTATATGGAAGTCACATGTGCATTAAATAAGAAGGCATGGTCTAATACGGGTAATTAAATTATACCAGAGTAGGCTACTGCAATTGACATATGCCTCCAACGGGTCTCGAACCCGGGTTTGTGGGGACACAGGCGAGCGCGCTAACCACTTTCCTAAACCAGGACAATAAGTAAGCACAGTAACCTTGATGTGTTCACAACTCCTGGCTTATCCACGGCTTATCACTTCCGTGAGAGTGCTCGATACATAGAGTAGAGCGAGATATATACAAATTGATAGAAAAGAGACAAGAAACTACTCATTCATCTCGACTTCACTTGTAGAAGATATCAAATCAAACTCCTATGCGGAAGTTTTTGGCTGCGTTATGTAATTCAAAATGAATAACCAATACACCACGAAGCAAGGATACATCCAAAAAGATAGGCCTATTCCTTACAGTCCATCAATGTATCAATTCTGATATTTAGGCTCTTACTCATTCAAATTCATTTAGAGACTATCAAATAATACAATTCGTCGTATCTAATCAGGAATAATTATTTTTACACAACTAAAGTTAAATCTAATAATACTATTAGGTATAATAACAATACTATTAGGTATAATAACGATACTATAAATACATTGATCAGATGATAGGCAAATACTCATTTTATCTGAATGTATTGGTTTTCAGGGTTTGGTTGCGTTCGCACAGCATTAAACACCTATGACTCATCTTTTCCTTTTTAACACTCTTTTTCCTAAAACAATACACTTTTTAGACAAATCGAGGCTTAATTATGAATGGGGAAACGTAGAGAAGAATATAGCCAATTGTTTATAAAAACAGATAAACATTTCGTGGTTTTAAAAAAATGGTATAAGGTTACAATAGTCCAGTTAAGATACATTTTGCGATTTGATTTTGAAATTTGATACAGTTTACAGAAAGAAAATTGCTTTCATAGACCAAAGCTTTAATGCCTACTCGCAACTCGACGACTATAGCAATAATTCTGTAGTGAATATCATAGACAGAATTCAACAAATATTTCATCATATTTTGCACCAATCTAGAAGCATTAACATTCTAAATATTCGTACCCTCTACCAGCAAACATGTTGCGGCCTCAAGGAGCCATTAGTTTTGATGAAGGTCGATAGATAGGCAAATTTTTTACGTACTACTGAGCTTATCTTGAGCAAGGTAACATTGGATTGGAATCAATCTATTATATTTGCTCTGAACATTAAAAGTAAATTCAAAAATGAGGCTTCAAATTCCAAGTTGGTAATAGTTTTTCAAGAAAAACACAGTACGTACCTAGCTTGTTTCTCTGATACTTTCTAGACAAGAACAATGTGCAGTATTGAATTTTTCTTTAAAACCCTTGCTACTTATTACTTTAACCAGGCCTTTGGAGCCGGAGTGGCAAAATTTCAAAGTCGGTAAAAAAAATTACGTAAAGCTAAACGAAAAAACAGATATTATTGAGAAAGGACAGATTTCAGAATTTAGACCCATTTCTATTTCAATCGAAAAATGTGGTTTTTCACAATTAATATCATCAATATTTTCTTCTACTTCATTCATATTTTTAAGGGTGCAACATTAAGTGATTAGAAAGCCATTGTTGTTACTTGAAGAATTTCTCTAAGGGTGGCAAAAGCTTACTCGACTGCACCAGGGGTGAAAATGGTACCCCGTTGCTACGGGCATGACTTCACCGAAAACGACTTTAGGTTTCGATCATACACGAGTACTACCACGGAATAAAGGTCTTAGCCAAAACCTATCCTAAGTAAACAACAACGAGCAAAGGCAGAGCAAGACGGGGCTAGCCAATCCTACAAACTTCAACATCTTTTATTCAGTCCTTCACTGAATTCCCAATTATGAAGAATTCCCAACTTAAGCTAAGAATTAAGCGTTCTTCGTAAAAAGTTCAAATGATGGCAGTATTTAGTTATCGTTGCTGAGTTGTGCACTGAAACAAAATAATTGCACGAGGGAAGTTAGCGACCAGCATTTTTACCATCCTCATTAATACATTTGGGCACCTCTGTATCCTCACTGGAGCTGACCTGGCGTTTTTTAAACAACCCAAGAAAAGCATTGGACAAAAGCAAGACAATCTCAATCAAGGACAAACAAGACGCCCCCAAAAACAACCCCATCTGTCCGCCAAAGTCGCTGACGATATTGGACAAGCTGTACAGCTCCCTCTCGGTGTGCGTCTCAACCTCCATGTGGTCGTAGAAGAACGAGATTTTAATCAGCCTCTGTTTGATTTCATCCATAGTGAAGCTTCTGTTGGTTCCGAGGCTCTGAGCCAGCATTGGAGAATAGTATTGAGCCTGCCATGACTGGGGCCATGGAGTGTGGCTTGTCTCCACTTTATAGCTCTCTTCGTAGCAAGGCAGTTGGCAGTTGCAGTCATTGAAGTCGTTGTTAGTCAAGACATACATGCTGCAGTTGTTTGCCTCTTGCATGGTGAGATTGTCCGGGTATTTCTGCGACGACATGAACGGCCTAAACATTTCATATACACCATGGCACGTGTTGTACATCTTGACCAAGTAACATGTCGTCAAACAGAGCAGCATATTTTGCCTTCCAGTGAAAACCTTTTCATAATTTTCCTTCCCGGGTTCGACGCATTTAGAAACATAGGGCCTCGGCAGGCGGTGTTTCACGACCTTCTTGATTGTAAACCGAGTATGCTGCCCGGGACTGACAAATAATCCACCAAACTTCTCGAAATGAATTTCAGGATCGTGAAGACCAATAAACAGTCCTTTTCTAGAATCTCCAATTGTATTGAATGGAGTTTCTGAGAATTCATTTTCGTCGAAATTGATAATCAAGTCAAGACCGTAAGATTCTCCACCTGCGAGCTGAATGAGACTCGAGTTTCTGTTCAAAGTGAAGCAAGGCCAAAAGCTTGGCAAAAATGAATATTGCTTTGGGAACCGAAGGTACTCTGGCGCGTAAAACGACATTTTGCTGGATGTCTCTGTGATATTACCAAAAAACATCTTGCAAGCCATTTCGAAATATCTTTTATTGGCCTGATTGACGAAATATTTGTCATCTAGCATGGAGCAGTTCGCGGGGAGGTCTTGCATGACGGGCGGTGGTAAGCCAGAATTTACATTAGTATTGCAGAAGGTTATCGCGGGAAGTGGCAAATATCCTACGTATTTGTTTTCGAGTTCATTGAAAACTTTTCGGTCGAAATGCTTGATAAGTGAAGTTACTGCAAATTTGACGAGAAGAGATAGTGTGCATAAACAGAGTAGGACCCAAAGCACTTTGCCTAATCTAGTCTTGGCAGTGACAATTTTCGAGACACCATGAATTGTTAGAGACTCGGCCTGCTCGGAAAGAGCTTTCTTCGCTTCGGTTGACATGTTCCTCCGAAAAGATACTAAATTTATCCAAAGTTGATATTTTCAAGTGATCAAAATATTGAAGGTAAATTCAAAGAGTTAGATGAAATCAAGGAGGGGATTTAGCGATACCAGGAGTGCACGTTATCAATATTGCTGTAACATGAATATAAATAATCTAGAAAGTTTGCTGGGCGCAAGGAATAGGCTGCTATAAATTTCAAATTAAAGCAGCACACTACGCCTTTTCTCGATAAGCATTAGTGCAGTCTTGTACTTAATCCATTTATACCACTCAGCTATACTTTTCGGATCCGTCATGTGAAATAATCTAAGTTCTTGAATTTGAATGTCCAGCTAGAAGCCGTTTGATAGGTTTTGCCAAATTTGTCTATGGAAGGTCGGAGAATGGCAATAAATTTCCAATAGTTGTTAGAAAAAACCAAATAATTGCAAAGTTGCACACTATACAACAGATGTCTTCTAATCCTCTGGTAATGACAAAGCATAAAACTCTTGAAATTGAATATTCATCCAGAAGAAACTTGATGACTTTCCGCAATACTTGATTCAATAACGACAAGATGACTCTAACATTGCACGCATCAATACGTAAACCGTAAAGGAGAGATGCTTTTACGCCTCAGGCAATCACAAATTTGTAGCATAAAAACTCTTCAAATTGTTTACCAAGTAAAATCTCCGAAAGTATCCGAAAATAGTGTATCAATAATTAAAACATCACAGTTGATAACAGGAGAATACGATATATCGTTATGGGTGAGTTTTGTCGAAAAGACGCAGAATTCTCCGAAAAGCTTATCTCGTCATTAGCAACGCGAGAGGTTTGCAATAGATCCACCAAAACAAGTCCGCTCTATATCATTCAAGACATAAATATATTATTAATGGCTTTGTTGTCTGATAAAGCAGCAGCGAATTCTAAAAATAAGACGGTATCACTGTGCCAATGAAGCATAAACAACCATGCTGGTACGAATCATTGCAGAAGAGATTGTGTTTTCGTTATCAGTAATAATGAATGAGTGAGTCGTGAATATGCGCAGAAGGTTAATATGCCAAGTCAAGCATGTCGAATAAAATGATGTGAACGTAAAAGTTTCAACAGTAAGTTTATTTAATGGGTTAGGTATAGTGTGCAGCGAGAGTTGTACAGGATATTTTTCACAAAATATCTCCAAAGTTCATTAACGGCAGGCGAACAGTAGA
Organism: Pelagia noctiluca; assembly: GCA_963924455.1. Lineage (NCBI taxonomy): Eukaryota > Metazoa > Cnidaria > Scyphozoa > Semaeostomeae > Pelagiidae > Pelagia > Pelagia noctiluca. The sequence goes on from OZ004320.1 coordinate 3,852,168, forward strand.
CAAAGGGTAGACTTACAGTGATGAACAGAGTCAGCCATGAATTTGTTAGATGCGTGAGCCTACAGTGTGCATCGATCAACGCTTCAGTAAGCACAGTATAAAAGACACTCGTTTTATTTAATAGAAAGACCTAAATTCAATGAGCTGCAGCAATTAGACTTCGTGTTCAAATTGTATCACTCTGGCATTGTTTTCATTCTTACCAGCAATGGCAAATGGCTGTTTCAAAAAACCTCGACTCTGCAAGTAATGATGAGCGACTAGCACTCTACAGCGGAGTAGCCAAAAAAGGTTCGGGTCTTCATCCGGGTACAAAACAAAGGTTCTTTTTCATTAGGTTGGATACTAGGGAGGTTAATTTATAATTTGCATACGAAAACAGAAAAATTATCTCTACCTATAGGCCAGAATAAGAAGCGATCGACTTCAAGACAGTCAAAACGGTATTTTCATACAATGTAATTGGAATATGTTCGAATCCGTCCTCAATGCATCAGTTTTTCCTTAACATCCCTCCAGTCGATGACCATGTGACTATGATGTTTTCCTGACTTTCCACTACGGTGACTGACAAACGACTGGCGTAAAGTTTTTATAGCTCCTTCCCAGCCTTAGCTTTCTTTCGTGCTGTATAGCACCATCGCCAAGACACTTTTCTAACCAGAGGCTTGTGCTTCGATTCCTACTACCTGCATCTTCTATAGCGATTTACCAATATTGTAAGTCAGTGCAGCAAAGTACGAGGAACAGCTTTAAAATGGTAGCAGTCGTAAAATGTGTAAAGAGAACTGAAATGGTTTTCTTTGTGGCTAAATGTATGAATTTCCAGTAGCTATTACTGTTAGCAACACAAGAAAAGTATATGTTTATCCAAGATCCGGTCGAAAAAATGTAGATCGAAGATCTGTAAAGTCCACTATAAGTACCATTGAGGTGAATTGTGAGGCTCACAAAACAAACTTCCTTGTCAGCTCTGACTATCGCAGGCAATACAGCTTTAATAATGTCTCTGCAATAAATCCACCAGAAATATAAAAAAATTCATTAAACCAAAGATAAACGAGGGATCGGTGGTTTTCACCGGTACCTTGAATCGAAGACACTAGTTAATTACCGACAGAATAACAAGACAGCAAAATTAACAGTACCTGAGAATAGAGCAGATGTTTTCGAGTCTTTTGGTGTATTTGTATAATTCAATTACTGTTATGCAGCTTTTTATATTGAATTAGCGATCACTTTCTTCACTCAACAGACAATGTTTTTGTAAATGAAAATGAATGTGTGAACTTAAAAGTATAAGGGAGACTCGATGCGTAATTGAACGAACTTTCTATGAAACTAACTTTGTCTTTGTAAACTCAACAGTAAATTTTTTTATGATTAGAAGGGTGACGTAATTTGTAATTACAAACAAAACCTAATCAAAAAAGAAGGACGACAAACAAACAAGAAATCTATTCCATGCAACTTTTTTAAAAAATTAGTTTTGATTTGTAAGCTCAGCAGAATAACGATTTCTCTATGCGAATGAATATGTGAGCTTATAATTAGAAAGGATTTGTGAGTTATTACAAACAACAACTAATCAAAAAGAAGGACGACAAACAAACAAGAAATCTATTTCATGCAACTTTTTTAAAAAATTAGTTTTGATTTGTATGCTTAGCAGATAATGATTTTTGTATGCGAATGAATATGTGAGCTTATAATTAGAAAGGAGTTGCGAGTAATTACAAACAGAAACTAATCAAAAAAGAAGGAAGAAAAACAAACAAGAAATCTATTTCATGCAACTTTTTAAAAAAATTAGTTTTGATTTGTATGCTTAGCAGATAATGATTTTTGTATGCAAATGAATATGTGAGCTTATAATTAGAAAGGAGTTGCGAGTAATTAAAAACAAAAACTAATCAAAAAAGAAGGAAGAAAAACAAACAAGAAATCTATTTCATGCAACTTTTTTAAAAAATTAGTTTTGATTTGTATGCTTAGCAGATAATGATTTTTGTATGCAAATGAATATGTGAGCTTATAATTAGAAAGGAGTTGCGAGTAATTAAAAACAAAAACTAATCAAAAAAGAAGGAAGAAAAACAAACAAGAAATCTATTTCATGCAACTTTTTAAAAAAATTAGTTTTGATTTGTATGCTTAGCAGATAATGATTTCTGTATGCAAATGAATATGTGAGCTTATAATTAGAAAGGAGTTGCGAGTAATTAAAAACAAAAACTAATCAAAAAAGAAGGACGACAAACAAACAAGAAATCTATTTCATGCACCTTTTTTAAAATATTAGCTTTGATTTGTAAGCTCAGCAGAATAACGATTTCTCTATGCGAATGAATATGTGAGCTTATAATTAGAAAGGAGTTGTGAGTTATTACAAACAACAACTAATCAAAAAGAAGGACGACAAACAAACAAGAAATCTATTTCATGCAACTTTTTTAAAAAATTAGTTTTGATTTGTATGCTTAGCAGATAATGATTTTTGTATGCGAATGAATATGTGAGCTTATAATTAGAAAGGAGTTGCGAGTAATTAAAAACAAAAACTAATCAAAAAAGAAGGAAGAAAAACAAACAAGAAATCTATTTCATGCAACTTTTTAAAAAAATTAGTTTTGATTTGTATGCTTAGCAGATAATGATTTTGGTATGCAACTGAATAAATGAGCTTAATTAGAAAGGAGTTGTGAGTAATTACAAACAAAAACTAATCAAAAAAGAAGGAAGAAAAACAAACAAGAAATCTATTTCATGCAATTTTTTTAAAAAATTAGTTTTGATTTGTATGCTTAGCAGATAATGATTTTTGTATGCAAATGAATATGTGAGCTTATAATTAGAAAGGAGTTGCGAGTAATTAAAAACAAAAACTAATCAAAAAAGAAGGAAGAAAAACAAACAAGAAATCTATTTCATGCAACTTTTTAAAAAAATTAGTTTTGATTTGTATGCTTAGCAGATAATGATTTTTGTATGCAAATGAATATGTGAGCTTATAATTAGAAAGGAGTTGCGAGTAATTAAAAACAAAAACTAATCAAAAAAGAAGGACGACAAACAAACAAGAAATCTATTTCATGCACCTTTTTTAAAATATTAGCTTTGATTTGTAAGCTCAGCAGAATAACGATTTCTCTATGCGAATGAATATGTGAGCTTATAATTAGAAAGGAGTTGTGAGTTATTACAAACAACAACTAATCAAAAAGAAGGACGACAAACAAACAAGAAATCTATTTCATGCAACTTTTTTAAAAAATTAGTTTTGATTTGTATGCTTAGCAGAGAATGATTTCTGTATGCAAATGAATATGTGAGCTTATGATTAGAAAGGAGTTGTGAGTAATTACAAACAACATGAACATTACTTTCATTGAAATTAAGTTCATGCAGCTTTCTTATTAAATCAGCTTTTAATTTGTATGCTCAGCAGAAATTGTTTTTCTGGATGCAAAAAAATATGTAAGCTCAGTATTATAATTGACGCCAAATCAGAAATACAGGAAACTAAACCCGACACCTTTGAGATTTGGTAAAAGTGTCCCACCGAAAGGTGCATGTTTTATAGTCACTATGAACCAACAGCATCTCCAATACGGTTTAGCAAAGACTACAAGCAACGTGTGTCCATCGTTTCGTGAGAAAATAATAATTGCAGCAGGATATTTAATAAACATCTAGATATGTTTGATAATACTCTTTGTCTGAATCTGAATTGAAAATGACAATTGTCAATATTTCCAATGTTTCAATCATTCTTTTTGATGACTTTGAATGCGAACAATTTATTGAAATCACAATTGATAATGAAAAAGGTAAGACCTCGTGTTAAAGCTATTCTCTTCCTTAACGATTCGAAAGAGCTTATAAACACTGGACTTTTCCATTCCATCCGGCAACGTTGAATTTCGCGAGATATCAGTTATTGCACTTTTCAATATTTCATTGACTTACCAACGGCGCCTCGTTCTCATATTTTTCAAATTTTGATAGACAATGGCAATAGCCAAGACTTTCAATAGCTAATCAAGAATAACATCTGATTTACTTCTCTGTATTGGGTATAAGTTTGTTAACTGTAGTCGAAGGTAACCTTAGTTAAGGCTCCTCTTTTGTTCACTACTATCTTCTCAAATAGAGATGGGCTGGACTTCAATCCCTGGCTAGTGGCGACACAAATTTCGAAACCGGAGACAGTCGTTAGCATCATTGATAGTCGATAGCATCATTCGTGAAATCTTACATCAAACATACTCGACGCGATTTTTGTTTTGGCGCGAATCTGCTCTGCTGTGAGTGCTGTGCTGTGGTGATTGTGTGTGAATTCTGTCTGCTGCTGCTGGTCTTACTTCGCATTTACACTTTTATTTATTTCACGCACTACTAACGTAAATGGATCCTTCTTTTTAACTGTGTAAGCTTGATGTAAAATGTCACGAATGATGCTGTCGACTATCAATGATGCTAACGACTGTCTCCGGTTTCGAAATTTGCAGTGGCGACCACTGTGCTACTAGACCAATCCTAAGCTACAAATATGGAATATCATATATCATATAAATTTTACACAAATACAGACAAACGGCGAGTGCTCAGCAGAAATTAGCTCCCGGGAAGCACCACAAGTTATTTTGATATATTGATAGTTGAACGTTGCCTTCATTTTAGCAGTCGCAATGGCCTTAGTTGTTATGGATCAGCTAGGGAAACAAGAAGAACCAGACATAGTCTAGAATTTACTGTGGAAGATTCTGTTTCGCAAATAGTACTTTGAATAACCAGGAGGCAAATTCATAGCATGCAAATGCTGGTGTGCGCTAAATATTTTGAAAAACGTTAAAGGTGAATGAAGCGTAACTTACCCAGCCAAAGAGTCTGAACAAGCGATTGTTAATCCATAGATTGTAAAGCCCAAACAGATGAAAGGAAATCACAATAATCGTAAAGATCCAAGCAGTGATTCCAACGAACAGGAAGTATCCATAACGGGAGATGATCGACTCATTGAGGTGCTGGTAAGCGAGTACACAAATTATCCAAGCGATCAGCGTGGTAAACTGAAAGTAAGATGAGACAATTTTTTATGTTACTGAACTGAGATAAACTTGAGAAGTGGCAGGATTCGGAAAATCAATTGAGAATTACATTGTGAGAATTTGAATCGAACAAACAGGATTCAACCGCCAAGCACTGATTTGTCCCATCAATGCTATTCGGGTAGGCATTCAGCTGGTAGAGCATTGACCGTGCAACAAATCATCGGTCATAAGGCTGGAATCCTGCTTGGCTCATTTTTCATCAAAAAAATTTATTCCAATGTAGCTATGGATGTATGTGTTATTAGTAGCAGTTCACGAAAGGGGCTTATAACTACCCATGATACAACTGACCCATGATAGAGAAACACAAGCATTTTCATTTTTTGGCATAATGTAAGATTTTTGATATGATATTTCTTTTAGCGGCATCAGTGTGAATCCGTTTTTTTTTGTCAGAATTAGTGAACAAAATAATGATATCCTGAATTTTTGTAGCATTGCTGAAAAGGGAAGTTGCGAAATGTTGACATTTTGTCGAGATTGAATTATCGTGAATGCAAATTGATCGATTTATACTTAGAAGATGTAAAAAAAATTCATTGCGTCAGTTTGGTGCTGATGCAAAACTTGATGTCATGTCAAAACCTTTAGTGTTAATCAAGCTAAAATCAATTCTTTATTTTGGGGATAACTTAGATTTTCATTTCAGTTTGTGATATAGTATTATTTGCAAAACACTGTTCAAAACAGGAGATTTTATCATAGCATTAAAAAGTTAAAGAGAAATTAAGTTCCTGTCCAATAAGCAATAAACAATGGCCAATATATGGGAAATATCTAAATTCGATTTACATGATGAAAAACAAAAATCATAAAAGAACTGTTAAGAATTCAGAGTGACGTTATACTCACTAGTACCCATACTCTTAAGATTAGTTGATCTCTATTAGTTGCCAGACTTAAGTATCTAGTTCCGTTTCATTTTCTTCTACTCATTCGCTATTTGACTCATTTGTTAGAATCACTCGTACGTTACGCTTATACTCCGTCAATAGTCCGTCAGACAACGTTAACACAACGCAATGTATATAGGTTTTTAGTTAGTATACATTTGAAGCATAACTCTCGTGTTTTCCTTACTTGTACTCCACAAGAACTGTAAACAATTGGGTTCCTTTCTCAAATAAATGTTTAATTTCATAGATAGCAATATATTGGTTCACAGCTCCTGTTCGAAAGCTCGATTCAACATTTTACAAAATATTTCACATACAATCATTACTGATGGTAGAATATCCCCAGGGGTTTTCTACTACCCAAATGAAAAACCTGTGTTTCTAGGTCATTTCAACTACCTTGTCAATCAGCTTACAAAAACCACAACTGACGATCTGAGGTAGGTAGCCATAGGAGAGAGCTAGGGGCTGTGACTCCTCCTTTTGAGAAAAAAGTCAATACATATTGTGTAGATATCATTTTTTATACCCACCCACAGTGATTGCTAATAGCCCTCAACGGTTCCTTCCTATGTCATACCTTCTGGCTTGGTCTCACAACAGATTAGCTTTCCAAATACAAAGACAGGCCTTTTCGTTGAAAATATATCACCAGGGCGGCAAATCACCCTGGTAAATGACATCATCACAAATTTTTCAGAGACGAGATACATTTTGCAAGGGTTGTAACCCTTGTGAAACGAAAGGCTTCTAAGGATGTCTAATCTATTGAGAATTCAAGTACACTGCTTTCTAACAACGGCATTTACATAACAACGTAAAATCTTATACTTACGAACTCTACAACTTTCAAGGCACCCTCTAGAGACAAGAAGAAAGCTGTATTGCAAGAGCACTTTCCTTTCTTATTGCCTTCAGCACCACCATCAGTATCATCTGGCTTCTCATCTCTGGATTTCTTCTTCTTGTCGTCTTTTGCAGATGCAATAGGTTCTCTATCATCAGACATCATGAGATTCAGCTTGTATTCTACTTTTTTCTGCCCTGAAAGTCATAAGTTGGGCAACTAGTTGACTAGCTTGGTATGATAGAAGTACATACTATGGCAAAACTATGAGTAAGTACCCATTATCTTTAAATTGAAGCAGGTCGCTTGAATAAAAACAAGGCCCCAAGAGAAGAAAGATTCTGACTTGCTGGCAACTACTTATGGAAGTTTTCCAACCACAGCCCCATTAAGTGAACATGATAAATTCATTTGGCTAATGAGGCAAGAGGATTATGAAACAATAACTCTCTTGGAAAACTTCTGTAAGAAATCTTTTGAAACAAGAACGAAACATTTTAATAATACACAAACAAACTACTACTTTTGTTCAACAGTATGTAAATCTAAATAAGGTTTTTTATCATATTTCAACTATCATCATATTCTATTTTGCAACGTTTCAGTTTTTTTAATGTTGTTTAAAAGATATATTGCATAGCGGTTAGAAATGTCTGCAGTTAAGGACCATCTCAGCATGTAAACTTAATTTGAAAATGGTGGAGCTTTATCCCACCCATCATCAGCATGTTATTAGAGGATGATGTCTCATAAAACATCAGACATAAAAACATTATCGTTTTGAAGTTGCAGCAAAACATTTTATTGGGCGTCTTCCTTCCTTTCAAATCAGGGACATAGAAGCATCTAAATTTTCGGGGGGCGGGTATCACACAAAGAGAATTCTGGTATGTAGTTGATACTAAACCAAAACCAGAATTCATAAGTTTCACACGCAGAAGAGAATTTGGGTATGTAGTTGATACTAAATATACAAACCAAAGCAAGAATTCACAAGTATCAAACGCAGAAGAGAATTTGGTTATGTAGTTGCTACTAAATATAAAACCAAAACAAGAATTTTTGAGTATCCCACGCAGAAGATAATTTGGGTATGTGGTAGATTTTATATACCAAAACGAGATTCTAGGAGTATCACATACAGAAGATGATTTTTTTGGTATGTATATCAAAAATGGACTACATACCCAAATTATTTCCTTATAATACAGTTTAGTTTTGTTCACATAGAAGTTAAGTGGGACCAAGCACAATCAGCCCAATTTTTGAAATTAGCCACCTGAGATTCATCAAAATGGACATGGACAATGTTCCGAATTTTAGAATATGACAAGTGCCCATTTGAAAAATTGATAAATGTTTAACGGGTGCGTTCGTTAATGTTTATATACAAAAAACTACATACTCGAATTCTCTTCTTCGTGTGATACTGGCGAATTCTTATTTTGATATGTATATTTAAAATCAACTACATATGCTAAATCTTAATACCAGAGTTTCTTAGCTTTCACCCAAAATTATGGTACAAACCATTTTTTTTCAAGTTTCTTAACATAAAAACCTAATATTCCTTCATATATCGTTGTTTCTTATTTTCTATCACTACCAAACATTAATTGGATATAGAAAAGCGAACATCAATGTAAATTTCATTGCAGACAGCTAAAATATCTTGTTAAATGTTACCAACTGCATTCAACTCTATGGGACTTAAGTGTGGTAGTTATTTTTCTTGATAAGGAAAATATAAAAATTTTCTTAAAATAATTGGTTCCTACACCATCTCCTGCCAAAATTTCGTCTTGGTATGCAAGTTATTAAATATTCAAAATCACGAAATATCTTTGATTCAATATATTCATATCTACCATTGCTGTTAATAACAATTTATCATTTCCATTTCGGTCTTATCATTTCCATTTCGGTCATTTCAGTCTGTGTCTTGGATACAAAATATTTATCTAGAATACGTGAACAACTTAAAGGCTGCAGACGGTCGTTAGTTCTAAAATTGGCCTAAGGGTTCATAAAACAATTACTATCTCTTGGCAAGGAGCTTATTAGTAGGCCAGTGTGGATCTTTTTTAGGCCTATCTTTATATTTAAGTTACTGATTATAGCAGCCACAAAACAAACAAATTATTGGATTTATGACGATTATCTAAATGCATAATACTAAAGTGAGATGATTCTGAACATACCTGTAAATTCTGCTGTTTATTGAACAGACTATTTGGGTGTGACTGACTGAATTAGTCTTCAACTCAAATAATCCGCCTCTCAAATTTGCATTCGAATTCCGCCCCACTCACTGTGTTAACAATAGACGCTAACACAACAACACAAATACACGAATACGAAACGCGAGCTACCGCGGCTTCCCGCGAGTTATGGAAAGTGAATATACCTTACCGGTCCTTTCTACGCCCTATATTGCGTTAATGTTCTCCGTGCAGCGAAATATAGGCCGGCGTGGATAGGGCCAAATTTTTCTCAAAAATTTTTTTACAAAACACCAACAAAACAGAAAGTAAACTACTATCGACTCGTAAAGTTAGTGTTCTTTAGTTAAAGAGTTATTAAATCATGTCTATGTCCTGATATAGGTTTTTGCGCAAATACTATATAGGATAGGTTTGACCATAGTTTGACGCTTGGATGGATATCTACCTCAGTAATTTGTGCCTTGCTAAAACCGGAAGGAATGAGCTCTTAGGCCTTGTCCACACGTATCCAGATATTTTAGAAAACGCATATTTATTCATCTGTTTCGAAAAAATCTGTGTCCACACGATGAGCGTTTTCAAAAAAATCTTCGTCTACACGGACACGGAGGAATCACTGACAAAAACTTTTTGTTCGTCAAGTTGACTGAGCAAAACTAAGCTGGTGACGTCATCCTTTTCGAAAAGATGCGTTTTCGCTGTCCACACGACTACATGAAAATGGAGTTTTCAAAAATCTCCACACTGGATACCGTTCTCAAAAATTTCAAAAATATCCGTATACGTATGGATGGGGCCTTAGATTCCATTAGATTCCATTTTCTTTAGTGTTTATGAATATCAATGATCCACTTTGCGTGCAGAGGCTTTATTGCGCCTAATCGAACATCCACCGTAACATCAAGTTCGAGAGCACCTCTCTTTAACTGCAGTAGCACTTGATCTACCTACCAATCTTGGTATTTTCCAAAATCGTAATTGACTAAGCAAATTTCGATGTGACGAACGCTTTTTGAACTCCTTCTTCGCATGTGTCGCCGCGAAAATTTCAGACGAAAGCTGTAAAAAAGCGTCAATGCAGATTCTTGGGATGGCCTTGAGATGGCGGAATTAGGCCCGGCGTAAAAAGGGCCGATAAAGTATGTGGTGGTGCTAAATTTCCTGGAGTAGATTCAAATCGATTACCGCAAAATCCATTTAGCCTCCCCTTCTGATAATCCCCCCTTTCAGTCGAAATTTGAAATACGTTCCCCTATCTATTTAGCCATTCTTACAAAAAGGCTACGAGGTAATGTTTAAAGATTTGTTGGTGGTTTTGGTTGTTGATAGCTCATGATACAGTGCAAAACCGCAACCAAGAACCTACATTTTTAGGAGTTAGCCTAAACAGGTTCCTAAATAAATTGTAGTTAATATCATTAATAATGTTTGTTAATTTTTGGTTGTAGGTCTTTGAACAATCCTTGAATACCATTATCATCGTCGGTAAGATTACCAACCTTTAAACCTTAAATTTGTAATATTTTTTCCCTGAAAATACGGTCAAAATCTTAAAATCTTTTAGACTAAGAGGGTCTTAATTTTTAGGTTCTTAACTGCAGGTTTTTACTGTATATTTCGTCCTGAAATTGACAGTTTCTAATTTGCTGTGCTTGATATTCAAAGTTTTGTCTTCAACGTCTCTAGCAACTGTAGTGGATTTAGACATTCTACAATCAGTACTTAGGCCTACGTTTTCCTGCTCATTCATTTTCTCTCAGAACTTTCTTTCTCAACTTTTTGCTTAACAAAAAGTTATCTGCGTCATAGCCTAACTTCCTCACTCTGTTATTGTCATATCATCTTCCAACTTTCTCAGAGTCAACCACGCGTCATTTATTCATCTATGGTAACATTCCATTGTTTTCAACTAACGCCTGACCTAGCCTAATCTCTAATATCATATTCAGCACTTTACTGCATACTTCCAGCTTTATCAAATCTTGCCTCTCGCTAAAGTCCAGGCGATTGGCGTCCTTGTGGCGACTATCGCTCTCTCAACAAATCAACCATTCCTGATCGTTATACCATTCCATACATCCAGGATTTCTCTTCATCTCTTCATGGCAAATCTATCTTTTCTAAAATCGATCTCATCAGAGCCTACCATCAGATTCCAGTTGATCCTGAGGACGTTCACAAAACCGCTATCACAACGCCTTTTGGTTTGTTTGAATTCGTAAGAATGCCATTTGGTCTCCGAAACGCCGCTCAAACGTTCCAACGTTTTATCCACCAAGTCCTCCGTGGTTTAGACTTCGTTTTCGCTTACATTGACGACCTCCCCATTGCCAGTTCCTCTGAAAGTGAACATCTCCAACACCTGGAAATCCTCTTCACTCGTCTAACCGAATATGGAATCGTCATCAACCCTTCAAAATGCACTTTCGGATCTTCATCCCTGGAATTTCTTGGACACCATATCTCTGCCAATGGTATTTCACCTCTGCCTTCCAAAGTTAGAGCCATTCAAGACTTTCCAGCACCCACTTCTCTTCTAACATTGGCCGATGAATCTCTTGCTGCCTTCAACAACGTCAAGTCTGCACTTGCTCAAGCAACCTTACTCGTCCATCCCTCGCCTACTTCACCTTACTGTCGACGCTTCAAACGTTGCCGTCGGAGGAGTACTTCAGCAACACATCAATTGTGATTGGAAACCCATTTCCTTCTTTTCCAAGCGACTACAGCCTGCAGAAGTCAAGTATAGTACCTTTGGTCGTGAGTTACTTGGCATCTACCTGTCTATTCGCCATTTCCGTCACTGCCTCGAAGGAAGGGAATTCTACGTTCTGACCGATCACAAACCTCTCACTCATGCACTTGCCTCCTCACCAGACCGTTACTCTCCACGTGAAACTCGACATCTCGATTATATTTCCCAGTTCACCTCCGACATCCGTCATGTTCACGGCAAAGAAAATGTCGTTGCTGACGCCCTATCACGAATGGAAATCAACGCCCTTGATACTACATCCCACGTAGATTCCAACGCACTAGCTCAAGCTCAACAAGATGATCCGGAATTGCCTACTGTCCAGTCTTCCTCACTCCAACTTCAACCAATTCCGCTGCCGTTTTCATCAGGAACCATACTCTGTGATACAACTACTTCACATCCTCGTCCCTATGTTCCTGCCACTTTCCGCCGCAAAGTTTTCGACCAACTGCATTCGCTATCTCATCCAGGTATCCGTGCCACCCAAGCACTCATCACTGAACGATATGTTTGGCCCGGCATCAACAAAGATATCCGCGATTGGACACGTTCTTGCGTTCCATGCTAGAAAGCTAAGATTACACGCCACACCATAACCCCCATCGGTACCTTTTCTACGCCAGATGCCCGTTTCAACCACGTGCACATTGATATTGTTGGACCACTTCCGCCGTCCCAAGGATTCAAATATCTACTCACGTGCATTGACCGTTTTACTCGTTGGCCTGAAGCCATTCCAATAACCGACATCTCAGCCGAAACTGTTGCCCGTTCCTTTGTCGACCGATGGATCTCAACCTTTGGTGTTCCTTCTACAATCACCACCGATCGTGGCGCACAATTTGAATCTGCCTTATTTGCATCCCTTTCTCAACTGCTTGGAATACAGCGAATTCGCACTACAGCCTATCATCCGTGTGCCAATAGTATGATCGAGCGTTTCCACCGCCAGCTCAAATCATCCATCAAAGCTTATCCCGATACTTCGAAATGGACAGAAATTCTTCCCATCATCCTCCTCAGCATTCGTTCAACTCTGAAGCCTGACCTTAACTGCACTCCAGCACAACTAGTCTTTGGTAACACCCTACGTCTTCCTGGTGATTTCTTCACAGCTTCAAAAGATCGTGCTGATTCCGATCCTGCCGTATATGCTGATCGTTTACAGTCTACCATGCAGCAGCTCCGCCCTGCCTGTCCTCGTCAACAAACACATCGTTCTCATTTGCCATCTGCCTTGGAGACTTGCACCTTCGTATTCGTCCGACATGACGCTGTCCGTAAACCGCTACAGGCACCTTATGATGGTCCTTACAGAGTCCTTGACCATAACGAAAAAACCTTCGTTTTGGAAATTGCCGGTAGCTGCAAGACTGTCAGCCTCGATCGCATCAAGCCCGCATACATCGAGACCGACTCAACTGGCCCGTCCAACTCTTCTTCGCAAATTCCACCGCTCGAACTCGATATTGCCGTTGCAAAGCCACCGGAGACAACCCGTTCAGGCAGACGTGTGAAGTTCCCAGATAGATTCGGTTTACCGTTGGAAATTTCCCAGTGATCGCCGATCTGGTTTCCTGATCCTTTACAAATCAAGATAAACGCCGATCTGGTTTTCTGACGTATCTTTCGAATAAATCGCCGATATGGTATACGGGTATGAATAACAAACTTTTGCAAGTTTCGCAAACACTCGAAGAGCGAAATATTTAGACTTTTGAACATTATATGAACCTTTTATTATTATTTGAACCTTTTATTCTTATCGAATGCTTCCCTTCGCTTGCATTCTAGGGGGGGAACTATTGTAGTGTAAACTTACTTAGGCCCTATTGCTATTCTCAAGTTTTTCTTTCTCTAGTACTTTTCATTCATAGCCCTATAGCCATTCATTTATTTTCTTCTCATTCCATTTTTACTTCCATACTACGTCACTAACCTTCTCATAGTACGTCACTAACCTCAGCTATTGTTTTAGGCCTAACTTTCTGACTAAGTGTTTACTTATTTATCTTGCCCTTCCTTTTTATGGTTTATCTCATTTACATCTCTTTTATCTAAATATTATTCCGTTTCCTTCACTGTAGATATAAAAACCTTGTACATAGATAATTTAGTTAGTTGGTGATAGAGTTGGTGATATAGTTGGTATTCCACGTTTAAGTTGGTTTTATAGTTGGTTTTATAGTTGGTTATAACGTTGGTGTAAATAGCTTCATACGAATATATCACAAGAGAAAAGCACAATCAAGCCTTTTTGTTGTCCTGCGTCTACAGACCTCGGTGAGAACGTTCTTTATTTTATCTTATCAGCATCTTATTCTTAATAGTTTTGGGTATTCGCCTCGAACTATTAAACAACCCTCAAGAATTACTCCTAAGATATAAACCAGCAAAGATATGAAAATAAAAATGATTTCTGTATCCTAGTTCTCAATTTTTGAAATAAGCTCCGCTATCTAAAATGCCCCCTCTCTATAGCCCCCTTATAGAGCCTTGAAAACTGAACGTTCACCCAGGGGCTCAATAGACCATTTTCACAATGACGTCAATTCTTTTGTAATACATATAGGAACATCACTATAATCGATATCATGTTGATTCAAATCCCAAAGGCGTGCATTGTTTTTAGCAACGCATAGATTTGTTTTGTAGTTGTTAGCATAATGATATGATGAAGGATCCTTGCTCAGCAGGGAATCACATCAAATGACTCACATTTCAAACATATTCTACGTCATTGTGAAAGGGGTCTATAGAGCTTTGACGGTAATCAATCCGAAACATGACGAAGTGGTAGCTGGTTTGCGAGTTGTCCTCTATGAAAAAATTCAGTTCATCTAAATCTAGAATGGACGAGCATTGGGTCATGGGTTATGGATGCTTCAAACTTTACCCTTAGTACCAGAGGATGGGACCGATAAAGGACATAATTCGATACATCTATACTTTCAATAAGTCACTCTAACTTTAAACACAGTTTTATTTCATTTTTTCATCGTAAGTTATTCAAAAACAAAGCCCTTCAACGCTTACCCTTATTTTAAATAATTACAATGCAAATTATGTTGAGTTAAAATATCTAATATAATGATATATTAATAATGATATGGATTTAAGGGTATGAAAGGCTAAAATAGCCTATGTAGCCCTGTTTAAGTGTCTCATATTATTCAACTGCCTATGAATTTGTTGTCATTCATGTGTCTGTCGTATGCTTTCTCGAACTCGAGAACCGATTTCAAATTTATAATGGAAGCTGGAAGGTCATTCCATTGATTAATAACTCTTTGCGAAAAGAAAGTTTTACTAAATAATAATACTTACTTAATAATAATAATTACTTAATTATATTAATTATAATAATATCTACTTAATAATAATAATATTCATAAGTTATCTAACATGCAAAATACTGATTATGACTTGGTGAAAGATGCCTTGACGCTGACTGAGAGGTTCTAGCACTACTCTCATTCGCAAAAGCTGTATCTTTTAGGGGTAAGTTCCGCAACAGTCGTAAGAGGACTTAAGGTGGCTCTAAAGGTGGCAATGTTTCTTGTTTTGTGCAGTATCATACAAACCAAGCCTCTACGAAGGAGAGAGGTCTTAGACTGGAATCGTTTCGGAAATTGGAATCGTAACGGGAATGTCTAAGTCAGACGCAAATAACGCAAAACCAACAAATATTTTGTGGACCTAGATAAAATCTATAGAGTCTTAAGTTAAGTAGACATTTGTTGAAAGCCTTTTTGACCTGACCTTATAGCAATATTTTACATCATAGTCTTTCATCAACGAACTTTTTTGATTCAGTAGGAAATATGTTCTAAAGCAGTGGTTTTAATCGATCTGTTCAGATAAATTAATTTTCGGTTTATTCTCAAGCATACCCCAAATTCTTCTATTTGATCACCTATAATAGAAAAGCCAAAGCATAGATAGACCCAAATATAATTGTGCTGGATCCAGGTTTTTATGGCCGAACCAAGTCAAAAGTGGAAATTGGTCTGATTTGGACAGCCCGTATCGTATAATCTAGTAATTTTCAAAACTCAATGAATGATTCAGCTTCTAAATGCATGAATTTGATGGTTGAATTTACACTAAAAAAGCATGATTTTTCAGTAGGTTTCCAATTAAAGTTAAGGAGTTCAATGACATTTCAAGATGGCTGTGGTAAAAGTCTGTGCATCAACGGTAGGGATGGTGGATTAGAGGCATATAAATCCTCCCGGGCTCTTAGAGTTCGTATTGAAAGACCCTGGTAGATATGGTATCTATACCAGATGTCACAGAATAAATTACTTATTTTTCGTTATAAATCATGAAAATATCGGTCTTAACAGTGGCATGAATGAACTTCTCTTCTGTTAACTTATACACATGTACATAGGTCATAAACATTGGCTGGCAGAAAGAAACTTTTGAGAAGAAGAACTGAAAGCCAGAAGATTAGAGAAACTGCCTCAAGGCCCATACACTTTCTAATCGTTCATGAGAGTGTAACAATTGATATTGAAATGTTGATATTCATGGCCAAAAAACTACCTTTAATGAATAAAAGTAACATGGCAGAAATCTGGTTTACAGAGTTTCTGTATAAATGGGTACGAGGCTTGGTACCATGCCTACAAATGTCACATGTCAATGTGTTTCCGCATAGGATTCAGCCCAGCAGTGTTTCCGACTCCACCAAGCCTTGACCTCATTTGTTCCCAAAACTGGTAAATTTAGACAAATTAACGACATTAGACAATGAGGTTGGTTACATATCATCAGTTACATATCATTGACTACTCGGCTCAGAAGATACCTGATGCTTGCAAGAACGTGCAAGGATTATCACTCCAATGGCAATCAAGACAAATCCAATCGAGGCTCCGGCAATCATGCTGGCACACGCGTGATTTACCGCTTCGTAAAGCTGAAATAAAAACAATACATTAAACAGAATGACAGAGCTGTAGGCAGTGTGGGACAGTTATGGAGTGCTATCATCTATTTTGACTGGTTACTATCAAGAAATGAATGCTCATAGTGCCTAATGGCTTTCAAGTTTCTGGCCCCGCCACTGGTAAGGGCTATAATATACTTGAGGCTGTTTTTGAAATGATTGATCACAACGTGAGATATTGAAAGTAGTTAGAATGAAGCATTTGTGTGAATTGTCCTTGCGATATATCTACTGCATCTGATATAATGTTTATAAATCTGACAGGTGTAACTCCTAAAGATTCAGCTGAAGTTGCTGACACTCATTGAAAATCGTATGTCGGACGGACAATTGTTTTTGAAGGAACAGAGAGATTTCATTTACGCAGTATGAATCATCTTCCTTTTACTATACTTTACTTACTGTTCTTAGTTTGGAGCTAAAATGTTCAAGTTCTAATTTCTACTATAACAGAAAGATGCGATTTCAAAGCAGTATGATGTCCGTCCGACATAAAAATAGATGGGGAAAGTTTTTTTTCTGAGACGCTGAGTGCATTCAGTATTTATCAGTAATCTTTCTTATCTCCAAATGTAATTGCCTTTTCATCAATAACAAGAAAATTATCAATGGGATTGCACACACGAGGGTTTTTATTGAGAAAATTTATGTCCGTCCGACATATTATTAATAGGCACAGAAAATACGGAAGAAAATGATGACAAGAATCGTCTGATCGTGAATTATTCAAAACTCCATTTTTATGATAAAGCAATAAGGGGTAAAATTTTCTTAAAATGAAAACGAGACTGTTGAGGTCTGATGTTACCAGTTTAAAAATATGTCGGAAGGACATGTTAGTTACTTTGCTTAGTATTTTAAAGTGCAGACTTGTGATTTAAAAGCTATTAATATATTATCACACGGCCTATGCAGCCCTCGAAGAAATGATGGAGTAAAAACAATGCAGATCATTTTCTTTTGGATACTCTAGGAGAAAGGTGCCTAACACTGGATTTTATGTCAGAGGGACAAACAAATCAATATAATGTTGTAGCAGAGCCTGAATTGTATTATGTTGTTGAAATAAGTCTTTCCATTGCGTATCGGTATTGCACATCGGTATTGCGCATCGTTCTATGGCAATCAAGTGAATAAATGTCACAATTTGGTTTGAGTTATATTTTTGTCCTTCCGATATGTCCGTCCGACACATCTTCCTTGCTGTCACCTTTTTCATTATTGAGAGCAATTAGATTCTTCAACCATCTTTTCGTTTTGTTTTCAGTATGTTTGATTATATCTTCGTCCAGAAATTGACTGGGTTGGTGCATAGTTTTGACAGAAATTAACACGAAATGATATTTTCCCTCGAGTGCCTATTCTATCCCTGTCCGTCCGACACTCTCTTGTTTCTTCAAATTGCGGTAACAAAATAAATTTCTTTGAATTTTGTATCTGGGCTTGCTACAGAGCTGACTGAGAGCATTTCAAAAATAGGCATTTACCATGCAACGTCTAGAAAACTTTTAATCAAAGTATCGATTGTCCGCCCGACATACCTTATCGGCCCTTTTTACGCCGGCCCTAAATGGCGTTAATTTTCGTCCTGCGGCGGAATAAGGGCCGGCGTAAAAGGGCTGGCGTTAAAAGGGCCAGAATTTTACAAATTTTCTCAAAAAGCGGCGTTAATTTTTTATTATATTTTTGCTGACATGCATCTTATTTTAGGCTTTATTTGGATATAGTAATGTATATTTTTAACCAAAATTAGAAGAGAAACAGCAACAGAACAGAAAGTAAACTACTATAGATTTGCAAAGTTAGTGTTCTTTAGTTTAAGAGTTACTAAATCATATGTCGATGTCCTGAAATTGGTTTCCGCACAAATGGGATAGGTTTAAGGCTTGGGTAACTGCCTCAGTAATGTGTGCCTTCCTAAAGCCATAATGAATGAGCTCTTTAGATTCCTTTAAGTGTTTATACATTTCAATGATTTGAGAGATGAGACTAGGGAGGAGCAGTGTGAATATGAGGTGGAAAAAGCCATCGAAGTGCAGTCGGAGGTAGATACAGAATGCACCGAGAAAGAGACGATCGTAATTGACTAATGTTTTCATGATAGTAGCTACTTTCTTATCTTTTTCAAAGGACAAAACACGTCTGTAAAATATACTTTTGAGTTTTTTCTTTCCTTGGTCTTTGTCCGGCAAAAACGCAGCCCTAAATGGCGTTAAAGCAGATTCTTGAGGTGGCGGAATTAGGGCTGGCGTAAAAAGGGCCAGCGTTAAATTAGGGCCGGCGTAAAAAGGGCCGACAAGGTAATCGTTGAATTAAAATATAGCCTTACCTCAGAAAGGCTTTCACCTTGCCCCTTAGATAAAGAGGCCTCCACCGACAACCAAAACATTGGAATGACCTTTCGATAAAATGTTGCTCCCGCTTTTTCCTTATAAGTGATATTGAACGGTCTGAGTCTTGGGGCAGCAACGGTTATTCCAGGTACCGCTATGTTGATCTGACTTCTCTTGAGTATTTGCAACGAGGCTCCAGTGATTGGCTCTATAGCATACTGCAATAAAGTAGAGATATGATACGTGGTATCAATAAAAGTGTCTTAATACTGCAGGAAAAAAGTCTAACTGAAGAAGATATGATTGATAAAACATTTACAAGCTTAAGTTTGTTCTTTACTTAAGCTCTGGCCAAACAATCAAACAATCATTGGAAACATTTTGCATTCCTTGTTTGATAGTTTGGCCACATTTTCAACAATGACAAAACATTACCACGCATTGTTTAAAAATTAGGGTTGCTTGTCAATATTTTCAAAACTTATCAAAAACTTTTCTTGCTTATCACAAGCCAAAGATACAAATAAGAGTGCTCAAGCAATACAAGAGATTCAAAGAAGACATAAGGTATTTTTAAGTCAATCTATAGTATTACAATATATTCGGCGATAAGAATAATTATTTTAGAGGAAAGAGTTTTTTTATTTCAAACTTTTACTCCGATGGGGGCTACCCCTTCCCCTTTGAGCGTCATCACTGTAAGTAAGTAAATAAGAAATTTTGAGTTGAACGCCTGAAAAAGGCCAGAAAGCCTTATTTTCAGCAGGGGCACGAAACTCCTAGTTTAAGATCCCTTCCGAGAGACGACGGAGTGAGTTGTTTAGTCAAAACCTCGAGGGTCAGCCATCTTGATGTTGACCTTAACTTTAGTTGCAGGTAGCAAACCACTTGAGCCATTGGGTCAATCACCCCACTGTGGTGGGCTAGCACTGTACTTGTGGCAGATACAAGATAAAAAAATAAAACCTACACTCGTTAAGTGCTTCGAAACATCAGGCTTGGTAGGAAAATCCTTTTTAAGGCTCGGATCAGCGTTAATGAAATGGGGCATGCTGACAACCATTGGCATTGCCTTTCCCATGGAAGAATGATCCACTAAGCCATTTACAAAAACAGACATGTTGTTCACCCTCAGCAACGATCGGCTATCCATCACGAACCTGTTCGCATGGGTATTGTGAACTTTCATGGTTCCTGAAATTGAAAAATATCTATGAGTCTTTGGATAGCTGATTGTTGATAGGCAAATACGCTTGCTATCTTCGTAAGTAATTGGTTTAAGTGCAAAGCACAATAGGGGCCACTGAATGGGTAAACTAATCGAGTAGTGCAACCCTAGTTCTTTCTCTCGATGCAACCACACCTTGTTACTTCTTCTACACTTTTGCTATGAGTTATAAAAGGAGAGCTGTGAAATTTTCTCCTCGAACTTTATGTGACAGGTCTGAAGGTGGTTTCAAATCCACGACCCTTGAAACAAGGGCTGAGCCACCAAGCGATCTTTGCCACAAGCCAGATAGTATATCTAGGATTAGAACATCTGAGAAGATGATCAGTGCCTCTCCTGACGAGTGAGCGACTACAAAAAAAAGCCTTGTAGAGATGCAGACTTGAGTCTCTTGTCTTCTTTCTCCATAAAAAAATGGAAAAGTAAAAACTCTTTGATTTGGCTTTAGTCAAAGTGTGCTCAATAACATAAAATATACAGCACAACTTATACAGTAAAGGCTTGTTCATACGCCCAGTTAATTCTTTCGACTCTTTTCCTAAGTGTGAAAAATATATTCGAGGCATGAACTTTGTAACAGTCAAGAGTTGCTATTATCTAGTTCAAGTAGCATAGAAGCCAGCGAGTGTAGACTCTCTCCTTATCTGCAAACTCTTAAACCTGCCTTTTTGAATGCGATAATTTGAAGTTAGGCCAAGATAAAGGCATCAAAGTACACATGAACCTGTTTTTAAAGTAAAGTATAATTTCCATTAACAGCAGCTCTCTACAACTAACAGAAAATTCCCAATATTCATAAAGTCATTTAAGTTATTTTTGATACAACGGACACCTCTATACAACAAACAGAAAATTCCCAATATTCATAAAGTCATTTAAGTTATTTTTGATACAACGGACACCTCTATACAACAAACAGAAAATTCCCAATATTCATAAAGTCATTTAAGTTATTTTTGATACAACGGACACCTCTATACAACAAACAGAAAATTCCCAACATTCATATAGTCATTAAAGTTATTATTGATACAACGGACACCTCTATACAACGGACAGAAAATTCCCAACATTCATATAGTCATTAAAGTGATTATTGATACAACGGACACCTCTCTACAACGGACAGAAAATTCCCAGCATTCATATATTCATTAAAGTTATTATTGATACAACGGACACCTCTCTACAACGGACAGAAAATTCCCAGCATTCATATAGCCATTAAAGTTATTATTGATACAACGGACACCTCTCTACAACGGACAGAAAATTCCCAACATTCATAAAGTCATTAAAGTTATTATTGATACAACGGACACCTCTCTACAACGGACAATAAACTGGTCTCAATGTTGTCCATTATATGAAGGTTCCACTGTTTACACGTGTTTAGAATTCCACTTATCATGAACCACCTCCTATCATCAAAATTACAACGAAATTTCACTCCTCTGTTAATTTGGTCAGTCCGTATACTAGACTAGACTAGCCAGCTGCACAACAAAACTTACCTCTTTGTTTAATTGTAGTTTTCAATTTCCAAGTCAAATCGAAGATGGTGTAGGATTTTTTCACTGCGGATTGGTCGGCAGAACACAATTCTATGGGATTCTTTCTTTCGAAATTTACGTCATACCCATAGATAAGACGATGCTTTTTATCAGCCATCGGGAACTCGCTTGCTTTCACTTCTTTTTGGTTATCCAGGTCTATAATACGAATGGATTGATCATTACTCTTATGTGCCTAATTGCCTCCCCCCCCAATTAATCAATTTTTGAAATTTTTTCCAAACCCCCGCTCTTATTAGGACTCCCCCGCTTATTAGCGTTTTCACTTCGCGTAACTGACGCGTATTGAAAATTCATATCAGAGTATTCAAAATCACAAAATAAAAAGATACCAGTCTTGCATAAACAAAATAAGATAAAAATTTAGTCTGGGGAAGGAGAAAAACTTTTAAATATATTTTCATAAAGAGACGATCATTCAACAAAATATCCAACCCCCCCGCTAATCGAGACCCCCCGGCAATTAGGCACCTAAGAGTATGAAACTAAAAGTACAGTAGAAGTGATAGATCTCTGACTTACCTGCCCATTGATGTGCCATTTCTGCATTGGTGCAAGTGTAAAAGCTTTGGGTTTGTCTAGTGTCCAAATCAAAGACACTTTCATTCGGTAAAACTCCACTCACTTTCAAACCGCCTGTGGATAAACCATCTATCTGCAGTCTTTTATCGACAAAACCATGAGCTAACTGTTTTACTGTTTGAGACACTATCGGTCCAAAATTGCCACCATCCAACCCAATGTGAAGTGCGATCTTAGTAAGATGACTTGTTATATAAGCAGCGATTGCTTGAGACGTGACGGGGTCGACAGTCAGACATTTTTCTGGGCTTGGGCAGAATAGGTGCTGAATATTAGCATTCAATGATTTTAAAAGCTGATCTGTTTCGGGGTTGAACCCTGCTTTCGTTCTTTCCTCGAAAGCTGTTAGATAAAACAAATAGCCACAGCCTGAAACTGTGACATTTGCTTCGCATTTTGACTTCACGGCACTACTACCTTTAGTCCCCAATGCCACTGGAGAGGCAATTACGTCATAGAGTGCTTGCATCTCTGATACGGAGTAACTCGTTCGGTTCAATGCGGCAAACTTTCCATACATTGATGATCCGATTGTGCTGTTCTCTTTTAGGGCCCATGCAGCGAACCCCATTGGGTAGGCAGGGTTCGACTCTTGAAATATCATTCCACTGAAATTTCCCAAACTGGACAAGGTTTCATTCAATGATCCCACTTTGGTGCGAGCAATTTCAATAAGTCTTTTGACGAAACTCGGAAGCATTGCGATAGCTGCTTTCTTGTCCCCACCAGCTTTCAACATTATCCCGAAGTAGGCCGCATTTACAGTTGTTATCTGAAATTTAGCAAGATATCTAACTTAATTCATTTTGACAACCTGGTGTCCCGTATGAATTTCGTTAGAACTTCGTAAGTGAATATCAAGAGCCAAGAATCAAAGATTCAGTTTTATACCTCAGACCGCATGGCGAAAGCATTCTACAAATCTGCAAATCTACATTCTACCATACGCACCTTGCGTCTCTGTGTTCTTTTACACGTCATCACTACACCCCAAAAAGGGAAATTTGTTTGCAGAAGTGATTATCGATACCGGATTAAATAGAAGTAGTAAGAAGAGAATAATAGGGGCAAGGCCATTGAGAGACAGGTAGGACCCCTGTGGGCGAATTCAATTGGTCATTACAAGTACCCCTTTCTGCGGGCGAAATACCTTGTCGCTTTCTTTGCAAGTTGGGCATGCAGTCTTTGTTGCAGACGCATCGAACTTCGTCTTCATCAATACCTTGAATGTGACAATATGCCTTTTGGTTGAAAACGACACCTGATTCTTAGAATTGGTGAACTGGTAGACGTAAGGGCCAACTTCTTCTACCTGAGACGAAAATACAGTAAGAAATGGGCCTTTTCATTCTAACAAAACGTAAGAGCTACTAATGACTGAGGTATTCAAATAAGACAGCATTCTTTCCATGGAAACATTTCTCTACAAATGGGATAACGAGCATCGTCTTTGGCTGGAGCAGGGTGAGCACTCATTGTATTCAAAGCCTCTAGTGAGGAAAGTGCGAGAGGAGAATGCGGTCAAAATTAGAGTCGGGAAAGATTGGTTTACTCGCAAATATAATTATCGAAATCCCCTGCAGTCTCAGAAAGTACGATTCAGTTCAGTCTCTGGTAGGTATTGATTTTATTTCTCAGAAACAAACCAATCTACTAAACTTCATTCCTTCCCCACCCTCATTTCGACCGCACTCTCCTTATACGAGGCTCTGGTAAATAGGATACCTTTCTTCGTTTTCAAAACCTAAGTAAAAAGCAGTGTGAACGTGGCCTAAACTTTTGTCTCGATGGTTTTCTCTCAAAAATAAATCATGTTCCTCCTTTCTTCTTGCAAGACTCTCTGGGACGAAGGCAGCAATTCAAATTAGTAGGGAAACAATGGTTAAGGCATTTCTTAAATAAGCGTAAAAGGCACTCTTGGAAAGTAGAAAGGCACTTTATTGTCTTTTGCGCATACTCCATTCCCCAGTCTCTTCGTCCCTGAGCCCCCCCCCCCCCAACCGGGCTGAAGTTACTTACAGTTGGAATCTTGCCTTTATAAAGGAAATCATCTTTGTTGGTGATGTTCCAAAATGTTATCTTCATCAGACGATTTTCATCAAACGAGGTCAGCGAGCCAACCTGGAAAAATGTTGTGAGAGACCTTTATCATGGCATAAACTCTCAAGCACGCAAGAAAGCCTTTTCGTAGCCTGTGTACATAAGTTTTTCAAAGGACAGTGTCTGTGACGCAGGCTACGCTTTCGGCTTGGTAAAACACAGCTAGAAAGGGGGAGACATGATGTCATAGAGATAAATACTTCGAGATAATTTGTGAGAATGAAAATGACCCGAGTAGGACTCGAACCCACGACCTCTAGATCTGTACTCTAGAACGCTACCACTGCGCAACCTTTTGCAACAATTTGTGTGAATGAAATAGCCTGGGTTTCTTGTAGCCCCGGTTGCGCAGTGGTAGCGTTCTAGAGTACAAATCTAGAGGTCGTGGGTTCGAGTCCTACTCGGGTCATTTTCATTCTCACAAATTATCTCGATTGATTTTCCAAATCCTGCTTCTCCTCAAGATAAATATTTAACAAGAACCTCTTAATCTTGATGGCCCCTACTGTGGAATTTGCCCTTTTGAAATAATAATAATAGTAATAATGATAACTTTCATATTTTTGCAGGTTAACGTTCAAGGTAGAAAACTTTGCTGGAAGCACATAAAAAACAGCGAATGATTTCTAGAAATATTTTAGCAGTTTGGGAACACAAATGGAATTGAACCATCATCAACTGAAAGAGCTTGAAAAATTTGTTTGTGTTGTTTTTGGAGAGGCAAGGCTTGACTCGGTAAACGACGGAAGGAAAAAATCTTCTGGGAAAGATTTGAGAGCAAGAAAAAAATCGCAGATTTATCACTTCTCCACCTTGCCAAAGCAGCGATGTGGCGGAATGCATATCGACCAATGATGAATCTTGACACCCCTACGAATCACGGATGGCTTCAAGATCTGAGTATAGATTGGATCAAAGAACCATACCCTGAGGATATTACAGCGTTGTTGGTAACACCAGGCAATGATGCTGGAAACGATTATTTTCCAATGGATGTCGACAACTCCGATTGCAGTGATTCAGACACTGATTTCTAGGACAAGCGTACATGAAAAGTGAGTTGCGATTAATTTGGAATATAAGCCCTGAATTGCAAAATGTGTGATTTTATGAATTCTTTGGATGTTTAAGAAGATTTTCAGGACTGTGTCATTGCCCTCAAATACTCCATACCCTGTAAACGGCCCCTGGTATGACTAAATAACATCGAAATTTGAAATATACGCCATCGAGTTGATAATGTAGGAATATTTTTATGTATTTCGATGTTTTTCAGTATTGCATGATTGCCCCCATATCGGGTTACAAATACCCCCATATCTTACAAATGGCCCCTGGCATGACTGAATACCATTGAAATTCGAAAATTACGCCCTAAAATTGCTAGAAATATATCCTATTGGGAATTTGTTCAATGTTTCGCATGTTTTTTCATGATGGCGTCATTGCCCCTATTCTGGGGTACAAATGCCCCCATTTCTTTTAAACAGCCCCCGATATGACTGAATAACATCAAAATTCGGAATCTACACCCCTGAATTGACAAAGTGCACCTGGTGACATAAACTCCCTCTCTGGGTGGTGATTCTCCCCCTTCCATTACTGGACTATAATGTGTAGACAGAAAGGGTTCATTTTCGCCTTGGGACTCTTGAAGTAATCTCACTGGTCAGCTCACTGTATCTAGGATGATGATTGGTCTTCCTACACCGTACCAATCATTCACCTCTTTTCTGAATGGCCTATCTCGGTCCACATCTGGGTTTATAAATCTGTTAGGTTTTTGTTTCGATCTCTTTCTGACGTATGATTCTTATATTAAGTGTCAGACGAAAAGCTATGTTTTCAACTTTTCTAGCTTTATTGAAGTTTTGTACCGATCAAAAACGAACCCTAAATAAAGAATGAAATTTCTTAGCTCTAAGATAAAGGTTTAATAAGTTAAATATTAATTCGTGGAACGTCTTCTCATGATAAGCACTGGAACTGGAAACCTTGACCTGGACCATGCTAATTTTGATCCACTAATTTCACTGTAGTCGGTGTTTATGAGGTCAGCACTGCTTCTTAGTCAAAATATCAACATGCCCAAACACCATCATTAACTTTAGATTAAAGGACACACCGTAAATTGAAAAGGCTTTCCTCTTGCTCAATGCAAGTTGTAAAATTTGAGGTTTAGAATAGGGTTTGGGTTAGGATCACAAAACCATTACACGCATTTTCTTTTATAAGTAATTGGTTTATAAGCAAGTCAGTACTGGGTAAGCCAAATAGCTAAGCAATTTTGAGTACTCAAATTGGCATGCGAAGTTTATGCGGTAAACAAAGGACATAACCTCTACGAAGGACAATGTGGCGAAACGACCCGCAGATGGGAACCGATCTTCTGAATCACACAGTAAACGTGCTGGATGATAGACTAATAGTTTCAAAATACGATTATTCAAAATTTAAACTGAAAATCTAGTAATCAGTACATGCGCCGCACTGTGTGTGTGAGAAATGTAATCACGAATAGGGATTAGCGAAGTCAAAAACACGAACATTTCGCCAGAGAAATAGAGACCATCCGAAACTTGGGTGGCAGAAAAGAGAGAATAAAGAGTCTATGCCTACAACGATTCCCTGCAGTGGCGGCGCCAGAGGGGGGAATGGGGGGGGACTAGTCCCCACCACTTTTTCAGGAAGATGGTATCTGAGATCCATGCAAACCCGATGAGAAAATGGGGGGGGGGGTAGGCCTACGTCCTGTGAATTGGTGGATGTGCTTGCTCTCACTGCTTAATGTCTTGAGCAAGAACGATCTCCACAATTTGTATGCTCACTTGTTTCGGGTCATCACAATTGTTGCAACTTTACCTGTTACCGTTGCATCATGTGAGCGCACACACAGCAAAGTAAAGATCATCCATAATTATTTGTGGGCAGCTGTGTCGCCCGACAGGCTTGAAGATCTTGTTCAAATAAGTAGCGAACGTGACATTGCAGACAATATCAAGCTCAGTAAATTGGTAGAAGTTTTTAAGCTAGCTAACCACCGCAAGCTCCTGTTGTAACAATTCGATTTTTAAAATGTTACATCACTAACCAACTTCAAGGTTATATCTGTGTCTATAAAATTAAGGGGAATTTCCTAATGTAATTAAAGCTTTTGGTGAAAGAACGTTTCCAGCATTTAAAAAGGCGTTACTAGCGTTTACAAGGGCGTGTCCCTAGTTTTTAAAGGGCGTGGCCCTGAAAAAATTTTCCGGGGGCTTCGCCCCCAGGCCCCCATCGTGCATATGTCCCCCCCACTTCTTGGCGGCTGGCGCCGCCACTGATTCCCTGACAAAAGCAGCATCGTTTACAAAATCTAAACCGTCTTTAGTTTCTCTAGATAGACCAGGCTGTGGTGGAGGTAGATACCACTTCTGCGCGGAATTCATCCCACTATGATTTCCGTGTAGCCCTTGTTTTGGTCGTTAAGATCTGTGATGGTCAAAGTTAGGCTCTAGGACGATTGACCTTTGTGGAGGAGCTAAAAATGAAATCTTTTTTTTCTGAAATAATTTTTTTCTGTTTTCCACAGCCACCCCTCAATCACCGTTTACCATCACAATTCTTAATCACCAACACAAGGGCTACACGGAAATCATAGTGGGATAAATTCCGCGCAGAAGAGGTACCTACCTCCACCACAGCCTGGTCTATTTAAAAAAAAATAAAGACGGTTTCGATTTTGTAAACGATGCTGCTTTTGTCAGGGATTTCGTTGTAGACCTAGACTCTTTATACTCTCTTTTCTGCTACCCAAGTTTCGGATGGTGTCTATTTCTCTAGGGAAATGTTCGTGTTTTTGACTTCGCTAATCCCTATTCGTGATTACATTTCTCACACACACAGTGCGGCGCATGTACTGATTCATACGTGTAAGTAATACCTTGTAGCCTATCGAAGCAAGGTCAACAATGAAATCATTGACCAGCTGCTAACTTTGCTCTGGGTAGAAGTATTATTAGATTGTTGCTGAATTTGAATTAATTGTAGCCGAAAATGTAGGAAAATCGCATCTGTTCTCTCCGTCATTGTCTCCATTTACATCATTAATAATGCAATGCCACAGTAATCAGCAAAAGCGTAAACAGGGTTTGAAGTTCCTCACATGCCTATTTCCATAAGCAACTATGTAGTCAAAAGGAACTCAGACTTTCGAATGACCAACAATTTAAGAAACGCCAGCCTGGAAAATATTTCTAAGATTTTCAACATTGTTGGTAAAATATAAGAGATGTTTTTTTCTCCATCACGTATATCTTATTTTGGAAGGTAAGCTCGAGGTGAATCCAAAGGCTTACCAACAGTCAAGCATTAATTTGTTTCTTGCTTTTCGGTTGCGGCATATGATAATTTGCAGTAGCCTGCACTGGTAAACTTATATTTCCCGTCTTCGACCAGACCTTTTGAGTTAATGTTCTTTTGCTATGATGAGTGTGCTTGAGGTACAGTCGACTCCTGCTATCGGCTCGAACACCGTCATCTCAAACACCGTTATCTCGAATTTTTCGCTATCTCGAGCAAATTTTCTTTCCCGTGAGTAAAAATCCCCGTTATCTCCAACATTTGGACACTAAACTTGCAATTTTGTACAATTATACACCAATAATAGCTTTTTCTTAAACTGACACAAGACTTCTAACTTCTGTAATCGACTACACTCTTTTTTTATAAGAACCAGTAAAATTGATTTAAAGCTGGCTGTTCTTAAATATTCCTCTATTTTCGGCCTGAAATGTTCTTAAATTGTTCTTAATTTATAATGATTTGGAAGCCTGTTTTTGCTATCAGTTGTGTTAATTGGTTCAAATGTGGACTTTCTTGACCATCTGATATATCTGTGTGCTGTCAATCTAATTGTTTTGTAATTATTTGTCAGTCTCGTGGTTATTTCGTATGATTGTAATGGTCAGCCTCAGTTTGTTCTTAAATTTTTCTTAAGATTTGGCAAAATCTGAGGCTCGTGTTCTTATAAAATCATTCTTACAAAAAAAGAGTGAGCTATGTTCCTTATAAAAAATGTGTGTATTGCAACGTTTTTTCAACATTCCTAGCCCATCAGTAACTTTGAGTAAAAAAAGAAAACGTTGTTCCCAATCGCTGCTTAAAAGAACATGAATTTCGAGTGCAATTAATCGATTTGGGAAAAAAGCATCTTGGCAGATAGTTTTTTGGTCAGAGATGAAGTACACATGTGCGATCTACTACGTGTTTTTCTACTCTAGCTTGTGCACGGTAGTAAATGCTATTTGCGCTATAACTCAATGGTTTATGATTTAATCTTGGCTTGCAAACAGAGCATTCAGCATTAATCACAGGCCCGTAGCGTGTTTCTTGAGATTGGGGGGCAAGATTTGGCGCCGAAGGCGTCATAAGTCTGGGGGGTTTGGGGGCGAAGCCCCGAAAAAACTTTAGGGCCACGCCCTCTACATTGCTGGAAACGCCCATTTTTTGTTGATACAATTTTTCTGTTTATGTTATTGTTATTTGATCAGTTTTGCAAGTTAATATTAGATATATTATCTGAGAAGTTAAAGTAATAAGTCGAAATAAATCAGTCAATGCATTCCGTCGTCAATCTCTCATTTGTGTTTGTGTTCCAACGTGGTGGAATTCAGTTTCCTTTACCCTGTCCGAGTCTGAAAATTTTCTAAAAACTTGTTTTCTGCTGTCAATGCAGTCGACAAACTCGTTCGCCACCTCAATTAGGTCCAAATCATCAAGTTTGTTTTTATGCAAGTGCAGAATCATCATATGATTCAACCCTGTTGTTTGCCGTGGTAGACTGAAGGTAGCTGCTGGAAATAAAAAAGTCATAGTTTAAACTGGGGGATCAGGATCGCAGTTAAAATAACGAATAATAAAGAATAGAACGAATACATTTTTTTAAAATCTAATTTTATACTTACACTTTCTTAGAGCTCAGCCAGGACATCAGTCCACTTTTTTCGTTGCTTCCTGGTCTTTTTGCGCTGTTTCTTCAATAGCCTATAGATTTATTTGCGTATGCTTCGAGAACAGAGGTATAAAATAACGCCTGTCATTGGAGAAAGTAAAGCAAAAGAGAGACAGAGATGAGAGATGTGGCTTTAAAACAGGATTTTATTCAGTGAATTTGAAGCTACCAATAGAATAACAGCAAAAACAAAACAAGTTAACAGGTTTTTCACTTCCCTGCTTCCTCTTACACTGTTTTCCATAGAGTATTGTTTCCTGAAAAAGTCTTCCCTATCAAATCTTTCAACAATTAAATGTGAATTCTTACAGAAAATAACAACAAACTGTCAAGTTCTTATTGTAAATTGAATCAAACAGGTGGTTAAGCCCCAATGACCAACTGTATGGGGTGGGGTGGAATGTGTGTGTAAAAGGTGCAGCAGTCTGACCCACGAAAAGGATTATGAAGCTACACAACCTGATTTTTCCTTCCAATTCCACAAAATATGGACAATTTTATAAAATTTTGTCTGGAAATTATTGGGGGGGCAAATGCCCCCCTGCCCCCCCACTTCCTACGGGCCTGATTAATCAACGAAAAACTAGTCTTAAAAAGTCCCAAAACCTGCTGCGTTTTGAGCCATTTCCGAATTTGCTGCATCCATGTCTTATAGTGGGGTGTCGTGATTTTTTTCCACAGTAGTTAGCTTTGGTAAATGAACTAAGGAAGCAAAAAACCCGAATCAAATCTGAGATTTCGTTTCTGAGTTATGGAAGAAAAAGTGATTCGCTAGAATACTCCCCGTGCAAACAGTTCGTTTTCGTCCAACGCGCCGCGTGACATCAGTTGTTGATCAGAAACACAGCTGATTCTCAAATCACATTGAAACTTCTATTGAATAGCGTAGGAAAAATTTACTTCACGCAGTCATTTAACTTCTTCCACAGGTATTTTGGTGCAAATAAGACCTCACTCAGTCAAAAATCGGGTAAAAGTCATAGTTTTTTCCTTTGACAACTGGGTTACTGCCGTCCTGTGCAAAGGCGGTATTTGAAGAAAGTTAAACTGGTGAGGGGCCTGGGACATAAACTAAACCATGGCAACAGCAATATATTAAAAGCAAAACTTTCAAACGACAATATCTCTCTAGTGAATGGGGTTAACCAGGGCCGGATCAAGGGGGGCGTAAGGGGTACGCCCCCTATTTTTGCAGAGAAAAAATAGTTTTCTTCTGAGTTTTGTTCTAGCTTAAGATGTGGATCGGAAGTCATTGTGATAGATCCCCTTGCTATAACGCAATGGAGCACAAACATTTAGCGACTCACAAGATTGAAGATTGGTCGGGATGTCGATTCGGAATTGAAATCTCATATCAAAATTCAAGTTTAAATGAAAAGTCAGACATATTTCACATGGTGATCAATTTTTATTGTCTAAGTATAAAGTTGCTCCACATCAATTCATCTAATGATAGTGGAGACCTTCAAAATGTAGCTAAAGGTCAATCAGATCAATGATCGAGTTTGCAGTTTTTTTGTGTCAAGTTGTAGTTCGGATATGATAATCTCACTTATTTGAGCCATCCATCTGCTACTGTTTTAAAACACGACACAACCACAGAATAGGGAGTTACTCCCTATTCTGTGACACAACAGTCCTGGATCTTCACTTGTGCATTTGGAATTCTGGGGCATGTCATTATCGAAACTCTAAGGCGAGCTGCTTATCACGACTTTCTTTTCACGGATAAGGAGTAAATAGAAACAACTGATATTCGCATTTCTGAGCTTTTTTCTGATAATTTATCTGACACTTTTAGTTTAAAATTAAGCTAGAACCATGATGTAGCACAAGTTGAGGGATTATTTATTTTTCAAGGGGCAGATCTGGAAGGTCTTTCAAATAATGTTTCCCAAGCTCCCCGTTCAATGGGTTCCACTACGGTGCGTTCGGAAGAATCAGCTGACCCTGGGTAGAAAGGATACTCGACTAAAGCATCATCTACACAAAGCAGTGGCGGCGCGTGAGAAATTGTGTAGGTGGGACACAGGTAAAAAAAGGTGAAGGCCTAATATTTTCACTTCGTGTTTTTCTTGGGTAGATAATAAATTGAATGGAGTAACGGAAGTTCCAATAGGCCATCTACAATATTATTTTAAGACTGTCTCTTTTTTAAACTCCTATAATCTTATTTCTAAAAGTTTTATACTGACTGAGAACTTACAGATTCGCTTCCTACACTGCTTCCCAAAGTTTGTCCACAAACGATTAGAGCCGATAACATGAACTGCCTGGCATTGGCGATGAGAGACATTGTTCTTTGTCATCAGACTTGTGTTGTTATGATTTGTGTTATCAGAGCTACATGTTTATGGACTTTTCAGAATTGAATTGAATAGATTTTGGGGCACTTTCAAATGTGTCCCACTCATCTCAGAGAGTCTCCTGCTACGGGCTAGTCAGGAGCGACGTGACAAAACCAAACTCTTGAAAGTGATTGGTCAGAGATTACGTAATGCGGGACACATTTGAAAGTGCCCCAAATCCACATTTGAAAGTGCCCCAAATCCATTCACCATGAGATTAGAACCTGAGGTTTGTGTTTCCCGAGTCGATCAATATCTTGCGGACAATTGGATCTACAGTAGAATCCCGATAACTCGAACATGCAAGGGACGATCACGATAGTTCGATCTCGATAACTCGAACTTTTTGGAAAAGCAGCCTATAATTCAAGTTATCGGGATTTTATGAAGAGAACAACAATAACAACAACAACAACAACAACAACACTATCTTAATAGCGAAACAGAGCGATAATGCAACATGAACTTGAAATGACTAATATCTTTTTATTTTTCAGGAGAAGAATCGCAGATCACGGAACCCGACATTTCTCAAGACATCTCTTTGATAGCTTCAGGAAAAACGAATAACCTGACAACAGAGGAGAAGGCTGCCCTGATAGAAATAAGACGACTCTCAATATCCTTCCAGTTCCCTGCAAAGGAATACAAAGGCAAACGTTGTAAATTGGGGGAGGGGGGGGGTCACAAAACGCCATTGTAAGCATTCGTGGATGGACACATTCCTATTCGTTGCTTATTCCAAGGCACAAGATGGTTTTTTTTGCTGTTTGCTGTTCTCTGCACCTGCAAGGCAAGCCAGCCGAGTCAAAAACTTGATTACAGCTCCGTACAGAAACTGGAAGGATGCCCAAGAAGATTTTCGCGAGCATTCCAGCCTAGAGTACCATAAGACATCTCTTGCCTGGATGCAAGCATTTCAGGAAACATTGAAGAACCCACCCAGTCGAATCGACTATTCAATCTTGTCCCAGATTGCAGTTACAGTGCAGCGCAACAGATAGTTCCTAAAATCGATTTTGGCGGCCATTAGGTATTTGGGTAGGCGAGGGCAAACCCTAGGAAGTAATCACGATGACGGAATGATAGGAGAGGAGAATAATGTTAATGAAGGAAATTTCAGAGAGCTGCTTTCTCTTATGTGCTAAACAGATGAAAGATTACGGACTCATCTAGAAACCTGCCAAAGAACAGCCACGTACATTTCAAAAACGACGCAGAATGATCTTTTGAACTGCATCAGAGACTTGATTTAGGAAGAGATCGTAAACAAGGTCAAGCAACAAGAAATTGATCCTTACTATGGCCTTATGGCCGATAAAGCGACTGACAGTGCCAATTGGTAACAATTGAGCATTGTTATCCGCTATGTAGAAGATAATAAACCCATTGAGAGACTATTGGAGTACGTCAAATGTGAGAATATTAGGGGTGAAACAATTGCCGAACTCATCATCACTTTCTATAAGGAGAGTTGGACTTGACACAGATAATTGCCGTGCCCAGACCTATGATGGAGCAGGAAATATGGCAGGAAAGCAGAAAGGGACTGCCAGAAACTTCCAGCTTAAGACCAACAATGAAAAGGCCACATATTTCCACTGCGCATCTCATGAACTCAATCTGGCACTTTCAAAAGCATCCAAGGTACCTGATGTGTGTAATATGGTTTGTCTCCTTCAATCACTTGAAGCATATTTTAATAAATCTGCAAAATGCCAGGGCCAGTTAGAAATGGATGTCAAAGGAAAAGTTGAAGAAAAGGAATTCAACACAATGAAGAAGAAAATAAAACCCCTATGTGAAACCCGGTGGGTTGAACGCCATACTGCATTTGAAGATCTTGAAGGCCTATACCAATTTATAGTCCTATTCCTAGACAAAGTATCCATCATTGAAGAACGCAGCTGGGACCCAAAGTCTGTGAGTGAAGGAAGTGGTATTTTGAAGCAGCTGACTACTGCTAAATTCTTTGTAGCGTTTCAAGTGTGCTGACATCTCTTTGGATTCACAACCGCCTTGTCATTGCAACTACAAGGTACCGATATGGAGATTTGCCAAGCTTATGAAAAGGTAAACATGGTCAGAGAAGAACTTCGGTCTCTTCATGAAAATTCTGAAAATGTATTTGCTGTACTGTTTGAGAGGGCGACGGAAATGGCCGCAGAAGTTGGAATGGAACCAGAGAGAGCCAAGGGATGTAGGACGTCAAACATTGAGGTCTAATGTGACAGCAGAAACACCAGAGCAATTTTGGAGAAGGACCATCTTTATTCCATTCATCGAATGCCAAACAAGCCAGCTGGAGGAGAGGTTTCAAGGAAGAAATGCTGCAGTGGTAAAAGCTTCTTCCTAGCAACATACATGCATTGACACCACAAGATGAAGAAGAGACCTTAGGGTATTTTGGTGATGACCTGCCCAGGCGTTCATCGTTTTCCCTGGAAATAAGGCTATGGAAACGCCATTTATCGACCGAGGAAACAAAACCAAGTAAGGTAGTTGATACACTCCAAAAGATGAAGCATGATGGCACAAAAAGCTCTTTTCAAACGTGTTTGTAATTCTGCGTAACCTTCTCTTCATCCCTGCAACAAGCGCAACTGTGGAAAGAGCAAATTCAGCTCTGTGCCATGTGAAGAATTTCTACCGCAACTCTATGAGCAAGACTCGTTTGAATGCCTTAATTCTAATGTATATTCATAGAAATATAAAGCTAGATTTCGAGGGAACGATCGTTATGTATGCATCAAGACATCCCAGGAGAATGCTCTTCTTCAACCCCCTTGGAGGCGATTGAGTAAACCTGGTACTGAAACTTTCATTGTTACCTAATTGCGTGCGCATGTTTAAACTTTTGTTTTGTTAAAAGTCTTGATATCAACAGTACAGGGTATAACTTTTATTCGCGTTTTTTTCACCCGACTGCACGCAATCTGTCGTTAGCATGGCTTCCAAATCGTATGGGGAGACATTTTGGGTGCCCAATTTGGGTTGGGGTATTATGGGTGTTTCTCGTTGCCATGGCCATACTATGACGTTCGAAAAGTACTGTTTGGGCACCTCCATGTGCGACAGTGGGCCCAGGTCAGGTGGAACGTTAATTTTTCACCTAATGTAAGGGATTTCCTGGAAAAGACCTACTCTCCACCCTAATGCAAGCAAAATTTGATTTACCCCATTATAACGTCACTGAGGAATGTTTTCAGGTCAGGGGTTTTACCTCTGCTACTGGTACCATGTAGCCCAGTACTACCTGTTGCATGGTCCGCTGCC
Source organism: Pelagia noctiluca (assembly GCA_963924455.1). Taxonomy (NCBI): domain Eukaryota; kingdom Metazoa; phylum Cnidaria; class Scyphozoa; order Semaeostomeae; family Pelagiidae; genus Pelagia; species Pelagia noctiluca. The sequence goes on from OZ004320.1 coordinate 3,888,398, forward strand.
TTGCGGTCATGCCTTTTGAGGCAAAGGCTAGAGGAGTAAACCTTGAGCAAAAATCAGGAGCTGGAGTCCCGAAGGCGGTTAGCAGGCTGCATGGCAGCTACTTTCCGAGCAGCTACTTTTTGAAGAGACTCCACGTGGACATCGCTACCCTACAAGAGACACGCCTAGCAGACTCTGGATCATTGAAGGAGAAGGACTACGCATTCTTCTGGCAGGGACGAAGCTCTGATGAGCCACGCCAACACGGAGTGGGCTTCGCAGTGAGAAACAGCCTGCTGAGTACGGTAGAACCAGGCAGCAACGGCTCCGAGCGACTCCTCACTCTCCGCCTCAACACCACGGCAGGCCCTGTAACCCTCGTCAGTGTATATGCCCCAACGCTCTCTGCCACACCGGACGCCAAGGACGAGTTTTACGACCAGCTTGCAGCCACCATCAGCAGTGTTCCCAGCAAGGAACAGTTGATCCTCCTGGGTGACTTCAACGCCAGAGTGGGCGCCGATCACGACACATGGCCCACGTGCCTTGGACAGTTCGGAGTCGGCAAGATGAACGACAATGGCCAGAGACTGCTCGAGCTTTGCACTTTCCACAACTTGTGCATCGCCTACTCCTTCTTCCAGACCAAGCCTCAGCTCAAGGTCTCCTGGAGACACCCGCGCTCAAAGCACTGCCACCAGCTGGACCAGGAGCTGAAAACCTCGAAGACCGAAGCTTCTGCCACAGAGAAATGGACAACCCTACGGGACACCATGCACTGCACAGCCTTGGCCACCTTCGGCAGGAAGACCCATAAGTCTAACAACTGGTTTGAGGCAAAGTCCGCCGAGATGACCCCCGTCATCGAAGCCAAGTGCGCCGCCCTAGCGGAGTACAAGCGTACGCCCAGCGAGAGAAAATTGCAGATCCTCCGAAATACCAGGAGCAAAGTTCAGCAGACTGCCAGACGCTGTGCCAATGAGTACTGGACAGAGCTCAGCAAAACCATCCAGACAGCAGCAATCACAGGAAACATCAGAGGGATGTACGACGGCATCAAGACGGCAATGGGACCAGTGCAGAACAAGACTGCTCCCCTCAAATCCTTCACTGGAGAAGTCATCACGGACAAGGGGCAACAGATGGAGAGATGGGTGGAACACTATTCCGACCTCTACTCCAGTCGGAATTTTGTGACGAATGCAGCCCTTGAAGCCGTCGAGTGCCTGTCTGTCTTGGAAGAGCTCGACACTGAACCGACCGTAGAGGAGCTGAGCAAGGCCATTGACAGCTTGGCTGCAGGGAAAGCCCAAGGCAGCGACGGGATTCCGCCTGACCTGATCAAGCACTGGAAGACTACCCTATTGCTTCCATTGCATGAAGTCCTCTGCCAGTGCTGGCAAGAAGGGATCGTACCACAGGACATGAGGGATGCCAAGATCGTCACCCTCTACAAGAACAAAGGCGAGCGTAGTGACTGCAACAACTACAGGGGCATCTCGCTGCTCAGCATCGTCGGCAAGGTCTTCGCTCGGGTCATCTTAGTCCGCCTGCAGAAACTTGCCGAACGTGTCTACCCAGAGTCCCAGTGTGGCTTCCGAGCTGGAAGGTCAACGGTAGACATGGTCTTCTCCCTCCGCCAACTCCAGGAGAAGTGCAGAGAGCAGCAGATGCCCTTGTACATAGCCTTCATCGACCTCACCAAAGCGTTCGACCTCGTCAGTAGAGAGGGCCTCTTCAGAATCCTGCCCAAGATCGGCTGCCCACCCAAGCTACAGAGCTTGATCGAGTCCTTCCACAGCGGTATGCAGGGGACCGTGCAGTTCAATGGTAGCACTTCGGAGGCATTCAACATCTGCAGCGGGGTCAAACAGGGCTGCGTTCTTGCTCCTACCCTCTTCGGGATCTTCTTTGCACTGCTCCTGAAGCACGCATTCGGCACGTCAAGAAAAGGGATTTACCTGCGTACGAGATCAGATGGCAGGCTGTTTAATCTCGCCCGCCTCAGAGCCAAGACCAAGGTACGTGAAGTCCTTATCAGAGACATGCTGTTTGCTGATGACGCGGCTGTAGCGACTCACACTCAGCGTGAACTTCAGACACTGATGGACCACTTCTCTAAGGCCTGCAAAGACTTTGGGCTGACCATCACCCTGAAGAAGACCAACGTCCTGGGACAAGGCACTGAAGCACCACCAACCATCACCATCGACGACTATGAGCTAGATGCGGTCTATCAGTTTACCTACCTTGGCTTCACCATCACTGACAACCTCTCCCTTGACGCAGAGATCGGCCAGAGGATCGGGAAGGCAGCTACAACCCTTGCACGCCTCACAACACGCGTGTGGACCGACGCCAAGCTGACAGTGAAGACCAAGATGGCAGTGTACTATGCTTGCGTCATCAGTACACTGCTCTACGGCAGCGAGGCATGGACCACATATGCCAGGCAAGAAAGGGGTCTGAACACCTTCCACATGAGAAGCCTCCACCGCATCCTGGGGATATTGTGGCAAGACAAGGTGCCGAACACGGAAGTCCTCTCTCGTGCAGGACTGCCCAGCAAGTTCACTCTCCTCAGACAGCGAAGACTTCGATGGCTAGGCCATGTCCACCGCATGCCTGACGGCCGCATCCCCAAGGACCTCCTGTATGGCGAGCTGGCCTCTGGAAAAAGACCCACCGGGCGACCACAGCTGCGGTACCGCGATGTCGTCAAAAGGGACTTAAAGGCAGTGGACATCAGCACAGAGTCCTGGGAGAGCCTGGCAGACAACCGGCTCGAGTGGAGGGGAGCGCTGACCAGACACCTCAAATCAGGGGAGGAGAAGCTGACACAGGCCGCCACAGAAAGGAGGGCCGGTTGAAAACAAGGAGACAGCACAGACAGATTAGAGACATCACCACATACGTGCGACCTCTGCAACAGACAATGTTACTCTCGCATCGGCCTCTTCAGTCACAGACGCCGATGTTCCAGCCAAGCAGACAACTAGGATGCTACCCATGGTCACCCCCTGACCGACGGAGGCCTACTAAGAGGAATGTTTTCTAAAAACGAAATTTCAAAATTTTCAACTGTACATAGCTCGGAAACGGTTGGAGACATTGTGATCAATTTTGGTCCTACCCCACACTATGTTGGATCAACTTAAACGGTGGAACAAAAATCGACCCAATTCGAACGTTCTATGATGTCATGAAAGGGAAACAAAAAGTTTCTGTACCCCTCGGCCTCAGCTCATAAGGGGGTAGGTCTTTCACGAAGTTTGCTAAATCGGAAGCTATGTGAGGCATTTTGTGTAAGTTGGAAAAAAATCAATCAACTAGCGGTACCAGTTCAGAGGTCCAAAGTGTACCATATTCGAGCATCTAAACCTTTGATATAGTATGAGGAAACGGTCAACGAAGGCTGTCAGAGCCTTTTTTAACACTAAAAACCTTCGGTACACCATGACGAGATCAAACTCCCCCCATTATCCCTTTTTCTAATTTGCCCCCCACTAATAATTTCTTTAAAAAGGCTCTGTGAGCTGTATAGCAACAAGGGTCGTGTAGTATGTTGTAAAAGTTTTAGCTCGACTGGGCGTGTTTGTGATGTCATACAGACATTTGTACCAAAGCGCCTTTGGTATTTGGTACACATTTTAAAATGTGAATAAATTGTCCCTTTGAGGTACCTCTGATTTTCTTTTTGATATGGGATACCTGAGTGAAGACGAGCAATTTGATGTATCGGACGTTGGTCTACCATACTTATGACGTCATAGCCCGTTTTCTATGGTCTACATCTCCAAAGTGGCACAAGATATCGAAAAAGTACGACAGCTGTTCAATACAAACATGGGTTGAAATAGCCAGAGCGTTGAACCAGATTCGTATCTGTGCCAGTTTTGTCCCAAATAATTTGTGCCAATATTTGTGACAAAATTCTAAATTTTTTGCCAATAACGTTTGAACTACATAAGGTACTTCAGACATTCTTTTTGGAACATATTGCCCATTATTTTAGCTACTTGTATACGTAATTTGATGTCTCTGTCCAATATTGCTACAATCGAGCTACAATCGACTGTAGGTTTGCTTACATTACAATATCGATTTAGGTCCATTGAATTTACATTGAAATTATCTTTGAAGAAGAGTTGAAGTGCTCAATTGAACCTCGGGCCAAAATTTTCGTACAAACAAAGTTTCTTTGATTTCGAAAACGAGGCTCTGAGTTGAATTGCCAATAACAGCATTGTTTTGGCTGTCATTCATATATGCTTGTGGTATCAAACCAAATATTACATTTTTATTATCGTACTGTTTTGTTTTTCAGAGCATAAAAAACCGAAAATGCATATTTTTAGTTTACGTAGAAGTCTGAGAAAGTCCGACATAAATCATGAAAAGTCTCAAAGATCTCATGAAAAGATCTCATGAAAAGACTCATAAAAAGTCCGACTCCAAAATCCCCGGACTTTTAAAAGTTCGGAAGTCTCGTACACTTTTTTGGAAGTGATTTGCCCGTTGGATAAATCTTTCAATTGTTTTCAACTTTGAAAGAAAATTCCAAAATCAAGCTTTCGATTCAAATTTGTGAAATCTTCCTGAGAAAAGAACAGTAGTACAGCCTTTGGTCGGTGCTTTTCTTGAGGTTTGTGAGAAAAATCAGAAACACGGCGAGTTTGAAATTTAACATGTCAGAAAGGGAACAGAAATGAAAACTTACGAATCGTTTTACTCATTAGTAGATTGTAATTTTCCTCAGTGTGCGTAATAATATTTCATTTGCAATAAACTTTCCATTAGAGAAAATGCAAGTTCTAGAGTGTTCTTAAAAAACCTACGATAGTTATTCTCTAGTTATCAATAAATATGTTTATCATATTGCGATGTCTGATTGACTAAGAAATAGCATTAGAAGCCCTACGAAAGAGGCCGAGAATTTTCGTCAAGGGGACCAGCAATGGTAAAAATGTTTTGCTAAAATGTAATGGCCAATTCGCATATGGGCAATCCGAATTCAGCGTTAACAATGCAATATTTAAATAGTTTCTAAGTTATAACAGCGAGAGTTGCCGATTTAGTACAACTTTGTTTTTCGAAAATCAGTGTCAGGGTCTCTAAAAAAGTGGCTTCCACTTCACTGGCTTACAATGAACCACAGTCAACTCTTTCTTTTTCTAATCTAAGGTTTTGCTTATTCGGAACAGATATTTAGGTTCTCGGGCGAAATGATTCCATGTACTCGATCTAATCCAAGAAACCTGCTATTGGATTTCGTTATTCGTTAGTTTTTATGGTAACCAAGGCAGTTGTAGTAAGACAGAGATAACTGTATTCAAATTACATGTTATAATAGATTAAACGATAAGGTTACTTACCCAAGATTTATACTGTGAATGACTTGCTGAATCGATGCAGACATTCTCTTTTGCTTTCTCGATGATGATCCTTGGAATGACCAATTTGCCAATAAACAGACCAGTCAAACAGGCCACCACACCAACAAACATCAAGACGGCCACACAGCATCGGCCTCGCTTGCTTTGAGAAACGTCAACCATGGTGGCCATACATCCAACACTGAATTCGTTGAGGAGTATTTGAGCAACTATATTCAGCAAGGCAAAGAGCAGCTGGCCGCGGACAGGTGTATTCGGCTCTCTTACATTCATTTAAGCTACCTGAATGTACTACATTGTAAACACGCTTCAACGAGTAGCCGTTCTCCGACACAAATATGGTTCCTTCAGAGCTAAAGAAAAAATCGCGCGATCCAGGTAATCAGCATTTACTAGCAATTAATCAGAAGTTACCAGCCAGTAACCAGCCAGAAACCAGCCAGTAATCAGCAGCCAACTGCCAGAAACCAGCAGTTAACAGCCAATTACCAGCAGTAACTAGCAAGTACTCTATCTGTCATAATAACCAGCCACTAATCAGCATAAAACCAGCAATTAATCAGTAGTTACTAAACAGCAATCAGTATTTGTTAGCCACTAATCACCAGCCGGTAATTAGCCAGTAACCAGCAGCAACCAGCTAGTAACCAGCAGTAACTAGCAGGTAACTAGTAGTAACCAGCCATTAATTTATCAGCCAGTATGATACCTAGCCAATAACCAGCATTAAATAGCCTTTAATCAGTAGTTACCAGCCAGTAATCAGCAGTAACCACCTAGAACCCAGCAGTATTTAGCTAGTAAACAACAGTAATCAATCAGTAATCTAGTATAATAACTAGCCAATAATTAGCATCAATTAGCTATTAATCAGTAGTAACCGAACAGTAGTGGGCAATAAATAGGCTTTAATCAGTAGTTACCAGCCAGTAATCAGCAGTAACCACCTAGAAACCAGCAGTTACCAGCCAGTAACCAGCAGCAACTAGCAAATGATATGTTCAATTACTGTTCTTATTAAAAGAAAAAGGTGCAGTCCTAAAAAACATCGACAACGCCGTAAAAACATAGAGATCGCAATAAAAAGATTTTTGCGTCTTCAAAAGTAGTTCATTCCATAAATAATAATTTGCAAATGGTTTGAGGATGCCCCTTGGCAAAGGCCATTTTTGTAGCCAGTTAAAGAAAAATATTCAAAGTCAATGTCGCCTTAGTTAGGTCCATTCGACGCTGCCGAAAAATCTTCTTCGTAGGGTGGTCTCTTTTGTTCACTGATGTCGTATGAGAAAGAGGCTGCGAGCCATCCACGTCATCAAACTTGCGCTTCTTAGCCTTAGTGGGGCCTTCCGTTAAAACTTGCCCTTTGAGATCTTGAAATAAGTTAATACCTCGTAATGTTGATGGTGACCTCCACTTCAATACATTCTTAACAATACCGAGAGATGTCTGTATGTCTAACGAGGTGAAAGAAGCGTTCATCCTTCTCATCATAGGTAACTCGGTTCTCATTTTTTCAAAACCTTGCGTCGTACCTGAAAATAAATTCGCATAACTACAGTCAACTTTATTAGTTCCAGAGTCTTGACGAAAGAAATCTTTAGGTTTTGAATTTTGTTCGTGTTTTGCATGTTTGGACTGCTGTTGGGCAACGGTCCTGTTGTTGTTGGATATCAAATTGGCGAAATGCGTCTGCGCACCGAATCCCTCTTCAAAAACATGAACAAGCTCCTCGTAGACAGCAAAATACTTCCAACCTGCAGTTGATGAGCTCCGTCCAGTCGATTTCAAGTTGTAGAGATTGTTCGTGGCAGCCGCAGACTGGGCAAGAAACACAGCTATATCCTAGAAAAAATATAAATTCCAAGGTACATGTTTCGACACAGGGAAATATACCCTAACAAGGGAGCTACCGCATTGCTGATATGCCCTAAAAGGTATCGAGCTCGGGACCTTTTCCTTGTGGACTTTTAATTGTAGTATCCATTTGGAGTGGTATCCCCCTACAGTACTGATGGTATCTCTCCACAGCGCGGAACATTCCCGATAAACTGATGGCATCCCCCACTATGCCGATGATGCCCCCCCCCCACAGTACTGAGCATCTTCAGTGATGCACACACGTCCCCCTGGGTGAGCATTCGCCAACATTATTGACATTACATGCTTTGCAAATGCTCTTCTGGATGGCATGCTCCATTGCTAAACCCCACCATTAAAGATTGTCATCCCCTTCAAATAGGAGACGCAAAATGAATTTAAATTCTGATTTATATACACTATATCATGATTCTGAATACAATGCCGTCGAGAGAAAATAACATGCTATTCTGGACATTATTGGTTCATAGTACAACATAGCATTCAAAGATGAACACGTATATTTTCTTATAAGTAACTGCTTTATAAACAAGTCAGTACTCGATAAAACAAAAACTTAAGTAATTCTAGTACTGGATAGAGGAATGCTACGCAATTTGAAAATTTAAGGTCTGATCCAATTGGCAATGAAGATCGTGCAGTAGCTACATAGAAGTAGGTTACAGTGGATATTAGTACCCCGGCACACTTGTATGCAAGAAACCATTGACATTTGTTGTACAACAAGTTGTGAGATAGTATTTTAAGAAACAAGTTTTTAAGTAAATAAGCTAAGCAACTGCTAAGCAATTTTGAGAAATCAAACTCGCTCTCCAGCTAAGCAATTTTTAGTACTGACTCGAGCTGAAATTACTAATGCAAAAAATACGGGTAGACTCTAAATATCATGCTTTACTTCCAAAAAGGGGGGTCCTATTAACATTTTGACAGTCCATATTTTCGGCTTGTGGTAAATTAATCTCGGACGAACCTCCCTATCAAAGAAATATTCGAGTCCTGGGTGGTGCTTTGCGTTTTTGTCATTTCAGAACAAGCAAGCAATTTTTGAACATATCCAGCAAAAGTATAACTATTTCCTGCGCCTACGGTCACACAATGGGTTGCTGTTCCATGCCCTGTCGCAGTGAGTAGTATCAGGAAAGTTGAATTCTATAAGAAAGTTATTGTATCACAGCTATTTGAAACTTTCCTATAAAAAACATGCATCCTACTTCCCAAAGTGTTTGTGTAAAATAGTGCTAATAATTTCCTATCGAAGTAATATAATTTTTGAAATTCTGGTCAGACTCCGGTTTCTTATAAAAATTGAGTGTATCATGCACACAAAAATCACGCCCACGTGGGAAAAGGTTAAATAGATTAGCACAGTCGTCAAGGTTGGACACTTCTGAATTGTCAACGTAAGAGCTAACGATAAGAGCGGCTTGCGCGTATCACACGCCAAGCGCGAGTCCTTATCGATCATGCAGTGCAGCAGGTTGGTAGACAGAACACGAAGACGCACCGAGATCACCTATGTTATGTAACTTCGGGATAAAGCAAATATCATCGCTGAAAATACGTTTCGAAAATCTTAGGTATAGTAGACAGGGCATATCGCTAAATCATCTCACATCTTGCCTAACTTATGTTTTCTGAACAGATTCTTATAGAATATCATTTGGGCTTTTAGAATCTGCCAAGTGACTTTCTGGAAAACGCTTATAAGTCACGTGAATAATGACGTCACGAAAATGCCGAAAATGACAATTCATGGGTAAATACGCACTCATACCTTTACTTATGAACATAAATGTAGTGTAGTGTATTTGAGCTCAGTGCATTGAGGGCTTCCGGAAGATAAATAAACGGTCAACTTTAGTGATGATATCAAATTTCATGATGACGTCATCATACCGTATTCACTGTGATTACAACCCAATAACCGTTGATACATGGTTTGAAAAAACATGTAATATTGTTATTCGAAACTTAATACTCAGAGGGGGCTCCTGGTTGGGGGAGGGGAGGCGAGGCTGGGAGTGGGGCATAAGGGAATTGATATAGACTGTTACCATACTTGATACGTCATTGATACAATACAGCAAAATCGATGAATATCATAGAGTCCAATCAGTAAAATTCTTGCTTGATGTTGAAAGGATTTCTTCCTATTCTGAACTGGAAGCAATCACGCTCTCAGGTGAAATTTCTGCCTCTGCCTTGTGCTATTTGTTCTTGGGACATTATAAATTTGGCTCTCAGGCTCGGTAAGATAACATCTTCTCATTATCCGCTTAACTTCCTTTTCAGGAGATCTTATTTGCACATTTTAAGAAGCTTACACACTGTGAGCCATTTTAGCAGTACTAAAATGTGTAAAGAGGTTTACTATATTTCTATAACTATATTCACGACCTTAATCAAAAGTTCAACCTCGGAGATATTACATACAAGAAGTGTTATACCCTGGGGACGTCTATGCAGTACTGGGGAGGATGTTAAAAGTACCGTTGGTTGATATCATCAAGTATTGCAGAGAGTGCTCAGAACTGTGAAAAATACCACCAGTACAGAGGGGAGATACCATCAGTAATGGATGGGGACATCATCAGCACTGCGTAGAGATACCATAAATGCTGTGTGGGAATATCATCAGTACTATGGGCAAAAGTGCTATATCTTCAATGCGGCCATCCTTCATCCTGCCAGACTGGATTGAATAAGGGGAGTGCGAAGGAGCTTCGCAGATTGGCAAGGAGAGTGACTTATGGAGCAGCCGTCACCAAGGGAGGAGGGAGGGAAGCTTTTTGAAAAACTTCTTCCTGTGGTTTGACTTGAATTAGGCCTGCAAAGCCCAAATTTCGAATTAATACGCCTACGGGAGACTGCCACTAGTCTATTCGACTCGATTATAGAATGAATACTCACGGGATAATGCGTCCGTTTGCCATTCTGAGGAACTGCCCCAGTGAGAATACCATCAGTATTGTGGGGGATACCATCAGTACTGTGTGGAAATACTATCTTAGATATCTATTATGAAATCATTATACTGAGCTTTGACTAACCTGCAAAAGTCCATATACCATGAGAGACTCACTGAGAACAGTAAGATTGGTGCAATTCTCCACGTCTGCTTTCAGTTTCTCGCATTTCTTTTTCAACACAGGATACAGTACTTGATGTGTTGGCTAAGGAGAACAAATACTACAAAGTAAATAAACAAGAATAAGAGCCAACAATCTAGAAACACGCCTCTTCTGAAATAATACTTTTTAATAAAGTCTTATTCGATTTATCAAAAAGGTATTAAAAGTTAAAGGTTCTTCATTTGTATAAAACGCTTTAGAATCACAGCCAGGTTGGCTTCTATCTTACAGCACGAAATACACTGGCATGAAATTCTTTTGAAAAACTTAAGATCTTGGACTACGCTGTTTCAACTCAGATCAATCAAGACCCTTGGGAACGTCTCTTCAGTTCTGTTAATGCTGTTCCATATTGTGGACCATGTTCAGTACGGTGTGGGATATCATTAGTACTATGGACCATATTTGTTACTGCAAGGGATGTCATTAGCACTGTGTACCATGTTCAGTAGGGTGTGGGATATCATCAGTACTGTGGGCCATATTCGTTACTGCGGGGGATACCACTAGTACTATGGACCATGTTCAGTACAGTGGGGGATATCATCAGTACTGTGGACCATATTCGTTACTGTGGGGGATATCATCAGTACTGTGGACCATATTCGTTACTGTGGTCGGGGATATCATTAGTAGTGTTGACCATGTTCAGTACGGTGGGGTATATCATTAGTACTTTGGACCATGTTCAGTACGGTGGGGGATATCATTAGTACTGTGGACCACATTCGTTACTGTGGGGGATATTGTGGAATAATACAATTCAGTACTGGGCAGGATGTTCTGTACTGCTGAAGAATAACAGATGTACTGTGAAGGGAAATCATCAGTTCTGTGGAGAATGGTCAGTACAGTGGGTGAGTAGCATTTGTACTGTGGCGGAATCGCATAAATACTGTGAAGGGAAATCATCAGTACTGTGGAGGATATTCAAGATTGTGGTTTATCATCAGTTCGATAGCAACAATTTTTAAATCCGCGGCAAGTCACGCTCGGAAGTTCCAAGGTTTCGAATTCGAACAACAGATGGCCATATCATCATATTCATGCCTTTCGCGAAATCTTTAATTTTTTGCCCAGCGTGAACTAGTCGAATCAAATTAGGCTTTTTCCTCCTCATATTCCGGGCGGCACGTGTTAAGCTTATTTCATCTTCTGGCCTGAGGGCTGGATCCCCGTGAATAGTTTTATGATTCTCACCCTGGGGAGGTACTGTGCAGGATGTTCAGTACTGTGGACAATGTTCAGTGCTGCAGGGGATACCATCAATACTGTGGAGGGATACCATGCAGTACTGTGGAGGATGGTAAGTACTATGGAGGATATTATCAAACTATTAGGGGATACCATCAGTACAGTACATTGGAGGGTGTTCTGTGTGAGGGGAGATACCATCAGTCAGTACTGTAGAGGGAGCCCACAATCAATTGAGTATCATCACCGCAGTGCTTTTGGTTTCCCTCCACAGTATTAGCTATAGTATATTTTCCGGTAAATCAAATCATTGCATTTAAAAAGAATATTCCAATACTCCTGTCTCTCTATACAAGAGTTTCTGAAATATATCTATACGTGAAGTAGATTTGCTTTGACGTGCAAATTCTATTTCAAAGTCAAATTTTGTAAAATAATTTTCAGAATATTTGCCCGTATTTCCTAACTCTCTTGAAAATGATGCAGGGGGAGCGCCCCACACTCCTCTAGTAGCAATGCCCCTTGGCGTATGGATACTTATGGCAAAGATTTAAATACTAACTTCGACTCCTAGACAGGAAATTCCAAAAGCAGCACCAAAAACAGCTCCTAGTGGTTTGGAGTCATCGAGTAGGTTTTCCTGGTAGGCTTTCAACAAGTGATGGGGAAGGTAGTTCATCGTTGACATATGACATCTAGGAGGTAAAGGGTGGTAAACCTAATAAATAAAAAACCTCCATCTCTGTATGCAGAATTCATGATTAATGATCCAATAAACTAGAGGGATACCATCCAGTGCTGCAGAGGATGTTTCGCATGGTGGGGATACCATCAGCATATGGGAGATGGTTGTCTTGTTCTGTAGCTGTGTGGGATACCATCCTTTCCATCTAGGGATACCATCAGTATAGTACAAGATATCTTGTACTTTGGAGGGAAATCCCAAACACTTTGCTTATTGCCTCCACAGTAGTTGTGGTTTCCCTCCACAGTAATGATGTCCTTCACAGTACTCATGATATCCCTCCATGGTACTCATTGTATCCCCCACAGTGCTGATGGTGACCCACACTGTAATGAACATCCTCCACAGTACTGATAGTAATCCCCTGTAGTACTGAAAATCCTCATCTTTACTGCACAGATGTTTCTCAGGGTAATGATCTATCCGGATTATTTCAACACGGCACAAAGCATGCGTATGCAGTTGCCAACCGATTTATTTTCAAGTTGCAGGATCAAAATCTAGGTAGAAGATTCATACAGTCTCAACAGAAGATTTGACTTTGTCTGTTTGGTTAGAATTCCAAATGATAGATAGCCTTTTTTAGGGAAAACCAAGCCTTTGCAATACGTATGTCAACATCATTAGATGTCCATCCTATATTACTAAATACAGTAGGTTCACATGTGTAAGAAACCTTATATAATTTTAGGTCTGAAATTACTATGTCACTTATTTCAAGATCTGTCATACTTCATTTCTGTATGCTTAAAAGGTGTGAATTTATGAGGAACCCAAACTCATCTTGCGGATGAGATGATTATTATGCTATATTTTACTTCTTGATAACATAATTTGGCACAAACAGACAAATAGTTGTTGTTGAAATAATATGTACAATCTAAACATAGGACACTTCTACCCTGGTCATCAATGGGTGCCTTCAGATAAGAAACATTCTGAACCCTGAATTGAAAAGTTTATTCCTTATAAGAAGGAACCCTCCGTAAAGAAATATTGTCGACCATCTCAACCGGAAGGTATTATTTAGTTTTGATAACTAAAGAAGAAGGAAGTTTCGATACCTGCAAATTTGTGTTAAAATTCTAGCCGCTGTGAGTTTACATTGCCAATAGGATACAGCCAATTCTCCTTCAGTTATAACGAATAAGAGAAGCTTTACAATCTGCAGTACCTGAAAAGAAAAACAAATGTATTTAAAGAAGTAATGACAGCTTGTGTAAACTTTATCATGATCTAAGAAGATGCCAGAGCAACGAGGCTCCAGCCCCAACGGGCCTTCTCTACAACAAAAAGGCAAGATTACAATTCTAGAACTTAAAAGTTTCGTGGTAGTTTTTCAATATCAATGGAAAGTTTTAAGAAAAAATTCGAGAAGTAGCAGGACTTTGGAAATCAATTGAGATATCTCGTTTGAATTTACTTCGAAACTTTTTTTCGAAACTTAGCCATGTTTAAGTTTTGATTCATCTTTACACACAACGAAGTCGTTATTCAGAGGAAGCTTCTCGATATAATATATAATTATCAATGTTAAAAAAACTCAAATAACGTTTTTTTAGTTACATGCCTAGAGCTGGTTTTTATTGTAGTCCTTTAGATATGTTCTATCGAACGCTTCTGCTGAAAAACGAACTTGTTGTTGCTTGCATGTCTTTCTTATTTCTCAACCGTATCCATCCATGGGCGGCTGCTCTCAACCTTCGGCAGGTTCGGGGTAGTTGTGAAAGAGCCCGGAAAGGCCCGTCTCTAAATTTGTGTGGCAGGTATGGCTCGAATGGCTACCCCGATTATTCAATGGTAGAGGACTGACGTACAAAGTTAGGGCTCATGTAGTCGCACCCTTATTGGGTCATTCTCATAAACACGAATTATCTCGATCAGATGATAAACGTCTATACACTCAGTGAGTGGTGGTGCAATTTGCAAGATTGATATGGCTTGGGTTGGTCGATCAAAGCGATTACCCCAGCGGCTCAGTTGATATAGCGATCGAGGTGCAACTTACAGGATGAAGGTTCGAGTCGTTTCCGGGTCATTTTCATTCAAAGAACTAATTTCGCCTGATACGAATAACACTCGATACATATGGAAATCATCAGGGAAAGATACTGCTGTATGCAAAGCTGGAGACTTCTAAAATGAAAACCTACCCCGAAAACCTACCCCGAAAACACAAAAAAACCTCTGAAGCCCAGGATTGTTCAGGCCAGTACCTTAAACAAAAACTCATTCACTCTATTTCTATTACATAAACATCTCTTAACCACAGCCTAGACCAGAGGCTAGTTGCAACAAAGCAAACACATTACTTTAAATAGCAAGTCTAGAGATGCAGCAAAACCGTGATAAATTTTATATCTATGGATGAGCATATGGACAAATCTCAACATTTGATCTTGAATTTTTAATCCTGAGCAGTAAGGGGTGGCAGAAAATGTCCATCGAAGACTCAATATTCAATGCCTGGAGTTTTTAATGGGCTGATCAAGACCAAATTTTCTACAGTTCATCAAATTTTAATTTCAAAATCATACATTTTTAATAACGTCGAGATATTCGTCTTTTCCTTCAAAAATAATCTAAATTACTCATCCAGCTTAAGTTTCCCGATGTATGAACAGTTTCCACATGTTTACGGGCATGCGCAGATAAGCACTTACTTTCTCGGGTCGAAGAGATATCCTTTGCGAAACAATTCACATGACATTTTTTGGTTTAAACTTTCTGGGAATGGAATACCCCAGCATCAAGTCACCCTTTTTCGGAAACCGAGTGACTTTAGCAGTCAGGGCGCCCGGCTAGCCATGGCAACGTTTCCTCTTCAATGTAAACAGGAATCCTTGACTGAACTTTCTTGGAAAAGAATTCGAACCTAACCCGACTTTTTACTAGTAGACGGGTAACCCTGATCACAGGATCGTCATCCCTCCATGTAATGGCCCATAGATATCTTGATTCACCATAACTTAATTTCATCAAGTAAACATGAGCCAAAATCTTTTAAGGGGTGTATTAGCACGACACTGCCAGGAAATCTCCTATATTTTCTCACCTAAGAATCCAAAGAATCCCCTGAGAATCCTGTAAGACCTTTAGAGATCCCTAGAATTCTCAAGAAACCAAATCAATCTCCATGAATCTCCAGGAATCCAAAGAGGTTTTCCTCTAGAATCCCGAGAAACCCTAGGCCGAATTTCAGGAAAGCCAAAAAATTTTAAAATCCTCGTGCGCATGTTTCGGTAGTGTCGTAGCCCTCGTCTGAATCTTTCAGATATTGTTGGAACCTAGAAAAAAGGCCTACGTAAAGGATTATTCAAAATCAACCGGTTACCATCAAGTGGAAAATCGCCCCATATGTGTGCAAACATTTCAAAATTTTCTGATATAATGTCTCCAAATACTTGTGGAAGATTAGCCATTCAGTTCACTCCTGTTAAAATACTCATTCTTCAATAATTCTAGAAGAAATAGCCTTTCAAGATTCCTTTGGTCTTCGTGGTTGCTAGACGTAGAATAACCAATCGAATTCGATAGAACTGTAATCACTTACAAATTATGAAGAGGATGTGTCCAGAGAGCCCTTTGGATCAATAGTCCCAAATATCCTTGCAGTTAAAACACAGAACGACAAACTATAAGGATATACAAATTTCAAGATACAACCTAGAATATGTGAAAAAAGGTTTCCTTTATTCAACTCTTACAGCTTGGAATAACATTCCAAACATAAGAGAGCTATCATCATCCCAGCAGTTCAAAATAAGTTATCTGTATGTTATCTGAAAATATACGAGTCAAAGCCAAAACAGAACTCCCTTGAAGAGCAGCGACTACCCTAACATTAGTCTTTTTAATTGATAATTTAATCCTGAAGTCATTTATATACAAATAATTAGATATTTCTAGAAGGTTGATTTAAAAAAGGCGAACAGAGACGACAAGATTTTGCCGTAATTGCAAGATTCCTTTCCTCCTCTGCCTATGGCATTGAGCACTTTTATTGCACAATGACAAACTAAAGAATATTCTATAGTAGGTTAATTCATTAATTTCGCCCATGTTGAAGGGATTTCGTGTCAAATAAATTTGATATGATGTATGACCAAGCTGGTATTCTAATGTTAGAAAGGGAGCAAAACAACAACCTGACGAATTCATTTACCCCGAAGTGTGTCAAATTTGGTCTATCAGAAAAGAAGCGAATTATTGGTGTTATGCAATATCATCTTTATGGGTGATCAAATCCAAATACTAATTTGCTAGATCAAGAATCGATTTCGAGTACATATAGGTATAACAACTCGTTCTCTTTTTGACTTACTACTCTGACGTAAGGCTTTGGCTGTATAGGACGCAAGTATAGTTATTACTTTTGATTATGTTTCTGATTCTCAAAGCCAACCTTAAATTCTGTACCGACCAAAGACTGCTCTGACGTATTACTCTGATGAGTACCAGACGCAAAGCTTTAGTAATTATTATTTTCTGCTATTCTTTAAAAATTCACCTCGCCATACTCAAGTGTTGCATCGATCAAAGACTGCTCTAAAGAATATATCCCATGAGTGCATACAACCTTACGCAGCTTAATATAAGGCCTACTATCTTTTCTCAAATAGGGTTATCAAACAACTAAAGATTATACTTACATATGGAACGAGGAACAGTGACGTATTGTCAACTATTGCTTGGATGACGGACAGTGTTCCTCTGACAATATTCTTCAAGGTGTCATTCCCATTGCAAGCTTTAACCTGTAACAAAATGCAATTTTCAAAGTAAACGTCCAAACATTTGCAGCACTTAATCGGCAGACCTTAAAAACATAAAAACTATTGATTGTTCAGAATTTACTCGAAAATCAGCAAGACTGTTCAGCAAGGTGTTGATTTAGATAAGGGGTGGTATATTATGCATATTATGGATACACCTACACAAGTTTGTAACATCATCTTACAAGAAGGGTGTATAAGCTTACCTGGGGTGGAAGATTATGCTAACATGCATTGGAAAAAATTACAAAGAAACGTGATGCAATCTGACAAGAGGGTTGATACGCTTGCCAGCGATTGGCATATCAACCTAATATGCGTTAAAACGCTTACAAATGGACAGGATACCATCTCAAAGGGGTTGATACGCTTGATAGGGGCTGCATATAATGCTAACATGCATTAGAATTGCTTACAAAAGCACAGGATTTCATCTACAAGGGGTTGATACACCTTCCAGAGGTTGGAATATTATGCTTAAAAGGCTGGTATATCATTATATTGACATTTTACGAAGTATGATACACCGGCCTTTTGTAAGCGTATCCACGACACAGCATATTGGCATGATACACCATTCCCTTGTTGCGTATTGATCACGGTAAGAGCATAGCTTTGCTAGAGTGATATCACTGCAAATCTTCGTGAATCTTCTCAAACCTTTAAGACGTATAGAAATGTTTCACGTTTTACAGTAACGTAAAACTTTTAAACTTTTCAAATGTTTTTAACGTTTACAAGTGTTTTAAACGCTTTAAACGTTTTAATCACTTTACAAGCCTTTGCAAGCTTTTTGAACTTACAAGCTTTTTGAAAAGCGTCTTAAAATTATTGTTATGGATCGTTCGAAAATTAGTGGAAATCATCTTTATCATCATGATTATCATCAGTGGATATCATCATCATTACTATCGTTTTTCTTTTTGACGTACTACTCTGAGGAGTGTCAGACGCAAAGCTTTGGTAGTGAATTTTTCTTGCTTTCCTTCCAATTTTCCTCGCCTCTAAAGTTCTGTACCGATCAAAAGCTTTTCTTTATAGACAAGTGATAGATAAAAGTTGCCGAAACGTGGAAATGAGGCCCGGCAACACGTGCAGTCACTGTTCGTCGATGATTCGTCTACTTCAGGATGGGCACGGCTCCGTTCACTCGTCTGAGATCCAGCACCGTCAACAGTTATGCTTTCTTTCGAAAACGATTATAGTCCACAACGTGGAGATCACATGCAAGAGTCGCAGGTGTACTTATAGTGATCAATGATTTTAAGCTTTCCTCTGTCATCCGTCGGTAAATTGAGTGAAACTACAGGTGCTCCTGAAGGGTCTAGACGCTAGATCACTGCCCCTTCTCTCAAAAGACGGAGATTGCCCCTTTTTATGAAAGATATCCCACCTTGAACTGTAAATTGCCTTCAAAAAGATCTGCAAGTCATACTCCAGTACAGTAGAGGCTATTCAGTGATGTGAAGCGAGAACATCAGTACAGTGGGGGATAATATCAGTACAGTGGAGGGAGAACATCAGTACAGTGGAGGATAATATCAGTACAGTGGAGGGAGAACATCAGTACAGTGGGGGATAATATCAGTACAGTGGAGGGAGAACATCAGTACAGTGGAGGATAATATCAGTACAGTGGAGGTAGAACATCAGTACAGTGGGGGATAACATCAGTACAGTGGAGGGAGAACATCAGTACAGTGGGGGATAACATCAGTACAGTGGAGGATAATATCAGTACAGTGGAGGGAGAACATCAGTACAGTGGGGGATAATATCAGTACAGTGGAGGGAGAACATCAGTACAGTGGAGGGAGAACATCAGTACAGTGGAGGGAGAACATCAGTACAGTGGAGGATAATATCAGTACAGTGGAGGGAGAACATCAGTACAGTAGAGGCTATTCAGTGATGTGAAGCGAGAACATCAGTACAGTAGAGGGAGAACATCAGTACAGTAGAGGCTATTCAGTGATGTGAAGCGAGAACATCAGTACAGTGGGGGATAATATCAGTACAGTGGAGGGAGAACATCAGTACAGTGGAGGGAGAACATCAGTACAGTGGAGGGAGAACATCAGTACAGTGGAGGATAACATCAGTACAGTGGAGGGAGAACATCAGTACAGTGGGGGATAACATCAGTACAGTGGAGGGAGAACATCAGTACAGTGGAGGATAATATCAGTACAGTGGAGGGAGAACATCAGTACAGTGGGGGATAATATCAGTACAGTGGAGGTAGAACATCAGTACAGTGGAGGGAGAACATCAGTACAGTGGAGGATAACATCAGTACAGTGGAGGGAGAACATCAGTACAGTGGGGGATAACATCAGTACAGTGGAGGGAGAACATCAGTACAGTGGAGGATAATATCAGTACAGTGGAGGGAGAACATCAGTACAGTGGAGGATAACATCAGTACAGTGGAGGGAGAACATCAGTACAGTGGAGGATAACATCAGTACAGTGGAGGGAGAACATCAGTACAGTGGAGGATAACATCAGTACAGTGGAGGGAGAACATCAGTACAGTGGGGGATAACATCAGTACAGTGGAGGGAGAACATCAGTACAGTGGGGGATAATATCAGTACAGTGGAGGGAGAACATCAGTACAGTGGGGGATAATATCAGTACAGTGGAGGGAGAACATCAGTACAGTGGAGGATAATATCAGTACAGTGGAGGGAGAACATCAGTACAGTAGAGGCTATTCAGTGATGTGAAGCGAGAACATCAGTACAGTAGAGGGAGAACATCAGTACAGTAGAGGCTATTCAGTGATGTGAAGCGAGAACATCAGTACAGTGGGGGATAATATCAGTACAGTGGAGGGAGAACATCAGTACAGTGGAGGATAACATCAGTACAGTGGAGGATAATATCAGTACAGTGGAGGGAGAACATCAGTACAGTAGAGGCTATTCAGTGATGTGAAGCGAGAACATCAGTACAGTAGAGGGAGAACATCAGTACAGTAGAGGCTATTCAGTGATGTGAAGCGAGAACATCAGTACAGTAGAGGGAGAACATCAGTACAGTAGAGGCTATTCAGTGATGTGAAGCGAGAACATCAGTACAGTGGGGGATAATATCAGTACAGTGGAGGGAGAACATCAGTACAGTGGAGGGAGAACATCAGTACAGTGGAGGGAGAACATCAGTACAGTGGAGGATAACATCAGTACAGTGGAGGGAGAACATCAGTACAGTGGGGGATAACATCAGTACAGTGGAGGGAGAACATCAGTACAGTGGAGGATAATATCAGTACAGTGGAGGGAGAACATCAGTACAGTGGGGGATAATATCAGTACAGTGGAGGTAGAACATCAGTACAGTGGAGGGAGAACATCAGTACAGTGGAGGATAACATCAGTACAGTGGAGGGAGAACATCAGTACAGTGGGGGATAACATCAGTACAGTGGAGGGAGAACATCAGTACAGTGGAGGATAATATCAGTACAGTGGAGGGAGAACATCAGTACAGTGGAGGATAACATCAGTACAGTGGAGGGAGAACATCAGTACAGTGGAGGATAACATCAGTACAGTGGAGGGAGAACATCAGTACAGTGGAGGATAACATCAGTACAGTGGAGGGAGAACATCAGTACAGTGGGGGATAACATCAGTACAGTGGAGGGAGAACATCAGTACAGTGGGGGATAATATCAGTACAGTGGAGGGAGAACATCAGTACAGTGGGGGATAATATCAGTACAGTGGAGGGAGAACATCAGTACAGTGGAGGATAATATCAGTACAGTGGAGGGAGAACATCAGTACAGTGGGGGATAACATCAGTACAGTGGAGGGAGAACATCAGTACAGTGGAGGATAATATCAGTACAGTGGAGGGAGAACATCAGTACAGTGGGGGATAACATCAGTACAGTGGAGGGAGAACATCAGTACAGTGGAGGGAGAACATCAGTACAGTGGAGGGAGAACATCAGTACAGTGGAGGGAGAACATCAGTACAGTGGGGGATAACATCAGTACAGTGGAGGGAGAACATCAGTACAGTGGAGGGAGAACATCAGTACAGTGGGGGATAACATCAGTACAGTGGAGGGAGAACATCAGTACAGTGGAGGATAACATCAGTACAGTGGAGGGAGAACATCAGTACAGTGGGGGATAACATCAGTACAGTGGAGGGAGAACATCAGTACAGTGGAGGATAATATCAGTACAGTGGAGGTAGAACATCAGTACAGTGGGGGATAATATCAGTACAGTGGAGGGAGAACATCAGTACAGTGGAGGATAATATCAGTACAGTGGAGGGAGAACATCAGTACAGTGGAGGATAATATCAGTACAGTGGAGGGAGAACATCAGTACAGTGGAGGATAATATCAGTACAGTGGAGGTAGAACATCAGTACAGTGGGGGATAATATCAGTACAGTGGAGGGAGAACATCAGTACAGTGGAGGATAATATCAGTACAGTGGAGGGAGAACATCAGTACAGTGGAGGATAACATCAGTACAGTGGAGGGAGAACATCAGTACAGTGGAGGATAATATCAGTACAGTGGAGGGAGAACATCAGTACAGTGGAGGATAATATCAGTACAGTGGAGGGAGAACATCAGTACAGTGGAGGATAATATCAGTACAGTGGAGGTAGAACATCAGTACAGTGGGGGATAACATCAGTACAGTGGAGGGAGAACATCAGTACAGTGGAGGATAATATCAGTACAGTGGAGGTAGAACATCAGTACAGTGGGGGATAATATCAGTACAGTGGAGGGAGAACATCAGTACAGTGGAGGATAATATCAGTACAGTGGAGGGAGAACATCAGTACAGTGGAGGATAATATCAGTACAGTGGAGGGAGAACATCAGTACAGTGGGGGATAACATCAGTACAGTGGAGGGAGAACATCAGTACAGTGGAGGATAATATCAGTACAGTGGAGGGAGAACATCAGTACAGTGGGGGATAACATCAGTACAGTGGAGGGAGAACATCAGTACAGTGGGGGATAATATCAGTACAGTGGAGGGAGAACATCAGTACAGTGGAGGATAATATCAGTACAGTGGAGGGATAACATCAGTACAGTGGAGGATAATATCAGTACAGTGGAGGGAGAACATCAGTACAGTAGAGGCTATTCAGTGATGTGAAGCGAGAACATCAGTACAGTAGAGGGAGAACATCAGTACAGTAGAGGCTATTCAGTGATGTGAAGCGAGAACATCAGTACAGTGGGGGATAATATCAGTACAGTGGAGGGAGAACATCAGTACAGTGGAGGATAATATCAGTACAGTGGAGGTAGAACATCAGTACAGTGGGGGATAACATCAGTACAGTGGAGGGAGAACATCAGTACAGTGGAGGGATAATATCAGTACAGTGGAGGGAGAACATCAGTACAGTGGGGGATAACATCAGTACAGTGGAGGGAGAACATCAGTACAGTGGGGGATAACATCAGTACAGTGGAGGGAGAACATCAGTACAGTGGAGGGAGAACATCAGTACAGTGGGGGATAACATCAGTACAGTGGAGGGAGAACATCAGTACAGTGGGGGATAACATCAGTACAGTGGAGGGAGAACATCAGTACAGTGGAGGGAGAACATCAGTACAGTGGAGGATAACATCAGTACAGTGGAGGGAGAACATCAGTACAGTGGAGGATAATATCAGTACAGTGGAGGGAGAACATCAGTACAGTGGGGGATAACATCAGTACAGTGGAGGGAGAACATCAGTACAGTGGAGGGAGAACATCAGTACAGTGGGGGATAACATCAGTACAGTGGAGGGAGAACATCAGTACAGTGGAGGGAGAACATCAGTACAGTGGAGGGAGAACATCAGTACAGTGGAGGGAGAACATCAGTACAGTGGGGGATAACATCAGTACAGTGGAGGGAGAACATCAGTACAGTGGAGGGAGAACATCAGTACAGTGGAGGATAACATCAGTACAGTGGAGGGAGAACATCAGTACAGTGGAGGATAACATCAGTACAGTGGGGGATAACATCAGTACAGTGGAGGATAACATCAGTACAGTGGAGGGAGAACATCAGTACAGTGGAGGGAGAACATCAGTACAGTGGAGGGAGAACATCAGTACAGTGGAGGGAGAACATCAGTACAGTGGGGGATAACATCAGTACAGTGGAGGGAGAACATCAGTACAGTGGAGGATAACATCAGTACAGTGGAGGGAGAACATCAGTACAGTGGAGGGATAACATCAGTACAGTGGAGGGAGAACATCAGTACAGTGGAGGGAGAACATCAGTACAGTGGAGGATAACATCAGTACAGTGGAGGGAGAACATCAGTACAGTGGAGGATAATATCAGTACAGTGGAGGGAGAACATCAGTACAGTGGGGGATAACATCAGTACAGTGGAGGGAGAACATCAGTACAGTGGAGGGAGAACATCAGTACAGTGGAGGATAACATCAGTACAGTGGAGGATAACATCAGTACAGTGGAGGGAGAACATCAGTACAGTGGGGGATAACATCAGTACAGTGGAGGGAGAACATCAGTACAGTGGAGGGAGAACATCAGTACAGTGGAGGATAACATCAGTACAGTGGGGGATAACATCAGTACAGTGGAGGGAGAACATCAGTACAGTGGAGGGAGAACATCAGTACAGTGGAGGATAACATCAGTACAGTGGGGGATAACATCAGTACAGTGGAGGGAGAACATCAGTACAGTGGAGGGAGAACATCAGTACAGTGGGGGATAACATCAGTACAGTGGAGGGAGAACATCAGTACAGTGGGGGATAACATCAGTACAGTGGAGGGAGAACATCAGTACAGTGGGGGATAACATCAGTACAGTGGAGGGAGAACATCAGTACAGTGGAGGGAGAACATCAGTACAGTGGAGGATAACATCAGTACAGTGGGGGATAACATCAGTACAGTGGAGGGAGAACATCAGTACAGTGGAGGGAGAACATCAGTACAGTGGAGGATAACATCAGTACAGTGGAGGATAACATCAGTACAGTGGAGGATAATATCAGTACAGTGGAGGGAGAACATCAGTACAGTGGAGGATAATATCAGTACAGTGGAGGGAGAACATCAGTACAGTGGGGGATAACATCAGTACAGTGGAGGATAATATCAGTACAGTGGAGGGAGAACATCAGTACAGTGGAGGATAACATCAGTACAGTGGGGGATAACATCAGTACAGTGGAGGGAGAACATCAGTACAGTGGAGGGAGAACATCAGTACAGTGGAGGATAATATCAGTACAGTGGAGGGAGAACATCAGTACAGTGGAGGATAATATCAGTACAGTGGAGGGAGAACATCAGTACAGTGGGGGATAACATCAGTACAGTGGAGGGAGAACATCAGTACAGTGGAGGATAATATCAGTACAGTGGAGGGAGAACATCAGTACAGTGGGGGATAACATCAGTACAGTGGGGGATAATATCAGTACAGTGGAGGTAGAACATCAGTACAGTGGAGGATAATATCAGTACAGTGGAGGTAGAACATCAGTACAGTGGGGGATAACATCAGTACAGTGGAGGGAGAACATCAGTACAGTGGAGGATAATATCAGTACAGTGGAGGGAGAACATCAGTACAGTGGGGGATAATATCAGTACAGTGGAGGGAGAACATCAGTACAGTGGGGGATAACATCAGTACAGTGGGGGATAATATCAGTACAGTGGAGGTAGAACATCAGTACAGTGGAGGATAATATCAGTACAGTGGAGGTAGAACATCAGTACAGTGGGGGATAACATCAGTACAGTGGAGGGAGAACATCAGTACAGTGGAGGATAATATCAGTACAGTGGAGGGAGAACATCAGTACAGTGGGGGATAATTTCAGCACAGTTGAGGGATAACATCAGTACAGTGGAGGGAGAACATCAGTACAGTGGAGGATAATATCAGTACAGTGGAGGGATAACATCAGTACAGTGGAGGATAATATCAGTACAGTGGAGGGAGAACATCAGTACAGTAGAGGCTATTCAGTGATGTGAAGCGAGAACATCAGTACAGTGGGGGATAATATCAGTACAGTGGAGGGAGAACATCAGTACAGTGGGGGATAATATCAGTACAGTGGAGGGAGAACATCAGTACAGTGGGGGATAATATCAGTACAGTGGAGGTAGAACATCAGTACAGTGGGGGATAATATCAGTACAGTGGAGGGAGAACATCAGTACAGTGGGGGATAATATCAGTACAGTGGAGGGAGAACATCAGTACAGTGGGGGATAATATCAGTACAGTGGAGGTAGAACATCAGTACAGTGGGGGATAATATCAGTACAGTGGAGGGAGAACATCAGTACAGTGGGGGATAATATCAGTACAGTGGAGGTAGAACATCAGTACAGTGGGGGATAATATCAGTACAGTGGAGGGAGAACATCAGTACAGTGGGGGATAATATCAGTACAGTGGAGGTAGAACATCAGTACAGTGGGGGATAATATCAGTACAGTGAAGCGAGAACATCAGTACAGTGGGGGATAATATCAGTACAGTGGAGGGAGAACATCAGTACAGTGGGGGATAATATCAGTACAGTGGAGGGAGAACATCAGTACAGTGGGGGATAATATCAGTACAGTAGAGGGAGAACATCAGTACAGTGGGGGATAATTTCAGCACAGTTGAGGGATAACATCAGTACAGTGGAGGTTGTTCGGAACAGTGGAGGGATAACATCATGATTGTGGGTTATATAACAGTGAGTATGTGCAGTAATTCTATATCTTTTTGGACGTAACATAAACATAAACATAAAAAGTAACAGTAACAGTAATCGTATCAGTAACCTTAGCAGTACAAGCATTTCGTACTCGCCGAAATCTATAGCTGAGATGAATGAAACAGTGAACTCAGACCTCAAGAGGCTTCAAAATTGCTTAGGAGGCAAAAAACTCCCCCTTAACGTAGTCAAAACACAAAGCATGATCCTTGGCTCCTCGAGTAATTTGAAAAAACATAATTCGGACAATGGAGATCCTAAGATCAATCCCCATATAAACGAGGACAACCTCGAAATGATTGGATCTACAGTACATCCTCGATTATCCGAACAGGTTGAACTCAATTTTTTGTTGGGCCGTTCGGATACGCAAAAAATTCGGATAATCGAGGAAGAACATTTTACCTACTAAACTTGCTATAAAGGTTATTATCATCGTCCTGAACAGTCACAGGATACTCAAACTGAATGCAAATTGAAAAGCTTGGCAAACGGAAAGACCAACAAGAAAACTAAGGCAACTGTTTTTTGTAAATTTCAACAACGATTTGTAATAATAACAACAATAGCAACGAATAAATGTGCTATTTTTGTGCTTCCATTGGATATGACTTTTATATTGGGCAACAGTTTGAGCAGACAACGGATATTTCGATCGGTTTCTCAAGAACTAGTTTGCAAAAAAAAATTTTTAATGAAAACTTTTGGCGTTCGGATAATCGAGGTTCGGATAATCGAGGTTCGGATAATCGAGGTTCGGATAATCGAGGATGTACTGTACTAAGTATCTAGGCGTTCAGATCGATTCAGAACTTGGAGAGAAAATTTCACTTTTCCAATAGGTAAGATTTCTAGAGCAATGGGAATGCTTGAATATGCAAGCAAATTTCTTCCACTCAACATGATGAAAATATGTAAACAAGTATAGTCGAGCCCCATTTCAGAAACTGCTGCTCGGTGTGGGGTTGTTGTGGAGAAACTCTGCTTAGCAAGCTGGAAAAGCTGCAAAACCAAGCTGCATGAATTGTTACAAACAGCCATTTTTATGCACCATCTATTCCCTTAATTAGGAGTTTAGGGTGACTAACGATAAAATAAATGATTGAATTTGAAACTGCAATCACAGTATACAAGTGCCTCCATGAATTGTCTCCTGAATATATGAAGTTAATGTTTACTAAATTGTCCATAAACAACCCACGTTGTCTCCGTTATACCGACACTGATATCAGAATAGCTCGCTTTGCAATCTCTTACAGGCAACTTAGTTTCTCATATCGTGGGTTTGACTGTGTAGAACCAGCTAAGAAATGAATTCAAAAATGCTCCTTCACTGGTTACTTTCAAAAATTTGCTGAAACACTTTTTGAAAGAACAAAGGATTTGAAACGTCATATACAGCATCTAACTTTTTCTTTTCGCCCAGAATACTTTAAAGTATATCAATTTTCAGTTTATTTGCCTTAATGTATGGCATTGATTAGTCTAGGTTTTTAGCAGGGCACAACTGAGAACTGAGTTAAACTGAGTTTCATTTACCTGGATAGATAAATCAAAATAAAAATTGAAAAAATTAAAACAGTCACAGTAAATATGCAATACTCTAAATGGTTTTTCACTAACTTCTCTCGCTTGTGCTTTAATAGCAATTTAAACACCTGCTTAAGGTATCGGTTTATGCGTAAAGCACAAGGGGCTGACTAAATAGCTAACTCAACCAGGGTAAACTTGGTCCTTCCTCTCGATGTATTGTGACACAACTCGTGCTTGTTTTTGCATTTCTGTCTGGAATTAAAGACAGCTGGCACCATTTCTCTCACCCCTCTTCCTGTTAAGATCTTTATATGGGCTCCCATAGATGACCCTTTGACCCTTCGGACTCCAAGATGACAAGAGCTGGGTGCTCAAATCTCTCTGCGATCACGGTCGCCCCCATGCAGCCCGGTAAATAAAAGGTTACTAAAAATGAAGCTTGCAAAATTTCAGAATCATCCTCCTCGAGCTGAAACCTTTTCTTTTTATTGACATGTATTCATTCAGTAAGGAATTCAAATGGAAAGGAAAGATTAGTGAGGATTTAGAATTCGAGCGTATCTTTAAGAAGATGTTTTAAAATAGGTTTTGGAAGAAAATTGCAGAGGAGAGCTATCTAGAATTCCCCTATTTATGCAAAGGCAGTCTTTTCAATGATATGTATTATAGACAGAGAATGCAGGGGGAAGCTTTGCAACTATTAAGAATTCTTCTTGCTTTTACAGGAGCTAGGAGCCGTCTTTGCATTCATAAATATTAAACAGCCGCTGCAGAGGATTGCAAAGGAAAGCTTAGTAAGAACTGAGAATCCCCTCTGCTCGAGCAGGAACCTTTTTTTGATCAAATAATAAAACAGGCCTCTGAAGAAAATTACAGAGGGAAGCTTAGAAACATCTAGAATTCTCTCTTCTCGTGTGACGATAGTCTTTTGAGGGGGAGGTGTATTGAAAAAATCGGAAAAGTAGCGAGGCATAATAGCTACCAGCTAAAGATTTTCGACTGATATAATTTCTGTGCACTACGTCAACATGAGAAACGAGAACGAAACCTAAGGGATATCTACACCCCGAAGCCGATCGAAATTAGCCAATCAGAATCATTACCTGACTTGCTAGAAAAGTAACCAAGTATGGCAGCATTGCTTGCAGCTTGGAGCTTGTGTGTATCATCTCAAGGGCAGCCTAAGCAAGAGGGAAGTCGTTAATGAGGTGCTTAATTTCGTAGGAGTTCACTCCCACAAAACAGTGAGTAAACAAAAATAATATGAAAGATTAGCCAAGAATCATAATGCAAAATTCATCGATTTCCCGTATTTACAAACATCATCAGACCCACAAATTAACGGAACATAACAAGAATTATTTTTGAACTTTTATAACGTCTTTAAACTCAACAATGGTAAAATAAAATTTTGAATTTACCTTCTTTGCTTTGGCATTGGTGCCAAACACAGCAGAGATTGCTTGACGAAGGAAGGAGGCAAAAGGCTACGAGAAAAGGTTAATTCATTAACATATAAGATATTGATTAGAATAGAAATAAGAAAGGAGACTGGCTCTCTGTTACTTAAAGTTTCAAAGCATGAAACTTTAAGTAACAGAGAGCCAGTCTCCTTTCTTGTTTCTAGCAATCCATAGCTTCATGATTCACTAAAAGTATGAAGTACATAAATGAAAATAAAACAACAGGCCCGGTTAGTGCGGCTTCGGCCGGTGTCATATGCGTTTGAAGAGCGCAGTACTTCGTTGGTTTCACAACTGATATCATCAACAATGGCGGCGGGAACGCCATGAAAGCTGCGAGGAATTCAAGGAGTTTTAGCAGTTCGTCAGATTATGTCATATGACGGATTTATACATCAACAATATTCATGTTTAAGATAGATTGTAACAAAAACAAAACAAAACGAAAAACAGATCTAAAATTGCATGATATAGACAACTTTGTGATCAATTTAATCTAGAAATTCCAAAAAAAACTACAAAAATTAAATTTTTAAAAACAATACAAATCTGTATTTCTAAGTAAAAACTATGGGTATAACTTTTCCAAAAAATATAAAAAAATATACAATTACTTTAATGCTTCTCAGAAATTCTTAGAATTTTACACCCATACACAAACGCTTAGCTTTAAATTTTACCATAGCGTTCGTGCGGCAACTTTAGGTCCATCATGGACTAACGCATAGCTGTAAATTTTACCATGCGTTTGTGCATGGGTAAATCCAAAGGAACAAAAATATTATGTATCTATATCAATATATTGTTGATGGTCAAATAGTGTCAATAGTACAACATTGAGGCTTAATCTGTTCTAAGATAATTACCTGTACATCTCATAGATTTTTTTCCTTAGAATCTTAGGCCCATACACATACGCATAGTTGTAAATTTTACCGTGCGTTTGTGAATGAGGTAGTTTTAGGGAACACAAATATTGTGTATCTCTATAAATATAATGATGATGGTAAAATAGTGTCAATAGCACAGAAGCACTTCAGCCCATACACCAACGCATGCCCTGCACAAACGCATACTACACCGGACCTAGTTTTGGACAAAGTCATTACTCCACTTAACGCTAGAGATTTACGTAAAATTTTGGTTCATTTTTACGTAAATTGTGTTCTGAAAAAGAACCAACTTGCTTCTCAGAGAATCTAGATTTCAAATGTTTTCTGGTGTATGCTCCCAGACCTATTGGTTTTTCTTGAACCGGGCCAACTATAGACAGCTTCCGCTGGGCCTAAACAATGGTAGCATTTTCTCTCGCATGCTCACCATACATCCAACCTGAAATATATACCACTTTTTCGAGCATATTTTTAGATTATCATTAGTATTCAATGTAATGGTAAGAGAACTGCAATTTCCCTTTTGGTCCCTGTGGTTTCGTTTTTGTAATTTGATTCATTGCGATTTCCAGCATTGTGAATTTCAAAACAATAGAAAAAAGTTATGAAATTAGTATATATGAATGCAAGACGGTATAGTTAAAGGACTAGTGGTAATTAAGTATCTTAAGCCCCTTTATATGATTGGTCCATTCTGACCAAAATTGGTAAAAAACATCTATGATTTTGATTCTTTCTCTGATTCCTTGTTATCGTGATACTTCATACATTGTCAAATGGAATGTCTAAGTTTTTCGTCGTCTTAAACTTTTGCTGCAGACAAGCCTTTCCTTTGTTATGAATAGAATAATTGAGAATACGATACAATAATATAAAAATTTATATGTCACCTCTTCAAGGGTTTCTCTATTCAAAGTGTTTTCCTTATTTTGCTTTCCTATGGTAAAGCAAAACAAACTTACATGTCCATAGACTATATGATATCTCACAAAAGCAGTCCAGGAACAAAAAGGGGCGAGAGCATTGACATTCCACCTAATGTCCATACAAACAGACTTAATTTCGGGGTTTTCTAATGGGCAGTCGTTTTCAGTTACGAGCTTTTATTGCAAAAATGGCAAATTTTAACATCACATGGTCCCTTTGACAACTATATCAAGTGCTGTAGTGCATGCTACATTGCCCCTGATGTAAATAAAGCATCTTGTGGCTTCTCATAGGCTAGCACGTTAACATGAGCTCGCGAACATAGTGAGCCTCATTTACTACAATATCTAGTGATGTAGTGCATTCTACAGTACCCCTGATGTAAATAAGGCATCTTGTGGCCTTTCTTGGCGTAGGTTAGCATGTTAAACTAAACTTGCTCATTTTCCGGTCCAGTCCAGGGCTCAAGTAATGTAAATCACAAGTCTTGTATAGTTTTTTAGGGTCTGCTCAACATATCTTTCGTGATATCCTCCGTAGTTACCTAGTATACATGATTCTCTTCAAGTCATAAAAACGAAGAGGAAATACAGGATTAATACCTCCAGCGCAACTGTGTCCTTCAAAAACTAGCCATTGAGCTAAAAGAGATAAAAAGGCTACAACTAATTTCAAACATAAAAAATTAAGCAAAATCCTCCAGATAAGGCACTGATAAATAGAACACTTGTTCGTTAATTCAAGACTAATTTAGACACAGCGGAGTGATATGCAAAGTATGGCCGAGTTAATTTCAAGAACTTGAATAACAATCACAGGCCCGGCGGAAGCGGTCCGGTTAGTGCGGCCTTGGCCGAACCAACTTCTGGTCACAAACACTTCTCTTGTCAAAAATAACATTGCTTTTTAAAATATTAGATTTTCACTATATTTTTCAGTCCATTTTTATGTAAATTACTTTCTAAAAATGCACCTAATTGCATCTCTGAGAACCTAAGTTTTAAAATTTTCAGGGGGTATGCCCCCGGGCCCCATAAATTAAGCACGAACCGGATCGACTATGGACAGCTTCCGCCGGGCCTGAATCAGAGGCCAACAGAAATTCAACCTTCACTTCTCGGTCTGTATTCTGATTTCAACACAAAATATCTTAAATGAATTTGAAAACCCCTTATACAACTGTGCATTTTGGTTATTTTCGTACTCAATCATTCACTTCTTTTTTGTGAGGCAAATTTTCGATCCACCTCTTGGTACAACAATTCGTTACAGTCCCCATCAAAAGTCTTGGAACACTTACATGATTTTTATAGTTTCCTACATTTTGCCCCTTCCCCTTCATTCCCCCTTTGCAGTGATATTTCTGATAACAAAAAACTAGCCAAATAACATTCATCTAGTGTTTTGTGCAATCTCATAAAGTTCCATTTTGTAAACAACATTGTTTTGAGAGGGGAGGGGGGTTGGATGGGAAATAAAATTCTAGAAAAGCTAAAAAAGTAGTTATTTGTTTTGAAAAACAAGGATATTCATACTATTTTAGGGTAGGGATTGTAGTTTCTATTTTCGTTCTTTTTCTTGAAATTTGTTTCACTAACCTGATATTCTGTGCCAACCGAAGACTGAAATTTAATAATACCTTTCAAGGTTATATCTCCTGGATCCGCAGGTACGGTCTGATCAAAGGCCGTTTCCCTGAGGTGAAGGTCTTTGTCTTCAATGAATGAAATGCTTTTTTCTTTGAAGTTGAAAGACTTGAAGTGCGATACGTCTATACCATTGTGTCCATATATGAGCTACAAGAAGGAATGGTTATGATCGAAATAAAATTGTAGTATCACCTAAAATCTTCGACATAAGGCTTGAGACAATCCTAGGTTGTCTACTGGTAGTTAACTTCTATATCATTAAAGTGAATGCTACCATCCGCACATGAGGTGATGATTTAAGACCGCCAGCTTCACTACTTTGACCCAATGCAAGAAATTGGACTCAAAATTGATGCCCAACCCTTAGTCGTAAGAGAAGTAGTCTTACAACTAAACCAATAGGTATCGTACTCTCTTTACATCAGGCAACGATCTTGTAGAGCGTGATGAGAGTGCGCACTAACAAAACAAAACAATGAAAATTGAATAAAGGCATGTAACTGATTTTCTAACAAAGCAGTAACAGAGGGCATACTAACAAAAGCAGGCAATAAAAATCGGCATGATTTTCAGCATGAAAGGATAGAACTCTCTAGTTTCTAGACTATTTCTCACATATGACTATACATGACCCTAGAAGTTTCTAAATACAAAA
Organism: Pelagia noctiluca; assembly: GCA_963924455.1. Classification (NCBI taxonomy): domain Eukaryota; kingdom Metazoa; phylum Cnidaria; class Scyphozoa; order Semaeostomeae; family Pelagiidae; genus Pelagia; species Pelagia noctiluca. Next base: position 3,921,395 of record OZ004320.1, read on the forward strand.
GCTGCATACAATGGTGGTTAATGCCGACACTGTAAGGCCATAAATCAGTCGCAGATTCCTCTACGAGATCATATTGAAGTGGACTAGGGACAGATTATATTTACAGGTTTTTTCACTGTTGAGGAAAACATGAAAAGTGGCCCAGAAATATTAATTATTATTCGGTTTAAAAAATTTGTGAACTTGGTAAAACTATAAATGTTTACAAGTGCGAATACTGAAAGGGCTCCATTTTGACTAAGGCCACTGAGACAGAATTGGTATTTTATTCTTCCACTGCTGAGACTAGGGGCCTAGGGGCCTACTTGGAAAATTTGCCAAGCATTCAGTACTCTACGAGAATTCCCTGCCTTGGGATATTGCTTCTCACTGGTATATTTTTTCTAGTACACATGGTACACATTAAGCTATAAAATATTTAGCCGTGTAACTTAAAAAGTTAATTTCCAGTCATCAACAACTCTTCTGGAGTTACAATGGCCTCGAATAGAGGCTTCGGCTGACAGCCGACTGACTCGCACTCACGAGAAGCCTGGGCACTAATTCGATCGTGGGACTGAAATTAAAGAATTATAGAATTATACGTCAGATGAAATCCATACACTTTAGTGGCGTACCATCAGGCTCTGTACAGGCAAACATTAATATGACGTCACATAATGGTAGTCAAATCTGATTGCGCGCTTTACCACGGCACAAGCTCTTTATCTTTGCAACAAGCAACAGCGGTTTAATTAGCAGAGCCATTTTTCTAACTTTCGATAATAAATACTGAAAGAATGATGGATTCATTATGGACTGTGGTGAAAGCAACTGCTGCAATAGGGGTAACTGCCTGTGCAGGTTATTACTTGTATCAGACGTATTTCAAAACGTCTGAGGATAAGGTAAGCGGACCAGTATTCGGTTGATTGTGGTAATTGGTCTACATTTTCTTTAGATTTTAACCGATTCTAATAGATCTGGTTAACTCTTGATCAAGAAGGATTTTAGCAAAGGATAGAGAGAACGTGAAGGTATATGTATCCTGAAGCTTTAGGAAGAACAAGCATTAAGATATGGAAAGTAAGTGGCTCTCAGGCGAGGGTAGGGGCGCACATTACGGGGGTGCTAGAGATACCTCTCCCCCAATAATTTCCAAATCGGTCAAAAGGTCTTCCAAAAGTCGGTCCATGGAATGTCAATTAATAGGCGGTTTGAATATTTTTCACAACTAAATTCCGTTTAGAATTTCAAGTAATTGTCTTTTTCTTCGAAAAAAGAACCAGAAGTAACAATTTTGAATTCGAAAGATACATTTTCCAGCGATCTGAAACAACTAAAACGGAAAACTTTCTTCCTTCAGTGATAGCCATGGTGCAGCCTCAGTTAGCCCGATTCTTCTTCGGGCATGCAGCTAGTATTTCAAGCTGCTCGAAACCATTCTTTTCATGTACTAATTATCACAAATGTTCTGCATGTGCACCTTCCGTCCAAAAATATTTAATGCAAAAGTTCGGTCCTCGATGCGGCGACACCACCCTAAAAAGGTTTTGGATGTGCGCCCCTTGGCGAGGGATAGTAGTCATTCCCACTCCTATCTGAAAGATAGTAGCAAACGAAGAAGAGTCTTTGGTTTAGCTTCCACTGCAGTCGACCAACTTACTAAAGATGCAAGGGGAAAACTACAAACAAACAAAAACCTAAAATAATTGGAAGTACGAACTCCTCATCTCAAAACTTCATGTTGATTACAGGTAAAGAAAGAGGGAACCCTGTCCAAAGATGTTGACATCACGAAGTCAAAGAAAATGGCAGAAACTAAAACAAGAGACAAAAATGAGCCTGGAAGCAGTCCGAGAAGGGGTAAAATCGAGACTGGGTATTGCGGATTTCGTAAAGGTTTTTTACTGTGAGTACAACTGATTGACGCTTAATATCATGGATAATGAATTCTAATTTTCATCATCTCTACAATCATCGGAACTAGGCTTCATTTAATGATTATACATCAAAGAACACTTGAGCAAAGAAGAATTTTAAGTTTCCGTGGTTCAATTTGATAGATTCTATTGACAAATCATTTTTTATTTTTCAGTCCGAAAAATGAAGTAAAAAAGTAATCAAGAAACAAAAAAGTAAAATACGTATGGTTTGGATATGGTTTGGTATGGTTTGGACATGGTTTGGACATGGTTTGGATATGGTTTGGACATGGTTAAATTTCTACACTCTCAATAACAATCACTGGTTCAAGAATATATATGAAAGAAAAAATCTTAAAAGAAGAAAAAACAAAAAAAGCTTAAAAACGATAGCAAAATTCATTTTAATAGAAAATTTTATAGAGTTAGTTAGCTGGATGCTAAGTTTGAAGTTTAAACGCACACTGCTCGAAACTCTTTACAGATCTGATGACAAAAACATGGTCTTTCCAAATTTCATTATGCTTCTATCAACCTTCCATACTCAAACTGCATTTCTCTGAATAACAAGAAATGTATTTAATGTCAAATATTCTTTATCTCCTAATTGTACGGTACAATACGAAACGATACATTACAATACGATATGACACGTTATCATACGACATAATGTCACACAAAACAAAATGAAACGGTACAATACCATACATCATGATATGATACGATATGAAACGATACGACATGAAACGATACGGGACGTTACAATACGACACAATGCGATGAGTACGATACGTTACGATTCGATACGAAATAATACATGATAATACTTAATGATCCGATTCCATCCTTGTAAACTATATAAGATACGATGTAGAACAACTAGACCATGAACATGACACATTATCATGCTATTAAATCCGCACGTGAATTGAAAAATGCCCGACTGTTGTAAAGTTTTACACTTTCCCTCCTTGATTCAATTACCTTAGCGAAATAACCTGCTTCTTTGCATCATATTCCACTCCCTAGCCTTGCCTGAACTCGCTTGCGCTTTTTAGGCCTCTGTTATCCTGGTATGCTACCTTATACTAGCAAGAGTTGTGATATTCTGACTAGTACATGGTCGCAGAGCTAGGGTAAGGGAAACCTTGGAAATCGCAAGCGGACTTGGATAGGTTTCGGGGAATCCTGATCACAGAAAAAAGTAATCAAATAAATCTTCAGATCTCTATATAATGGCAAATCAATAACAACAGATTAACAGTACGGTACTCTATACAAGACAGGCAAACAACAAAAACAAAACTGTAAACACAGCACAAAAAACAGCTTGAACTAAAATAACATTACGGTCTTCACAATGTATATTCAAAAATATTGCAAAAGAACCAAATTCAATTTTGAATCATGAATGAAACAATCGCTAATACATCAAAACAAAAGATATATGATTTTTATTATCTTAAAAAGGTTGGAGTGGCTCTTCTTGATCTTTCCTAATTCTTACATATTTGCTTTCTTGATCTTGTGTATCTGGTTTTCAAATGTTCCCAATTCAGCAACTTGTCAGGAAAGGAATTCGAGCAGTGTGCGTTTAAATTGAAAAGTATTGCTTGTAAATGGTTGCCTATAACTTTGTTTATTAATTATGATTGAAGCTATCAAGAATGTATTCTTTCTTCTTCCTTTCTTGCACTTTGCGAAAGTTCAAGGGGTAAAAGTGATATCATGATATCATTGAGGTATTGATCTACTGCAAAGCTTCCAATTAGACTCCCAGAGCGAATTTGAATTTCTTTCATTATTCAACAAGGCAATATATTCAAATGACACTGAATGATGATTGCGCTTATTACACTTTATTTTGGTAAAATTGCCTGAGCATAGCATAGTATATATTAATTTGTTAACGCTGGTCAGAGTTGTGGCAGCTTTACAGCTGATGTGGACCTGCAGCTTGTACCTGAAGAATTAATATTCTAGAACGAATATCCTGAGTACTCATTTACCGTCCTACAGCTGAGTTGGCTGACGGCTTGTAGTTCATGGATGCAACCGTTTGTGAATTCGAGCCCACAAAGGTTGTCTTTCAAGAATTAGAAATCTAGCGCCTTAACCACTAGTTTACACCCATTCAGCTAGTAGTAAATTGACAACTTCCTGTGACCGCTCAGTTGCAAGGTCAGGTCGGTTTCTGGGCCTGGTCAGTGGTCACTATGACAGTGCCATGTCACTTTTGCGTAACATTAAGATCAACAACAACTACAAGATTAATATAGGTCCTAGATTTACTGTATCTCCCTGTTGAATGAGAGACCAGGAAGCAGGCTGGCTAAGATGAAAGGGTATTTTCTTGTCCATTTCCAACTTATCACTGAAATATGTACTACCATCTACTGCACGGCCCTGCACACCCTTCCAGTACCCACTTCCTCAGCACGCTTTGCACCTCTCACCTACGCACTCTATGCTCCTTACAGCAGAGTCCCTTTCTTCAGCACTTTTGCGCCTTGCATGAAAGTAACTCTTCACATACAAACAGTTCAGTTTTATATGTAAGTAAATAGATGTACAAAAACTATATCAACCTGGTTGTCACTCCACTTCAAAGCAGTAGCAAAATCATTGGTCGTCAGACATCTTCTCTTGCAGTGTCTCATCACCCTTGTTGCGTTCTGGAAAATAAGTTTTCTAAGCATTAATCTTTTTACTTCACAACGATTTACCTTTGCTAAAGTTTTACTTTTAGAAAAACCTTTTCCCATTATTTTTCACAAGTTTACTGAAAGCACAATAATTATACTTGCAAAAATATACTTTTAGGAAAAATTCAAACAAAGACTTTGAAAATGGTACTCAATTCCTCTCTGCTTAGCATCCAGCATAAAGATATAGGTTGGGATTATTTGGCTAGGATAAGAATTAATGAATTGCATTGCAGATTTATTTTTAATTATTCTTTAGAACTTCTTCAGAGCAGTGGCGGCGTGTAAGAAATTTTTTAGGTGGGGCACTGGTAAAAAGAAGTGAGGGCCTAATCATTTCACTTCGTGTTTTTCTTGGGCAGATAATAAATTGAACGGAGTAACGGACGTTCCAATAGGCCATCTACGATATTCATTTAAGATAAACCAATATATGACGATCAATCAAAAATATACATGGGTCTCTTTCTTAAATTTCTGTAATCTTGTTTCTAAAATTTTTATACTGACTGAGAACACTTACAGATCAGCTTCCTACACTGTTTCCCAAAGTTTGTCCAAAAAAGATAAGAGCCAATTTAGATCAAACTGCATGGCATTTGTGATGAGAGACATTGTTATTTGTCAACAAAGTTGCATTGCTATGGTTCGCGTTATCAGAGCTACGTGTTTATGAACTTTTTGGAATTCAATTGAATGACTTGGGGCACTTTTAAATGTGCCCCACTCATCACAGAAAGTCTACTGCCTAAAACTCTTGAAAGTGATTGGTCAGAGATTTCGTAATGCGGGGGCAGCCCCACCATCAGATTAGAATCTGAGGTTCGTGTTTCCTGAGTCGATCAATGTCTCGTGGACGATTCAATAGCGATTTGTGGGTGGGCAACAAAATCCTAGAATTTAGGGCATCAAAGTTGATATTGGGTTGTGAATGTAATGCGTGCATGAAATCTGAAATTGAATATAAGCCAATAATGATATTCTGTGAAAGATTTCAAACGATAAAATGGCTACAAAAAATCATTTTGTGAAAATGCCCAGTGGGGCAATACCCCATCCTCCCCATTGGAAGCGCTGCCACTACTTCAGAGTCCATACCCTGCAGATGATTTCGTCTCCCCGCCAATCCTAGCATGCAAAATTCCCACCAAATATCTTGGAACACAGACCAAGCCATTTCAGGAAGGTAATTGCCCACTTGAGTCACCCTCCTCTATTAAATTTGAAGGGAATCATCTACCTTAATATGCCCATCTACAAAAGGATAGCCTACCTAAGAGCAACTGGAAGGGTAATTCACTGCCAACCTACTGAAATTCTCATGTCCAGGGCTGGGAACACTAGGAAATGTTTACATTTTAGTTAGTTTAGCCCCCTCCGCATCCCCCTTAAAAAGGTTGTTTCTCATCAAGAAAGGGGAACCAAGCGCAGTAACATTTACCATGTGTCTGGTGTAGTCTGGTATAGTTTTATTTGAAAGTAACATTATTTAAGAAAGGACTCTAATACAGTAGTTTCCCTTAAAAAAACATTGGGATCGTAGTTTTGATCAACAAGGTTATAGCAACACATCCTTTTGGGCATTCCTTCCCTTCAAGGGGTTAAGTATTAAACCTTATGTTAGCCGCTCAAGAGGGTATTTTGCTTAAGTAAAGTGTAATTTGTGCCATTTTGCTTATTAAGCAATTTTCTTCAGAGTGGGCAGTAAAGTAGTAAGCAATTTTACTTCTCTTTAGAATCACGAGGTGTGTTACTTATCAAGAGGAAGGACCAGGGTTGCACTACTTGATTAGTTCACCTATTCAGTGGGCCCTTTGTGCTTTGCACATAAACCAATAACTTGCAAAGATTGTAAATGTATTTGCCTATCAACTATCAATGCTTAAGCAAAATGGTACTAATAACACTTTGCTTAAGCAAAATACTCTAGTGAGCAGCTAGTATTAATGCTTCACTTAACCACAGTCCTGAGCATACATTCTCCTAAGCACTTAATGCTTAACTCATGCTGTTCAAGCACCACACTCTGCAATCTGGCTCCTTACCCATTCCCAACAGTGTCCCAGCCCTTTTCAGGAACCTGTTGGTCTCCAGTTTGCAGAGTACTATAGACCAGATTTCAGGTGCCCTAGAGCACCTTAGCATTGTTTTCTCCTATTGTTCTATCGTTATCTCCGGTGCCCAACTACTCTGCAGTCTGGATTGGGGGGGGGGGGGGCGTACCTCAGATCTGAAAAAAATGGGGTCCGACGGCTAGCAAATACCTCTTCTTATTGTTGATGCAGCCGTGAGTTCTGAAGACCTGAAGGCTATATACCTACCTGTATGGTTTCTTTAAGTCGGTATGTAATGTCTTCTGAGAGACTTTCCAGGACATTCTCACCAAGATTTGGACATCCAACAGTTTCCGCATACAATCCAACAGAACATTTTGGAAGCACTGTGAATTTATTTCCAATATTTTGCTGGCTCATTGCTGACTCTAGTTATAAATACTCATTTCAAGCAAGAGTTTGTTCAAATAAAACAAAGTAAAAAAGACAGTTAGGCCTAGGCTTAACTCCAAAGCTTTGTGAAAGGAAATTATGTTTGTAAGAGTGTCTAAAATTGAGTTGCATTGTGACACTAGTTTAATGAAAATTGAGCTGAATTGAGATGGGCAGATGGGCATCCTCGTTTCCATGGCAGAATACAAAACATAGGTTTGCCATATTGACTTTTTCTAAGCCGAATATCACAAATCTGGCTTTTTAGAAACTGCTTGGCTTAGAAAAAATGATTTGGACTAGAGCTAAACTTTGGCTAAACTTAAACTCTGGCTTCTAGTTGAAAATTTTTCATTGACTCTAACTTTAGCTGAAAGCCTAGTCAAGAAGTTATGGTTAGAAATCGAAAATTTTATACTAGATATTGAACATCTCAAATGCATTATAATAGAATAATGAAAAGCATGACTAAAGGTATGAAAAAGAAAGGAAGGGATATTTGGCTACCACAATTCTTTGATTCGTGATAACATAACAATAGCCTCATATTAATTTATTGAATATTTCTTCCATTTTCCAATCTGCTATTGATTTCTGTTCCTCAGCCAGCTAGCCCGATTCAATTTTGGCTTGACCTGGCTTTATTTCCTGGCTTTATTTCGTTGTCAATTTGGCTTTGAGGGCTTCCCTAACCAGGATCTGGTAGCCCTGCAAAGAGATATTTGAAAAATATGATTTGCAATGGCGGTTAGAAAGGATTGCTGCGATGACGTTTTATGTCAAATATATGTTACCTAGATGGAAAGTGAAGCGTAAGAAGTTGTTTTAACGTCGTTTCTAATATTTGAAATAGTTCAGCTTTTTTATTTTACTACAAATCGAAGTTTTCAGGTTCCAAAAGGCTATTTTTGATCCCAACCAATTTCAATCTAGGCCAGTTTTCAAATTAATTTAAGCCCCAGTGGCCTTTTTTTAACCTAAATCACTCATTTCATACATTTTTGCAATGGCAGCTTCAGTAGACCATTTCAACAGTGCTTTCAAGAACTGTTGCCTTGTACGACCAAGGAAACCTGAAACACAGCTACCAATGACTGACCAAGAAAGCTTGACCTACAACGATGATGGACACCAGCCCATTTCTTCCCCAAGTGAATCAGAGAAAGCATTAGAGGTAACAAGAATGAGAGAAGAAAAGGAAAAAGGAAAGTCTATTTTGAAGAATAAGACAAGAAAGGAGGAGATGTATGAAATCAATGAACTTCCGCCGCACCTCTTGAAAAGTGATGATAAATTCTACAAACATTTGCACGAGCTCAGACAAGAAAACAAAAAGACACTGAAAATGCTAGAAAAGCTTTATAAACGTGGCACAGAAAATGAAGAACAGAGCTTCTATTCAAAGAATTCTACTGATCTGGTGAGAAAAATGAAATATGATGAGGAATATGATAATCGTGATAAATTCATAAAAGGTGTTTATGAAGACATAGCAAATGGAAGTCAAGAGAGTGATGTTAGTGGCAATGATGATAATGATCTTGCTGCCCAAGACTATGGTTTTAATACTTTCCACTCTGCAAATTATGAAGGTACCCCATTACTTAACATTTAGACCCTGTTTACACGAGTTCGGTATGACGCAGGTGTGATATGACACTGGTTTGGGGTCTTTATGACTACGATAATGTCAATATTATGTCCACTTAAAAGGTGAGAAAACTCAGTTGGGTAGCCACAACAGTTTAATTTCATGCTGGCGGTAAGCAACATGGTGTAAACGGGCCATGGCAGCATGATATCGGAACATTTCAGTTCGCTTTCATTTGGAGGACAAAAATAATCAAATCAGGATTCCTGTTTCCTTCATTCTCACTCTAAAATGGGGAATTAGATTATAATGAGATCAACAAAGTTCAAGGTTATTCTTGCTTTAGTTAAGTTATTTTCGGCATAACAAGAAAAGTCTGATGATTGTCCAGCACTCAGGTATATACAGAGTTCTCAAATCGACCAATTCCCAGTCAAACCCTGTACTTCTTAATCTGCATTGAGATGTAGGAGGACATGGATCAGTAATTCCAACTCTTTGTCACTCCAGGTGAGTTTGGTTTTCACCTGTCATTGTCTTATTTTGGTACCTTCTCAAGCAAGCACTTCCACAGGATGCGATGTTGCAAACTGTGATTTTGCCTTTCTTTGTTTGCATTGCCTTGTGTTGTGGCACCTTTTTTCTATGTTAGTGTGCAAGTACAAGATCAACAATGACGTATATATTGTCTTTCCCAAATGAAACTATATCACACTGGCATCATGTAAACAGTAAGCTTAGTTTCATACTGGTGTCATATGGAACCAGCACGCTACCGATATAGTGTAAACGGGGCTTTGATTATAAAGTGACTAATGCAAAATAACACTGAAATACCAAAATATCAAAATGAAGGTAAGTACAGTCAAACTCTCGTAATTCAGACTCCCTTAACAGGCGCCTTAATCTTATACGCTACCCTCACAAAAGTTTGGAGGCTGAGATAGCTGACCGGTTGTCAATCAAAAATTATGTCAGAGAAAAAACAATGGATTATCACCCCACCAATTGTTGAATCAAATCGAAACTTCATCCGATCGTAACACAATTATCAATTCATTCAAAAATCACTCTCTTGTTTCAAAACATTCCCAGTTGATTCAAAACTTCCATGTTTTGCCTTGTGACGACAAAAGCAAAAAATAGCTTGTGAAATCATCAAAATTTCTGCTTAAGTTTGTTGACAAACCCTTTTCATATCATTATCTATTCTTCGATTATTCTTTATTCACTGTTGTTGTTTTGTCGAAAGGTAAAAATTTATAAGAATTGATCTTCAAGCTAGATGGAGCAGAAGTTTTACAGAACAAACAGTCAAAAATATTCTTTGCAAAACAGAATTTTAGGGCAAAATTCACAATGTTGTCCCCGTTTTTGGCACCTAGTAACAGCTCAATATCTATCATTTCGATAAAATAATGCTTTTTGAAGAAATTCCTATCGAAAAGAAGTTTTTGTTGTCAAAATGCCCATAACGTGTTCCAAATTTTAATCAATAATTCACCTCCAAAACTTTGATGATAACGAAGATGTTTTTTGTCGCTATGCTGTTTTGCGAAATGAAACATGATAGCTTACAGCTGGTAATTTCTAAGCTTTTCATTGCCCATTGACTTGACTTCGAAATACTTGTTTGCCATTTTCACTCAAGATATCCCATATTCATCATAATGTTTCACTAGCTACTCTTCCCTCCCATAGTATTTCCGTGCATCTTTACCAACCTGCAAATCTTGATAAAAACTCTCTTTTCGTTATTTCAAATAAAAGTTGCTGTTTCGTTTTCCCAGTGAAGTTTTCAATAATTTGATGTATAATCACGCTCAGTTTTGGAAGAAGTGAAGAAGAAAGGCACAAAATTAAATTCTGTTTTGATATAAAAGAATTTCCAGCTAGGCCTAAAATTAAAAAGGTTTCCAAACTTTTGCGAGGGTAGAGTAGGACTTATCTTATCAAAACTATCAAAATTCCTGGCAAGAATTCATAAGTCTCAATTTCTTACCCACAGGTTTTATGATACTTAATGCTTCATTCCCATCTTGATTCATTCACATTTATTTTGATAGGCTCACCAAGTTATCAAAGCAGTGAAGATGCAGAGGAAGATCCTCGTAAAGAATGGCCTAGAACGTATACGCAGAATGTCCTGCCTGACGAATCTGCCGATCATTTCAGAGGGAGACCATTCTCTTATGAAGTCATAGACAACATGTGGGATGGCTTCAGTGTTGACAGTTATGAACCGCCTGGCCAAGCCCCAAAAGTGAAAGACAAGAAATCGGACAAGCGGGAATGGTCTCATTCCATTACTATTCCAGAACCGTTTCAAATGACTCTGAGAACAACTGACAACGCTAAAATCAAATCAAAACGCAAAGAAAAACTCGAGCAAGAATTAATGCAGAAAAAACTAGCCGAAGAAGCCGAATTGAATAAGAAGTTCAGGGCTAGACCTGCACCGGCAACCACATTCATGCAGCTTTACAAAGAGAATGAAGCGAGAGAGGAGGAAAAGAGACAATACAGACGAAGTCTGAATAAAGCGATACTCGAGGCTACACAAAAGCCCTTTGAGTTTATAAAACGCGAAGAAGCAAAGAAGGAACTAAGAAGGAGTCAGTCTATCGAAGCTCTAAATTCTGAGCAGCAAAAAGGGACTCAGTTCAAAGCTACACCATTTCCAAACGAACTATTCAATCTTTCGCTGGAAGACAAACTTGCAGAACAAGAAGAATATCGAAAAATTAAAATCAAAATGAGGTCTCAAGAGATATTGGCTAGTTCGAGCCTTCCTCCGAATATGCATGCAAGGGGTGAGCGTTATTCGATTAATAATAGGTACAAGAAAGGCAAGCAGAGAAACAAACTAGCGAAGAAGGAAACGTTTAGGCCGAGAATTAATCACGAAATACCAGACTATGAAGAGCTTCATAGAAAATTTGAGAATGAGCTTAGTCGGAAGAGACAACAAGCTACACCTACTGTGTGCGAGCCTTTTGATCTGCATACTGGAAAAGTGCCGAGTCGAAGTCGAAGGAAGAGTCAGTACTTAAGTAATGAATCGCTGGATGATAAAAGTAGCGGTTTACTGCGGAAGTCAGCAGAGAAGAAGAGTTATGTCAAGAAAGATTATCACTCGTCAACTCCTGCTTCAAGAAAAAGCATCATTGAATCACAGCTTAACGAGCCTCCTCCATTCGGGTATGTGACTTAGTATCTTCAAGTTCCATGAAGCTCACATATGCGAGAGGAAAATTTCTAATAAGTCAACTTTATTTGATTTGCAATTTCTCTGAAAAACAGTAGCCTTATCCTGGATACTTAAATATGCCTTTTTTAAAACTTTTATCTAAGAGCATGAGATTCGGAAATTTTATTCTCTCAAAATAAGTTTTCTAGTGAATTGTAAATTATTTGTTCTCTTGTTGTGGGGAAACTTTGCTGCTAATTTTTTTACTTCCTTGAGTTGTCTTGTCAGTCAGAAGAAATAGATTAGAAATCTGTATAGGTGCTTTTTTAAGTTTATATGCCCGTGTCTTTTTCTAGATTAACAGAGACGGCAAGACGGAGGCATACGAAGGCACAAGAAGCGTTGAGCAACCGAGTGAAGGGTGAAGAAGAAGAACGCAAACAGACCCAGCAAAAGAAGCGACGTGAAGAACAGCTTAGAAGACGGGTAGCGAAAAAATCCGCCGCAAATGACATGAAACACATCATGAAGCAACAGAGTAAAGAGAAGCTACAGAGTTTCAGGTACGAATTCCTACTTTCTACGACGGAGGGGTGTGACACTTGCAGAAACATTTTCTTACCCAAGAATCCCAGTGCATGCCCTGACAATCCTTAACGACCTTTAAAAATCACCGGAATCCTCTAAGAACTTACTAAATCCCCATGAATTTCCTAGAAGGCTACGAGGTTTTCCTCCAGAGTTAGGGATATCCGGAGCTGGGGGCATCGGAGGCACGTTTCCCCAAGATTTTGCAAAAATAATGAAGCACCCTTTTAACTTTCAGAAATTACCTTTCTGCCTTTATGAGAATAGTGCCCTTGAACCGTGTTACCCCAAAGTTTGAAACCCGTCCTACATCCCTGTCCAGAATCAAGTACTAAAGAAATAATTGATTCTAAATGACAGTCGTTTAGCCTTTTCCGTGAGCTACACTAGAAAAGAAGGCAACCCTCCTCTGGTTACAAAGTCAAATATTGAGACCCTTTCTCAAAGGTGCTGTTGTAAGTATTATAAATCCTAAACAGAAATAGAGCCAAATGGAATTTTATGCAAAAGTAGAGTTGGAATGTTTCAAATACTACTTTTAACTTCAATGTTTCAGCTCGAAAGGGATAATCTCACATAAAAGTTTCGAGTAACCTTTCTCGATTTCTGATTGTTTTGCTTGCTTTCCTTCAATCGAATACCTTGCGACCATTATGTCTTTCCTGACTATTGATGTATGAAGTATTTTTATTTATTGGACTGCATTTCCTTCTAGGGAAACTGATATAGCTCGAGCAAGGGAGTACAAGCAGTACTTGAAGGAAATAAAAGCCAAAGTCGAAGAAAGACCTTTGTTATTCGAACAAGAATCACAAACAAACGCAAAGAGAACCGCTCAGCGAAGATACAAACAAATCCTCCAGGAAGCTGGGGTTGAAGGTGACGTAGTTGATAGCCTCGTTACGGAAAATGGGCAGATTATAGGTGCAGAGTCGGAAGACGAGGCTGGTGATTTGGTTTCTTATGACAATGAATATCAGCATTCGTCATTATTGCAAGATGGGACTTACTCCGATGTTGAGAATGGAAAAATTGGCGAAGAGGCAAATACTGACGGTGTATTGAATACAACACACTCGATATCTGCTGAGGACAATAGTGACTTAGATAGATCCTTTTGAGGAAATATGGTTGATTTAGGAGATAAGAGGGACGATGTGGTGATATCAATAAGATCATTCTTAGTTTTAATAGATGCAATGATTCTTCTGAGAATATAATCATTGCTCTTCTACTTATCTTCTCTTGGTTCGTGACCAGTAGCAGTACAAGATCAATACCCAAATAAAAGCTTCGGTCTGGTTGACAATTTCAGCACTTTTTCAAACGAATTCATCAGCAATAGTTCTAAGCTGAATATCATGGTGATTTTCGGATTTGCAAAAACGATTGTGAACTGTAACTAAACATCTGTGGATTTTTCAGTCCTTGAAATCTTGGAGATATCACAGGACCTTTTAGTCCTTCAAATCTGATTTCGATTTAGAAGAATAGAAAGTCGAATAAGAAATGTTCTTTTATCGGCTAAGTTATTAAATTTTAATCGAATCAATGAGGCGCAATACCTGAATGTTCAATATATCTGAACGTATTTATGAGAGCAGCTACAATACTACCTCGGCTAAAGGTCTAGAATTGCACTATTTTCTTTTGAAGATAGAATTCCATACACGACACAGGCACCATACAATCATTTCATTGAGTTCTGTACTAGCTACAATATATTCCTCTGCTTTTAAATCTTATCAGAAGTATTTGAATTCTTCTACATCTTTGAATTATTTTGTTTAATTCATGAATACTGTCTAAAACATTGTTCATAGAAATTATATTGGCTTGTATGTCATATGACTCAAACATTCTATGTATTTTTCATTGCGTTTCTTTGATTCTAAAGCATTCATTTAAAGCTGCAGGGCATTTGTAAACATACAAAGTGTTAAGACAATTTTTACCCTGCCTCTCCTATTAGCCCAGCATTGAAACATTGATGCCCTGCTCTTTTGCTGCCCCTTCCATCCAGTGAATTGCCTATTTTCACCCTTGCTGGGATATATATGGATAGAATATTAGTATTCATGTTTAGAAATGTCGAGTGTATTTTCAAAGGAAAAATTTGGGCAGTATGTTCCCAGTACCCAAAATATACTAAGTATTCCCTCCCTGAGCCTAACAGCACAATAATATTTATCAACAGTGAGGCGAATGAACGTTATTTCCATGTTCGTCACACTCAGCACCGAAAGGCAAGTTAATATGAATCCTCAACAGCTGAACTAAGCTTATCACTCGGTTTTGTCACAGCTACTCTAACATCACAACACAGAAAGCCTAAATTCGTTTGTTTGAATTTGCTTTAGTTGTTGTAGCATCTTTTATGGTGATCAACCAAATCCACGCATTTTTATAAGGAACTATACGCTCGGTAGAAGTACCGTAAGTTGATAGAGGGGAATTGTTGGTGCTTAACTGGATTTTACCGTGCACTAATTTAGTTTAAGCTGATTTGATAACGGATGTACGAATGAACCAAAACACTTTTACTTATACCAATGCATAAGAAGTTTCCTTTGTACTAAAGTTTGAATTTTTTTAAATAATTGTCAAAAAGAGAAAATTTGAGCAAAAGTAGCTGCCTTAACATTCGAATCTTCTAGGGCAGCGTGCCTTCGAACCCTTTGAAAAGTTACCCCTTTTTCCACTCACCCCCAAGTTTTTGATATAATTGAAGTGCCGATTCGAATTTCCAAAGGGCACTAATGATAAAGCTCTTGCAGTTTTTTGAAATGATTTTAAACCTGAATAAAAGTGCATGTTCTAGCTGCACATAAAAAACAGTGTACGCAAACATTAGCATGCTGGAATACCAAGAAACGCTGATTTCACATCAGTATTTGCAGACCTATTCCAATCAGTGTAAATAATTGCACCTCATGCCATTTGCAATAAAAACCCCCGAAATCTGCAACCTTACATTCAAACATACAAACTGACTGAAAGGCGAAACAGCAGTACAAGGATCAAAACACAGGTCTTGAAGTTGAATACAATATGACTAATAGTAAAAGATTCATATTTCTTGGCTTGGTATTTGGTTTTGTTTTCATACATCAAACAGAAGTGGTACAGTCGGCCCATTGTGGTAAGTATATATTTTTCAACCTAAAACTTTGGCAATCATCAATTTTTGAAAATTTTGAGACCTATGCGTGTCTTTCTGGACTTCCTTGCTTATTACTACACATGCATTTCTTTATAAGCAAATGCTTTAAAAGCAAGTCAGCACTCGGCAAGGAAAAAATTAAGCAATTAAACTACTGAACTGGAGAATCATAGGCAATTCGAAAAACAAATTTTCTGAACTTGAAATTGGTTCTTACACCATTTTATTTACCAGCGTAAGCATCATCTACTCTCAACACTGGGTTATTTTCCATACTAATCAATTCTATTATGCCTTTGGAAAATAGATCAACTATGTTCTCCTTGAGTTTAGCTCCCATTCGTCATCTTACAAACTATCAAGATTTATATCCATGTACTACGTTTTCCTTTCAATCAACATAAGGTAATTCGTGAATCAAAATTTTTCTTGAGTATGCAATTGCCCATATTGGACTTTTGTAAACATATTGTGACGTAACTCTTTCAAAACATAGTGAAAAGACAGGCAATAGAAGATTGAAATTTCTTCAGTAGATCATATCAATTGTGTATCCTTTTCTCACAATGTTCAAAACAAAACTAATATTTTTGTAACTTATTTATGGGGTAGCTTTCTATGCAACCTTCTCAAAAGGTGATTATTTTCAATTCCCATAAGATTCTTTAAGTGGAGAGCCATGTTTTGGTCATTGCTCAGGTAAGTTTACGACAATAGATCTATCAATCTTCAATCGCGGACAAAATCAATGAAAAACCCTATTAAACTGTAAAAATTATTGTTGAGCCCCTTTCCCCCATACAATGTTGTGTTAGAATTATTAATTATCCCAAGTTTAAATTTCCAGATTCACAATATTGTTTGGGGGGAAAGGGGGGAGGTAGGTCACATTTCTAAGTGTTTTTTTTGGTGTTTCATTATATTTTGTCTACGATTTTTGATGTTAGTGACTTGCTAATAGTGACGTGGCAATATAGGATTTCCTATTCTGACATAGGGAACTTCCCATAGTAAGTGAGAAAGGCGTCAGTTATTGGTTTGTGAAAAATGCCTAGCGTAACCAAATATACGCTATTTCGTGCATTATCAGTATATTAATGGGGTGGGTCCTGATAACATCTGAATTATCAATCGGAAGCTGAGTATTTCTTTTGAGCCAAATGATCTAATGTGGCAATAACTATATTTTTGGCGGTTTAAATCTGCAGTTCCTAGTTTTGAATTTTTGAAACTCCACCTACTATGGAGTGTCCCCCTGGACATACATTGCTGTCGGTCAAATTCCAATTTTACACGACAAGCACCTACGATAATTATACTAGTCTGCCAAAACACAGTAACCGAACTATATAACTATCTTTCAATAATTCGAAATGGCAATGCTTACAGCTACAAGACCTCAGTCTTCTCAAGCCCTTAAGAAATTGCAAGCTCAATGCTTCCCATTAGCAAAGCATTACTGCCTAGTCGCATCGCATACAGTATCATCAATTGTAACATTCTTTTACTACCTCTTCCAGACACAAATGCACGCTTGCCACTTGAGGTAAACATCACCAAGTTTCCAAAAACACTTGTTGTGAAAGATGGAGAAAAATTCGATATGTCCTTTTCAATGAAAGTTCGAAGGCGTTTGCCGGTAAAATACAAAATAGACATTGATTTGTGGAAGAAAATTGCGTTCTGGGTGAAAATTCCTTGCATAAGTGGAGCAGGCTCATGGTGAGTTACTTAACAACATTATATCATCAAGATTTACAGTCGGGGCTCCCAGTAGACGAATTAATCTTTTGTTCCTTGCAGAAGACTATACAGTACGCAAAACAATAGATTGAATGGATAGGGTTCACATCACGACGTTACACCACTAGATCCATTCACTTTTTTATGCTGAGCGAACTTATAGAGCGTAATGAGAGCTCACACTAACAAAAGAAACTACACCAAGTCATATTACATCAGACTTTATGCAAATTACGCCAAGACATATTAATAATGAGCTTGTAGAGCAAAACGAGAGTGCACATTTACAACAGAAGACGGTCAAAATTATTGCGATTTTCTGATCCAGAAAATGAAACAAATAAAAGTTGTTCTTAGACCACCTCTTACTTATTACTTTGGGAGATTGGTAGAATATGATATCAACTTATTACTATGGGAGATTGGTAGAATATAATATCAACTTATTACTATGGGAGAATGGTAGAATATGATATCAACTTATTACTATGGGAGAATGGTAGAGTATGATATCAACTTATTACTATGGGAGAATGGTAGAATATGATATCAACTTTTACTACTCTTGGAGATTGGTAGAATATGATATCAACTTACTACTCTTGGAGAATGGTAGAATATGATATCAACTTACTTCTATGGGAGAATGGCAGAATATGATATCAACTTATTACTATGGGAGATTGGTAGAATATAATATCAACTTATCACTATGGGAGATTGGTAGAATATGATATCAACTTATCACTATGGGAGATTGGTGGAATATGATGTAGGAATTATTTTTCCATTAAGATTTTGAATGATAAGTATTTGATTTTTCAGTGATTACACCTTCGACTGCGATAAAATGAATTGTACCGAGTACCTGTCAATGTGCTCAAAATGCAAAATTACTGTTGAAGATCTGACCGTCACTATCCCCATCGATATCGACTTTCCATCCTTTCTAGTGAATGTAAGTTATTTGATGATATATTCTTGCTATATTTGCACTTAACCTGTCTGCTAGAGTCTTTAAGATTGAAGAAGAGAGGCAGAAGATTTTGCAAAACACACAATTCCTGTCAAAAGGTGTTGGAACATTTCTTTTCAACAGATAAGGGACCGTCTATTATCTATGCCCCAGGCTGGCACGGAAAAGGAACGAACTGTTAATAATTTTTTGCTTTTATCCAACCTTTGCACAAATAAAAAGGTAATTACCCAGGCACAGCAAAAGTCAAATGTCCCACCAAACCATGAGCTGCGTGTATTTGATACTGATTTTGGCACCAGTCTGATCAAATTGTTTCATGACAAATATTTTTCAGCCCAACCCTTCAAAGAAACAAAATTTATTTTCTACCTAGCCGTAAAAAAGCCAGAAAATAGATTTCCAGACCAATTTCTCTTCATTGTCAACCTGCATCACACATAATGAACAGTCCTTACCTACTTCCTTAGCTTTCTGCGCATTCTCTTACCAGTTAACTCACCTTTCCTCTTGAGAATAATGCTGTTTGGAAAAGGAATTTATTCGGACTACATAAGATTCCAAATATCATTGCAATTATTTTCTTGGTCATACATATTTGTCATGGGGGAGGTAAGGGTGTATGTAGCATGTTGGAAAATGCAAAAATGATGGAAGTACAGTTGGAAGTGATCGAAGACTCAAGACGAGGATTGTAACATCAACATCTTGTTTTTCCAACAGGGCCACTATTGGGTCGGGTACAAGATCTACAACGGAAAAGACAACAGTAAAGTGGCATGTGGGGAGAAGTATTTCGATATAAAGATCTAAGGTTTCAGACTGAAAATGTATAGGTGATAGGATTGGTGAACAGTCGAATACAATTCTAATGCAAAAGTAAAAAAGATAATGTCTGAGAACATTTTGTCTCTTTTTTACACTATGGTAATAAAAATGCTAACATGCATTTCTTTCTATGTGGGTCTTGAAGGTGGGGGGGGGGTGGTACTGATTCCAATACACAGCCCTGAAATAATCGAAAATCCAAAGGAAAATTTGAATTTATTAAAATCTTTAAATTCCCAGTGAGGAAAATAAAGAAATTCCCGATATTGAAGTGTTAACAATCCCAGTTCCATTTGAAGTGCTTACAATCCAAGTTGGTAAAAATGCAAATCCTGGTTCCCAATTTACTCCGTCATGACCAAGGTAATGGCAGGCAGTCTCACAGCTATCAAGAAGTCAAAATGATACGCAATAATTTTTGTCACAGCTTAGAAGACAGGTTTCCAGTAAGACCCAGAACACGTAGACTCAAGGAACAATGTCGTAGATCCAAATCAAAATTGTTACATTTGACGCAGACAGAATTTTTGAAGCATTTTTACAGACCTAACAGCCATATTTCACATCTTACTCTTTCATCTTCGAGCTATTGAGTTGAATTAGAAAGGAACATGTTCTTCGAGCTGTTTTACCACAGATCATTAAATTCCATAAAACTCCTGCATATTTTCAAGCGTGCCCAAACTTTTTCTTTAGCCCCAAAATAAAAAAGCTAAGATACCGATAGAACCCAAAACAATAACCCTACATCCAAAGTTTTTGAGAAGACCCAAATAAAGTAATGAAATGAGCCTGACCAGTCAGTAACAGTAGCTCAATTTTGCATAAATCAAAAACGAAGCCTAGAATTTCCCATTGGTTTAATTTCAAAATCTCTCGTACAGAAATATTGCGGCTGAATTAAGTTAGCTGATGAAGGCCTTATCAGCAAGGCCTTTTCCGAAGATAGCAGTAAATTGAATTTAAGCTATGTAGTGTAGGAGATAAACGCTTATCCACATATTTACGAGAATTCTACAAAATACACGATACCTAACTGCATCCGTTGTCTTTAACTAATTGCAGAGAATTAGAAACCACGATAAGAACCCAGCATGCTTTATTGATGGAATCATACAAAATACAGGATGCTTAACGTTATCCGTTGTCTTTTAGCTGATTGTAGCGATCAGGATAGTAAGATAAGAACCCAGCATGTGTTCTTGAAGAGGAAAACAACTTCTGTACTGATAGCTAAGTTTCATTTACAAAAACTTACCAATACCAGGATACCAAGCTGTAACCGTTGTATTTCTCTTTGAACTGATTTCAGAGAGTTAGATACTATAATAAGAATCTATCATGAGTTGCTGAAGAAGAAAACAACTTCTGTACTGTTGGCTAAGTTTTATTTATAGAAAAATATGAATACCAGGATACCTAGCTGTAACCGTTGTCTTTTTTCTTTGAACTGATTTCAGAGAGTTAGATACTATCTGATAAGAACCTATCTTGAGTTCTTGAAGAGGTAAACAACTTCTGTACTGATAGCTAAGTTTCATTTATAGAAACATATCAATACCAGAATACCAAGCTGTAACCGTTGTCTTTGTCTTTGAACTGATTTCAGAGAGTTAGATACTATGATAAGAACCTATCATGAGTTCTTGAAGAGAAAAACAACTTCTGTACTGATAGCTAAGCTTTGTTTATAGAAATACAAATACCGGGATACCAAGCTGTAGCCGTTGTCTTTCTCTTCGAACTGATTTCAGAGAGTCATTCCCCC
Source organism: Pelagia noctiluca (assembly GCA_963924455.1). NCBI lineage: Eukaryota > Metazoa > Cnidaria > Scyphozoa > Semaeostomeae > Pelagiidae > Pelagia > Pelagia noctiluca. Next base: position 3,942,337 of record OZ004320.1, read on the forward strand.
CAGGGGGTTACTTGCCTAAATTTTGATTGTCCTACTTTTCTTGGTTCGAAATTTTTCCCGATACTATTTTCTGGGCTGGAAAATATTGGAGCTATCTTTCTTGGTCATTCAAAATTTCTGCTATTTTTTCCGACTCCTATTGATCTCCAGCTATTCACCAGGGTAATTCTCGGCATCGGGAATCTTTTAAAAATTATATTTGTTGGGTTTGAATTTTGAGAGTTTTGAAGTTTGAGTTTGGGCAAATTCGATTTTTCTTGGTAATTTGAAATTGATCTTGACGAGCATCCCTGTCAAAGAAATGATCAACTGCCCCCAGTTGACTCCTTTTATTTCCCAAACTTAAGTGTAGATAAGGGTCATGAATTTCGATACAACTCATCTGTTAGACTGTTCTGAACTTATTCGTTACCAAAAAAACATCCACATTCTGCCATTTTTATACCTCTAACACGCAAATTTCCTACATTAGGTCTGCAAATTGGTAAATAAAGTACTTTTAGATTTGGTTTGGTATTGGGTACCCCTTGTTGATGTTTTGACCTATAACTATCAACTGTGTCTATTGCCTACCCTGTCGGACTTATGGTAATTCAGTCTAACGGGAATTTCATAATATTTGGAGATGAGATTATAGAGTATAACAATTTTTATAAGAATATTGGGAATATGTAAGTCTTACATGTTCTTACATATCCAAAAAATGTTCTTACATATCCAAAAAAGCCTTAAAAAGTTCTCAATATGTACTTTATTCTAAATAACATAAAGGCTTCATGTCCTTAATATACAAGTTGACATTAGTATACAAGTTAGTAAATAAGTATTCAAGTTCTTAAAATTCTAGTCAAGAAGTATAACCTGTTTTTCTTTAACAGTCTCATCTCGATGTTTGAGCCTAAAGTGAAACTTGGAATATTTTATTCTTCTTTGGAAGCAAATATCTTACTTTCAAAATAATTTACTTCAGTACTAAGGCTTTAAGCTTTTCGAGGGAGTATCTTAGTTGTACCTTCTGCTCGACCACCATAAGAACATGAATTGCAAAGAAAAGCATGAGAATTAACAAATTACCCATCAATAAAAAAGCTATATAGTATGTTCTTAAAATGTTCTTAAAATGGAAACTACCATTCTTATGAAATACGTTTTTATAAAAAGATGAGAATATAGCATCTAAAAACAACTTCAATTAAAGAGACAGCATAGTTGCCAAAACCCTCCCGCAACCTACAAGAGGCTCCATTATATAGGCTTGGAGGTAGCAATCTGGTTAAAATCAGAGAAATCTCCATCATTTCTCCTAGAAATCTAACAATTTTCTTAGATGTTTCTCCCAGAAAAAACCCAAGAAATTGCTCCATACTCAAGGCTAATCTTTTCAAAATAATTTGTCAATTTATTTTGTCAGGCGAATGGCTCTAGATAGAGCGCAGACAATTTTGCTAGTTTTAAACAAGCATAAGTCCTAGAAGGTCTTTCATGCTTTTACATTGACAAACAGAAAACATCTAACAGAATCTCCAGCAGGAGAATTTCAAAAAAAGTTTGCAATTATGCACAGATCAACACAAAAATTCTACTGATTCAAAATAGAGGTGTAAAGCATCAGTTTTCATTGGATAAACAATGGGTCAAAAGTTACAGTTAATCTTGTCAGTGCCAGTTTAATGTTTTTTCTCTCTTTACAATTTCAATGATGAAGGTTAATGCAGTTTGAAATGTCTATTTGACAAATGCATCTCATCCACGTACCTGAAATAGAGAGAATTCAAAATCAGATTCGTCAAGGAGATTGTTTAAGGTAATATGAAGAAGATTTGAACCTAAGCCTACCAGTGGTGAGTAAAATTTGTGAGATCTATCTGGCTCCCAATGGTAGATTAGAAATGAACTACTCCAATAACCTCTATTGGCAGAGCAATGATGCGCCAAATAATAGTTGTTGACTTTATGACAAGAAGTTTTTATACTCCATTTTTTGGTCATTTACTCATCGATGAGTCTTGGTTTGCATCAACAAATTTTAGGAAAATTCATCATTTTCAATTTCTTCTTTTAAGTCCCTCAGTACATGATAAATATATTTTGGTGCTACAGGTCTGCAAATTATGGCAGCTTAGGGCGCAATATCAGTTGTGCACAAGTGATTTTCTATCGTCACATTCTATTGTTGAACTAGGGTTGAACTAGGGTGTGTAAGTACCTACCACAGGTCTAGTGGCATGGCTGAGCACAAGCCTCAGAAAATTCATGGGAGTTCCTCTAAAAGTTCTTGAGAGTGGTTTTCCCCCCTGTTTCTTCTAAAAAATGTCTGCTTACATCCTCCAAGTGCACTCAGATGGAAATTCCAAGCATATAGTGCCATAGAGTAAGAATGTCACAATTAATACAGTCAATTGCATTTCCAAATATGGCCAATGATGGCGTATTCAGTTGTTCCATTCCATTTAAAAAATGTTTGATGGGTGTGGTAGTGTTAAGGTAAGCCAAATAAATGAGCAAAATTGTATGAATAGTTCATCCAATTTTTTTCATTTATTTGCTGTTCCACTACCATGCCTAAAGAATGAAAAATTACTGGTGTTCACATTTCGTCTTGTAGACAAGCCGTTTTTTTTTCAGACACAGCAGGCCTGGGTCAAAACACAAATTTATTCCATTGATGTTGATCTGACAATATTGGGTGTTTTCCATACAGTGTTTTAAATTCTAGCTCTTTTGCAGGGTCCTTTTTGCCTACAAAAAGCCCAGGCCCTGGGGCCATGGTCCACCTAAATAGCCAAAGCATTACAGCTTGTCAAAAGAAGTACCATGTACCACTTAAGGGGCATGGAAGCAAGACATTTTTATTTCAGGCATACCTAGTCATGATGCTATTCGTGTGCGGCCAACTTGCTGATAGCTTTTTTTCAGCTTGATTTCTTCTAAGATATGGGGGTCCTGTTCCCCAGGCACCAGAGTTCCCCATAAAAGTTCTTTCTCTCGAGGGTAGAGACTGCCTCAGTGTCGACCATTTTTCACACCTAGTTGCTTGTGATGAAGGGTAGTGATACTTCTCTTCGGACCACCTCGAAAACGAAAAATCAGGGGGCTCCACTTGCAACTTCCACTCATCAGGGACAACGGAGCTCTTTTCTGAAGGATAAACAGTCACAAGTTTGTGCCTTGACACAGGAACCATGGACGTCCTTCGTGGCTCTTTGGGATTGTAGCTTCGACATACCCAGACAATCTCATTCTTTGCAGGCAAGATATTCCTTGCGTATCCACAGCTAAGAGCACCAAGGCATTCGGAAGCCATCTTTTACATTTTTTGCAGCCTTTCAGCTCAGAATTTTTATTTCCCTCTGCATTCGAATTGAACGTTGTTTCCGAGATTTGTTGCTATGAGAAACCGCTGACCAAAGTATCTGTCGATTTGTGAAGGTTATTCTGGTTCTTCAAAAAACCCGCGTTTATAGATGACATCTTTCCAAAAAAAGAACTTGGTTGTTTTGTTTAGCGCTCATAAACAACGCCTTTTTGTATATTTCTATCCTTATTAATTTGTTTGTGTTTATTTAATTTATGAATTTTTTTCGAATTTGTTTTCTCCTTTTTTCAATTTCATACCAAATCTATGTATTGCTAAAATTGTTCTTTTCCTTTGTAATCCCCGATATCTTTTGTGAAGCTTACTGCTTCTTTCTACTAAGGCTGTCATTTCTCCACTAACAATGTCGTCTATCTTTTCTTTGTATCTGAAAACCTCTCTGATTTTTTAAAGATTTAGCATATGCTCGGAAGTGGAGAAAATACCAAAAATTTGCACGAAGACAAAGAAGATCTAGAATTATCCATCGTCTGGCGAGGAGGCTAACCTTTTATTTTGAAGAAAATATCCATGAAAGAGAAATGACAGTGCTTTTAGTAAAAAGATGCTTCATCTTAAAAATAAATGAAGGGAAATGACAGTGTTTTCACTTAGAAAAACATTTCCTTAAAAAAGGACAGTGTTTTCACTAAGAAAACATTTCCTTTTAAAAAGAAATAACATTGCTTTCACTTAGTAAGAAATTTCGTATTACAGAGAAATGATATTGCTTTTACTTAGTAAGAAATGTCATGTTACAGAGCAATGACAGACTGGGTAGCCTGCTCTGCCAGGAGTGCGCATTAGGATGCGCAATAGATAAACCCATTCTTGAACTCGAGCTCGAAGTTGATCTGGAGCTGTCTAATGCCACGGTTGAAAAGGGTTGCAGTGAACGATACACCTAATTTGAACCTTAAATGAATGAACGCCAATATGTTATGTGTGGGGCTTGATTACATTTCGCTACGCATGCATTGCTTTGTTACACCATGTTTGGGTTGGGCTCTACTTTGCAACTCAATGCATCAAATCTTTCCATGCCATGTTATCAAGCCATTATGAAGCCAGTTGATACATTTGTATAAATTGATCGACCCAATTCATAATGAAGCGCCATTCTAATCCCGCATTCAATGAATGATTGTAAATAACGAACTAAATAAAATCAAAACAAACAAACCATCCCTAAATACGTTGAATGAAGATGAATGATTGACACATGATCGGATCACGTTAACTGATCACTTGTCCAAATCAATGTGCTGTGTGTAATCTCGTTTTCAAATCCTTTCTTCTATCGGCGTCAAACGTTATCCAATTTCTACAACAATAATACTATTCGCTTTAATTTTATCAATTTCAGTGTTCCTTATCTCAGCCTACATTTCATTCTTGATTCGTTGGTATGTGTTTTGATAAAGGGACTCAAAGGGCTGAACGCCTAATCTGCGTTATCTCCACTCTTCTTTGTTTGTCCTGCTTGAGTAAATTAAGAGTCCATGAATTCGATGCTGTAACGGCAAATTGAGTAAATTACCCAGGTGCGGGTGGGATCTTTGAGACTCTCAAACACGGGGGTTTTCACCGTCTCAATAATCAAAAATCAAATTAATCTCTCTCTAAACAGACATCCTGGGGGGGGGGGGGGCAGGGTATAGTCGTTTGGAATAAACGAGTTTATTGACTTAAAGTCTCAGATTGATTGGTGGAAAGTTGGGTTTCACTCTTTGATCGGTAGGGAACTTGAGGATGGCTATGAAAATAAGAGAAACTTGCTAACTACTAAAGATTTGCTTCTCTTTCTGACGTAGCTACTCACTCTGGAGTGTTAAATGCATCGTTTGAAGTTTTCATGTTTCACTAGTTTCCGAAGCTTCTCGCAATCATCGTAGTTGTATTTAGATTGAGGGATTTGGAAAACATTACACTCTTTTTTCTTCATAAGAATACCTAAAATTTTCCTGAGCCTCAACTTTTCCATTGTTTATTCTTAAATTTCCATTGTTCTTTGGCGATTTTGAGCCTCAATATTCTTATAAAATTTATTCTTTTAAAGAAAAAAGAGTGTAGTCGGGGTCTGGAATAAGAAGAAAGCTTTGCTAAGACGGAACATTCCTTGAATTCCCTTTTAAGCCATTAAATCCCTGAAGGGAGTGGGACGCCTTCGGGACGGTTTTCTGTACTTGGGATACAGGGACAGACCATAAATTATATGAAATGCTCAGATAATTGAAGGACTTAAACGTCAATAGAACACAATGCATGCAGGAATACGCCTCTTAGCAATGCAAAGCTACCCACATTGCAAGGGCCTAAATATTCGTAGCTGCACTCAAGTTAGTTTCAGTAGCTTGTTGCTAAGATGCATTTTCATACTATGCATTGCGTAAAACGGGGTCCACCATTTTTGCGGGATTGTCTATCCATTTCAAAATCTCTGTGGCTACAAATATGAATGAAGTGTGCTCTAAAAAACTATGTCAATGAATTACTCTTCTTATACTCACCCTCGGCATAGATACATCTCTACAAGTCAAGACTAGCTCTGAAGCCTGCCAGCCCACTCTGGTCGATAGTGTGGAGGAATACCATCCCAACTCAATTAACTGATCAAATCTGATTGGCACTGATGATATCCTCCACGGTACCGATGATATCCCCCACAGTACAGATGATATCCCTCCACAGTACTAAAAACTCTCAAATAAACTAAACGATATGATATCCCCACACCACACAACATCCTCAACAGTATAGAACAGCCTCCACAGTACTGAACACCCCCAAATGTACTGATGATATCTCCAACAGTACCGAACATCCTCCACAGTACTGCACAGACTTGCCCCAGGATGTGGATATCTCAACATCATTGAACATGTTTTAAGAGCGATACTAAGATTATTCATGTTTTCTTTAGAATATTAAATAAATTGCATCAATTAATTAACAAAAAGGCTAAAACATTTGTTGTGCAATGCGATGGTTCATTTACCCAATCATAGGCCTAGTACAACTTTGGCCATTGAAAATTCGACACAGAAAATAATGAAAAACCATGAAAATCCTCTTTAAATATTACAACTGGAAGTAAAGATGAAACTATGCAATACAATTTGATAACGCAAGATTAAAAAACGAGGTACAAGACAGTTGAGAGAAAGTCTTTAGTGTCTCTCTGTTACCGATTCATGAATACTGACTATACCCACCATCACACTGTACGTAATAATGATAGCACCGAATATGCTAAATCTTAAAGTCCCAGATGCCCCAGTCCAGGTTGATAGAAACTAGGGGGGGGCACTGTAAGCACTGTAACCCCATACCCCCAAGATTTTGCCTGAATATAAAGTGCCTTTTTTACTTTCAGAAGTTGCCTCTCTTCTTTTATGGAGACAGTTTCCTTGAAGCGTTGTGCCCCCAAGTTTAGGATACTTACTTAGTCCCTGCCCAAATCTAATGATAACATCATGCGTACCCCCTGCATTCATATAGAATTTCGGGTCGATCCCCCTGGGGTAATTAACAGCCTCTTACTGATAACCTCAGAGCCTCGTCACACAGAGACGCTCATAATACTAATGATATGATTGTGAGATACTCTGTCATAATCAGCTCTGCGTGCAACAGAAAGGGACGTTGTCTTATCTAATATTTGCTGAGAAAACCTAAGATGCATCACGCCTCATCTGGCATTACAGTATTCGACTAGCAGAGCCGGTTACATCCATATTTTGATTGATCAGCTCGCATTAATTTGGATTCCGTTCACTCACTGATATCATAGTGGAAGAATTAACTAACAACTCTAGTGGTCGACTTGAGTAATTTTCCATCAGTACACAGTGGAAATTGCAAGTTTTATGAGCCACCAAGGATGGAAAGTCCAAGAGTGCGCATGCAATGGGGAGATAAGCAAGAAATTTCCTTCTCTAAAAGTCCAAGAAGTCGTGTGCAGTGTGGGGATATGCAAGAACTGTCGTCTTCTAGTCAAAAGAGCCTCATACAGAGCTGTGAAGATATGCACGAATTATCATTTCCTAAGATTAACAAAAACCGAGCACAGAGCTGCGAGGACACACAAGAACTATCATTTTCTATACGGAGGATTTTGCAGGATAATAGAAACGATAAGACGAAAACTGAGCAGCTAACACAGAATTCTGAGGAGAAAGTCATTCATGCCGAGGGAATTGAGACGTGCAGGAAAATAGTTCATGCTGACGGATTGCTGGTTTTTCCTTGGCAAGTCGTGAATAAGCAAGCGAGTAAGTAGTTTTCTTGGCTGAATTATTTGTATCATGTTATCTAACTTTCTTCATTTCATAGTTGATACTCCTCAAATAGAAAAAACAGTTAAAGGCTCTAAACAATCTTTTTGGTTGAATGATGCAATTTTTTATATCGTTTATCCATCTATCTAACATCTCTAAATTATTCACCTTAGTAAATTTCTTTAGTTTATTTCTAAATAAAAAAAGAAATCGTAAGCTTTCTTCGCTTTAATGCTTCCCTACTCCCTGATATAAAAACATCTCAAAATGATAGATAAAGATACAAAACTCTAAATAAAGCTAAAAACTCTTTTTAAATTAAAAAAAAACTAAATAAATTGATTGATACAAACGCTTGATAAAATCGTTGTAATCAAGGCCATCGGGAGACCGTCTGGACCCGGAGGAAAATGCGAGTTCAATGGCTCTAAACTCCCATGAAAAAGAGCTCATGATCGATAAACATAGATAGCTTAGGTTTTATGGGCCCCTTAGTGCCCCGAGCCCCCTGGTAACTACCCTGCCGAGCCCCCTGGTAACTACGCTGGTTATCCCCCCCTCTTTACGTTACTGATGGTTGTAATGACGACGTTGCAAGAAAAGAGGGAATGTAGTTTCAAACAATTCTGTATTCTTATCCGTTTCTTCATAATGATCTTTTAGTAGCTAGAATGTACCAGGTAAGACAAGACACCCTAAATAAGATTGAGCTATATCTTGCGAAAACAAGACTAGTCAACTTTTTTTCATTGTCGATTTTCTAAACCCTTTAACCCAGCCCAAAGCCAAAAAAACGTAAATTCAAGTTTTCTGCAGAATTTCCTTCCTATGCAAATATTCAACTTTCAATCTAGTAGACTGCAGTGCATTCTTGGCAAAGGTATACATCTCCAACACTGCTGCAACTGTATTTACCAAAAATAATTAACTCAATTAACAAGCTCATTGGTTTCACTTTCTTTAGAGCGGAGTCACTGTATGCTTAACTCCAGTATTCAGTTATTTTCCCAGTGATATAACGGATTTGTACGCGTGCAGTGATGTACAGGGAAGGTCCAGTACATCGTAATAGGGTAGAATATGGTAACTATCAAGAACAAGCTGAGCACCCTTCCACAGAAAAATAAGATCAAGTATATAGAGGCCCCTTTTGAAAATCATCTTCGATAATGCAACGTTGTTTGGCGCTCTCTATCACAAACTTAACTGGCCCACCTGGAAAGATTTCAAACTAAGGCCAGGGGGTATTTGTGGGGGCCAATTATAAGAACGGAGGGGCTAGCAGTTAGCTTGATGTTAATTTTTTGTTTCCTTTAATCAAGTTGTTATGACGCGTATTCTCTATCCCAGCAATTTGTGCCACAAGTCCACTAAAAGGTCCAGTATTTCAGAGTATAGGGCAAAAAGCCAAAGGGATCACTGGAACGATATTCCTATAAGCAATTGTAAGTAAGGATCGATAGCTCGTTTTAAAACAGGATTTAGGGAGTACCTCTTGATCCAATGAACAAAAAACCAAAACACTTCTCCTTGGTTGAGCAGCAAATCATGTAATGTTTTTCTTGTCTTTGTAGCTTAGCTGTTACTAAACAATGTGATTTTAAAAATTACCTTAACCATCAGATCCTGTACAAATATTGATAAAATCAAGATGAATTAAACGTATAGTAATGCAAGCTCCTTGGAAATGGGTATGATAACAGAAATGGGTATGAAAAAGTAAGGGAAACAATCCAGGAAATAATCAACGCTAACCAGTGTTTGTAAATGTTCACCTTGGCTTTATTCCAGGCCTTATACACAAAAACTAAGTTCTAACGTGTCGTACATCTACGAGGTAAAAACCAGTTATGCTTCTGGAATGGTTTATCCCATCCACAATCTAAAATGTTATAGTGTAAGGCGTTGTTTTCGTCGTAAAGAATTGTAGCAAAACATCAAGGCGATCAACGCTTTTATGGAAGTGAAAAATCCCAAAGTCAAGTTCTTCAGTATAGCAACCTGCAGGTTTTGCACGCTCAATAGAACAAAAATCGTTATGTTTTTACCATCCCTGATTGATTTGTAAATCCATAATGACTTTTAAATATATTTACATAAATTCTATCTAACATAAAAAAGATGTCTTCTTTGTCTGGATTGTGAAAGAAATTTAGTACCAAATGAATTACTTATATTGCTAATAATTCTTGATGAGGCCCTGATGTGAATTGGTCAACTTCATGTTAGAGAACGAATGAAAAGGGTAAACATACGTATTGTTATAAGTTTTGGTTATGCATAGGGCTAAGAAGGGCCGAATCAACTATCTAGAGTAAATTTGATTTACAGTGCGTATAAGGGATTATATTTGCATGATATTTTCGATTTGCTTTCTCTAAATGAAATAGAGGAAAACCTTTTCGGTATTTGATCTTTGATGCAGATATTTTGTTGACACTGAGCACCTAAGACGAAGCTATGAGAATATCTGCAATATGTGCTGCTGTCTCCACATTTCATTTCAAATTCTCTAGGCTCAGTGGTGGCTTGAACAGTCAAAGGACTGATTTACAGTCGGCAGTGCAATGAAATATAAAACTAAGAAAAGCATACCTTCATATTAAGAATCCGAACAACAAAATTATCTAATTAAAAACAAATCAAAGTTCTGTCAAGTATGATATGATAGAGAGCATCAACTGTCTTTTTTGGCATTGTTGATATATTTTTGAAAATGTTAAAAGATTTGGATGATTTGACGGCATCCAAAAGATCATTCCATAACTCAGCACCCTGATATGAAAAGCATTTCTGGCCATAAGTCGATTTGCGAAGAAGAACGGCTAGGTATGTCTAGGTAAGTCTAGTCAACATCTCTGTAAGGTTAATGAGAGCTTGGTTGTTGAATAAGTTCCTTTATGGTAAGCTAACTCAGCTCTTTGATAATGGGCAGTGTAGAAGCATCCTCAGCATTATTTCTGACTATTCTAGCTGCCACGGGGAACATTTCTAGGCAAACGCTTCAGGGCATACTGCATGATATCCATTTCAAAACATTTTTCGTGGTGTCTTCGCTATCCATAAACTTTAATGGATAAGACGAGAACAAACCATGCTTTAAGACGTTTCGATAATATATCTACTTCATGTACTTTTTTTCTTAAACTAACAAACAATTCACACCGTTGAGGTATCGTAGCATAGAACATTTGCCTTGTGCGATAGATTGTGCGATAACCTAAGAGCGAGTTAGTTTTCCAACAGGGCACTGGCTACAATTACAGTCTAGACATGCGCACTTCGCAACATTTGCAACATACTATTTCGCTTTCAGGTAGACGCATAGGACATCCTTATCAAAGTAGAGCGACACCAAAACGAAAAAAACCAAGGACAACATTTTCGAGATCCCAAATATCCGAACTGGAAGAATTGTTTACGGAGAAAAAATACCTAACATCTTCTGAGAGACAAAGAGTCGCATCTTATCTGCAGCTCACAGATTGCCAGGTCAAGACCTGGTTCCAGAATAGAAGGACCAAGTGGAAGAGGGAGACTGACGAGGAGAAGGAAGAACAGAGACACGCATTGACAAGAGCCATGATGTCCTTGCATCAAGGCTGCCTCTAGACTTGTCCCATGCGAGACTTGTCCCATGCTTCGTTTTGACGTCAACATAACAATGGTTCGTGTGATATCAACATACCGAAATCCTTGTTTTCCAGTGGCTTAAATCAAAGTCGATGTTTTCCTTCGACTTTAACACATTAAAGAAACATTCCCTGGTTCTCCTGTCTGACGTGAAACTTTGGGGTGGAGCGGATAGCTATAGTGGTATAGTTTTGAGCAACACTTAAGAAACGAAACAGAAAACGAAGGACATTATGCAATTCATATAGGAGAATTTTGCAATGCAGTGAAAAATATTTGCCTGACGTCCCGCTTGCTTTGCAGATTACCTCATGATGTGATAATAATGATTTCAAAGTTGTACAGTAGAAAGTATTAATTAATTAGATATTATGGTTAATGGTAGATTACTCTTCTTGGGATTTTTTAGTATATCATTCTTCATGAGAGACTAGCACATAAAGCTCTCTCTTGTAAAGTGTGCAATACTGTGGAGGGTTTTCAGTTCTGTGGAGTATACTATCACTGTCTATGGAGGGAGGATGACGTCCGTTCTATGGATGATACCGTCAGATATTCAGCACTGCGGAGGGAAACAACAGTGAATATTAAGTAATACCCAGAGTGCTTGTCGTTTCCCTCCTGAGCATTGAATATTCTTACACAGTACTGCATCGATATCTCAAAGGTGGGAATATTTGCGTATGTCGTCGAAGATCATGGTCCAAACGGTCTCAGCAAACAAACTACGTAGTAGCTGAATAACACCAAGGGGAAAATCAGGGCCGTAGCCAGGCCTTTGGAGCCGGGATCGCAAAATTTCAATATCAGTAGTAAAACATTTCGTGGGGAAAGGGTAAGGCTGAACGAAAAAATGGATATGGACTCTGTGGACATAGGAACGACAACTTTTAGAATTTAGGCCCATTTATATTTCAATCATAAATATGTTCTTTTTCCCGCTTGTTCTCGTTAATACTTTCTTTCATTTTAATTATATTCTTACAGGCGCAACACTGCGCAGTTAGGAAACCATTGTAGTTATAATTTAAATTTTCTTGGGGTGGCAAAAAATTAACTGAAATTGCACCAGTGGTTGAAATCCCACTCTGATCAACCCGTGGCTACAGGCCTAAGGAAAGCGTTTCACACGCAGCTACATCTTTGTGCGTTGTGCAATTACTGCTTACTTAAAGCTTACAGGAAAGGGGCGTTGGTAATCCTGATAAATGTATTAGCTAATTTCCATTTCTGGGGAAGACATTTTTCTTAGGAATGGCAAATAATAGCGTTACAGCTTAGATGATTAGGGAAATTCTCAAATACTTTGCAGTAATGAGATGAAGATATTGCAAAAACGTTTGAATCCTACAAAGTCATTAGACGGCTGAAACAGAGTTAACGAAGATAGTTTCAATGGGAATTAAACGATGTCTGAGGCAAACAATGAAGGTATACCTGAAATGCCAGTGTTAACAAGCCTAACGTCAAAGTATGAGTATCTTAAGGTTGATTTGAACGGCTGAAGATGTGATGCAAGGGTGACAAAAGCTAGACTGAAGATGGCTTTTAGACTCGATCAACGAATTGGACCCTAGGAATAGATTAAAGGAATAAAGGATCTTGCTTCCCTTCTGTAGTTAGAGTGGGGCGATAAAAATTAGCAATCGGGTCTATATTCATTCATAACGATAAAGTAGTACCCGATAAAGTGTTACCAAAAAGCCTCATAAAACAGTCATGCGTCATCAATTCAGAAAATTTGCTTGGAAAATATCTTGAACACCGTCAAAGACCGTCAGATTTTCGCTGAATGCAACAAAATTCTTGAGCATCGTCTAAAATGTTTGGCGATTATATTCGAGGTTGTACGATGAAGCGGTCCACACGATAAAGCATTTGTTGTTAGACAACATCTTATAGCTACATGTTTGATGGTGTTAAAAGTTGTATGATGAAGTGGTCCACGGTCCACACGATAAAGCATTCGCTCTTAAACAACACCCAACACATGTTTGATGATTTTTGTACGCACAGCTAAATATAGCGCTTCAAGGGCTTGAAAGATAAGGGTACCAACAGTACTGTGGCTGATATTCAATAATGTGAAGGGAAACCTTAAGCGCGTGGTGTCCCTTCTATGAAGATAATGCCCCAAGTGCTTGTGATTTTTCACAGTAATGAAAATGCTCCCACAGTACTGATGGTACCCCTTCCAGTGAAGAAAACCCTCCACAGTACTGGATGATATCCTCCACAGAACTGATAGCATCCCCCAAGGAATTGAACATCCTTCAAAGTGCTGGATGCTATCCCATCTACGGTATTGATGGTATCCCTCTACAGTGATGAACAACCTCCACAGTACTGATGGCATCCCCCACGGTACTAATAATCCTCTTAAGTACTGGATGGTATCCCTTCTACAGTACAATTGGTATCCCTACACAGTGATAAACAACCTCCACAGTACTGATAGCATCCTCAATGGTACTGAATATCCTCTTAAGTACTGGATGGTATCCCTTCTACAGTACAATTGGTATCCCTACACAGTGATGAACAACCTGCAAAGTACTGGATGGTATCCCCCAACAGTCCTGATGATATCCCTCCACAGTGGCCCTCAAAAGAACTGATGGTTTCTTTCCAGTTCTGAACACTCCCCACGGTACTGAACATCCTCTCAAGTACTGGATGGTTTCCCTCCACAGTGCTGATAGCATCCCCCACGGTACAGTACACGTTCCCCAGTGTTTTTCTTAGGATGCTCCTGTACTATCAGTTGCTGGTCTGTCTTTTCCCACACAACAAAATAGGAGGCGAGATTGGATTAGTAATCGTATGACATGAGTGTTTCGCTGTGAAATCAATGCTCTGGTGGCATCTAGCAGATCTGTGCGCTAATCTCCACTGAATTCTCGATTCAATCATCTTAAGAGATTTATTCTTTCAAAGTACTACACTAATTATATTCGTCTTTCCGTATAAGTGAATTAATGAAATCAAATAAGGAAATTAAAAGGTGCATTTACATACGAACTCGAATAATGCTACTGTTTGTCATGACATAATAAAGGGAAACAATCATTCTTTGAAAGTCCTGCCCGTTTGTTTTTCAACTGCACAATCAGTTTTAAACTTGATTTAAATTTCTATTTTAAAAACGATCTCAAAGCAAAGTTATTCCTTTGCATTTTGGTGGATATGAATAGAGAACTACTCCACAAACGAGAAAACAAAGGGGAATAAAAGGGGCACATTGAACTTTTTAGATTTCTGATCTACTTGATTTTTTAGGGGTAACGCCCAGTAATAGACCACACCTTTTCCCGAAGAATCGGAAAGAGCCCTCGGCTATGAAGCTTTTTCTTTCAAGGTGCTAAAGCTACAGCCGCAAAAGTTCTACCGCAGACAGAGTAGAGCTGTGTCTTGCTATGCGCATGGTAGGGCTACCACTTTTACAATTCGTCTCCATCAGGCATATTCCCCCGACTGGTACAAAAATACAAAACTTTAGATGAATTTATCATTGACGGCAGAATCGGCTCTTTGGGTTAAATACACAGTATCAACATACCTCTGTCTCACGACTGGGAAATACTAGATTACTTATGAGAAATTAATCAACAGATACCAATCTAAAAGGACAATGTTTCCTCGTTTCGCTAGGCCTTAATCATGGGTGACATCTGACTAGCAGAAAAAGGCTTTTCCGGAGCTCGTTAATTTGTCTGAAGGAAAGCCACATCATCTTGATTGCAATCAACTGGTCAGGCAAAATAAAAGAATCATTTCATTAGCAAAAATAAAACCGTTCCTCGGTGTCTTATTAATTGGTATGACCCGAGTGAATTTTGAGGTGTAGCAGATATTTCCTGACCGATAAATCTTCCCATGAATAACGTCAAGATTTCAGAAGGAGTCAAGTTTGAATACAATTTTCCCAAGGCGTTAGATTTCCATCCTTTGCTTGGAAAGATACCATCAGTACTGTGGGGAAACCGTCCATTACTGTAGAAGATGCTCAGTACAGTGAAAGGACTCCATAAGTAATGTGAGGAGGGGATAGCATCAGTACTGTGGAGGGTATTCGGTACGGTGAAGAAATGCTATCAGCACTGTGGGGGGTAGCATTAGTAAAGTGTAGGGTATTCAGTACTGTGGAGGAAATCATCAATACTGGGGGATACCATCAGTACAGTAGATGGACACCTTCAGTACCGTGCAGGATATTCAGTACTGTTGAGGAGAACAACAATACTGGGCGATACCATCAGTACTGCTGGGGGAAACCATCAGTACAGTAGAGGGATGTCATCAGTACTGCGCAGGACATTCAGTACTGTTAAGGGAAAGAACAATCACTGTGGAGTTAGGTAATAGCCTAAATGCTTGTGATCTCCACAGTACTTATGTATGCAGCCCCTCCACAGTACTGATGATATCTCTATATAGTACTGTGCTAGTGAACGATAAGCCAACCCATCTACCTCTCCTTTCGAGGTCGGTAAATGAGAACCTAGTATAATCGTTCTAGGAGATTAGTTCTTGGGGACAAGCTGCAGGTCCCCATCTGCAAGCCCCCCTTGCGCCCCCGCTGCGTACGGCCACGCCCATCAGCTTTACAATGCTATAATCCGAGCCTGCGTTTACAAATAAATCTGCTTGCATACTTGTTTGCCAATTGAATTGCATTGCCTACCACTCCTATTTGTCGCATCAAGCAACAAACACGCCATTCCAATTAAAACCTCGCTTCACAGACTCGAGTGATTTCATCACGAGGCTGTTGTGCCTTAAGAGGATCATTGAGTCAGTTAAGGAATTTCTACTTAATTTAGAAAATTCATTTGATTTGTTTAATGTGTTCAAATGCTGGGTAAATTAAGAAAGTTGAATTTTGTTGAAAGGAGGATAGTTAATCCAGATGACCGTGAATGATTTTGGTTTCTGGTGACAATAGACACAATGATAGAGAAAGCACAGAGTAATTTTTGACGAAACAACATTTCAAGTAAAGCGGAAAGGACAATAATCTTTGAAAAGACGTTTGGTTTGATGAAAATCCTAATTTGGTTAAAGCATCATGACATAGACACTGTGTCTGTGTGGTTTTCGATATGGGTTTAAATAGAATCACTTTAATTTCTATATTTCCTAATTGAAACATTCCACGCTTCAGAGTTTTCTTTGCCATCACAAAGGCAAGGTAAGTTAGATTTCCTCTGTGAATCCTTGTTCCCCTGCGCTGTGTGTCTCGCTGACGTCACTCTGGCAATGAGCTAGACGGGGAATGGTAAGCACAGGGAAATGGGAGACGATTTCTAGTGGAGCAAGCTGAGAATAGTCTGCAAAGGGTTATATAAAACGCAGTTGTTAAGTTGAATCAAATTTGATAAACTCCCATGATTTCATTATATAGCTAGTCTCTGTGGGGTCCTAGCTGATCCTTAAATGTATGATCACCGTGGGGAAATTCTGTGCAGTTTTGTGGAGAGTCTTCAGTTCAATATACTGTGGAGAATATTCAGTGCTGTGGGGATAACATCAGTGCATTTGAGGGCGTTTGGGGGGATAACACCAGTATTGTTGTAGAATACCATTCAGTATTGTTGAGGGATACCATTCAGTATTGTTGAGGGATACCATTTAGTACTGTGGAGGATGTTCAGTATACTGTGGAAGGACATCACAAGCACTTTGGCTTTTATCTTCAAAGTACTTGTAGTTTCCCTCCAAAGTACTGAAAATCCTCCACACTACTAATTGTATCTCCTACACAGCTATGAAACCCTCCAATGTACTGATTGTATCTCCTACACAGCACTAAAACCCTACAATGTACTATTAACCCTACACTATTATCGGTGTTACTAGTGTTCTTCTTACTATAATTCGTTTATTTCTTTTTCGTTCATGCTATTTAGTATATCGTAGTTTAGTTTTATCTCTTCCTTTTTGCTGTTAGCATTGATAACGACGCTCCTTGTAAAAGTGTAGCAAGTTATGTTTATATATATATGAAAAAAAATGTACTGATGGTATCCCCCAAAGTGCTGAACACCCTCCACAGTACCGCACATGCCTTTCCCTGGTTGTAAGAATGACAACTCCTAACTGACTCACCTTCAGCACTTTATTTCGTTTTATCAAAAATATTCTACACGATATTTACTTTCTTTGAATAGATTTTCGGAAAAGCAAATGCGTTGTAATCATGTAAAAGCTATATAGCTTTTTAGAACTATCTCCTTTAGTATTGTAGTAATTTCAAATATTAAGTTTAGAGAACGCATGGAGATCAAAGTATAGTTTTGTGATATATTTTCTTGTCGAACGAAAGCTCTAACAATAATCAATTTAATAAAATCAGAAGAAGCAATTGTTCGATTACAATTCGGACTTCCTTTCTATTTTGATCAGCTCAACTTCAAAGACCAAAGTAGCTCCTCCTACAATATAAGAGCGAAACAAATTCATCTGCTAGCTAGACAACTAAGCATATGTATTTGGCAGGGGTGTGTGAACATGGCAGAAAATCGAAAGCCCATTCAATTTTAATTTGATTTTTCTGAAATCCCATCCATCGGTAATTCGATCCTCGGAAGCCAATCAGGAGAAAACATCGGGATTCTCAGGCAAAATGATACACGTTTCTTTATAAGATATCGGTCTATAAGAAACCTTGTACTAGAAACCATAGTCATTATCATAGGCTATCTAGCGTGCAAAAATACCAATAAAAATTTTTTTAATTCATTGGTCTTCATAATAAAGGATTTCTGGTTGTTATGAAGAAAGATTTAGGTACCAAATTATTAGTAAGAGTTATAGCATAAAACTAATGATATACGGAAACGAGACATAAAGACGACATGGATAGTATTCTCGGTGCCTTTCGGCTGTTGAACCTTCATCGAGAGAACATTATGATATGTTGACCTTGCTCTGTCAATTATGAACAGGCTCTGACTGACTCTATACAACACGTTAATGGAAGATGCATATTTGGAAAATGACAAAGAGTGGTGGAAGGTTCCATTTCAAAGAAGTACAGATTTGGCACAATTAAAGTCAGTCAAGAGCAGGGACAAAGATGATCCAGAAATAATAGGAATCACTCGCAGAAAGTTTGACTTTAGGATAAGGCAAAATTTTCTATTTTCAGGCCATCCTCATCTGTCGCATTGATTATCAATAAATTTCAATTCCACACATATTATACCAGAGTTGAATGAGAAGTAGAATTTTAAACCCTCCTAATATCTTCCGGTTTGTCCCTTAAAGATCAGAAATAGAAAATGAAAAACAATAGAGGGCCGAAAAGATCAAAGAATCTCCAAGTTTTTATACTGAGGAAGATGTCAAGTCTGTAGTATAAAGATGGCAAGTCTCTGTAGTATAAAGATGGCAAGTCTGTAGTATAAAGATGGCAAGTCTGTAGTATAAAGATGGTAAATCTGTAGTATAAAGATGGCAAGTCTGCAGTAAAAAGATGGCAAGTCTGTAGTATAAAGATGGCAAGTCTGTAGTATAAAGTGACTAAATTTGCTAACGAAATATTTGGAATAGCTAACCAAATTTACTGAGGGGAATATTAGAAATTTCAGCAAAGAGATCTTGAAATCTCATCAAAATGTCAAGATGATAATACCTTTTATCTTGAATTGAGAAATAGAGAAGTTTCAACGCATGTATGATATAAAAACCAATCTACCGTAAAAGCTAAGCCCCCTTCTTCGTAAAAGAAGGACAACAGTGTAAGATGTGATGGGTTAGGGATAGCTACTGAATGCATTACATTGTAAAATTGAAAATTTCTAACTGAATGCTTGAGAATGAACAATTTCTTCTCTAAACTCTCTTTAAAAAGAGACCACTGTAATAAGCCCACATCGCTGGAGCCTTAAAAATTTAAAAAGCCCCCTGGGGGCTTCATACAGCTTTTACGGTACTAGTGTATTTTGATAAAAAAGCATACCTGGAATTTTTGGTGGAGCACCACGATCCCCATAACCTAGAGCAGAAGGAATGACAAGCTTCCTCTTTTCGCCTTCACACATACTAAAAGAAAAATACAACTTTATTTGAAGGCTTATATGAGACACTATGTCATGACATCAAATTGGGTCCCAGGGAAATTACAGAAAATAAAAATGGTAGTTAAATGTGATCACTTACTTCAGTAAACCTTGATCCCAGCCTGAAAATAGAAATTGAATCAGATTACGATGATGGCTAGAGAAACATAACTTATTTTCAAGTGAATATCTATAAAAGTCAAACAATCCTATTTTCAACAGAAGTCTAAATACAAAGTGATAAAAATTGGATACAAAGAAAAACCAAAAACATTTTTTGTAAGTTTACAAAGAAAATGAGGTTGAGATTTGTGTCAGAATTTTGGTAACATAAGGGCATAGAAAAAGGAATGTACGTCGTTGATATCCATAGTTACCAAATTTCTAAAATTCTAAAGCTGTAGATTTGATGTTCAATATTTTCAGTTTATGATGTCAAGGCATTAAGGATCTATTTGGGCTTTGGCACGTTTAGTTCCAGTAGAAAATAGCTTTTTGGCTATATTTGGCTTCAAAGCAATACGCCAAACTAAATATTTTGAAAAGCTTAGTTTGAAGAATTTTTGTTGTCACATAAATTCAGAATATTAGAGGAATTACTGAAGTATTTTGACTTCCAGGAGAAATGCTGAGAGAGTTCCTGATTTCAACTGTGCTTGCTCAACATTTGCAGGTCCACATCAGCTTTTAGCTGAAATTTTTGACCTGCATTATCAACTAAATAATGTATGTATGTATGTATGTATGCTTGAGTTCAAAGTCTCAATGCTGGGGCATCAAGGAAGATGCGGAAGGGTTGGCCACTTCTTAAGTATAAGGAAATTTTTTATCATTTGCTGAATAAAATCCATGGACCATAACGGAATACACCAACCTTTAATAACTTGTCCAGCTCCTAAAGTGAAAACAAATGGCTCTCCCCGTGGAATACTGCTATCGAATTGAGTACCATCCTCTAGTTTTCCCTGAAAAAAGCAGAAATTCTAATCACATTATCAGCTGAGAAATAGACACTACAATCAGGCAGTTGCCGTTTTGGGGGGCAAAGGACGCCATGGCCCCAAGCCCTGCACTTCATACAGGCAAAAAGGGGCCCAAAATAGTAACAATTGCTAAAAACCGCAACAGAAAAAATTGAATTCTGTCAAATCAAGGTGTTTAGCCCCAACCCCTGCTGTCTCTAAAACTACCACTGACGTTGGGTCCAAACCTACAGTATTCTACAGTCACAACATCATAGCATACTATCATATTCCAGGGCCCACGCCACCGGGGGGGCCACAGGGGCCATGGCCCCCCCACCAATTTGGCCAAAAAATTATTACTTTTTTTAATATGAGTGAATAAAGCAAGACTAGAGCTTTATTCCCGTTCTGCATTCTGCACAAGAAGGGAAAGCATCTATAAAGCATTTTTGAAGACTGTCATGCCTAAACTTATCTGTGAAAATCTGTGAATGAAAGTAAATTCTCCCTCCCTCATCTGTTCTATCAACTCTTAGATTAACATCTCTGACATCCAGGGAACGTAAATTAAAACATTTTCTCACTACGATCGCCTACTGTTTTTAAATCTCACCTCATTTATATAAAAGACACGATTGGTTCAAACTTTTCTATTCGTAAAAACATGACTACAATTTCTAAAATGTACTGCTGGTTGATGATCATTTAAGACACCACTGAGCTTTAGATTTTCAATGGTTTCACTACGCTTTTGCAAAGTAACCTAAATTTTTTTCGCTCGCTACGCTCGCAAGTATTTCTTCAACATAATCACCCATACTAAACTGTGAGGCTAAATCGGAGAGTCCCTATACACTCCAAGTATAAACAATCAGTAAAAATCTTGGTTGGAGATTTTTGGTTTTTGTCGAAACATTTTGATCACTGCGTCGCTCTTGTTAGTTGAGTTCTGTTATAAAAGTAATATTTGTGTACACCTATGTTCAGATTTGGGAGTGAATATGAAAATCGAGTGTCCATTTTTAAAATAGAATACGTCATTTTCCCATATTTTCGTGGTTTGCAGTGCAGGAAAAGAATCTAAAGGATTGTAACCCATTTTAAGGCCTGAAAAGTGGAATGCCGTACAATTTTTCATATTTGAATTTTGGCCCCCCCACCACAAAACTCATGGCGTGGGCCCTGTATTCAGGTAAACATGCAGCCTAATCATCAAAAAAGAAGCTTGCGTCTGCATTGAAAGTATTCAGCAAAGCTCTGACATTGTGTTATTTTGTTCTTTGTCCAGGCAATCAGGCAAATTACAAAATTTTGAAATTCAAATGATTTTGATGACAAAGATTAACTTTCTTTTACAAAGGTGGTGTCAAATATAACATCAAAGGCAATTGTTGTTCCAGTCTTGAGTGGGATAGGTAAGTAACTGTCTGCCATATTTATAGATGGACACAATAAGAACAATAGAAATGACTATAGACATTGGCGTATGAATATGATCAACAGCGTAAGCTCTTTCCACTATGGCTGTTGCTGAGGGCGGCTTTCTAGCTTCAGAATCATCTTGATGCATGCTGCATTTATGAAAATTGCACTCAAGAAACTGCATAAAATGGAAGCTTGGTGCTTTAGGACATAAACTACACGCAGAGTATCTTCCGCTGCACTCTTTTTTCTTCATAAGAATACTTAAAATTTTCCTGAGCCTCAACTTTTCCATTGTTTATTCTTAAATTTCCATTGTTCTTTGGCCATTTTGAGCCTCAATATTCTTATAAAATTTATTCTTATAAAGAAAAAACAGTGTAAATAATTAGAAATATGAATATTAAAACAAAGCTAAATAATTCCAGATTTTTGAAATTAGGCCGTTCAGTCTATTGTCACCTGAATTTAGAAGGACTTGACTTCCCAGCAAACAACGTAGCGTAACAGCTGTGATGGCATCTACTAGAATCTATTTTTTCCAAGGCAAGCAGCTAGACTGAAGAGAAGGGCACTTTTTGCCAAGATCTTGTGTGGACTTAGAGATAGAAAACAATGGGAAAGTGTACCAAAGGGCACCCTTCGCTTTAGATCTTGGGGGCAACATTGATACAATCTGCAGTTAAGGCAAGCCATATGCCAAAGATTTTCAGGCAGTTCACTCTTTTTTATAAGAACCAGTAAATTTGATTTCAAGCTGGCTGTTCTTAAATTTCTTCAATTTTCTGGCTGAAATTTTCTTACTTTTACAATGCTTGTAAGTCTATTTGCTATAATTTGTGTCAAATATTTTTACTTTCCTGCCTGCCCTATCTGACACAGAGGTGTCACAAAATTTGTATGTTTTTTCCTTAGTCTCATGGTTATTTCTTATCATCATATCTTGATCTAAAATGGTCAGCTTTTGGGTTGTTCTTGGGTTATTCTTAACTTTTGACGAAATTCGCATCTCATGTTTTTACAAATCGGTTCTTATAAAAATGAGTGTACATGAAATGCACTCACTATAAAATACGACTCATTATCAAATGTCGCATTTTTCGAAAACATTTAAGCTCGGAATATTCGCAGCGCCATAGCCTCGGTCCCATTTTGAACAGGAAAAGCTGTTTATTTTGGCACAAGTTTTTGAACGTGAGATTATGAGTCCCAGCAGGGCCGTCGCTAGAGATATCAAGCTAGGGGGGTGCAACCTCACAATTTGCTGACTGGTGGGCGTGGCCTTTAGGTGTGGCCTTTTGTTGTCAAACCCACATACTTCTTGTTGAGTAGCTCAATTTCTTCTCAATAGAGTAGCCTTTCGATTCTTAATTCCCTTACCTTTCCTAATGATAGGGCTCTAACATGATACATGTGAAGCCAACTTGTTTCCCTAATTGAAACTTCTCGTTAGTTTTGGTGTATCTAGTATTGAATTTAGTTTTTAGCAGGCAAGGGAAGGTCTGTTCCTTGGTAACTAGATGGTTACAAAAATGCTATTGAATTTGATAAGGACAGAGCTCGGGTTATTCTTAACTTTTGGCAAAATTCGCATCTCGTGTTTTTACAAATTCGTTCTTATAAAAAAAGAGTGTACATGAAATGCACTCACTATAAAATAGGCTGACTGCAGTTTCCCTAGTGTGATCTAATTGAATCAAGCACTTATAAGGAATATCTAAACCCTCCATACTCAGTAGTTGCAGGCAAACCATAAACGTGCGGCTTCTTGCACCTGCACCCTTTGTTAGGCTTCAACTTAGGCCTATTTCTAGGCCTTCAACTAACTTCACTTACAGTGTAATGCATATGAAGAGAGTCCCCTTTCTTTGAGCGCCTTGAGCAGTTTTCAACCTTCTTTTTCACACCAATTTGAAGCTTTTTTTCCTCACATGTTACTTCAGTGATAAAAGTAGCTACAAGTGCGAGGAAAGCGAGAGAAATAACGCTGCACACCTTCATGTTGCAATGCGGTTGTAAGGACAAGGACAAAGAACTTCTTCGCAAGGACTCCCTTTACTAAGCAAGACAGGGTTGCCAGATGCGTCGAGCCTCACTCAACAAAATCTCGTACACTTTTGGCTAAGAATCTTTAAAAATCTAAGAAAATATCTTAGAATCTTTTGAAATCTTCGAAATCTATAAAAAGCTCTCGAACTCTTTATATTAAGCGATTTGCCCCTTGATTTCAGGGCTACTGTAGTGTGTGCATGTGGTAGAGAAGGCCGATTGGGTGGATCACTCGACCCTCGTTCAAGGGGTCCCGGGTTCGAAACTGTCACTTTCAGTGTGAGGAGAGAATTCGCTAGCTCTCTGTAATTCCAGGCAAAAGAAATCAGGGGGTGTGATCACATTGAGAGGAAGGACTGCACCATTAGTCCACCTATCCAGTGGGCTCTTTGTGCCTTGCACACAACTTCTGGTGATGGGCGGATTTGTATGAATTAGTTTTGTATGAATAAAATACATTTAAAACAAAATCAATATTTCAGCTGCAAAATCGAGTTTTGATAATGCCAGTTTTCTGAAATCTGGTCTTGTTTGCAGAAGGTTGGCTGGCAACCTCGGCCTCATGTTACATGCCTCTTGTGTCCCAGTGCTCCTCTTCTCATTTCGTTTCAATCTTAGCAACAAAGCACTGCCGGGAAAATTTTTCTTCCTTATTGTTTTAGCATTTAGGTGTTTGACGATCTGTTTAATCAAACTTAATTGAGACTTTCCCAGCTATCAGCAAAGAATTGAGCACAGATGGAATGAATAGTGCCTGTGCCGATTGTTTTGACATGCACATTTATTCCCTTTTGGGGTGCCACTTGAAGTTGATAAAGCAATAGGAGATCATACAACGAGAAGATGCATATATCTATCAACTAATAATTCCCAACTCATAATCGGAAAGAATTTACAAATTAATTTGGTTTTTAATATATCTAAAAATACTTTAATCGATTACTTGCCTTATTCCTAACAACTTTTTTAGTAAAGTCCTTTCTTAGGCCTAGGCGTCACTGGTTTACTTACGACGTTTTCCATGCAATTGCTATGCGAAATTCGCTCCATTGCTAGTGAATAAAAAACTCCTCCTGCCATAGAAATCAACTTTGGGGATCGTCTGTACTTTGGAGGGTGGTAAGTACTGTGGGTGGAATAGCATCAGTAATATGAAAGGATACCATGCAGTACTGTAGAGGCAAGGGCGTTTTCCCTCACAGTACTGATGATGTGCCCTCTCACAATACAGAATATCCTGCAGACTTCTGAATGGTAACCTCCAATAGTGCTGAGCACCCTCCGAAGTACAGAGGGTATCCCTCACAGTACTGAATACCCTCTAAAGTACTGCACAGACATTCCAGGGTCCTATGTATTGCCCCTTTGCAACAAAACAAATAGCTTCTGATTTTTGTTTTGTGCGGAGAACACGAGGAAGAAATGAACCGAATATATTTCTTCCACATTCCTGTATTACAAAGTTATTTTTGTTCAACTATGTTCCGGTAATTTCGTGCCACATCAAGAGAAAATGCTCCCTTTAGGTACGATAAACTTTTGCAAGACTCTAATTTAGAATATGCCTTTCCAAAAACTTTCACGGAGAAGGCATAAGCCGAAAATTCGTTTATTTCAGACACACGGATACGCCCAGCACTCAGTATCGGGAATTTTGCGTAGCACAAACTCGAAAAATTTCCCTTGCAGCGGCTTGGCCTCATAGGAGTTACTCGATAGCTAATAAGTAAGTTGCACATTGATTAAATATTAAATACGTGGCATAGCGGTCACTGTTGTCGTTTTTCTTTAAAATAAATTTGTATCCAGCATACAGGTAAAGGACTCATCTGATACATCCAGGTAAAGTTCCCATTCTAGATCATTTATGGTACTACGGCCAAACCTCTTAAGGTGGCCACTTTAAAGTTCAAATTTTAGCGGCCGTCATTTAGAGGTGGCCGGTATTGGGAAGTGGGCGCTTTTAGAGGTCACACTGTGTTAGAATCATATTACTGGAACAGATTGTCGTTTCAGTTTTTAGAAACATAAGAATTTACACAAATAGAACATGTACTCCTCCATTCCTCGATTCCTAGATTGCCCGGCATATTGGTAAGGCAAGACGACGTTTTTCGGTGCTGCTTGAGGTTCAAATTTCATGAAATAAATTCATTCTTCAGTCACGGCTCTCCAGCCACGCACGAATCAAAGACTCCTTGAAATCAGTGACACGTTATCTCAAATTATCTTACAGATCATTGTTTAGTGTTCCTGGAATTACGGGTTGCTGGAGCTCTGTTTGATCTCACAATGTTTGCATTTCGATCCGGCAATTCTATCTCCTCCAGTGCCTTTTCGATTTCGTCCAAGTCATCGTTGAGGCTAGGAGCTTTCGGTTTTTTCGCACCGTTTTTGTTGCTTGGGGGCTTGTACTGGCGGACGAACTGATCGTCGTCTGCAGGCTCATTTGTATACGTAGGCCGTGACGTGCCTTGCTGTGCTGCTTGCGTGGATGCTTTTCGTTGTGACGTGGCCTGATTTGATGACTGTGCAGATACTTTTTGGTGTGACTTGGCCTGTGATGACGTCGATGGCGACGACTTGGGGGAGGATTTTTGCTGGGACAATGGTTGGTGAGAGGCATCAGCTGTCTGCTGCCGTGACGTGGACGGTTGGGGTCCTGGTGGGGATACCTTCCGCTGTGAAGTGCCCTGCGATGATGTTGTTTGTGAAACCTTCTGCTGGGGTTTTTGCTGCTGTGTCGGCTTTTCGTGTGAAGTGCTGCTTGTAACCGAAGCCCTTTTGGCTTGCGTAGCAGTAGCTGTGACTTCCGAAGAGGTCGTTGATTTGTTTTGGAGCATTTTCTGGACTAAACTCATCATTTCATTGGATCTCTTCAGTCTGATGTTGATCTCGGTTAGGGTCTTACCAAGGTCGTTTCTCAGCTTTGAGACTTCTTCAAGAACTTCAGTTTGACTCGTTTCGCCCAGTGCCTCGTCCGAGAGGAGGGTTGGTTTGGTTCTCGTATTTCGGGGCTGTAAGGAAATCAGCTGGTTCAAAGAAGAGCTGAGAGTGTCACCTTCCACCATGGTTTGGTCCTGGCTTGACGTCGAGCTGGTGCTTGGCATTCTCTCGATAAACGATGTTTCCACACTTTTCCGATGACCGTCCTTTTTGTCATCCGCGATTGAGAACTCAACCTTGAAAAAAGCATATGATGTTCATACAACAGGGCAACGATGTATAATAGAGGCAATGATGTATTACAGAGGCAATGATGTATTACAGAGGCAATGATGTATTACAGAGGCAATGATGTATTACAGAGGCAATGATGTATTACAGAGACAATGATGTATTACAGAGGCAATGATGTATTACAGAGACAATGATGTATTACAGAGACAATGATGTATTACAGAGACAATGATGTATTACAGATGCAATGATGTATTACAGAGGCAATGATGTATTACAGATGCAATGATGTATTACAGAGGCAACGATGTATTACAGAGACAATGACGATGAAGCTCGCATCTAAGATACATGGGATTCCCTATTCTGACATACATAGATGTTGGGAAAGTCCAAATTTCTGTTTAGGATTTAGGCCCTTCGTTTTGATTTTTGTATAGGAATTTAGTGTAAAGGTAGAGTAAGGGTTTAGCCCGCCTTACCCCAATTTTCGGGCACAGGGTGAAAGTTAGAATATTCTAATATTCTTTTGAAGTAAATACATCGTTTCTGTGCCAAGGCAAAATTAACCCAGATACATGTTTTTCTTGGAAGTATTTTAGCTGTAAAACGATGGAATTCGAAGCTACCCATCAGTAAAAAGCTATTTAATTTTCTTGATATTGCTCATAATTAAGCCTATGCGTTCTTAGGATTAAACATTCTTTGATGCGTGTGGTACTTTTACTATGTTACCTTACTAGGTAAGACAAATTTTGATAACGACCACACATCCGAAACATTAGTCTTTACAATTTATGAACCACTTATTACTTTACATACAACTTCTTCATTTATTTGCGTTTTTAGAATGTTCTTAAATTTAACTACTATCAAGGGTTGCATTATTATGAGCTACGTTCTTGAAAAAAATACGTGTAATGTACGTGCAAAATCGATGGAAATCCTTGAGTAGTTCGTTGGAGGTCAGTTTACTTCGATGGCTAATTAACGATAATGCTGATTATGATTATACACGTGTTTCTTCCGTCACACGAATTCTAAATTTGCCATTCCCAAACGACTCTCAATCCACCATTTATTGAATTACGATGAAAAAATAAGATAACAGCGACTTTTTCGATGAGTGTTGTGATTCTGGAGTTATTAAATGAATTTGTGGCGTGATACCTGAACGCATTTCATAGAAAATCGAATCACGAATGACCAAATACATAATAAACAGTTTTGACTTTGAGATAACAAGATATGATCTTAATTAAAAGATAAAAACTTAGAGGTTTTTAAGCATGCGAATCTAAGCCTTAATTTCATGGTCAGATATTGGTTGAGTGAGTAATTTAGAAACTCCAAGATACAAAACAACTTTTAACGCGAATTTCTCCAGAAATTAGTCTGTCTCGCCACGAAACCCAGGCTCAATTGATTAACGGCAAGAGATCTCATAGAAATGAAACAAGCTTGATAACAGGCTTAACAAATTCTGTGTTCAAATATACAAAGCTTGGCCTAAAACTCACGAAGCCATGCGAAAAGGCATCACCAACCGGAAAACCGGTAAAATCTACCTTATGGGCGTATCTAATTATATAGCGAATTATAACTTGAATTGAATTCGACTTGAATTCGCGCACATAGGTTTCATATCTTCACGCAGTCTTGAATTCACGCACGTAAGAAATATGCAAAAAGGTAAAAAAATTTAGCTCGAGCGACATTATATTTCTGAACGTTTCTTTTGTCTAAAGATATTTTGTTACAATGAGGAGCCTTCATAATGGCGTTTTCAAGCTAAGAAATCGATAATTCCAGCCCTCTAAAACCATTTCACGGCTATATCTGGTCGTTTTTGCATAGGATCATAAAATGATGTCAACCATCTGGCCTGTATTGTCTTTAAAACACTGATTTTGAAGACTACTTTGACATGTTCTGATTCCCATCCACTCCACTGAATAAGATGCTGTACTTACTCAGCAAACCGATTTTGGGATATGTTACGGAAGAACGCCTTGCTGCTTCTGTTTACTGCGAGATTGAGGGGGTGGTATATGTGCGTCATTTTGTTTGGTAATAAGACCTTTTTTTCCATTGTTTTTCATGACCAACTGCATCACACTTTCAGTCCATTAACCTTTGAAAACCTCTGCAAGCCAGTGGCGGTTTTAGGAACTGCGAGGCCTGGGGCCGAAAACATTTGCGGGGCCCCTATCCCCCGTAAAAAATTTGGTCCTTATATTATTTTTTGCGTTTTGTAACATGTGCTTGATATGTTTTAAAAAAACCAAATAAAAAGTAAAATAACAGTATAGTATAGCTTATATATTTCATTATGAAGGAGATGATTTCTTTATTTTTTGAAAGGTGCAGGGCCCCTTTTTTCTAGCAAAAGCGCAGGGCCAGGGGCCATGGCTCCCTGGCCCCCCCTAAAACCACCACTGCTGCAAGCAAAAGCCACTCTCGATCCTTATGCAATGGCTTTGCGCAGTAAGACAAGAGAAAAGATTGGCAGACAATGTGTAATAAGACATTTGCAAAGGGAGATCAGTCGCTTCTAAAAATTCTATTTCGATTATGGAGGGAAAATGGAGGTTTTTGTATCAAGCATTGCCCTTAGAAGGTTTCCAATACTACGAGCTGGTCTGGAACTACAAATGTTCTTGAAGATTTAGATATGTATTTTAAGCTCGAAATATAAGTACAGATCAGTATGGGACTTTTAGGTTGTTTGTAACTCAACCCAACCTTTTTTGATAATTGAATATCTTCAAAGAACAAGA
This sequence comes from Pelagia noctiluca, assembly GCA_963924455.1. Classification (NCBI taxonomy): domain Eukaryota; kingdom Metazoa; phylum Cnidaria; class Scyphozoa; order Semaeostomeae; family Pelagiidae; genus Pelagia; species Pelagia noctiluca. Next base: position 3,972,064 of record OZ004320.1, read on the forward strand.
ATTAGTTTCTTGCATTGCATAGGCCAGTCAATGTGTTTTACTGGGTTTCTGACAGTCCTTTTATTCTTGGAGGGGGAGGGAGGAGGTGGCATAAAAACAACACCACTATCTAGATTCCTCGGAAAATAATGACTGATAAGTAATAAAAGTCAGAATGACAATAATAATGATGATAATACCTCACTGAATAGATCAAACGAATACACTAGATTGCGTCGAAAACGGCGGTAGAACTCTGGGTACAAGGCCAGGCTCTCGTTCAGTTGTTCAGTAGCTACAGAATGCAGGTCGGAGTAAGTCAAGGAATGGATATCGAACAGTGACACTTGTACTTTCGAACCTTCAGATCTGACATCACTACCAACCACGTCTCCAGGCCCTAGACGTAAAAACATTCACAATGTTAACTTGGGTATCAAAAGTAGAACAGTCCTTGATGGGTACAGAACTTGATTAAGGCGAGGGAAATTGGGGAAATAGCGAAACATAATGGCAGTTGAAGCTTTTCACCTGACCCTCGTCAGAGTAGTATGTTAGAGGGAGAGCAAAACTCAAATATCTAAGAATTATCACACGAGGTGGCTGGAGGAGGCTATAGTGTCACACAGTATATTATTCAAAATGGCGGCGCTTTTCAAATGTAATGTTGTGATATCATGGCTAGCCTAAAACTAAGCTTTCTGCAGCTTACTTAAGACAACTTGTAAATTTGATATTTTCGTTCGAGAATATATAGTTCTTAACTCTCCACACATATCAGCCAACTGTCTAATTCCAAGTTAGTCTACATCCCTAGATCCCAATCTTTAGGGAGTTGTACAAGAGAGCACAATTATGTACAGCTACAGTCTTGTGTTCGTTTAGTTTAAAAACTAATTTTAGCAGGTAGAAGAATTGAGTATAGAACAAAGTGAGCCCAGGAAAGATTTCTTAATCCACTTTCCTTTTTTTACTATCTTTGACAATTATTGTATACTGTATTTTCAATGTATTAATTGGCTCATTCTTGGGAACGTCTGGGCAGTGCTGTGGGGTATCTTCCAAACATTGGGGGATGTTATAAGCTCTGTGGAGGACAATCAGTACTGTGTTATATAACATTAGCACCACTGTCGAGGGGGGGGGGGGGGGTTGGGGAGGGATGCCTCGGTGCTGTGCAGGGATACTATCACTACTGCAGAGAGTGTTTAGTACTGAATATCAATGTGGAAGTAATGCCTTCAGTGCTAATGGTATCCCTTCAAAGTACCGAATATCTTTGGACTGTCTTATTGTGTTTGTAGTGCAGTTTGTATTGCGTGATGTTGAGTTTTACCTGCTTTGTTCAAAGATTGAAACATTCGAACGACCCTCCAGAGTGTTCGCGTTGAGCACAGTTGATTGTAGCTTTTTCAGTTTCCTTAATTGTCCCTCCGTCAGAAGAGACAAAAACATGCTTACCCAGAATGCCCACAATCTGTCCTTTCTTCCTCACTTCCAAAGACCCCTGAGCAACGATAAAGAGGTCATCAATCGTCTCTCCTTGCTGAATCACTCGGTCTCCAGGTGCTGTGCGCAACGTGGTGAAGAAACGAGCAATGCTTCTGAGGGCTGGGGTAGGGGCTGCACGGAATTCAGGCATCGCTTCAAAAACTGGTTTGTGGATCTGCACACTCACATCGGCTTGAAGATCACGAGGAAACAAATTCAGAACCTGAAAATAAAACAGATTTTGATCAAAAGAAACTTTGGAATCATCAGGAAAAAATGGTAAAGTACGAAATATTGCCCAACATGATATACTAAAAAGCGTTTGTCTTAGATATATCAAGAAATAAGAGCTCAGTAGGGATGCCATACAGTATTGAATCTAGTCATGTTAGCTTCTAACCCTCAAAGAACGGCCTAAGGAAATTGAGCTCGCTCGTCTAAACTGGTTCGGTTTGCCAGGCTAAAATCTGCTCCTTATCACATGGTTCTTAAAGCTTGCATTGGTAAGCTAAACATTGGGATTGAAAGAGAAATCTGAGCAAATCTGGAATGTTCCTATATGTTATATCGAGAGCTTCTTTGGTGAATTTTTTCAAACACGGTTTTGAAGGGAAATGTACAACTACATGTTTTCCTCATCTGGAAAGTTGTTGAGCTTTGAGGACAGAAGCTATAGATTATATTCTGTGTCTTTCTCAAAACAACTGCCCCAATTTGGATTTCAAACCGATCAAAAATAATCTGCCAACTTGCTTCTAATCGAATACCTTGCTCAAGGTATAACTCATTACTAGCTAGCTTAAAAATCTTCCTGAATACAAAACCTGCCTTTTGAAAAATCTCCCTGAAATACAAAACGGCATAAATTGGTAACGACGTAAAAGTTATCTCCCAAGATCGATTGCAACTAAATTCATTTCATGTTCGCTATCAAACATTCGAGGCTTCCTAAATTTAGTCATAACAGCACAGTCATAATCCTGATCCATTATTCAAACTGAAAATGAAATGTCTACTTAAACGCTACTCAGATATATTTCTATTGAAAGCTTTTTGATTACCAAAGACAAATTCTTTTAACATGCGTTGCTGAACGAATGGTATTGAATTGAAGAGAATCAATCATAGTTTTGAAAGAGCTTTTTTGCGTTTGTGAAAATGCCGCAGATCATCAACTCATCTTTAAAACAAACAGAAGAAGTATATTTCGATGCATATTTTCAAAAACGAAATGTCGTAAAAGAAAAATTGTGCACAATAGATAGTTTAGCTTTTCCTGAATCGGTTGGGCAATAGCTTGAGCTTGGTCGTCCTATACATTTCATGAAAAATTCAGCAACGTCTGTGCAGTACTGCGGATGATGTTCAGTATCCTCCACAGTGGTGATTACACCCTGAGCAGTACTACACATCCTCCGCAGCACTGATGGTATCCCTCCACAGAACTAATCATCCACCACAGCATTGATAGTATCCCTCAACAGTACTGATGGTACCCCTAACAGTGCTGAACACCCTCTAATGTTCTGATGGTACTGATGATATCTCTCTATATTACTGAACATCCTTCATAGTACTATACACCCTCTGCAGTTCTGAACATCCTCCACAGCATAGAAAGACGTTCTCCAGGACGATTCTTTTACCTGGTCCCCCTTTTATACCACACATCTTATACCGTATGCAACAGCAAGACAGTAGACACGCTTGATAAGGCAATGTAAACCGGACAATAAGCGTTAGATATGAAAGTTAACCCTTTACTTCTCAAAGCAGGTAAATGGCAACATCAACTTCGGTGACACTCTCTCATATACCGGATGACAAAGTACTGAAACATGGTCCACAGTACTCTACACCCTTAACAGTACTGCAAAGATGTTCCCAGTTACTTTAAATCATTAATTGCCTTGAACACACCAAAAGTAGTTAATATCAATGCTATATTGACCAACTTACGTATGGTTCATTTTTGAAACTTTCGCAACGATATATTTAGAGTTACGAATATTCATTTAAGAAAAATTACGGAGTCTTAGGGAGCAGAAGAAATAAGTCTTAGCCTCATTTTAGCATTGGTCTGCAACTAAAGAATATACAGGGGTTTTATGTGATTTTGATATTCGATGGAATTTTCCCTTTGGTACTAGGGCTACTTGCAAAGAACTGGGAGATCCCTTTTCTGTTCTCCTAATGAAATCAAAGTCGTTATCGGTTGCTATGCGAGGCTTGATAACGAGATCGCATACCACTACAAGAAGCCATCCAATATGCCTTTCCTCTTGCGACCATTCTTTCTGATTGAGGCATATCATAATTGATGTTCCCCACTTATAAGAATATATTTCATCTTATTGATTATTCCAACACACCTCTTCTATCTCTAGGCCTTTATTCCGTCTCCACGTGGTCATGAAATAGTCGATGAGACGAGCCCCAATGTCATCAGGCACCGAGTAGAGCTTGATGAATCTGCGAATGCTGTTTAGCTTTTGATGGTAGATTGACGAGGGCATCTGAAGCTGCTGTATGATTGATGTCACTTGCCCAAATATGAAGGCATACAAGAAGCCTACAAAAATGCAAAAGATTTGATGACCACTTACAAGATATTCAAGGAGTTTGATATAAACAATATTTGTATCGAGAGCTCAAAATCAAATGATTTGGGAAGCAGTATGAAAAATGAAGTCCTTCAGTATTGAACTGAGGAACTTGGGCCTGTTGCAATAATAACGCAATGATAACTACAATAGCAGATCTCGAGGGAGTCTGATATACAAAATAAGTGTATCAAATATTCAATGATTATTGTTCGATTGCCATATGATCACACTCCTCATACTTTTAATTAGAAACCGTTTAAAGGAAACAGTAGGGTCAGAAATTCCGAGAAATTCAAATCTAAAGGACCATTGGAAGGGGATTCTTTTTTGATAAAAAGTAGGAAACTTTCTACGTTATCTTTATAAGAAAGGATGCCCAGAGCACTGCATTGGCATATAATTTAATTATCACCTCTATTAGAAGTTTTTCTTGAAAATTTGGAATTCTAAACCCATTTAAGGGAAATTCAGATCTAGACTTTAAAGACTTTTGTAATCAGTTGCTAGCCAACCCTCTCTTATGACTATGCTCACACGGACTATTGGTTGTTGATACTAACCAAGAAACAATATTCATCTGTCTAATGCAACAAAACTCAAATCAAATAGCCTCAAGCTCTAACTTATCGACAACCAATCAATCATATCATAAAGATATGCATGAAACTACCCGCTTTACCTGTTGTGGTATCGGAATATCGCAAACACGAATGAGTGCTAATTGCAGTAGTGTCTTAATAAATAACACATCAAAATCATCAAGGATAGGTTTAATGATATCTAGGTACCAGTTTGAGGTCATTCATCTGTCAAACTCAAACCGTTAAATGTGTTGTGCTACCATGGAATCTCGCTACAACAAATAGTGTTTCTAACGGACATCCCGCTAATACAGATGAAACCCCCACTCCCTTGAAATCTGGGATATAATGCTATTGCAAACTTTGCTATCCAAATGAATCGACATTATCGAAATTTCTCAAAACTTCAGATTTCTATCTTTGGTAAAATTAGTACCTAAAAGAACCATATCTTTAGCTAGTTTTTCCCATCTGATCTATAATACTTAGGTATCTAAGGTTCACGTTCACACGAAAACCCAATCGTTCCGTTCCATCTTCGTTCCAGTTTCTGAATCGAAAAACTAGACTATTTTTGCTTGCGTTCAGACTGGAACACCATCTTCTCGTTCTGCAATTTATGCGCCAGAATGAACAAAGGGATTTGAAATTCGCATGTCCATAATGGCGATTTATTTAAAAAATTTATTTCTGTGCACAGTTCGAGACAAGACTTTTTGGAACGGAAAGATGTTATTCGGAGCGTTCCCGTGTGAACACAAACCCTCTAAACGTTCCACTTTTCGAAAGGGAACGATATGGAACGATAAAAAAAGTGATACGAAAAGCTGAGGAATATACACTCGTTCCGTTAAATTCCCGTGTGAATAGGCAAAATTGGTGCGAAAAACAGAACGATAAGATTTTCGCCCTAAGCGCAAGCGTGTGCATTGTTGTTAAGAGTAGCACGTAATAAACACAAGAAACAAAATGGAGGATTTCAAAAGTTCAAAGTTTTTTTGGGATTGGATGGACTGGTAGTCTTTCAACCTTTCGAGTAGCATATGAATTTCGTCGTCAGTCCATCTAAAAGTCTACACATCACTCTGAACATTGTGGATTTCCTTCCCTTTAGGTTTGGTTTTTGCATTGCCTTGACCATACTCTTTTTGACACGCTGTCGCACTATTCATTTCGAAATGCAAATCCATTTTGTATTTGCTTATTACGAACTGAGCACAGAAACAACTTCTAGAAATAAATTCTCATTATGGACATGCGCATTACAAATCCCTTTGTCCATTCTGGCGCGCAAATTGCAGAACGGAACGATTCCAGTCCCGTCTGAGCACAAACAAAAGACGATACGCAATCTTTCTGTTCCCGTATGAACAGTCTACTTTTCTGTTCCAGAAACTGGAACGGAGATGGAACGGAACGACTGTGTTCCCGTGTGAACTGTGTTATGTTCTGATAAGTTTAAACGAATCTGTTTTCGCATTATAGCGGATATCTTTAGCTCCATTTCTTGCTTTGCATTCACGTTAATCCAGTCGAAAAACAGAACTAAATAGATACACTGACAGAAACAGAGCTAAACAAAAACAAACATCGGCAAGTGCGCTAAAAACGAACCAATTCGAATACACCAACAACAGCAAAGGTAAAGACATGAGTAAATTCATTTCCATAAAGAGAAAATCAGATGCACTTTTGAGAACAAGAGCAAGTTTCAAACATATCCGTTTTTAATTAAAATCGGATTAGTGTGCACGGGGATGAGAAATAGCTCTGTGTGACTGGGACCTATATCAGGGGGGCATTTCGAAAATCTTGAATTACAAGTCCTGTTGTTATTCGTAACGAAAACGGGATCTTCACTGCAAGACACCCGGTGTGAGATGATAATTCAATTTTTTTTGTATTTCAAAGTTGTGTCCCTCTAAAAAGTCGTGCCCGCAAGATAGGTTTCGGCACCGGAGTGGAATATGAATTATGAATGCACTTACATCCCATCAACATTGTGACACATCCAAAGAATTTTTCTGCAGTCGTGTTTGGTGCAATGTTTCCGAACCCACATGTGGTCAAACTGCTCATGCAGTAGTACAAGGATGACATGTAAAGAGATGCTAGGGTTGGACCAGTGTCTTTTACAACAATACCGTCCTTGTTGAATTGATAAGGCTGCTTTGTCAATACAGAGAGCTGACGGATCCAGCTATGTTCTGTTCTTGGATGGTCGAAGTAAAAAGCAATTACGTACCTAGAGCACAAACAAGACTCACGTCAAATCATGAAAATATATGTTGGTGTGGTGTCAAAAATAAATGTTCAAGTACATTAGAGGATGTTCAGTACTGTGTTGGGATATCATTGATACTGTGGATGAATGCCATCAGAACTGTTGAGGAATACCATAAGTACTACTGTTGAGGATATTCAATACTGTAGAGGGAACCACAAGCCCTTTTGGTAGCACCGCTACAGTACTGATTAGACCCCCCCCCACAACACAAGCACCAAGCCACCAACAAAGGAAATCATGGTATCCATCCACACCATTGAAGGTATACCCCCACAGTACTGATGCTATTCCGTCAGAGTACTGATGACAACCCCCCCCCCCACCATAGTACTGCACATCCTGAATACCCTCCACAGTACTACACCGAAGCTCCCTAGGGTGATTAGGGCAATAGAAAAACTGACGCCAAAGTGGGTCCACTAAAGTGTAACATTTTCGAAACAATAAAGGTTACCATATGCACGCCATCCAGTGAGCGACGAGACAAAACAAGAACAGCCAAAGAACGAGTGTCGTTGCTCCAAATTCCAGGTAATGATCAAGCTTTCTTGCAATCCTTGCCAAGCGAATCAGTCGGATTACTTTGATTACGTTGATAATTTCAATCCACTAGAATGAAAAGGAAAGTACTTTTAGAGCTTTTTTGCCTGAAGCATGAAAATATTCACGTCGAACTTTCGTCGAATATCTCTGAGAATTAAAAAGGACAGATTTTACGGAAAAGTACAATGTTTGGGGTGTCAATTTCGGCAGCAAGGGGGAAAAATGTTTTTAGCCAATCAGCGCATTTGTTTACTAAAATTTTGACCAATCAAATTAGTGAAAAGACAATAGATTTTGCTGGTGAGGCAGCTCAAAAGCGACCAAAATGGCGGAAATTCGGGGAAGCTGTGAAAAAATAACGTCGACATTTCTGATTTACTGCAAGACATACTTCAATATATCGAGACCAGTCCTTTATTTTTGTAAACTACAATAGTTTTTCTAACTTTCTGCCGCTCGCATTTTTGATATCTAGCCTAAATGCAGAGAAAATCGACCAACAAGTTGGGCTAAAATTCCTTGTGAAACCAAGGGACCCAGCAGCAACCCTGCGTGGCAAGCGTTACAAACTTATCACTAAAATTTTTAAAAAGCCAACACTTACCTCCCAAAACTCCCATTTTTACTCTTTTTGAACAAAAACAAATGTCTCTAGCCAAAACAATTTCCTTTTTTATTCGCATTCGTCAACTGCAATGCAAATTTCCCGCCAAAAAACACCCAACCAACGCAAAAAGTAATTGACTAGCATTGATGAATGAAAATACTATTAACAAAGCACGGGGGTAATAAACGGTGAAAATTACTTGTCGGGAGATTTTTTACTGCGTTGATTTATCTTTAATTCAGGTTCTTATACGCGGGGGTTTACTGTATGATAAATAATTTTTTTATCAGTTACTCATAAAACTTACGCCACCACTTGATAGCAGGTTCACTATTCCGTAGGGTAAAGCAGCAAGAAAATCCACAGGGAACCAAGACTTGAGGTAATTCTTGCAAATCAGCTTGGAATTGCAAATGATTTCATTATCTTTGTTCACATACGTGGTCCTGAAGTTCATGATCACATCTGTGATGAACACACTATCCACAACCAGGTTGAAGACGACCAACGATTCACTGTGGTAGTTGAAACTCACTACAAATGGAGCCACGACCGCTGTATACAGTGTGAGAATGAGGATGATCCAGTCCCAAACTGTCTTGAAAAGGCTGTAGTGAATGATGATCAATTTCGGCATTTTTTTACCCTCCCAAGAGTATTGGATGTTAAGTGACGATGAACTCATCAGCTACAAAATACAAATCATCTTAGGCAGGGAATTTTTTAAGGTACTGAATGGTTGGCTGATTGGCCCATCAGGCCCCGGGCTTGCCCCAGTAGTGGAAGAAAAATGCCACTTTTGTCCCAGCCTAAGTCAAAATGGGGCCTTTTCTGTATTCGTACTTGTAGATATATTACCAGTTCATAGGTTTTATGAAAAAAAAACGATTGGGAGTAATTGTTGGTTTTTAGTGACAATTAGTTTTTGCAAATATGAATGATGATTTATGAGGACTGGGAATACTATATTTAAGTGGCAGAAAGTAGCTATAAACGATGATCTTCCGGTAGACCTCACAAAATGTTTAGGCCCCCTTTTCATGTTTACCCACCAGTGAAAAAAATAGTGAAAATCCCCTGTTCATTGCAATGGTGGCAAGGAGTGTCTCCCTTACTTTTCACCCAAGGCTCAAAATTTTCGCTCTCTCGAGGTTACAGACAACGTTCCGGGGCCAACTTCTGTCTCCTGCTCCTAATGTCTGGTTCAGTATACATCAGTTGTACATCACTAGAATCAGAAGACCAAAAGACGCCCAACGATATGAAACTTATATACGCACTTAAAGGAAAAAACTGTCTTGGCAGATTTAATCGTAGAATAGTAAATGAGAACGAACCACAGAATATGGCCTAGGTGCCAGTAGAGCAACATTTGGTACCAGACTCTACTCATAGTTCACAATTGTCCGTTTTCATTTGGCTTTGCTTTTTGTTTTTGAATAAAAACGGATATTTTTCATTTTGTGTTCACACTTGTTTTCAAAACCGCATCTGATTTTCTCTTTATGAAAACGAAATTGCTTGGTATCAGGCACAAAATGAAACGGAATAAAAGTCAAGAACGAAAAGAGAGAAGCAGTAGCTCTTACCTGGGCCAGCTTTTGTTTTTTCGACGCATCTTTCTTAGCGAGCTGCAGAAAAACTGACTTTGCATTGTCTGTACTTTTATGCAGCTCCACCTTGTGTTTGGCGAGAGACTTCTGCACCAATCTGGACCATCTGCGCACCATTGGTTCTGAAAATCAATCGACGTAAGTTTATCCTGAGACGTAGAAAGTATCTTAGAATACGAGGAAAAAACACTTCAAGAGCACTTTTTCTCATAAGTTTGAGGGAAACTTTCTGAAATTGAAAAAGGCACTTCATTTTCTTCTGCAAAATCTTGGGAGGCATTTGCCCCATGTTCTTTAGTCCCTAAGTTTATCTCGATACGATATGTAAGCCAGTTTAAATGAATAACCTCTTGACAAATGACCGTAATTGTTATTCAAATTTTGGGAGGACAATTAATGAATCCAATAGTGAAGAGGCTATGTAGCTTTTTCAAACATGTAATGAGGAAAAGGGGCATCAAATAAAAAGTGGTAACAGGAAAATGAGAAAGAAAAAAGGGATAAAAGAAGAAAAAAACACATATTTTGAAGTTTTTACAAATTCCATTGAATGCAGTAATTCAAAAAGTCAGTTCGGTGTTTTTCAAATTATCAAAAAAACATACATAGTATCATGAAAATTGAAAAGAATATAAATCTAGAAGAGCTCTGACCTTCTATTGGCTCTTTTAGATGACTGATATCTTTGAATGTTATTAAGAAGAGTATCACTTCTTCGCCATGGTTTTTGATTGGAGAGACTTGAAGGAGAAACCAGCAGGGTGTTTCTGAAATATTAAAGAGAGACTAATTGTTACTTCTACGGAACAGGATAATGCGTTTCTGGTAGGGACAGGTTCACACTGCCCTAGTGAATTTAAGCAGGAAAATAGACGAGAAATTCGTTAGGGTCTTGATCTTTGAGCACGCTCCCAGAGGCATACTCGGTAAAAAAAGGGACAAGAACCGATTTACCAAATTTACCCAGCTCAGAATTTTGATACCTTGCATATGTTCTTTCATTCTAAGCATCAAAAGTTTTGGTTACCCATATTCTAAGATTGTAGAGGAAAATTCCCTGCCTCGTTGACATTTGATCAAACTTTAGAGCAAAGTGGTGGAGATCTATAATACTCAACTGTCTTTTTTGTAAATGACGACTTCTGTCTGCATGTTGGTTTTGGCATCAATAGTTCCTTTGATCCTCTTGATCGTGTCGTGGTCTGTCTGGTTGCCAAATAAGAACTGGCAACTGCAGTCTCTATGAAGAACATCTTTCTTGGAGTAACCAGTTGCCGAAGTGAAACTGTCACTCGAATAGATGATTGGGTGGTGACTCAGTGCGGCATTTCCAATCAAGAAAGTGATCTCTACAAAGTAAAGAACATTCATTTGCTAAATATCTAAATTGCCAGTGGCTGAATTCACACATTCTGTGATCCGAGTTTTTTTCTGTAATCCGAGTTTTTTTCCTGCATTTATCGTCCATTAGAGGCATTCAACATTTTTTTTTATATCATTATATTTTTTTGGTGATGCTTTAGTGCACACTATTTCAATGCTAAATACAAAATGTCGCTACTCCATAGCTAGCTCTATAGGTTGATCATATGTTCCAATATTTATAGTTGGCTCTAATCATTGCCCATATGCCCCAAACTTCAAAGCTAGCTCTATTCATTGATCACATGTTCCTAACTTTACAGCTAGCTCTAGAAATGGGTTACATGTTCCAAAATTCATAGTTGGCTCTAGAAACGGACCACCTATTCCTAGCCTTATAGCTAGCTCTAGAAATGCACAATGTATTACGAAATTCATAGTTGGCTCTAAAAATGAACCACATGTCCCAAGCTTTATAGCTAGCTCTAGAGATGGACAACATGTTCCGAAATTCATAGTTGGCTCTTGAAATTGACCACATGTTCCAAGCTTTTAGCTAGCTCTAGAGATCGACCACATGTTCCAAACATTTAAGTTTGCTCTAGAAAGGGACCACATGTTCCAAGCTAAAAAGCTAGCTCTAGGGATGGACCAAGTGTTCCGAAATTCATAATTGGCTCTAGAAAGGGACACATGTTCCAAGCTTTATAGCTAGCTCTAGAAATGGACCACGTGTTCCAAAATTCATAGTTGGCTCAAGAAAGGGAACACATTTTCCAAGCTTTATAGCTAGCTCTAGAGATTGATCACGTGTTCCAAACTTCATGATTTGCTCTATTGATTAACCTAATGTTCCAAACTTAACAGTTGGCTTTAAAGATGGACGACATATTGTAAAATTAAATGAATTATGCAGCCTTGGATCAGGTAATAGTCTTGACAGAGTCTTGAAATTGATAGTTACGATTGTTTTCTCTTTCTATGTGAGATTCAAATTAATTCTAATTGTCTCCTTTTGTTAGGGAGTGCTCTGTCAGATAATCAGTCACAAGACTTAATGCAATTTGGCGTTGTTTCCTTTTAGTCAGTGTGCAGCCTGGTCATGCACTAAAAGTTGGCTGACTGATGCGAATATAACACAATGCCTATGGTTTGGTTTGTTGACTACCTCTCTTATGACTATGATTGGATCCTTGGTTTTGATAAAGACAGATTTTGAAATTCCTGAATGAAATTTCTACCTTGCTCTGAAGATGTTGCAAAGAAAATTCTAACTACAGCCTTAAACAAATTATGGACGTTAAAAAGTAATTTTGACAAAGAAATCTGCAATGGAAAATTTAAGTTTTGTAACGGATGATTGACTGAAACTATTCATTTGTTCATTTTGAATCACGTTTTGCTACTTTTAAACACATTTTAAGTTAAGCTTATTTCTCTGTAATATATTTTATCTACTTAATTTTATGAAGAATGAATAGTGTCCCCTATTAGCATAATTGCTAAATATTCTGACACTGTAATAAAGTCATTCATGATACCGAACAATGGACTGTCGAGAAAATGATGACCAATTGCATAGGTTCAAGTCAAAGTGAAACTTAAGATAAATTGAACCTAGTACAAAAGTTTGTGAGCTAGTAAAGTAAACTAAAAACGTGTTAGTATAAAAAAAACTCTAATGGCTCAGACTATCATTCAGGTCAAACATTTAGAAAATCTCCCCAATGCAATGAGGATGCCTTAGTTAGTAATATTGTTTTCGAAAAAATATCATGTATAAATCATCCAAATCCTAAATTACATTTTTGCTGCCTATACTTTCAGACTAGAATACTTTACAGGGGTGACAACTTTCAGGGAATTATCTGCGCCATGCTTGATTAAATCGTGTCACAAATATCGTCACGTTGCAAGATGAAGCTGGTCATCATTTTGAATCTCAAGAATCAAAGTACAATTCTATTTCAGCAAACATCAATATTAACTCAAGTCATTATTAGATTCCATGAATCATGAACTTAGGCTTTATAGTGCAATCTAAAACATTTTTCTTATATCAAGGGGCATCTGCCATAATGCTCGGAAACGTAGCCACCCTGTGCCCCCCTCTAAATTAATCAATCTCTCTGTCGTTCTATATCTTTCATTAGATTTCATTTTCCAACAACCAACCAAGGGAGAGATGAATTAAAACAGGTGGCAAATTCAGTGTGCAGAGCAACGAGGTTACCGTGAGAGCAATAACGATGCAAACGACATTAGCTTTGCCTATGATTGATATTTAATAAGAACAGGCTTGAATGGCTTTCATCTAAACGTCGCCGTGAAGTATAAACATGCGTGATATTCATTTCAACGCCAAACACGGTAGATTCCTGTTATGACGAAAGCAAAGCCTGAAACCCTGGTCCCTTTCTTTCTGGGAAGTTAATCCTACTATGAATACTTCCTGTATAACGAAGCTGAATATAAAGAACATCGGTCATCCCCTTCGAAAACGGAGTGAATAGGGGTTTAGAATAATCAGAGAAATCATACCCGGATGTGAAACGAAATCGACCAATCAGAAAGAGGTGAATTTTGCTTTCGTTCTCATTCAGAAGTTACTCTGATGAGTGTCAGACACAAAGCTTAAGTATTTATAGTTTTTTGCTATGCTTCCGATTTCCTTGCCATTCTCAAGTTTTGTTTCTATCAAACCCTGTTTTAACGTTACTCTGATGAGTGTCAGTCGCAAGGATTTGGTATAGTTAATACTTTTAGCTATGTTTCTGTTTCTCCATGCCAAACTTAAGTTCTGTACCGATCAAAGCAAGACTGTTTTATCATACTACTCTGATGATTGCCAGACACAAAGCCTTAGTAGTTATAAAGTAGTTTTAGTAGTAGTTATAAAGTTTTGATATGTCTCTGATGTTCCACGCCATCCTCTAGTTCTGTACGGATTCAAAATTAGGTCAAACATATCATTTGGCTGAGCTAAAGCATCACAAGGTTGATTGTGGAGCATAAATGCAGTGAGGTAAAGAAGAGCCAAAGCCATAAGGCTAGTAAAGCAGAATGACGGTAGCCTAGCTGACAGTCGAGTCATTTGACTTGGATGTACTTGAATTCAGTGGATTTGGTCAGTGAATATGAGATAAAAAGCTAACGACGAACAAAAAGATGGTGTCTTATCTAGTTTAAGCACTGTAAAAAAATAACCGAATGTCCCTTTTACATTTGTCACCTTGCCTGCAATTTGTACCTGTAGTATACGCGTTTAGATTCCTACCGCACATGGAAAGGTAGAAAAAAATCCCAAGACAACGACAGTTGAAAATTATATAACGCTACCCTAACACGAGGCTAAACAGCTGTTCACACACACCAATCAACAGGAGAGACCTTTTACAAAACCTAACAGTGGCAAAATGAAGGGAATTGAAAACCTTATTCAACTTAAATTATAATCATCAGTTAGATTAGATGTAAACTTTCCCGTCTTATCCCTCAAAATGTCTGCAATCTGATCAGAAACTCATTCCAATTCTAATACTTTCTGTTGCCGAGAAAATTGATTGCAGGAGACAATTGTCTGATTAATTCTACATCAAATTGAAAATATCGGAAATTCAAGTCGTTTTGGGAAGGGCAAAATGGAATATCAGTTTTTAAAGGTGGTTCGAGCAAATACCCCTTTTAATTGTTATTCTCGTGAATTCTTCTAAGTTTCTTATCGAAATTTCTTTAAATTTAAAAACACTTGCTTGCGTTGAAGAAACCAAATGTCTGATTAAATCTACGTCAAATAAAAGTATTGGAAACTCAATTTGTTAAGCAAGGACGCTGTCTTTTCAAGGTTAAATCAAATTTGGTATCCATTTAGTACAACGTTAGGAATGAACGTTTTCGTAAGCGTTCATTCATGCAGATTCACCCTAAAGGGATTGGGCCCTGGAAATTTGCAATTGCAGTCCTCTCCCCTGATTTATACAACTTCGTATGTTACATAACTAGAGAACGTACTCCTCAAAATTAGAACGTAAAAATCCAATATCAGTTCAAGAACGGTTTTCCAGGAAAGCAAGATAATCTCTGATCTTTGTTGTTCGACTCTTCAAATCGCTCGCAGCTGTAGAGCTGTCTGGATTTCATCGTAATAACGTTCATGTTGAAATTGCCGCCCTGCAAATTAACGTCGTGGATTTTTTGATCCTTGCAGAAATCATAACGAACCAGGTTCAGTGATATCAGTATATACATCAGCTGCTTACTCTTAGAAGCTCATGTCGGCGTCTGCTAGACTAAATAGTCATGTCTCGAACAGTTGACAATCAACCCCTTGTAGTACCCCAGGAGAGACAATATGTGGGGTAAGTGGTTGAGCAGCAAAGCGCAGCTGAAGAAAATGCTTGTTCATGTGGGGTCAATATCATGATGGGAATTTACTAAACGACCACTTCACCGGCCTTCGGAAGAGATGTTCAATTAGGGGTCTCGTGCCCCTGCTGGCAATAAGGCCGCTCATAGGCTAACTCCTTTAACCTAAACTCACTCACTTATCTTTTTCAAGGGGCTGGGAATGATGTGCGATGATATGAGTCATGATTTTTCGAAAGCTGGTATAGACCTGGGTCGTAATTTTCCTGACTTCCCAAATTTTGGTCTAGATCCCTACACTGGAGCCAGTCAACCCCTGAATCACACTGTGTTAGCATATAAAAGCGACTATCACCGATTCACTGGTGTAATTTCAAAAATCTGTTCTAGAAGTTTGCATTGATGGAGACTCATTGGGACTTAGCCCTAGTCATAGTCTGCCCCTGATCATCACAACTTTCTAACCTAAATTCTACAGTCATATTGTGCTGCCTTTTTGCTGGTTTTATATTCATTTCTTCTTCTTGGGTTAAAGCAGCTTTTCAAACACTTTAAGAAATTCACAAAGCGTTTTGTCCACGTCGTTGTATGATTTGGTTGATGAACTTTTTCACAAAACCTTTCATTTGCAATTTGAAACTCAAGTCTTTAATTAGATGTTAACATATTGACACCCTCGGGAACACGTCTTCGCAGTACTGTGGAGGGTGTGCAGCGCTGTGGGCGATATCATCAGATCTGTAGTGGGTGTGCAGTACTATGGGGGGGGGGGGGATATCATCAGTACTTTGCAGGATACACCATCAGTACATTGGAGGGTGCTAATTACTATGGGGATATCATCAGCACATTTGAGGATGTTCGTTACAGTGGGGAATATCATCAGTACTGTGAGGTTTCCCCCTACAGTGCTGATGGTATCCCTACAAAATAATCAACATCCTCAACTGTACTGAACGTCCTCCACAGTACTTAAGGTATCCATCAACAGTACTGAAGATATCCCTACACAGTGCAAAAGGTATACATCGACTGTACTGACGATATCCCCAAACCCAACAGTTCCTTACATCCTCCAGTGTGTTGCAAAGACGTTCCACATGGTATTTGAGGACACTTTTCTCTTTGTTAAAGATACTACATTGTCATGTTCGATTAAATATTGTGCAGCTTCAAATTTGAATTAAAAATGCAGGTTACCTCATGTAACAGTACCCAACTGAAATCTAGTAGCCGCATCTACTGCCGACATAATATAAATACTCAAGAATCAGAACGCAAGCGATAAAATTTGTATGCTTATTTCTTCAATGCCGCTATAATGTTACGTCAACGTTGTGTCAAGAAAAATGCGTATTGGGAAATAATCAACGCAAAGATTTAACCAAAACTTTCCTAATAAATTCTATTTTGTATTTTTTTTTTACTACAGCGAGGAGGCATGTTGCGAAGGGAATGAGTTCCGTTTCTATAAACTTTACGTAGTTTTACCTTACTTTGATTTCGAAATAGTATTTGATTTTGAGTGCAATATCATTGAGGTTTGAATACTTTTCTCGTTGTTAAAGATAGCACTTTGGATGGCACAGTAATTAGTAACGATTCCTGTATCTTTATCCAGATCGAATACAAAAGCTGCCTTAGGGTGCACTTTTCCATACATTTTGTTTTTCAGAATGTAAAGTAATTTCAAGTGTCATCAAAAGTAAATGCCGGACGACCTTGTGTCTTTCCCTGCTTTGGATGGCACAGTAATTTGTAACGATTCCTGTATCTTTATCCAGGTCGAATACAAAAGCTGCCTTAGGGTGCACTTTTCCATCCATTTTGTTTTTCAGAATGTAAAGTAATTACAAGTGTCATCAAAAGTAGATGCCGGACAACCTTGTGTCTTTCCCTGCTTTGGATGGCACAGTAATTTGTAACGATTCCTGTATCTTTATCCAGATCGAGTACAAAAGCTGCCAAGGGTGCACTTTTCCATCCATTTTGTTTTTCAGAATGTAAAGTAATTACAAGTGTCATCCAAAGTAGATGCTGGACAACCTTGTGTCTTTCCCTGCTTTGGATGGCACAGTAATTTGTAACGATTCCTGTATTTTAGATAAAGTTTAGAAATCCCTTACTGATGATGATTTTATCAAACATCCAAAGTGCTGGTTTATTTGTGAATTTTCTCTTGTATTTTCGATGTCTTGGTGATAAAAAGATCCTGACTATGATTTTGAAATCATCACAACTGAAGATGCAAAAGATGAATGACCGTTTAGGAAGTATTGTTCGGTGTCTGCGAAATCAACTTTACCATACAAATTTTCATCCAAAGTTTACGGTATATCGCGGTGAAGTGTTTGATAAACATCCAGCAACCACTTTCATTTTCAAAATAGCAGCAATAATATCACTAGTGAATTAAAGTAGACTAAATGTTCATAACGGGAGATGGTTTGGAAGTCTATTCTATTACTCTTCAAGCAAGATCGAGAGTGAATAGTGTATAGTGTTACCATTAATCTAGCCAACAAGTCCATGGTCGAAAAAATGGTTCAAAACGCTTCTTTTGGTTCATTATCCTAGATGTTAGTTATTCATGAAATATTTTTTAAAATTTGACATCATATTCATATAGGCAAGGTGTACATGAAAATCTTAACAAAAAAGATAGAGGATAGGGCATACGTTGTGCACTTTTGGGTTCTGTTCAACTTCATAAGTTAAACAAAGACGTACCATAAAAGGTTTCCTAACCATCTACTTGAGTGGACTGAATACTGTGTAAAAGACAACAATGTCGAATGTCTGATTCTTCAACGATGGCAGATTTTTTAAATAGGAGTGTGGTAGAAGCAATGATGATGTGTATGATACTATTATATATGTCTTTACAACTTCCATATGCAATGTTGCATTGTTTGTATCCTTATGATGCGCAAAAGTGTGGTAGAGGCAATGATGCTGTGTATGATACAGTTTACCTATTGGTTTACAACTTCCTTATGCTGTTGCATTGTTTGTATCCTTATGATGCGCATAAGTGTGGTAGAGGCAATGATGCTGCGTATGATATTATTGACATATTGGTTTACAACTTCCATATGCAATGTTGCATTATTTGTATCCTTATAGTGCGCAAAAGTGTGGTAGAGGCAATGATGCTGCGTATGATACAGTTGACATATTGGTTTACAACTTCCTTATGCAATGTTGCATTGTTTGTATCCTTATAATGCGCTAGAGTGTGGTAGACGAAATGATGCTGCATTTGATATTGTTGACATATTGGTTGACAATTTCCCTATGCAATGTTGCATTATTTGTATCCTTATATTGCGAAAAACTGTGGTAGAGGCAATGATGCTGTGTATGATACAGTTTATATATTAGTTTACAACTTTCTTATGCAATGTTGAATTTTTTGTATCCTTATGATACGCTAGAGTGTGGTAGAGGCAATGATGCTGTGTATGATACAGTTGACATATTGGTTTAAAACTTCCATATGCAATGTTGTATTGTTTGTTTCCTTATAATGCGAAAAACTGTGGTAGAGGCAATGATGCTGTGTTTTATACAGTTTACATATTGGTTTACAACTTCCTTATGCAATGTTGCATTGTTTGTATCCTTATAATGCGCAAGAGTGTGGTAGAGGGAATGATGTTGTGTATGATACTATCATATATGGCTTTACGACTTCCTTATACAATTTTGCATTGTTTGTGTCCTTATAATTCGCAAGAGTGTGGTAGAGGGAATGATGTTGTGTATGATACTATCATATATGGCTTTACGACTTCCTTATACAATTTTGCATTGTTTGTATCCTTATAATGCGCAAGAGTGTGGTAGAGGGAATGATGTTGTGTATGATACTATCATATATGGCTTTACGACTTCCTTATACAATTTTGCATTGTTTGTATCCTTATAATGCGCAAGAGTGTGGTAGAGGGAATGATGTTGTGTATGATACTATCATATATGGCTTTACGACTTCCTTATACAATTTTGCATTGTTTGTATCCTTATGATACGCTAAACTGTGGTAGAGGAAATGATGCTCCATTTGATATTGTTGACATATTGGTTGACAACTTGTGCAATGTTGCATTATTAGTATCCATGTCGAAGATGCATTTCTCGGTGTTTTCAAAATCAGATTTCTAAGCTGACAAAAAGTGATCGAAGTTGAAGATAAAGAGCTGTTCCTCAAGCATAAACAGAAACTTACTGATATCTCTGAAACATAAGTTGATATCAACCTCCATCAATATTGACAGAGAATTTGAATTCAACGTTGAGTAACCATCAACTCTATCTCCCTAGTCAAGATCTCAGAAATTAAAGCTAGTTTATTTGGCAATGCATTCATCCTTAAGATGAATCTGAAGAACCTAAAATATCGCTCAAGCATATTTCAAATGAAAGAAGCTGAAGCTGAAGAAATGATGATTTTGTGAAATGAAAGCGAGCTCTGAAACCAACCCGAAAATATTAGGCTTGAGATCATTAGTCTACTAACATCAGAAACTTGGTGATTTAGAGAAGATTTTGTATTAGCTTACAGACCGGGGCCTAGACAGAAGTAAGTCATATCGTAAAATTATGTAAGCGTGGTTCGATGTTGAAGTCCCTTATCGGTAAAGAGCTTCAAGCCAGCAAGAGAACACGGAACATAATCAGACGTTTCACAGTTGCCGAGTTAACCTTGTTTAAATTGAGTTTATTCTGATCAAGGAAAGCTCGATTCAAACACGGTTGACAGTTTCAGGAATATTACGAATGATATTCCAGGAACCCGCAGATGTTTTTGGAAACACTACGAAAATCGCTTTTAAGTTACTCCCTAAACTGTGTCTGAATTCGAATTCAGTTCAAATCAGACAAACATATCAAAGCAGTGTCCTCTGAAACAGATATTTCTTAGGTCTCCAGTGCTTTACTTTGTTGAGCGTCAGACAAAGATCTTTCATATATATATTTCACTATCTTTCTAATTTAGTTTGCTATTCTAAGGCTCGCTAAATAGAAATCCCAGCGTATTACGATAACATTGGATAGTCTGGAGTAATCTCGTTAGGTGTTGACGGTTGGAGATATCGTGAGCTAATTGCAAAACACAAAACTCGATGTCAAACAAAACTTACCCAACTCGTTCGAACGTCGCAGTATGCTGTCCAGAAAGTTGTTCTGCGGGGCGATACCACCACCTCTCATGTTTGCTCACATCTGGCGAAAAATAGACCGGGTATTGACTTGGCGAAATATCGAACTGAAACACAGGAAAATGACTTCATTTAGTATCATACCAAGACAGCATAGTTGGCTTATTCAAAATCTAAGCAAGATAAATATCGAAATGGATAAGACATTGATTGCGTTTACCGTAAGAATGGTGTATTGGACAACTGGTGGACACATTCAACACGACCTATGCATCATGTATATTTTATCATAGTAAGAATCCTTCAGCTATGCCGACGAGTTCAAAAATTCAATCTAATATTCAATTACTGTATTGTAAAAGGGCCATTCAACTTAGCAACATAATAGTCTGTGGTCAGAAGGAGGCTGGAGGCGAGGCATATGCAAAATAAATCAATGTATACGTTTTGAATTAGGGAAATGAGTTCTCGTGTTTGTAAATGATATCATCCCTTTCAAACAAGGCGGCCCCATTTCTGAGAGATAATATCCGACCTTTCTTGTCAAATTCATGAATTCGCTTAAAAACTTGAGTGAAATTGAATTTGCGACTAGGATTATTTGATGAAAATGGTTTGGTTTAGGTCAAAATATTTGGTATCCAGTTTGGAAATTCTACTTATTCAATTATTATAAGGGTAGGGAAATCAATGTCCCTCATATTTCTTTTGAAAGTGCATTAAACCGACCAAGCAGTGCGATCTTGGATTATTCGGGGTCAACGCGTAAATTCAGGGGTTTGTGTGGGGTTGGTGTGGAGATAATTTGTCAGGATAAGAAAGCGGACTGGTGCACCTGTTATCATTACTATTATGGTGATATTGTAGTGGATGTTTTCCATGCAGACTGTGTTGGTTTATCGGGAGTATTCTGATGGTTATCAGGTGTGCTGTGATAGGTTTTCACTACTGATGGTGGTTCATCGTTGTTTTAGGTGGTTTCTACGCGTATTTAGTGTTGTTGTGGAGTGTACTGTAGTGGATAATCAGTACTTTGGCTGTTGTGAAGTGTACTCTAATGTAGAATCAGTACTTTGGTGGTTCATAATGTGTACTGTAGTGGATAATCAGTACTTTGGTATTTGTGATAGATAATCACTTCTTTGATTGTTTATCATGTGGTTGCGTATTCGGTGATTGTTAAGGGTGATGCGATGGTTAATCACAACCGGGGTGGTTTGTCATGTGATCTTTTGTGATTATCACACGTACTGTGGTTGATAATTACTGCGGTGTTGGTTTAACAATTTATTTTGATGGTTATCATACTTACTGTGGTACATAATCACTGCTTTGGTGGTTTATAATGTGTATTTTGGTGGTTCTCATGTCTACTGTGGTGGATATCACTACTATGGTCGACCATCATGCAAAGGATACCATTAGAAGTGTGTGGGGGGGGGGGGGTAAGCATCAGTACTGTTTGGGCTTTTAATGCTTTTGAGGGATACACCAATACTGCGGGTTGATACCATCAGTACTGATGAAGGAAACCACAAGCACTGTGGAGATAATACCCAAAGTTCTTGTGGTTTTCCTCAATGATACTGCATATTCTCCACAGAACTGACGGTATCCCCGAAGGACTGATTGCCTCCCTCCACAGTACTAATGGTATCCCCCAATTGATGATACCCCAAATAGTGCTGAATATCCTCCACAGTACTGTACAGACGTTTCCTAGGGTGTTAAAATATTCTGCAAGTTAAATCCTAGCTAATTTTGTAACCTAAATTCATTTGACAGTGACAAGACAGCGTGATTGAGAATAGAACGGATAATACGTGTTCTGATTGGCATGTAGCTCATGTCTACGGTCGAGAGGATTTCTCATTGGACAGATGTCGATAAACAACGGAACTATGGAAACATTTTCACAGAGTCGAATTCCTTTAAGCAGTAGTGACAATTCGTATGATCATCGATAATTAGCTAGTAGAAAGAAATCAATAGGAGGTCCATTCAACACACTTTTTTGAACCATAAGAAAATAAAAATATGTTTAAAGATGGTGAGCCAAAGAGGGCACAGCTGTTCAAAATGACATGTTGAGTGAGCTGTAAGAATAAGGGATGGGCAAACCTTTTATGAAATGGATAGCTTGGCGCTCTAATTTCTAAAGAGTAAAGCAATAATTGAATCATGATTCGTAAACTAATGTGCATCAGACTCTGGGTGATAATGGGCAGTACAGACGTTATTCCAACTCACAAACTCAAGTAGTGGAATAGCTAGAGGGGGGGAGAGAGAAAATATTTTCATACGCTGTATGTTTTCATCAATTCTTTATGGCAAATGAATGCCCAAAGTACACAATAGCTCCCCCTTTCAGAGCTTCTGGTTCTTACTTGTGAGGCATTAATTGGGGTGAGTGGCCGAGTAGTATAAGCCGTTTGGTGTGTGCAGCTAAAGTTAAGCTTCCTCCTGTGAGGTCAACATCTGAAATGGGTGACTTTCGAGGTGTTGACTAAACAGCTCACTCCACTATCCTTCGAAAGGGACGTCAAACTAGGAGTTCTGTCCTCCGGTTGGAAATAGGCCTCTTGCTTTTGGCAGGCTAGCACGTTAATCATGTAAATGTGTGAATTACTTATTCCAGCCTTCTGTACGATACTCAATAGATGACGAATCGCAACCAATAATATCTGAACTATTACTAGATCGTTGGATGAAAGACATCTCGAAGGTACCTAGTATAAATCATGGGTAGAAGTGTGCCCCCCTGTACATCATAAACGGAACCCCATATAAAGGTTTCGCACTTCAGTGCCCTTGCAATCTTTGGCAACCAAACTTAATCTCGAAATGCATGCTGGTCTGGTCGACAAACATCCTTCAGA
Source organism: Pelagia noctiluca (assembly GCA_963924455.1). Lineage (NCBI taxonomy): Eukaryota > Metazoa > Cnidaria > Scyphozoa > Semaeostomeae > Pelagiidae > Pelagia > Pelagia noctiluca. The sequence continues at coordinate 3,995,542 of OZ004320.1, forward strand.
AGTTTCGACCACGAGATGGTTTCTACCATTGAAAAAAGACTAAATAAAGATGATTACCGTTTTGTGAGGTTGCTAGGGAAATTAAGCCGATTTATACGCATGTTGATAGCGCACCTGCAAGTGGTCACTTGGCAACCACAAAACAGAAGGAATTTTATATAGCCCTATATAGAATTCTATTTTTGTTAGAAATTGAGTAAATAAACTGTTTGCATTGTTATTGGGTCGTGAACAGGTGTTATACTGTTATACAATATTAGAAGTCATAGATCAGTAAGAATATAAACCGTTTTCTTGCCCCAGGGAGGGGGGTTTCTCCGAATAAACTGGTACAATCCGGTCATTTCTCGGGGCATTGAATTTTGACCTAGAAATTGAATGGTTGAAACGCAGTTCCAATTATCATCAATCAATACCCTATATATAACGCCATGGAAATAAGAAACTGAATGTGTAAGGCCTTCGCCAGTAGTAATTAAACTCTGTGGATAGAAAATTAAATGACTCGATGCGTAGCAGTAATGAAAATGATCCTCAGTATATCCGTTGAGTCGAAGACTCAGAGGTTGTGGGTTCGCATCCTACCCGAGTCATTTCCATCCACAAATTGGAAGAGGAAGAGGAAGGCCTAGGCAGGGTTGGGGGACAGAATCGCGGCAGACCCGAGAGGAGCTATAGAAGATGAGTGACTTTAGCGCGCCAGGGATAAGACAGAATAGAAGATCATCACAACGAGGGTAGTTGCAGAGCTTTGACTAATCTACATAACACTAGCTCACCTGCATCATCATTTCACTTGTGTTGTATAATATTTACCAACAAATACAGGGAGATATATAAAACATTATTTTGATAAACTTTCCAAATCCTGCTTCTCCTCAAACACATTTCAGGCTATGATCTTAGCATGCGTGCAAATCTTTTTTCTCGTGATCGGACATGATATCGGTGAGTGAACTTCGGTTCACCGTGCTATTCGGTTTCTAGCACGACAAGTACTTTTAATTAGAAGGTTCCAGGCTAGCATTTGAAAAGTTAAGATATGTCTTGTGTGTGTGTAACTGTTTGAAATCGAAAAAATTACTGTAATTAGTTTACTTCGATTGTTCACATGATACATAATAAAGCAAGATATACGAAACAGAGACTATAGTGTTGCATTTTGCAGTATTTTATTAATGAGAGCATGCATCGGATCTGCAGGCAGTCCCATCCTGGTTTTACTACCTTTTTGAATGTACAAGGTTCTCGGCTGATTTGATGTCTTCTGATAAGCTATTCCACATCTGTGGCCCAAGAGATAGTAGACTATTTGAGCCGAAAGTTGTCTGGTTGGGCCTAAAGTGTTTCAAGTCATTTAGGCGACATGATGGCCGTTGAGTAGTTCTTGTTTAAAAAATGGTTTGCAAGAATTCGGGGTTCAATTGCTTTAAAGTTTCTCTATGATTCTAACAACGTAGCAGGATAATGGCTTCTGTCTAGATTCGATTGCATAGCCTTAAATTCTTGGAGGAGATTGAACGGGTTCACAAATCAAAGCTTGGCCTTAAGTACATTGCTTTACACTCATCTTACATTATTTGGTTTTCATACAAACTAGGTCAAGCACTCGATCAGTCAAGTTATACTTTCATTGATAATACAGAAATTTATAGAGCAACTATTTTTGTCAAACTTCAAAAGCAATATGAAAAGACATCTTAAGAGCTGAATCAGAACTAAAACTCAACTCCCTTGGTAGAGCAGCATGTAGCCCTTGCAGTATTTTTATTTGATTAGAAATTGGAATGGTTAGAAATTATTCCTATGAAAATAGCTTGAAATTTCTAGTAGCTATTACATTTAATCACACCGAAGGGATTTTGAAAATGATGTAATTTTTGTAAGCTATTGATAAAATGACATTATATGTAAATCAATCGATCCCCTCACCATAAGATGAAAATGAATTCGTATATGGAACAGTAAAAATTGGTACGTGAGGATTAAATTTGCAATGGTATAAGAAAATCACATTTTTTGATAAAAACCAATGAGGTTGCATTACTTGAGGTTTATTTTCACGGGAACAAAATTTTTTTAATCTCTTATCTATTATCAAAACTTTGGTTAATATACCTTTTTCCACGAAAATCAATCCCCTCAAGGTTAATTATTTGAATTGGAAAATTGCTCTACTTATTGTACATAATAATACTCAACATCAAAGTTGATGGAATCTGCATAAATTGCACAGCAAACTACAAATAACTTGGTGTAGCATTGGATCCCTCCTTGAATTTTGAATCACATTTTAATACAATTTACAAAAAAGTAGCTGGAAGAGTAAATCTGCTTTTTCGTATTCGAAGTTCGATCGACAAGATCTATAGAGCTATGATAATGCCTGTTTTCACGTATTATAGCTCGGTTGTACTGGGATGATGAAATTCAAGAGTAAACCAGATTCGAAAAATTGAACAGCTCAGCAGGAATATCATAAAATCAAAAGCCAATCCAAGCACTGACCTGCGGATTCCCACCATCGAGTGTGCGATAAAGAAAAAGTGTGTGCATTTGTATTTGCTTGCCTCTAAGACAATGTTTGTGACTCATTCAAAAATTACTTTGAAAGAAAAGAATACGGTCAAAATACAAGAAATAACAATTTGACATAATTCCAAAGGATGAAAACAGAAATCGGTCGTAAAAGCATTTGTGTGACTCCGGCAAATTTTATAATAAAGTTCCGATCTCAGCAAGACAGTTAGACTGTAGGGTTTTATACAGAACACATGTAAAAGATTCTATATAAACGTATCTAAATATGTACTTAGCTTAATTTTACTCCAGTTACAGTGTATATTCCTTTCCTTTTAGCACAGGACCCTAATGATAACAGTGTGCTTGTCACACTGATAGGTTACTCCTGTATAAGAATTCGTGCATTATTATTATTATCAATACTGCATTCAGATTATTGCACATAATTGCAGAATATGTTTTGCATAGCTTATAGAAGTTACTACGTTTCGACAACTACTGGCAAATCTTCGTCATCTTCAAAGTCGAAGCTCCAATCGAATAACTCAACGAGAAACGTTTCTAATGCGTTACCTTTAACTTTCAATCTGGGGTCCATCCCTCTTGAATTTTGAAGTGTTGAAAACAAAACCTGCAAAACAAAAAGATAGATTAAATCTTTTTCGAAAAAGCAAAGACTCCAGTCCAACACATAATTGAAGGCACAATTAGACTAGCTTCAAATATGGCTCTCCCACCCAGACCTCTCACTCAAATAATCATTTGAGAGAAAAATTACGAAAAATGCGTATTCTGAATGTCTCTTTTTCCGATAAAATACTAGTTTAGGCCTAGGAGCGTTGTTCTACAACATACGAATTCTACAGACAACGATTCCGTGAATAGCTTGTGTATTGTGTTTATAAGTTTCAGTTTCAGTTTCAGTTAATATTGACAAATATATCTAACTACATGATACGAATATTTACAATTGAATTTACTTACATTAACTAAAACAATCAAAATACATAAAAATCAAATAATATAGACAACTACAAAATACACCATGCCAGACACTGAGGAACAAAAAAGGGACAATACTATACTGAATATAAAATGAGCATAGGTTTTGGAGGTAGCCAACAATGCTTATATGTGGTTAGGTATATTTGTCTAAGGAGGAGCTCTCTAATAGTTAAACTAATCGAGAGAGATTCCCCCATCCGATCTAAAAACTAAAAAAAAAACAGAGAAAAATTTATTAAAAAAAAACACAAGACCTAAAATGTGATAAGTGATAACTACTAAAGCTATACGTCTATACACAGCTATACTCATGAGAGTAGTACGTCAGAAAGAGAGCGAGAAAAGAACCTAACGAATTATCATGGCTAGAGGTGGATAGAAACTGGCCTATTAGAAATGAGGTGAATGAGAAGCAAGTAAGAACTCAACCATGTTAATGAATGTGCGATGGAAATCAGTTCAATAATCAAACGTTACTGCACCACGCAACAACCTCCGCAGAGCACTATTCACACTGGATGCAACAAAATGCAGCACGTCACGACATCAGATATGCATCATTTGACGGAATGCGCACGCATCGCATTTTTCATCGATCCGTCACGATGCAGCGAAGTTGAAAAACAACTTTGCCGGATAGTAGCGCATCAGAACATAGAAAAAGTATACCCAGAGAGAGAACGTCATGCTTCCTGGGATTTTCAACAAAGTGCTTTCAATGTGAACAGAAGATTTGAAATGTGACGCAACGTGCTGTATCAACTATAGACTTGCCACATCCTAACGTATCTAGTGTGAATCTACCTTAAGGTTATCTCAACTAGGCGAGGAAAGTCGCGCGATTCGATATTTTCAGCTGCAACGTTTTGCGAGAAGGCGATTCTACACGCTCGACTTTTTCCGCCGTGTTTTTATCGGACATCAACTGCGCATGCGTAAAAGTGATAAAAGTAGAATCGCTCGACTTTCTCCGGCTAGTGGGGATCCACCTTTAAATGCGTTTAGCCCACCAACGATAGTCCATCTTGCTAGTCGAGTTGCTAGGTTTAATTTTCTTTCCGATAGCAGCAAATTACAAAATTATAACTGCTGCTACGGCTTGTAGCTTGTAGCCATTGTCCTCGGAGTTCAATTTGGCAATGTTTTTTCAGCTGATGTTATAGACTACAGAGAGTCACCTGTGGGCTCTTAATAAAGCATTATCTGATTACTTCAATACGTTTTGCACTTAAGACACAACAGCTTAATAATGCATGGACTGCTTACAAACGCCTTCATAATCCAGTGGTGGGGGGCAGCAGAGAAGCTAGATTCGACATTCCGACAAGAAATCTTCATTACTCTGATTATCTACTCATGCTTTGAAAATCCGTTGAAGCATTTACCAATTTTATAGAATGACTGATGTAAAAGATTAACATAGAAGTCTTGATTAACACAATGCCAAACATTAACATTGTCGCAAGGGAGGAGCTATAGCTCCGTTCTCCTCTATCAAAGGTGAGAGGCCGGGCAGCAGTTTGCTGTGTGCAGATGAAGTTAAGCTTGGTCGTGTGAGGTCAACATCTGGACTAAACAACTCACTCTACAACTGTCTTTCGGAAGTCACGTTAAACTAGAAGTTGTGTGCCCTGCTGGAAACAAGGCATCTGGGCTTTATAGGCTAGCACATCAAACATAAACTTACTGACCTATTTTCTTCTAGACCGTTTACAATCTAAAGTGTTTAGTTTTCCATTGCAAAAATAGCTAACGAAACCAGAATCTTGTATTAAGCATTAAAATTTGCTATTTCATTATTCAATAATAGAGTTTGGTGGAAAGCAAGTAGGAGGGTTATGCAATAAAGCGAGCAAAACAAGGGGACCCCCCTTTAAAAATACCAGCACTTGCTGGATTACACACCTGGGCCTTTTGTCACAACGAACCATGACATGTGCCACCTCCTATCTGATATCACGAATTGTTATTTGCCACACTTGGTCTGGATGATTGATCTAATCAAGTCTTAACCCACCATTAAGAAACTGAATGTTGCAAAATCAGGCTGCCTAGTTTCTTATAGGTTCAGAAGAAAGAGGTTGAAAAGAATTTGTAACATACTCAGCAGGGAAGCCAATGAATTTGCATAAAATGCCAAATCTTTGCTATCAAAATTATTTTCTGAAGTAATATGAATGTTCTAGCTGAAAATCTAATCTTTAAGTATAGATGCTCTATTAACTGGCAGGCTAAAGTTTCTTATAAGTCAGTTTTAAGTGGCGGGCTAGTACCGTATCAATTTATAAGTGTTTCTAAAAATATATGAATAAAAAATTAACTAATCCCTCCCTCTTTTATTCAATTATGCAATAACCCGTTTAACTATATACATAGACTATTGAGAAATATTGAATATTCTACATTATACCAATCTGATGAGAAATAAAGTTAAAGTCTGTCTAGAAATCATAAAAATATCCACATTGCAAATCTCATGTCATTTCATGATTTTGTTTGCTTTTATCTAAGGGCCTATAGAGATGAGGTAAGAAATCTTATCCGACAAGAAAAGCTCACTCCTGAGGAACAGTTTTCAGCTTTGATTCATATAAGATTTTCATTTTTAATCTATCTTGGATGTTCAGTAGTTTTGCACAGGATGTTCAGTAGTTTTGGGGGTATCACCAGTTCATTGGAGGGTATTTAGTACTGTGGAGGCTACTATCAGTACAGTGCTATCGAAGGATTTTCAGTGCTTTTGAAGGGTATCATCAGTACAATAGAGGGATACCATCAGTACGGGAGAGTTTCACTGCACTGGAGTAGCTAATGATTCAAAATGTGTCAATTGAAATGAATGGATGGACATAGAATGAAGAAGCCGAGCTTTTTGTACCTTTCTGGTACAAAGGGAAACAGTTACCCCGTTCTTTGTCCTCAAGAAACAGACTCGGAAGTGTATGAAGATGGGCACACCAAGCAAAATAAAGGCAACAAAGAAAAAGCGGAAAGCGGGAAAATTGATTTACCCAAGCAAATAGATGCAGACGAAGAAATTATCTTAGGTAATATATGTGCAGTGCAATGGAAGTTGTGCAGTAAGGTAGACTATATTCAGTAAAGCAGAGGGATATAATCAGTATCGTAGAGGTATATCATCAGTACGATAGGTGGATATCTTCAGTACTGTGGAGGGTATTCAGCACATTGGAGGGATGTCGTCAGTACGGTGGAGGGATATCTTGAGTATGGCAAAGGGATATCTTCAATACAGTTGAAGGTATTCAGCGCAGTGGAGAGATGTCATCAGTTAGAGGGAGGGATATCTTCAGTACGTAGAGGCATATCATGAGCACTGTGAAGGGATATCTTCAGTATGACAGAGGCATATCTTCAGTACAGTTAATGGAGGATATTCTAATGTACTGAATACTCTTCATCATACTGATGGTATCACCCTAATGTACTGAGGATACCCCTGAAAAGCATTGAATACCCTCTGATTACTGACAGTATCCCTCCATAATACTTAATTATCCCTTCATGGTACTGATGATATCCCTTCATCGTACTGATGATGTCCCTTTAATGTATTGAATACCCTCTACAGTACTGAAAACATATAACATATATTAACGCTACCGTACTGAATATCCTCCAGTAGGAATTATACAGTAAGAATTATAAAAAGCCGTTCCCTCATTAAATTTCGGTCAAACAATCAAAACAAACAGACTGATACACTCAAATACTATCCGCCATTTTGAATTTTTCCACACTTTTCGATACGTTATATCTTTTGAAGGGTAAGTCAAATAACATCGGTGTCTTATAATTATTTGCTCAGTTTTCGATGCTTTATCTAATGATGTGATCAGCGGTCAAATATTCGGAGGTTGGATTTCTTGTGACCATGGTCACACATGACGTCATCAATTACGTCGCAATGGCTTATTTCCCAGAATGTCCCCAAAGCTTAAAATGACCGCCTTGCCTCAAGGATTCCAAAACTACCTTCAGATTTTCGGTTACCTGATTTGCTAGAATTTTATGGAAAATTCCCTGTCTAAATGCTTTTCCTGCCAATGTATGAGTTAAAGTGAGACAGGAACAACGCAAGAGAACACACACAGAAAAGACGTGGATGGATTAAATATTGTAGCTATATATATAAATTTATATATAAAGCTGCAATATTTGATCCATCTACGTCTTTTCTGTGTGTGTTCTCTTGCGTTGTTCCTGTCTCGCTTTATTTTACTTACTTCGCCGCAAGCATCGAAAGGATCCGGCACAAAGCCTAGTATTGTGGACTTTCTTCGTTTAAATGTATGAGTTGCCATTTTCTGTGTCATAACAGTTTTTGTAAAATTATTTCAAAACTGATCAACAATTTTATGGTATGCAAGGTTCATACATCTAAGACTTCATATATTTTTTGGATAGTTTTTACGTGGCATAAATAAATACACATAGAAGCCTAACTTCAGCGGCTGAAGATAGAAAATGAAATTAAATCTGATGAACAGAAGATTTCTTTCATATTCTTACTTCGTCCGAGCTATCAAGTTTGTTTTGATCTTAAAAAAAGACCTTCTTACCTGTAAAGTCTTCACCAAAAAGTTTTGCTGGGCAACAATATCAACAAAAAAATCTTGTGGAATTTCCTCCAACTGCAATTTCAAAAGATCTATAAAAAGAAATAGCGTGATAAGAAAAATACGTAATTTCATAAAAATTTATGTTATGAAAAAGATTAATGCGAGATGATGAAAATCTGAGTTGGCTGATCAACTGATAAAATAAGAACCCAGAACAATCTTAAGCAGTTAAGCAATGCTCCTAGCTAGGGGACAGGGCCGTCGAGAGACTGGTCAGGGACCGGGGTAATGATAGATACGGGGGTCTAATTTCCATCGACAAAATCCAGATAGATGATAAAGAATACATTGCATATTTCTTACGGGTAACTTCTCTGACTCACTCTTCTTTCTGGACACGTCGTCTACTAGGGTTAAAGTATATCTGACCATGTTTGTAAGAAAGAAGTTTCTTATTAGAGTGGGAGTTAGCCCACCTTTAATTTCCGAAGGATTGGCCACCTCCGTGAGCTGGGTCTCACTCTATCAGCTGTGGGCCTTGTTCAGGTCAGAAGCGTGTATCATATGAAGCATATCCAGCCATTAATGTCCCAAGCGTGATCAAAATCTTGGAAAGCTGTTCAAAGATTATGACTTTACAAATTCTTTGACCAACCAGATTGATACACGAGAGCGTCATATCAAAAAGAGCTAATTTCTGTCCCACTGAGTTAACTGCCTTTACTTTATATAGTTGATAGCTGATAGCCAAATACACTCACTATCTTCGCAAGGTATTGGTTTATGTGCGAAGCACAAATGTCCCGCTGAAAAGGTAGACTTATCGAGCAGTGCGACCCTGGTACTTCCTCTCGATATGACCACACCTTGTGATTCATTTGCCTAGAATTACAGAGAGCCGGTAAATTCTATCCTCACACTTTATATGACAGGTCTGAAAGTGATTTTGAACCCGGGACCCTATGAAGAAGTCAAGGGATCCAACCACTCATTTATTCCCGCCACAAACAGTCTGGCGTTAGTTGGCTCATTTCAAACGAACAGCCTCTTTTGGTTTGGTAAGTGCATGACATGCGCACTGTGACCTGTACACTGTGACATGCGCACTTTGACTGTATCAAGTACAGGTTTCTAGTAAATAATCAAACGTTTAGAAACATCCTCTATTGATTTGATTTAACAATAAATCGTAAATAATTGATAATCGAGAAGAAATATTGTTTATTTTGGCTAGTTACTCAATAAACAACTATTTCAAGACGCTCACGAAGTCTTTTTACTCATGATAAAGAAAAAAAGTATTGGAAATAACATTTCCTAACGTCCGGGGGTAGGATATAGCACATTTCATTCTGGAGGATGTTCAGTAATGTCGGGGATATCATCAGTTCTATGGGCGGGGGGATACCATTCAGTACTGTGGAGGATATTCGGTAAGGTGGAGGGATACCATAAATACTATGGAGGGATACCAAAAGTGCTTTGGGTATAATCTCCACACTGCTTTAAGTTTCTTTCCACAGTGCTGAATATCTTCTGCAGCACTGACGGTAGAGCATTCCTCTACAGTACTGATTAAATCCCCTCAACAGTACAGTTGGCATCCCCTACAATATTGAACACCCTTCAGTGTACTTATTGTTTCCTTTCACAGTGCTGACGATATCCCCTAACAGAACTGAGTAAACTCCGCAGTACTAAACACCATCCACAGTACTGCACAGACGTTTTCAAGGTTGAAAAATCAACAAATTCAACCTGATACCCACCCAAAAACTTGATAAAAAACTCTGGTCTTTTATACATGACTTCATCACATCCACAAATTAGTCGGATCACAGTTTTCCAGTGCTCAAACGCATCATAAACTAAAAGTGAATAAAAGAGGGTAAATGAGTTTCCCCCTGGGTATATCAAGTAAAATCTCAGTATAGGTGAGTATTGGCCAACGTGGGTGGGGTCTCAGCCTCGAATTTTATGAATGAAAGTTAGTACGCTAACCAAAGACAAGAGGCCTTATGTCCAGCAGGGCACAGGAGCGCTAGTTTAACATCCCTGCCAAGGGACAGCAAATATGGTTATAACTGAAACCAAAACTAATAACAGTGGGTTGAAACTTTATTCAAGCTGAAACTCTTGGTATGTTTCCAAAATTTCTCACAATATTGGTTTTGATAGCTAGACAAATCCACAGTTTGAGGGAATAATCACTGCAAAAAGTTTCATCTTCGACATCATCAAATTCTTTAAACTATATGATCTAAAGAATTTTATATAGAATCTCAAAATAATAGAAACTGTTCCGAAATTAAAAACATCTTTTCCAGCTTTGAAAGAAATTGATTAAAATCAGTATGGATAAGATTATCTGAAAAGTTTCTGAAAACTGATTGTACGAATGATATTTGAAGATCCGACTATCAAGAAAAATCAAAGGAAGAATTAAAACGCTGATTATAGCAATGCTAAAACAAGATTTTCATAAATGGAACCGACCACTCTAGATAGCAAGCTCGCAATTGAGAATAAGAAGGCCTTTTTGACGAATACTTTTGCTTACAATAAAGTTTACTTCTTATCGTGATTTCATTATGAACATGCCATATTGATAAGCATAATCATGCAAGTAACAAAGCTCCGAATTTCAAGACCCTATTGAAAGCAGATATTTGAAAAATTTAATAATGGTAATGCTAAATGGAGCTTTAAATCAAAACCGACAACTCTTTGATTCAAGTTTTTTTATCTAATGTGAGTTCTTCATGGCAATAGTGTAAGTCGGCAAAGTCAGTTCTTGATTACCGTAAATCCCCCAATATGCGTCCCCCATCGAGTACGCCCCCAGCTGAAATTCTATTTTTGCAAAAAAGCTCCCCCTCAAATAAGCCCCCATTATGCCTTACTCGATGGAAGCATGATTGCAGAATACAGAATAGTATGTTGCTTCGAGAAAGCCGACACAGGACAAAGCTATAAAGTATTATCATCTTTAGCTGAAGACAAAATAGGAGAAAGGAACATGGGTTTCATGGTTATTAAAACATTTCGTTTGAGAAATAAGCTTTTTGTCATTTTTCAACATGGTTGATAAAGAAAGTTTTGTCATTCTCTATTTCAACCTTTGAAGAAAATGACAAACTTCTGAAGAAGTGCCTCCCTCGATTAAACAACTCCCTCGAATAAGCCCCGACCCAAAAATTCATTTTTACAAAGAAGCCCCCAGGGGCTTATTCGAGGAAATCTATGGTATCTGAGCATCGATAATCCAAACGCAAAAAGCGACAACATGCTTTCTTATAGGAAAGAGGAATTCAAATGGTTTGACAATAACAACAAAGTCTTTGACCTATCCTCTAAGTTCTGTACCAATCAAAGACTTTTCTTGTAAAGAAGTCATTCACCCAAAGATGGGAGTGGGGTACTGTAACAAGGAATTGAACAGCATGCTGCAAAATGAGAGATACCATGTATGGAAATAGGAACTTACCTTGTCCAATCATAAAGCAAACAAATGCAAATTGTAACTCGGCTAGTAGTTCTTCTTCAGCTAGAAGAAAACATTTCGAGGGAGTTAACTTTTTAGAACATAAAGGATTGACTTGAAAGTGGAAAAATAAGCACAAAAAGGTGGCTTTATCTCTTTGAAAATAAGTGAATTCTTTCTTCTACAGTAAATGTCCTTTTTGAAACTCTTAGTGATCAATATATCATTTTACAGAATGAAAAGTAAAGCTGAAAAAATCTGACGTACTACTCTGATGAGTGTCAGACGCAACGCTTTAGAAGTTATTGTGTTTCGCTAGGTTTATGATTTTTCTCTCCATCCTAGAGATAAATTTAAATTTCAGAAAGGGCGTTTAATCCAAGAATTGCGGAGAAATATTTCTCAACGTTGAGAAAATCTGAACTTGAAGTTTGCACACAAAATCAATCATCTCATTCAATGAACACCTCTGTTGTCTATTCAATGTCTGCTTTTCTAGAATCGTTCAGAGTATCAAAATTTCCATAAACAGATTGGTAACACTGGTTTGAAAAAATTGAAGCATGTTTTAAAACAATTATGTTAAACACTTGAAAAAATTTAAACAAGTCGGAAACATGTTTGAAACACTTGTTTGTAAAACATGAAACATGTTTCAAATAAATTTGAAAAACTTGTCTAAAACATTTGAAACAATCGAGAAATGTCTTGAACATGTTTGAAATCCTTGTTTGAAACAATTGAAACAATTGAAATATGTCTGAAGCATGTTTGAAACGCTTATTAGAAACACTTGAATAATATTTGAAACACTTATTTGAAACGATTCTTAAACTTTGAAACACTTAAAATGTGTCTGAAACAATTAGAAACACTTGAAACATGTCTGAAACTTTTTGAAACAATTACAACATGATTGAAACTCTTGTTTGATCTTAAACACTTGAAAAATGTTTGAAATACTTGTTTGAAACACTTGTTTGAAACACTTGTTTGAAACACTTGTTTGAAACACTTGAAACATGTTCGAAAGATATTTGAAATACTTGCTTCCTTTTAGACTTATATTGAGACCTTTAAAACTACCCGTGCAGTTCATTTTGAAGGGCAAAGATTGGATGATAAGTCAACAATGACATGTTTCTCACTCAAAATTGATTTGTTTTAATGTTTTAACAAGCACGATTACACTCTTTTTCTTCATATTTTGGAAATTTTTAAAATATCTCTCCTTAAGGTGGAAAATTCTGTGACAGACGTAAGGCAATTTTCAAAGGAATGGCTTGACAACTGGCAACTCTTTATGGTGAAATTGCTAGCAATAGAAATCCCAATATCAAGGATTCAAGGGAAAAGGCCCCTGATCTGGAGTTTGGCACTTGGTGTCCCAAACACTTTAAATTGCACTGTTGGCGAGCAAATAATGAAATATCTTGAGAGTTTTAAGCGGTATTTTCAGAAGATGACTACACATTGGTTGAAATCTTTCAAGGACCCGATTCCGATCAAAGTGAGCCTGAGGAGCAAAACCTTAATGAAAAAACAACAGATCCTTGAAGTCAATATAGATGACTGGGTATTGGTGAATTACGATGGAGCAGATTTTCTCACAGAGATAAAAAATATTGTTGGATCTGATCATGAAGTCGATGTGATGCACAAGTGTGGTGCATTTTGAAAATGGCCAATTACAGAAGGCAAGATAATTTACTATAGGAAAAATGTGGTCAATAAGCTAGAGCCACCAGGAGTAGCAGGAACACGTGGTCAATTTTCTATCACTCAGTTGCGAAAAATTCTGAACTACATAGACCTACTAACTTGACAGCATCTTATAACTTACATTTAGTTTGGTTTGTAATGTTTTTTGTCATTTTGTCAAATGATTTCGCAAATGTACGTCCGTCACAGAAAATCTGTACGTCCGTCACAGAGTTTAAGAGGCTCCGAATGACATCTGATAAACTTTTCTTTCAAAATATCTTTAAAAACTAAGAAGTTGATCCATCCCCAATTGAAAAATTTGGTTAACCTAATTAAAAGCTCTAACAATTCACAGTACTTTAGGATTTGGCAAAGTTAGGTCATTTTCTTCTCATTTTCTGTGTACGTCCGCCACAGCACTTTGGTAACCATTTTAGGTAGGAAACCGATATGAAATTCCTTAATTTTTTCATTCTATGAATTAGGCCTACTTATACTTCTTACATGGGTCATTAAACTTGACATAACTTCAAGAGTTCGCATTGTAAAGCACTTCTAAGAGGCCAAAGTGTACGTCCGTCACAATGATCGTCAAAAATAGCCTCGGTCTAGTGATGGTTGGCTGTAATGGCCCCCTGGTTAAGGAAAGTCACCCTTCAACAGGTATGCTGCAGGGTTAAAGAATCAGGAAGGGTTCATCGCTATATTTCAAGATGGTAGCATTTTCTTTGATTGGAATGAGTGTGGCTGCTGGACTGCAAAGGATGGCACAATTGTAGTAGAGTAAAAACCTATAGGTCGTGGGTTCGAGACCTACTCAGGTCATTTTCATTCACATGAATTATTTCAATTTATCGAGTCATGGGCATTAGAAAACTTTCTGCAAGACTTCCATGCATGTCTTTGCTGGCTTTATTCAACTTTCACAGTGTGTGCACAAAAAGTTTCCAAGCCTATATTGCCATGGTCAAGCAACTTAACCCAAATTTTTCTTTTCCACTGTTTGTCTGATTAATTATATTTCAAATCATTCGCCTCAAGATGTTTTAATGAATAATTTTCAAGGCAAGCTTTCTAGTCATTTGTTAGACATATCAAAATGAATCTGAACAAACTTTGTGCACGGTAAAGACTAGAACAAATTAATGAAACAATAGGCTTCTAGACTATTCCTTCTAAAGAATATTATCACATAAATTCATACCGTTTGAGCTCTGAAATGAATCAAGCATGCATTCCAGTGCATAGCTCTGATCCAAACTGCACTTTGTGATATCTGCAGGAGAGGCACCGTCGGGAAATAGTTTTGTAGGAACAGCAGTGAACCTTATCAGCAAAGCATTGTCACTTTTCTGACCACTCTTTATATTCAACTTCAGTTTTTCCCTTTCGTCAAGTTCCGCAGTGCAATCTACCTGAGTCATATGATTCAGTCTGCCACATCCTGGTGATATTCTGTCTAGGGTGTTTCTAGTTATGTATTTTGTGAGACTTTTCCATTTGTTGTATTTTTCATCTATTGGGTAAGGAGCTAACTGTTTTCCACGTACATCTGTTGGAAAATGAGATAAGCATACAGATCATTACTAACATGTATCTAACTTTATTATGTGAGAACATTCCTTCTTTTTTTTCTTTCTTTCTTTATTTCTTTGTCTGAAGTTGTGTTTAAATTTATATGCTGAGTAGCAATTAAATGTAGTTTAAAATATATTGTAAGTGCTACTTATAGAGGGGGCGCGATGACCCTGTGTCTTTTCCCTCTATAAATAGCACCTCATGTTGTATTATTGTTGCGAGCTTAAGATGTTATCCTTATGAAAAAAAAAAATTCCTTGAATTTCAGGTTCTTAACACTTGTTTCAATAAGCAACTCGTCAATAAGCAGCCAGTTGTGGAATGACCAAAACAATAAGCAACCCCAGGGCTCGATGAACTAAATAAGAAAAGTCAAGAAAATACCATTAGGGGCAAGATAACTCATCACATCAAAACAAACGTATTGCGCTTCACTTACAAAGATACACTGCAGATAATAAATAAAGGACTATAGAATTTTACATGACTTTATTAAAATCGTCCCGTGTAAATAAGCGAATCAGCGAAATAGCAATACAAAAGTTGGGAGGGTGGCAGTAGCAAATAGCAATTGCGTAGCAAATAGACAACTAACAGCAAGAACAGACATCCACAATGAGAATTATGGGAGTGCCCACACATGAAAAACTACGGGTTACCCTCAGATGATTAAAGAATATTTGCAAGACATGAAATGCTATTGTTAGAAGGAGCCAGTGCCCACATGAAATGCAGCAAGGGTCAAGGTCTGGAGCTATTGTTCTTAACTGTTAACCTAAACTAAGCATGTGACTGAACCCCATACTGGCCTACTCCTCTAATTTAGAAAAGCATTGCAATTTACAATGCTCCCCAAAAATTAAGCAAATTAGGCAAAACCTTGTTTAATCAAAGTATCTCTAATTGTTTAAAGAATTTTTTTCTTTGCGTAATTTGATAGAGCTCTTCCGAAGCAAAAAAAAATTACGATCAGAGTTGTGGTTGCTGAGTTATGATCTCTCAAAGTCGTGAAATTCGGGGTTTTTCATGAAAAACGATGTAACATATAGGCGTTGGCCGAGGGTGGAGCGTGACGTCATAGTAGGAACCCAAATTTGTTTCCCATACTGAAGCCTTAAAATAAAAAAATAGTTAAAAAATAGTAAAAATAGAGATATAGCCATAAAAATTTGTCCCAAACAATTGCATTACTGCCTTCAGGACGGCGACATAGTCTTTCGACTTCCTTCTTGACAACAACACCAATACGAGTGGTGATTGTTTTATGTTGCCATTCTCTCCTTTCAGAAAGGCATGGATGGAAAACAACTGCTTGAAATGATCCTTCACCACTTTGAAGGTCCCATCCATGTACCAAGTTTTGGCTTTTCTAAGCAGTTCCAGCGGGTCATTGGTTGAAAATATCAGATGTCTTGCGTTTCTCAACTTGACATCAGCACACAAGAAGTTCTCAGGGATGTAGCTTTGACTCGGCACGAAGTCCAGATCCTTTGTTCCTCCGGACGGAGCCTCTGTCTTTAGCAATTTGCTTGCCTCACCATACTTGCAACCTGCGGCATGCAAGATGACGGTTGCGACTGCACTGCAGAGTTTTCTCTGCTGACATTTTTGACGATGTTGGAGGCGGATTTGAAGACTTCGTCAGTTGCCTTCCTCTTTATGTTGACATACATTTTTGAGGTTAAGGCTATGCCAGGTTTCCCGAGATGACAATGTGGCTGATGATCTCGACGAAAAGTCTGACCATCTTGCTGAATTGAAGCATGACAGGATAAGCTTTTACTTCACACGCTGCATCTCCATGCAATTTTGCCACTGGGCCAAACCCGTCTCAAGACATATTTGTGGCCATCATCGTCAACCAACCTATTCTTTCCTTGCTTGGTAGCCTCAGGTACAACCTCACAGATTACCTCTTGATCCATCAACGAATTCACAGGCTCTAATTGGATTTCTGATGGCAAAGCGTCTTCTAGTGATACTTCTTGTATAGGCGTAACCCGGGAAATACTTCCTGTGATATTGAAGTCTCCATTCTCTTCATCATCTGTATCGGGAAAAGAGAGGAAAGGACGTATATTATTTCGTTTGTCTATTCTGGATGAGTACAGTGCTGTATGTCTTGGGCAGAGCGGAGCCTGATGATCCCAGGAATGCGTGAAACTCAGAGTTATAACAAAGATATCTGTTTTTTCTGAAGTCTACCTCTGTGTAAAATCATGATATGATATTTTGATTTTCAAAAAAGATTGGATCAGTTAACAATCTTTCAATTCATGTTGGGAATCCTAAGCACAGCGTGCAAAGCATCATGGTACAGTGGTTTGTATTTTAATGCCACGCATTGTTCTCATATTAGCTTAACTTTAGAAAATGGTGAAGCCACGGTGTACAATGTAAAACTGTGTTAACATGAATACGATAGATTTAAGATTGTGGATCAGTTGTAATTGTCGACTTGTTAGAGACGGTAATAATGTAAGATAGAGTACAGTAAAAACGGGAATAAAACAGGTAATTTAAGATCATGGAGTACAAAACGAAGTTTGGAGTTTATTTCTTCGTAGTGTTTCTTGATCTTTAGTATAAAAGAAATCAGATCGGAATCTCTAATAATTCACAAGGAATGGAAATTACATGAATCTCAACCATAACCATAACCATGGTTTGGCCACCCCTATGTCAGTCGTACTGTCTCTATAGCCTGTCTACTCAGTGTATTCTTTTTTGTTGAATGTTTTGCATCTTATATAGTTTTCAAAATAGTTTGCATTAGTTAATGATCCTTGCACAAAATTGCGGAGATTGCATGAATCTAGAAAACTACAATTATAACTCATTTACTTACCTTGCCATTGCAACATAAAAACAGGACATCCTTTTCTTCACAGCACATTTGTCTGTCTAGATTTCTGGAGATTCCAGTTTCACATGTCCTGTGCTGCCAGTTTTTGCAGATATCTCACTCTATTCCCTCTTTTCTTGGTCTAACTTTGTTGTTGCAAAATGTAGAAAGTGAGGCCATATGGTAATTCATTTGTTTACGTAGATTTCATGTTAGTTGTTGTGATCAAGATTGTAATCAGAAGTGATTAAATTATAAGCAACAAGCCTTGTCATTTATTGATTGTGGTGGATATAAAATCATGATTCATTGTAATTATTAGCCAATAGCGTTTCAAAGAAGTGTTGTGATCAAAATCTATTGATACGCTATTATATTAGGGTGCTAACTAGTACAGCCCCCAAACTCCCCTCATATTCTATAGCTATTGTTTGCCTGTGTCGTCCAAAGATCATAGAGGAGGTGACTCATCATAACTTATTGTCCTGCTACGTTTTGTTGTTTGATAATGATCACAGCCTTCTTTCGACAACAAACTATTTTAAGAATATAGAAAGGCAAGGCAAAATATACTCTGGCAATAGTTCTTTAAGAACATCAATGTTATCTATTATCCGTATCTCCCACTTTAAATGTAAATTATATGCAAATTCAATTTGAGTTATTCCCGTAATTCTAGGGTCCTAGTGTTTAGTTTTCCTATAGATCATCTACAAGGTTCATTCATAAGGCATGGTCTAACACGGGTAATTAAATTATACCAGAGCAGGCTACTGCAATTGACATATGCCTCCACTGGGTCTCAAACCCGGGTTTGATCGGACACAGGCGAGCGCGCTAACCACTGTCCTAAACCAGGACAATAAATAAGTTAGCACAGTAACCTTGATGTCTTCACAACTCCAGGCTTATCCACGGTGAGGCATTAATTCGTGTTTCGGATTAAATCCTTCTTCAGAGCCATGTAATATCAACATTCATTCATAAGCCATGGTAGACCTTAAATCGACTTGCACGTGCAGTTGCCATACTCTGCAGACTGGTTAATATCTGTGTACTGCACTACCCAAATCTGGGACTGACCTAGGCATAGCTCTGAGCTAAGCGACCAACAAATACCTAGGCAATGTTTACCTGAAACATTATCTCTCGATATCTTCTGAATAGGCAGATCGATTTCTTTATTCTCTCCATCCCAAAAAGAACGAAACACTTGGTATTTTTCAGCTTCATCCATGAGAAGAAAAAGGCCATTCCTCGGCGAGTGTTGTTGATCTCTGTCAACATTGCTAGAATAAATGAAATGGAAGCCATTTGGTATAGAATTGATTCCACAGAAACGATGTCCAATGTACCAGTTACTATAATCTATTCCGAATTCTGAACCGAACGGCATGTTGTGTAAAATAACTGCATGAGGATCGCCAACAACAAAATTGTCAGCCATTTTGGAATGGAAAAAATATTGTTAGTCTAGGTAATAATTTAAACTAGTGCTTAAAAGTACTTTTGACAACTAGCTAAACACCGGACCAGTATGAAGTAACCGCCAATCCAAAGAACTTCATTCTTTCAATTATGCGTAGAGTATAACCCTAACCCTGAACAAATAGCCCATGGCCAAATAGCTCATACCTCATAGCCAAGTAGCCTTTAGCCTAATAGCTCTAATAATAATGATGATAATAATGGTAGGTAATTATTCTCTGGGATATGCAAGTACACACTGACCATCAAAGCCGATAAGCTTGATATCATCGTCAAGAATAAGAAAGAAAAGTATGTAGACAGGGAAATTACCACAACCATCTAGCAAACTGTCTAACCCTAAATTCTATTGCAGATTCGGTGATATCGAAGAGTATCTCAAACTTCCAAGGGCAATTTTGGGCGTGGCCCGGTATTCACGTTATTGATGACCGTACCCACCCACCGTGCTAAAATATTTTTTCTGGAATTTCCAAAATTAATTTAATTAAAGTAAAGAGTACCACAAGGAAAGAAAGAAATAGTATAGTACTCACTACTTCTCTTTTAAACTTAAAGGAGGTACAGCGTCTCAAAGTTTGTGTTGTTGTTGTTGTCGAAAAACGCAAAGATGTCTTTTTTTCGCATATCAACAGAAGTTTTCGAGCCCAAATCAATAATATAATCAAAATAGGTTAAGTGTTGTATTAACACTATTTACCATATATTTTAGTCTTCTTTAGGAGGTTTATTTGAGTAAAAAGCCATTTGTGTTATAAATCTTTACTGGGTGGAAGTTCCGAAACTTTGCACTAGCTCTATTCTGCTTCAGATAACATGACTTTTCTCTGGGTTTAATTCAGTTTTCTTTCATGAACAAAATCATTGTTTCCTTGCTATGGCTTCATCTAATTCGTCTCCTGCAAAAGTGGACGCCTTTTCGGAAGAATTCAGTTGTTAGTAGAAAATGACTCTGATAACTGGCTTCCAGTTTTTGAATCAATTCATTTAGTTACCTTCTAGTATAAACGGAACTCCCCAACTTTGTAAAAAACAGGCAACCCATGTGCCCTTCTTTTCTTGCACAAACAGCTTTTGAGACAACGTTCCAAATAGTTAGTATTCAATATTTCAAGCATTGCCAGTTGTAAATTAATTGAAGGCTGCATAAAGTGGGGAAGGCATTTTATCCAATGTTTGTATCTTTGCCTGGGTCTTAACGACCTATTGGCATATTTTTGAGCGTCTGAAATATCCCATGATGAATTTGATATTGGGTAATTTCAGAAAGAAGCTCCTTTGCCTTGTGGCAGCACGTAGCATAAAATCAAAAGTTGAGTTGACCAGTGATATCGAGTGGTCAGATAAAATGATTTTTCCTAGAATGAATATTGCAAGATTTCACTGCCTTTTTATTTGAATTTTTTATGATAACAATTGCAAATGATTAATATTTGAAGACGAGTGTCAAAAGTTCTCTGCAAGAGTATAAAACATGCCACAGAGATCAAAACCTATGTGCATGCAAGAGGTGTAGGCCAAAGATTGTTAGAGGGAAGCAAGTGGTAGGAATACCATCCATATAGAGGAAATAACAGCAGATTGGCTGCATCTTATTTCCGCTAAGAAGGTAAATAGTGTCTTTATTTTGTAGTAGATCCATTCTATAAGTCAAATTTAAAGTCTCCATAAAATTTGTAAATGTTTTATCAGGTCTAAAAAAGCTCTAACTCTAACCTAAACCTAAAAGCCCATTCATGTCGCAAAGTTTATCCTAAAAACTTGTTGAAATTCCACCTAGTCAGATGCAGATTAAGGGGGTGCGAATGCAACTGTCTAGTCTAGATAAGAAAGATTTGATATTTTCAATATGTTTTGATTTTCAAGTTTTTCCCTCAAACCCAAATCGTTTTAAACTCTTCAATTTGTAGCCCTGGATTTGCCCCTGAACCTATTTCTGAGGTTTAGCTGAATTGCAAAAGGTAGCTGCACAAGAATCTCTCACTAGCCTTGGCTCCAAGCTAACTAGGATTCAGTAATACGATATCGAACCTAGCCTCATTATGGTTCATTTTTTGGGTTTCTCTGTGGAGTATGATTCTAAAGGGATAGGGATAGCGTTGTGCCAAGGCAAGGGTTAGGGTAAGGGCTGATAGGGCTAGGGTTAGCACGAAATCCCATCCATCCATTTTTGAAGTAGATCTAGGAGGATTAGGGTTTTGGGTTTGGAGTTTTACAATTCCTTGAATATCTAGCATAAAAACCGGACCAGACAACCTAATTTTTACGGTGGGGGTTGGATTTCGTGCTGACCGTGCAGACGTTGGAAGTCGAGCAAACACTAAAATAAAAAACGCGCCAATACCGTGCCTGTATTTGCCTCATATTGAAGCTGAGGCTTAAATTATTTTTGATAGCTGAAATTGTAAATAAGTGTTGTAATGGCTGCTAATTGTCGAAGAAGCAGTGCACAGTTGTGCTACTTCACCTGTCCTTAATGCCTGTGTAAAGGTACATTGTGTTGACGGTACGTTCTATGAAAGGTATAAAGCAAGATTGCCTAGTTGACGTATGTGGTGTTCTTGTGCTTTGCTTTGATGATGTCCTCAATACATACATTCATTATTTAAGTTACAGTTAGTACTTCTGCAATACACTAGCCTATTGAAAATATTGCACAGGTCGATTCAGAATGGCGGCAAAATTGCAAACCTGTGAGGGCTAGACCCAAACTAAAATTCACATAACTTATGTCAGATGATAAACATAAAAATTATTTTGGTTGGAAAATTTAGAAGTTTAGAAAATTAGATAGAAATTTAGAAAGTGTAGATCTATTTTCTGATCTGAGTTGGTTTATTTTCACTGCAGTTATGGTCTAGCTGATGTCTATTGAGAATTGAGTCTTTTGATTGCAGCATGCTTTTCCTTTGCCCAGTCTGCAGAGTATGGCAACTGCACGCACAAGTCAATTTGGCAGCAGCTGAAAGTGCACGCCAAAATTTAGGCCTTGCACACGCAGATATGCATAAAAAGGTATATTTTTCAGACACTTTTAGGAGAAAAACATGGGGGATATGATATTCGCATATTATGCTATTAAAGCTATAATTATACCGAAATTTCACAATGCTGTTGTCATTATAGGTAGAATATTTAAAAAAGAAAAATTATATCATAAGATAAAATTCTGATGAAAATTTTATACATACCGAAATTTCCACTATGCGATTGTCACATGTGATAATCGCATAGTACGAATTTCGGTAAGTAATACAATTCATTCAAAAATTTTTATTATATACATACCGAAATTTCCATTATGCGATTGTCACATGTGATAATCGCATAGTACGAATTTCGGTAAGTAATACAATTCATTCAAAATTTTTCATTACATACATACAGAAATTTCCATTATGCGATTGTCACATGTACCTCATGCATGTGAAGAGACTTTTGATGCATTAGACAACTTGAAAAAGCCTGCCTCGTTGCTATGTTTTACATTGTCTTTATTCCCAGCCTCTACTTTCCCTTTATTTGATTTTTCCATTCATTGCTTGTTTCTTGTTAAGCTGCTGATCCCTCAACGTATTTGTTTTGAATCAAATCCATTCAATAAGTTATTGATGAAGCAATTAAACTAAATCATATCCTGTAGCTAAACTCCTGTATGGAAGCAGTATCTTTTATTTGTGTAACTTGTACACTGTTAATGGTGTGGCAAACTCACTGGAGGCAATGCATCAGGGCATATGCTTTCTTTTCCAAGTCAACCATTCAATCAACATCTTACACTCTTTTTTTATAAGAGAAAAAATTGGTCAATCTTTCTGTGAAATTTTGGTTTCACCCTAATTAATTTCTGCTATGTGTTTATCTTATGTAACAATCGCATAGTGCAAATTTTGGTAGGAAATAACCCAGGTTAAAGAATTTAGAGTTTATATCCACACCGAAATTTCTACAATGCGATCGTTACTTGTTCTTCTTAAAGTTTCGGCATGTATTTTAATTCATTATATATACCGAAATTTCCACTAGATGCGAGTGTCGCATTTTCTTATAAAGTCTCAGTATGTATGTGAATTCTTTATACATACCGACATTTCTACTATGCGATTGTCACATTTTCTTATAAAGTCTCGGTATGTATGTTAATTCATTATATATACCGAAATTTCTACTATGCGATTGTCACATTTTCTTATAAAGTCTCGGTATGTATGTTAATTCATTATATATACCGAAATTTCTACTATGCGATTGTCACATTTTCTTATAAAGTCTCGGTATGTATATGTTAATTTGTTAAACATACCGAAATTTCCACTATGCGAGTGTTACATTTTCTTATAAAGTCTCGGTATGTATGTTAATTCTTTATATATACCGAAATTTCTACTATGCGAGTGTCACTCAAAATGTGACAATCGCATAGTAGAAATTTCGGTATATATAACGAATTAACATACATACCGAGACTTTATAAGAAAATGTGACAATGGCATAGTAGAAATTTCGGTATATATAATGAATTAACATACATACCGAAACTTTATAAGAAAATGTGACAACCGCATAGTAGAAATTTCGGTATATATAAAGAATTAACATACATACCGAGACTTTATAAGAAAATGTGACAATCGCATAGTAGAAATTTCGGTATATATAAAGAATTAACATACATACCGAGACTTTATAAGAAAATGTGACAATCGCATAGTAGAAATTTCGGTATATATAATGAATTAACATACATACCGAGACTTTATAAGAAAATGTGACAATGGCATAGTACAAATTTTGGTATATATAATGAATTAACATACATACCGAGACTTTATAAGAAAATGTGACAATGGCATAGTAGAAATTTCGGTATATATAATGAATTAACATACATACCGAAACTTTATAAGAAAATGTGACAACCGCATAGTAGAAATTTCGGTATATATAAAGAATTAACATACATACCGAGACTTTATAAGAAAATGTGACAATCGCATAGTAGAAATTTCGGTATATATAAAGAATTAACATACATACCGAGACTTTATAAGAAAATGTGACAATCGCATAGTAGAAATTTCGGTATATATAATGAATTAACATACATACCGAGACTTTATAAGAAAATGTGACAATGGCATAGTACGAATTTTGGTATATATAATGAATTAACATACATACCGAGACTTTATAAGAAAATGTGACAATCGCATAGTAGAAATTTCGGTATATATAATGAATTAACATACATACCGAGACTTTATAAGAAAATGTGACAACCGCATAGTAGAAATTTCGGTATATATAAAGAATTAACATACATACCGAGACTTTATAAGAAAATGTGACAATCGCATAGTAGAAATTTCGGTATATATAAAGAATTAACATACATACCGAGACTTTATAAGAAAATGTGACAATCGCATAGTAGAAATTTCGGTATATATAATGAATTAACATACATACCGAGACTTTATAAGAAAATGTGACAATCGCATAGTAGAAATTTTGGTATATATAATGAGTTAACATACATACCGAGACTTTATAAGAAAATGTGACAATGGCATAGTACGAATTTTGGTATATATAATGAATTAACATACATACCGAGACTTTATAAGAAAATGTGACAATCGCATAGTAGAAATTTTGGTATATATAAAGAATTAACATACATACCGAGACTATAAGAAAATGTGACAATCGCATAGTAGAAATTTCGGTATATATAAAGAATTAACATACATACCGAGACTTTATAAGAAAATGTGACAATGGCATAGTACGAATTTCGGTATATATAATGAATTAAGATACATACCGAAACTTTATAAGAAAATGTGACAATCGCATAGTAGAAATTTCGGTATATATAATGAATTAACATACATACCGAGACTTTATAAGAAAATGTGACAATCGCATAGTAGAAATTTCGGTATATATAATGAATTAACATACATCATCATCATCAGGAACGGTTAGACGGTGTAGTTTTTACACTACGTTGTCAAATATAATCCAATATGATCTCAACGAACTAAACATCGACATCAAACTCACGACTGAGAACATCCCAGAATTGATTGATCTATGCAAAGATCGAAATGCTTACAGAAACAGAACTCAAATAAAGTGTGACACAGGTTGCGGAATGCGGGGCAAGCCTGCGAGACAACGTAGTGTAAATTAACATACATACCGAGACTTTATAAGAAAATGTGACACTCGCATAGTAGAAATTTCGGTATATATAAAGAATTAACATACATACCGAGACTTTATAAGAAAATGTGACAACCGCATAGTAGAAATTTCGGTATATATAAAGAATTAACATACATACCGAGACTTTATAAGAAAATGTGACAATCGCATAGTAGAAATTTCGGTATATATAAAGAATTAACATACATACCGAGACTTTATAAGAAAATGTGACAATCGCATAGTAGAAATTTCGGTATATATAATGAATTAACATACATACCGAGACTTTATAAGAAAATGTGACAATCGCATAGTAGAAATTTTGGTATATATAATGAATTAACATACATACCGAGACTTTATAAGAAAATGTGACAATGGCATAGTACGAATTTTGGTATATATAATGAATTAACATACATACCGAGACTTTATAAGAAAATGTGACAATCGCATAGTAGAAATTTCGGTATATATAAAGAATTAACATACATACCGAGACTATAAGAAAATGTGACAATCGCATAGTAGAAATTTCGGTATATATAAAGAATTAACATACATACCGAGACTTTATAAGAAAATGTGACAATGGCATAGTACGAATTTCGGTATATATAATGAATTAAGATACATACCGAAACTTTATAAGAAAATGTGACAATCGCATAGTAGAAATTTCGGTATATATAATGAATTAACATACATACCGAGACTTTATAAGAAAATGTGACAATCGCATAGTAGAAATTTCGGTATATATAATGAATTAACATACATACCGAGACTTTATAAGAAAATGTGACAATCGCATAGTAGAAATGTCGGTATATATAAAGAATTCACATACATACTGAGACTTTATAAGAAAATGCGACACTCGCATAGTGGAAATTTCGGTATATATAATGAATTAAAATACATGCCGAAACTTTAAGAAGAACAAGTAACGATCGCATTGTAGAAATTTCGGTGTGGATATAAACTCTAAATTCTTTAACCTGGGTTATTTCCTACCAAAATTTGCACTATGCGATTGTTACATAAGATAAACACATAGCAGAAATTAATTAGGGTGAAACCAAAATTTCACAGAAAGATTGACCAATTTTTTCTCTTATAAAAAAAGAGTGTAAGATGTTGATTGAATGGTTGACTTGGAAAAGAAAGCATATGCCCTGATGCATTGCCTCCAGTGAGTTTGCCACACCATTAACAGTGTACAAGTTACACAAATAAAAGATACTGCTTCCATACAGGAGTTTAGCTACAGGATATGATTTAGTTTAATTGCTTCATCAATAACTTATTGAATGGATCGATTCAAAACAAATACGTTGAGGGATCAGCAGCTTAACAAGAAACAAGCAATGAATGGAAAAATCAAATAAAGGGAAAGTAGAGGCTGGGAATAAAGACAATGTAAAACATAGCAACGAGGCAGGCTTTTTCAAGTTGTCTAATGCATCAAAAGTCTCTTCACATGCATGAGGTACATGTGACAATCGCATAATGGAAATTTCGGTATGTATATAATAAAAATTTTTGAATGAATTGTATTACTTACCGAAATTAGTACTATGCGATTATCACATGTGACAATCGCATAATGGAAATTTCGGTATGTATGTAATGAAAAATTTTGAATGAATTGTATTACTTACCGAAATTCGTACTATGCGATTATCACATGTGACAATCGCATAACGGAAATCTCGGTATGTATATTTTCATTTTTTTACTGTATCAATTTTATGAATTATTACTTATAATGGTAATTGCATTGAAAAATTTCGGTTAGTTATACATTTAACTGCATATTATGCGGATATATATATTCCCTTTGCCATATATTGATGTATGCAATTGCAATGCTGAATACAAAGAGTTTTTATTTCTTAGCTGGCTCTTGAGATTGACAACATATGTTCTAAATTGCAGTGAAAACATTTAATTGTGTCACCTCGCATCAAAAAATTATGGCAGACTTAAAGAATTTGGGGTAAGAAAATATATGGTTATAGAGTATAGGTATAGTAGTTAATAGAAGCGTTGTATTATAAATTTAATTTTCTATCATTAGATGGGTGGGAGAAGTTTGTAGGATGAATACTACTTAACGTGCAAATCAATTTCTTTCAAATTTTTTCATTTCAATATTGATGGTGCAATCCATATATGCCTTGATATCGTGATATTGATAACATGAATACATAATATCAATAATAAACGTTCTTATCGTAACCCTGGACGCCAACATGCATGAGTAATTCGTAACCGGGCTTCTCCCAACCCTCAAACGATAAAAAATTCAATACTGCATATAATGCAACAAAGTCTTTAAATCCGCCCAAGATACAAAATCCTGAGTTCCGGATGATCTTGGATCTTGTATAGGGAGTCCTTTGCAGGGGGTTTGAGTCTGGTTAATCACTCAACCGTTGTTCAAAGTTTGCGGCTCCAAGCTAACCCTCAGACCCCTAATATATTAAGTGTGGGGAGAGAATTTCTCTGCTTTTCTGAGCTAAAAGGCAAAATTTTCTTCTTATTCAAGGCAAAAACGCATAATACCTTTCAAATTCATTTGCAAATTTAATCAATGATGATTTGCCTAAAAACAACATCAAATAGTCATATTCACTCTTGGAGTCTTTATTCAGCTAGTCTCGACTTGGCTAGTCTTGTTATAGATATTGTGGGTTTATGTATACCTTACAGGGGCAGTGCTCAGTGGTATTAATGTTATAAGTCTAATACCATTTTTTCCAGGAGCAAAATTTTGATTTCCAAGAGCTTTTGTATTTTTTCTTTCCCCAAAAAGAAATTTCTGATTCTTAGAAATTTCTGTTTCAGCCTTAGCATGATTTATGTTTGAGGAAATAGCCTGTGACTGTGAATCATATTTGCTTAAGAGAGAGGACTTATAGAGATGGACAATTTTAAGAAGACAACACCCAAAAAAGGCATGGTCAAAAATATTTATACCACTTTTAAAATGCTGCGCAATGCCCCTGATACAATCTCTTGAAATTTGAGTGATGCAATTATTCAACTATCTGATCAGTGTCTGTCTGTTACATAGACTTCAATTTTGGTTTCCTTTGTTGCTAATTTTAAATCCCTATGCCTTTGGTCACAAGGGTTGTTACTCTACGCAAGATTTGAATGCCTCACATTTTATCAATCAAATATCAAATTTCTATGAAATATTTCTTCCAAACTCAAATATGAAAATTTCAAAATCCCCACAGTGCGAATTCTAAAGACAAAGGTATACTCAGTCCATGCCCAGAATCAAACAGTGCATCAGCAAAATTTGCAAAATATCAAGGTCTGTGAACAAGCGTTCTGCATTTTGGGCATAACAGTAGTTTGTTTGACTAGATGCGATGCGGTACCAAAATTTCATGTAAGATAAAATGAATCAAAAAGATCACACAGGGTTAATTCCTTTGACGCACTGCAAATCATATTTAGTCTGAGATTTTCAAGATTTTTCCCTACCAGGCCCCATTACTATTCATAATCACTACAGTTAAGATTGTAGATTGGTTTCCGTAAAAGCTGCAAGATCAAGTTGCTGCAAGATCAAATTGCTTAGTCCAAGTTTGATCTTGATCCAAATTTTCATTGAAGACTTACTTGCATAGGCACCAAACATTTTCGTAATTTTTTGCCATTGTTCAACAATAATGAGAGAGCTTGGCTAGTCATTGTCACATTCCACATTTAATTGACCCGTGCGCAGCTCAATGATTCTGAAAATAGCAAAAATGAATGTTCCATAAAAGTGTTCAATGGGATGGGATTGAAAAAGATTAAACACTACTCTATACAATTTCAGCAATACTCGATGAGATGATAAATGCGTTTGGCAGGGGCTTAAATTTCGTCTGTGGAAGTAAGGCTTAGATAACTTCAGGTAAATAAACATATAGTGATGGTTAATGTTTGTAACTCTCTTTTTAAGATGACGGGATTTAATCCTGGAGCATTTTGTAACAAGGATGGCTGGTAAATCATCTCGTCCTCATAAAACATTCCCTCGTCATAAAGATGCAACCTTGATTCCCTGCGTTGTCGTTGAGATACCAGTAGGATATGAGGGTAACACAGAAATGAATAATGGCTCTCATTATACTGCATACGGCTGTTGCTTCTGTCCTGATGATGACTGTCTGCTTGCAACCGTATCAGTGATGAGAGGGGAGACGGTAGACATAGAACATTACGACTTCAACCGTTCTCTACCTGGCGCTGGGTATGTCACTGTCTGGAATGTAACTGAAGGAGTCGATGTAAAATGCGGTGATGGCGATGAAGTTGATTATTTCTATGAAGAATCGTCTCCGACATTTTTTACTTTCTCTCCAAAGCCTTGTTGCACATTTAGTGGTGATGGAAATCTGTTGACTGTTATTCTAAACTGTGGAAGGGAGTCTCTGATGATAGCAAGAAGACATCAAGATTCGGCTGGTGATGACCCATCAGACGTGTGGTTTTCTGAGACTGATCTAAAGTGTCATGGTCAAGGAAGCACAACGCTATGCGGTAGAACACAGTGCGCAGTATTAGATGGTTGGAAGATGGTCACAGTAAGCAACGTTTCGAGGTCTTCATACAGGGATACAGTTCATGGAGATACGACGCAGTATGCAGAGACAATCAATGAGGTTTGTCTATGGAATTTGGCAAATCCCACCACTGGTCAAATCAAACCAAGAAGTACATGGAAGATTGGCTGCCAAGTGATTTGTAAGGACTTCCAAGGGTCGGTCAACCAATGTAAATTTGCTCCAAATGGTACTATTCTGGGACTCTCTTCTACCAATGGAGACTGTTTATTTCTGGATATAACGACAGGAGGTTTATTTGCTTGGATAAGTCACACTAGAAATTATGCTTCAAGAAGGAGTCCCAGCGATTTCGATTTTGACCCAAGCCAAGATGGTGTTGTCGCTACAGTTTGGGAAAAAGGATGCATGTGTATTTTTGAGATTCATCGGAATTCAGTAGATGAAGTTTATCGCTCAGAATCTCCCATTGATAAGCCATTTTCAAACTCCATTCGGTATTCTCCTGATGGAAAATTACTGGCTGTTGGGACATTGAGTGGCCACGTCCTTTTATTTGACCCTGAGAATGGAAGCTGTAATCTAATCTTGGATATCTGCCAGGAGCAAAGGCTGCTAGAGCTAGCTGTATTTGGCATTTCTTTTACGAAATCATGCCAGGAAGTTGCTGTTGCCTACATGGATGGGACGGTCCGCATTTGGCAATTGCAAAGAGTGCTCAATTTACAACATATATGTAGACTTGAAATTCTAAAGAACACTGCTGGATATCATCTAAATGATCTTCCGCTTCCTGATAACTTGAAACAATATCTTTCCTTTAAATAATGGTGAGTGACTTTCATTTAACTAAGTGTGATGTTGATCGTCAGATAGAACCTAGCTTTAGTGAGGATTGCTGAGTGGTTAGATCACTCATCCTTGCTCAAAGAGCTGTGGGTTAGAAAAACATATTCAGACCTGTCACATAATGTACCAGGAGAGAATCTGTCAGCTCTCTGTAATTTTAGCAAATGGAATCACGAGGTTTTGTCACATCGAGGGGAAGGACAAGGTGCATACTACTTGATTAGTCTACCTATTCAGTGGAGTGGAGTGGACCGTTTCTGCTTCACAGATAAATCAATACCTTAAGGAAGATAGTTAGCGTATTTGCCTGTATTATTATATTTATTATCCAAATAGTTATTATGTTTCACTATGTTTTCGATTTCCCTCACCATCCTCGAGTTCTGTACCGATCAAAGACTGATCAGATTCTATTTTCCTTTATAAAGGTTAGAGTCTGCGTGCAGGCCAAAATCCTCGTCATTCTACGGGTGTTTTAATTTATCCCGACAAGAAACCTTTGCTTTCCTATTAAGAAACATATTCGTCAATTACTGATTCTGCTGTTTCTACTGTTTAGTTTTCAGATCATCTCATCAATATTTCTTTACATTCCTTTCCTGACCGCAATTCTAGTCTTGACGAATTCCTCTTCATAGTAACCTAAAAGCGGTTTCATCATTTTTCAAAATCAGTCGAAAATTTGGCTGCTTATCACTGCGAAATCGATCAAGTTTGGGATTTCTGCCTGAGCTGCATGTGATTTGCATCTGTGGTATCCATTCGACACGATGAGGTTCGTAAAATGCCTTATGTTGAGCTTAGCTGATAAGGATTTCTAGTTCTAACACAATATTTAGCATTATAGTCGCCACTTATCTCAGGGTTTATTTTTCATATTCTTCCCGTCACCCAAGATCTTCTAAAAGAATGTAGAAATCTTTTTAGAATCGAGAGATGCACGATTTGAAAGAAAAACTTTGAAAAGCCTTTGAAATCGAGTAATATTTAGGTAGAGATCTCTTCAATCCTCAGGCAATGATTTCTTCCCTTTTCAATGCAAAGGTCTAATCGAAAAGGTGTTGGACATAGAGCAAACCTCAGAGGAGATTCTTCGAACTTTGACGTTAATTTCTAATTATTATGGACCAAAATAAAGTTTGTTGTTTTGAAATCTCTAGTTCTTTGATAGGATTGTGAGAAATATTGCTGAAAAATATCGATGTATAATCACTATTCAAGTGCCTTTTTACCTTATTTTTTATGATATTATTTGATAGAGCTCAGTGCGCTGATTCCAGGGCAAAAATATTTACGATCAGAGTTACTATTTCATGATCAGCAATACTACGTCATTGTAGGACCCAAATATTTTTTCTCATACTGAAGCCTTTTGATAAAAAATAGTTAAAAAATAGTAAAAATAGCGGTCAGCGGTAAATGTATGAAAATTTGTTTACATGCTCAGTTTGATGCACGCAAGACGGAAGGGTACTTCATTTTCAAATATGCCCCCAGTTCTATTTTTAGAATGGGATGCAATGGTCGATTGTTCCATATGTTTAAAGTTGTCTAACTGTTCAAAACCTTCAGCATACTGACACAGCAATGAAACTTTGCATGTATGTAACTTTCCGTGTGAATTTCATCGAAGATAAACATTAAACGAAACCTCACGAATTATTTTGTTAAACAAATACGATAGCTCTAAAGTTAAAAATCAGAAGAGAGGTGAATGATATAGTTATAGTGCAAAACAGAAATTTTTGAATATTTTTCTACATCAAGACCGTTGGTCCCATATTGACAGAAGAAATAGACATTGAAATGATGATGATGATTGGTTAATTCTAAACTTTACCAACCATTAGCCTGTTTCCTGCTTGGTCATCTCGATCCACCTCTGGGTTTCGTATTCATTCTCTTTTTGGTGTACTACTCTGAAGAGGGTAGACACAAAGCTTTGGTGTTCTTCTAGTTTCGCTTCGTTTCCGGCTTTTATCACCATCATCAAATTCTGTATCAACCAGAGACTTTTCTACAAAAGGAACTCATAAATTAATATGCAAAGAGCCAAGTTCTAATAGAGTTTCCAATTTGCTTAGTGTCTTCGGGTGATCTAGTGTTTAAATAGGCTTTGGCAATCAATGCTAGATTTTCAGTCCCTTAAAATCTTTTTGATGTCATTGACAGTTCTAAAAGTAATTGACCTGATATATGTAGAATATGTGCCAGAAAAAGTAGAAACGGTTTTATAAGCCACTCTGAATTGAATCGCCTTGAATAACTGAAAGTATTTTGTATCGATGTCATATAGATCAACTTGGATATCATTGTTATTTTAAATGTTTGCAGCGACAGTTTTATAGCTAAGAGCAGTTATTCCGAGTGGATGTTATATTCTTTTAAGGGTTTTATTTAACATTGTTTAAATATTTAAATAGTCTTTTAGTAATTTTCATGTGGAGAAAATATACATAGGCCTAATAACATATAAATCAGCTGAATACAACTAAAGCAAAATCCAGTTAGGCCTTCTTTTCTTTCCTGAATTTCAACTCTTGCACCTGTTGTATCCCACCATATCACGAAAACTTGAGATAGGATACGAATTGTTGATAAAACATAGTCAATAAGTGATAAAAACAAGATTATTATTCATAATATATTCGAGGTCAAATCTATTCAAACTCTCCTGAGCTTGTTTACTAAGAATGTCGAATTCAAGCATCAATACAAACCTCTTGCAGATCCCTGTTACAAACAAAATGAAATTTTAATGAGATGAATTAGTTGAGTCCGTCCTTCGCGCTTTTTTATAACATCACCTTGCGGGGATCGACTGCGCAGTACTCTAGAAGATGTTCAGTACTATTTAGGGTGTTTGGTACTGTATGGGGATATCATCAGTACTGTGGAGGTATACGAAAACCACTTTGGGTATTATCTGCACAATGCCTATGGTTTCCCTCCATAGTACTGATGGTATCCATCCACATTCCTAAATATACTCCACAGTACAGGATGGTATCCCCCATAGTACTGATAATATCCCTTGAAAATACTGAACATCCTCTACACTACTAGATGGTATCCCCCAACAGTACCGGACACCCTCCCATCTGCTGATGGTAGTATCTCCAATAGTACTGATGATATCTCCAAAAGTTCTGAACATCCTCTACTGTAAATAACATCGTCCACAGTACTGAACATCCTCCACAGTACTGGACATCCTCCACAGTACTGAACATCCTCCACAGTACTGAATATCCTCCATAGTACTGAATATCCTCCACAATACTGAACATCCTCCACAATACTGAATATCCTCCACAGTACTGAATATCCTCCACAGTACTGAATATCCTCCACAGTACTGAACATCCACCACTGTAAATAAAATCCACCACAGTACTGAACATCCACCACAATACAAAACATCCTTCACTGTAGTGTACAAACGTTCCCAAGGGTGAATGTTCCTCGATTCTACTACCTCAAAGTAGTTTGCAGTAAAGGAAACGAATCTGGCGTCGACTCTACTTGAGTAAGATAAAAAATTGTATCTGCATGAATGACATTAAGCAAGTTAACTGCTTTCTTTCTAAAAATGATAGGTACGTCGATTTGTGTTGATTTTTGCCTCTTGATTTAGCATTTGAGGAAGTTAAAACACCAAACAGACTCTGGAATTATATCTGGAATTTTCAAATAGAAATGCGATTGGATCAACATTCTAGAATTTACTTTAAGATTTGTGCGATCGCATCTTTTAACTCAGGTAGCGCGCTTTAATACTACCTCTTTTTGGACTTTGATTTACGCGAAAATGGGAGCCTAGAGTTGAAACCAATACACTAAAAGTAAATCTTTTGTTATGTATCTAAGATAACTCTGTCAATAATACCCCGGTTGTGACCATCTCACTGATTTTAGAGAAGCATCTCGTGAATAATTCCTTATCTTGTGAATCAGATACTACGACTTATGAAAAAGTAGGCACACAGCTTATGTAAGGCCATATGATGCTTTGGGCAGGTGGAGTGAACTTAGGTGGCAATTCAGCGCTACTATCATCATTGATGTCATTATCGATTCAGAGTACGTGTTTTCGTGTGCTAAATGCTGGCTGTGAACGCCAACGATTTGTTTGCTTAATGCGAGGGGCATTGAAGTATTGACGAAATTTTCACTGTTATCCGCGAATTTCTCGTATTGAAAGGTAAGTAAGTGTGCGTCTTTATTAGTTGCAGTATGCTGTGCTTTTAATATTTAGACCTGTTTCGATATATTAAGGGAAGAGGGTAACAGTGTTTGATCAGTACAGAACTTGAGAGTGGTGAGGGAAATCGGAAATTTAAGCGAAATATTTTAAATGCTAAAGTCTGCATCTGACACACATCAGAACAATAGGTCCGAAATTTATTTGATCAATAGAGAACTTGAGAATAGTTGGGAAAATTAGAAACATAGCGAAATATAATGACTACTAAAGCTTTTCGTCTAATGCTCATCAGAGTCGTACGTTAGGAGAATAATTGATCAGTATAGAACTTGAAAATGGTGAGAAAGATCAGAAACATAAGCGTAAAAATGATAACTCAGAACAGTATTTGATCGGTACAACATAAGAATGTTGAGGAAAGTCCGAAACATAATGTCTATTAACGTGTCTATTAAAGTGAAACATAATGGCTATTAACTCCCATAACAGTAGTACTAAATAAAAGTGTTTGATCGGTACATCTTGGAATTGTGAGGAAATCAGAAAAATAGTGAAGCATAATAACTACTAAAGTTTTGCATCTGACACTGATCATAGTCGTATGTTATGATAACAATACTTGATGAATACAGAACTTGAGGATGGTGAAGAAAATCGGAAATATAGCGAAACATAATAACTACTAAAGCTTTGCGTTTGACACTCATCAGAGTAGTAAGTCAGAACAGTGTTTGATGTATAACTTGAGAAAGGTGAGGAAAATTGGAAACATAACAAAGCATTATAACTTCTAACGCTTTGCGTCTGACACGCATAGTAGTTGTACGTTAGGGCAGTATTCTATCAATTCAAAACTTGAGAATGGTGATTGGTGAGGGAGATGGGAAACATAGCGAAACATGATAACAACTCCTCAGAGTTTTCAAGGTCTTAGAGGTTCGAGATGGTCGCTTTCGTTATAAAAGTAACCTTTATTTTATTTGGAAGTAGCTGCCGAAAATCTCAAATCATTTAAAGAAGATCAGCAGAAATCATCAATGGATTTGGGAATGTCAAGTGCAACTCCTAGTAACCGTACCTCTGGTAGTCTGTAGGGCACTTTCTTCATTAAGGAAGAAAGGCAATTAAGGAAGAGAGGCAATTTCTGGAAAAAAGAACACTTCTATCCTTTTGATACAACTTTGGGGGGGGGGGGGGGCTATGTGTCTCCAGTGCCCTCGGTTCTTCTTACCTCTAAAGAAGCTAGTATTTGATGGTAATAAAGATAAATAATCTTTTGAGAGGAAATATACTTTTGAACGTATCCCATAGCTTAACAACCGTGTGCGCCTCCTCTAATCTTTTTTTAATTCCATTATTTTTATAGGACTTTTACTTTACCATTTGTTTTGTTTTTGTTAAAAGAATTTCAATTCAACCTTTGTAAAATGAAATACAAATTTGATATATATTTCTGTATAAAAGTGTACTTGTAATAGTAAAGTTTTAAGTTGTAGTGCCTCAAGACTTTGTATTTTATTGATTAATCAAAGGGCGATGGGCTCGAAAACCTTAGAGGTTATCTCAGTGTCCTTGACAACATTTACTGTAATTTTACTATTTCCCTACTTTTTCTATATTAAAGTTTTTCAATGCATGCTTTTGAATAACTACCTGTAAAAGTGTTGTTGAATTGAATGAATTTGATTTGATTTGATTTGAATCTTATGTCACTGCTTCCAACTGGAAAACAGCTGTGGTACGTTGGATTGGATGCATTCATGACGAATGGATATGGTTTGCAAATGACAAGTCTCGTACTTAAAGAGTCTTGATTCCTTGATTTGTTAATTGCGGCCTTTTTGCTTCAAATGGCTTTATTAGCTTCAATTATGAATCTATGAATCATGATAATGTAGTTGAACCCGCAACTAGAACAGGTTCTAAATGGTAGCTGACAATGGTAAATGTTATATGATATCTCAACGTAAATATTTTTGAAAGCCAAAGCGTATCCACCGAATGTTTTTTTTACTTGGACTTGTTAATGTAGTTGACTCGCAATACAAGAAAATGTTTTGGATGGTATAAACACCTTTTATTCTAGAAACCTTGTAATGATTTGAGGTAATGTTGATCTTTGGTTTTGGAACTCGTCACCTAGAGATTCAAAATGGTGGCATAGATTCGCGTAGAACTTGAAAATTTTTGTGACACGATTTCATCAAATGTGGCAGAAATTATGCCCTGAAACTTTTCATATTTTTTAACTATTGAAATTTGAAGGAATTGACAGCAAAAAACTTCAAATTTAGGGTGTACATTTTTCTTTATTTGGCTATATTAATGTTTTGTAACGATGAAGTGAATTTCAAAAATGAAATTACCGAATAGTTACAAATCAATGAAAACTTATTTTTACATACATAATTAAGTGACTGCAATACTCTTGAGAAATTATTAGTTAACCAGAAAGAAGTTTGTAAGTTCTTTAAAAAACGCTAAGGCTGCAAACAGAAAATGAATGTTAAAAATTTCATAATATTGGAAGCAGATATTTCCATGCCCTGGTCTATTGATATAAATGTTGTTGAAAAATTATTTCAGCTTTTTATTTCTCTGTTTCAAATCTCAAATTCAAGTGCTCTCTAGAAATGGATCATAAATCTCTTCAAAAAAATAGTTTATACAATATGTATTATTCATATGATTATTTGTAACCTCTTTAACATTGCTTGATATAATACTTCATTATAGTGCTCGATGTACAGAACTACAGACTGATATAGATTAGATACAAGAAAGGAACTTTGTCACTGAAAGTTTTTTGTTTTCACAATCAACAGACATGTTATAATGAATTGAATCCCGATTTACGGAAACTTATTTACAATAAATGTAATTCATTATAGTCTGTCTGATGATAGTTAAAACATGAAACTTTAAGTAATTAAATTATATAGTTTATATATATTACGTAAATTTCCACACTGAAAAGTAATTCATCACTGTAGTCATTGACACAAATCATGAACTTTAGATGATTTCCCTATTCTACCGTAGAAATAAACTTCAATCTGTTTATTTGACCCAATACATGATTAATTAAAGGCAATCCAAGATTGTGCGTTTTGGCATACCTTTGGCATACCTTGTTACAAGAGATTTTGCATTACCAAAGCTTGCAATCGGGCATTTTCAGGGATAGCACAATGCTTACTAGCCTATTAAGGTCTCACTGTTCAGCTCACTGGATCGTGGTTGTTGATTGGTTTTCCACACTTTACCAATCATTCACCTCTTTTCTAGTTGGCCTTTTTAGATCAACATCTGGGTATATAAATCAGTTAGGATTCTGTTTCATTCTCTTTCGGACGTATTACTCTGTTGAGTGTCAGACAAAAATTTTAAGTAATCCATGTGTTTGTTTCGCTATGTTTCCAATTTTTCTGGCTATTAGCATCTGAAGACCCGACCTCTCGATGTGTTTTTGCGCATTATCAATGATACTTGACACCTTTTGAGCATCGGTGACCAGTTTTTGCTGATCTTAAACCAAGGTTAGTCTCCTAACTGTAAAGAAAATGAAATTTCATGAAACATGACTGATGTACAAAAGTTTGTGGCCGGAGTCTTTGATATCCTATTGACTAGAAAATAATGTTGACTTACAAAAAAATTGAATTATGCGCAAATGGCCACAAATACATTATCAGAAAAACTGCAAGACGTTACAATTAAGACCAAACCGAAGAAAAATAAAAATCCCTTCTAAATGCGTTTGCCATCTACAGTATAAAGTTTTGATTCATTCACTAAGGATTTAATTTTCAATATCCATTTTTGTAGGGACAATCCCCACCAAAAGTAGCCAGAAAACCCTTGTTCTTCTCAACAAATAACCACTTTTTAGCTTTCCTAGTATTTTATTTCCAAGAAAACCCCCCTCCCCCCTCAAAACAATGTTGTTTACAAAAGGAGTTTTATTGAACTACACCAAACACTAGCTGAATACTATTATGCTAGTTTTTCTTATCAAAAACAACATTATAAAGGGGGGAGGGGAGGGTGAAAAATTTAGAAAACTGTAAAAATCATGCAAGTGTTCCAAGACTTTTGGCGGGTATTGTAGCTTAGATAGTTCTAGTATCATTTTAAACTATTTGGTCTTTATTCTAGTATGTTTATAAATTGAAAACCGCATATTAGAACCATATTACGGCTAAGCTTTTACCCTTAAAGGTTCTTGATTATTAGGGACATGCCCTCGGGGGTATCTTGACAATGAAATGGTAGCGGGGATGTGCCATTTTTTAGGGGTACCTTTTTAAAATCAAATACGGAATTATGGGTGTACATTTTCACTTAATAGTCGATTGTATCCGGAATCATGGATATGAATTTTGAGAAAAAAATAAAGACGAGAGAAATGTGGTGATCGTAGATCAACCCGAAGAAGAAGAATGACCCGGAAGAATTCCGTGAAACAGAATTATGGGTCCCTTTTTTAAATTTACGACACGGAATTATCGCCCCAATATTCTTTTCAAAATGGCACATCCCTATCACTTAACCCTTTAAGATACCCCCCTCCCCCCGGAGGACATGTCAAAAGATTCGTATAGTGATAATGTGCAGAGGCGGACTGGCATAGAAATCCCAGGGTTGCTACCTTCACAAAGGGCCCGCAATTTTGCGGGATGCCACACCCTACAGCGTGACCACTGTAAATTAAGTGAGTGGAGAAGGCATTGAAATGGGGTGGTCTGGGGACAAAGCCTCCCGGAAAATTTTTAGGCCACACCTTATACTTTGGCTTGGAACGCCAACGCATCTTCCAATTATTGCCATTAGTGATAAGGAAGTTTCGATAATTTTGCGGCAGCTATTTTATACATCTGAGTGTTAGGAAAATTTTGAAAAACCTCCTTTCTCTTTGGCTTTGGAGGCATTTCCCAACATCATGCTTGCCATTAGCGATTGGGAAATTTTGCTAATTTTGTGATACTTATTCGATGCATCAGCGTACCATGAAAATTTTTGAAAAACGTCTTTACTTTGGCTTAGAATGCATCTCTCAGCATCTTGCTTGCCATTAGCGATAAGAAAATTTTGCTAATTCTTTTTATACTTGTTCGATAAATCAGCGTGCTAGGAAAATTTTTATAAAAACGTCTTTACTTTGTCTTAGAACAATCTCCCTGCATCATGCTTGCTATTAGTCATCAGGAATTTTGTGGCAGATAATCAGTATATCAGAGTGTAAGGAAAATTTTGAAGAAACGTCCTTTACTTTGGCTTAGAATGCATCTCCCAGCATCACGCTCGCCATCGGCGATAGGGAAATTCTGTTAATTTTGTGATACTTATTCGATAAATGAGCGTGATAGGAAAATTTTTCGAACAACGCCCTTTACTTTGGCTTAGAATGCATCTCCTAGCATCATGCTTGGCATTTAGCAATAAGGAAATTTTTCTTATTTGATACTTATTCGATAAATCAGGGTGCCAGAAAATTATCTTTTGAAAAACGTCCTTTTCTTTGGCTTAGGAGGTCACATTTTTAGATCACATTACCATCATTCGAATCAATGGAGCACTACGAAATATGATCACGTAAGCCGGTTACCAAAATTTTGCCATTGTGTCATCTGCTTTTCTAGCTTTTCTCGGAAAAATTCTTCCCAACCTATACCCTGCCATTTTCTCTTCTGTTTTAACGGAATCCTAATCAATCCTGATCAATCCTGATCCCCATATCCGTATCTATATAAGGTTGAGTGTCATTTTCTTGCTCACAGAAATTGTTAATTGCAAATCTCAATTTTTCTCAAGCAAGGGCCCGGATTCTACGAGATTAAAAGGGCCCGGGTTGCGTTCGCAACCTAGCATCCCTGCCAGTCCGCCACTGATAATGTGTGATCTTGAGTGACATTGTAATATATTCTTGAAGCTCGTAGTCGTATGCTTCCACAATATTGTTCATATATTATCATTACAGTTCTTTAAGAATGTTCAAAGAAACGCTATATAAATACTGAAGTCGAAGGGCAGAGGTTCTTAATAGAAGAGATTTTTAAATGCGAGTTTTTACTGTAAACTTTGTGAACCAGTTTTCCATGACAAAAACATGTTAGGTGAAATATTAGACGTCTTTATCAATTGTGTGATTGCGTGACTTGAAATAAGAAAACAAACGCTAGCTTATTAGGTATATTGGATTTATCAAAGTTACAATTTCAATTTTGATTTTCATTGTAGTAACGATGTTAACACTCGTATGTAAATTAGATAATGGAAATTGCTTTAAGTGAGATTCAAAATACAATGATCTCTAAAGCGTTATTCAATTATAACATAATAAGCATGATATAATAAGATTGTTTAGAGATTAGATGATAAATAATGCGTTTCAAGCTTTCTGCCTTAGATTAAGTTAAAGACAGAAGTAATTCAGTAAGAAATATGTTTGATTTAAGTTTAAAGATCTTTAGTTGAATAGTCTAGAGCAGTCTTTAATCGGCGCTTAATTAGAGATTGCAAGCAAGTTCGAATCCTTGGGGGGTCAGGGGGCCATGACCCCCCCCCCCAAACGTTATAATTTCACAGATTGAAAACTTGCAAAAACGAAGTGCAATACAATAATCAGAGGTCCGAAAGGGCGTTGCCAGCGTTCTACGCGGGTTTGAAGGGTGTGGCTCCAAAATATTTTCCAGGGGCTACGTTCCCTGGGCCCCTTTACTTTTTCCCGAATGTAAAACTAACAATATCTTCTTGCAGTACTGAACATCCTCCAATCTGTTGATGTTTAATCCCCAAAGCACTAATGGTATCACCTGCAGTACTAAGCATCCTCAACAGTGCTAAACACCATTCACAGTACTGCACAGACCTTCCCAGGGGAAAAGGTAAAGAAGTCCTAGATTGAAGTCAATATTGCAAGATAATTCCGTTGAATAAAAAAACGAGAAGTTTTCTATTTTTGTAAAGATAAGCACATTTTGCAGCTTATTTTTTTCCTTATCTTATCAAACAAAGTTGCCAATTTAGCAATTTGTATTATTTATTTTAACTGATTGTTTTATTACAGTTACTAACTACTCTTCTGCTTTTGTGCATTTTCATATGTAGCGATAAGTATTTCCATCCATTACTTCCTATTTTAAAAAACTTTCTTTCCATTTTTTGTCAAACCATTGTCGTTAAGGAAACATTTGATCTTTTTATGCTGAAAATCACACTATGGCAAATTTTGCATTGTTTCTTTTATTAGTGCGAACTCTATTCAGCCCTGCTAGCAAATTACGTAAAGGACTTGATGTAAGTTTGCATTGTTTCTTCTATTATTGTGTTCTGCTCTGTTGGCAAATCAGTCACGTGACTTGATGCAATTTTGCATTTTTCTGTTGTTAAGTGTGCACCCTCGTCATGCTCTATAAGATTGCTGACTTATGCAATGAGAAAACAGTCTCTATGGTTTTGATTCCTAGACCACCTCACTTATGACTAAGTATAATTCTTTTGAACCCTCTTCCATCTGTTTAGAATAGAGTTCTTCAGGGTGAGCTCCTTCCTACCCCTCCTAATCCGTGAATCCTTCCTACCGTGCTGTTAGTTATCTACTACAAATACAAAACAATATTTTGGAGAGATTTATGATTCATGTCTCTCTCTTATGTCTATGCCTATATTTGCTCGTTATTTTGTAACTTCTTGTGGATTTTTTGTGTATCTTTTTATGTGTAGCCACCATTTTAAGAAATAATTCAAAACTATAGCTCGTTAATCCCTAGCATCAGGCTGGTGATGACATCAATGGCTCAGGCTACAGGGGCGGATGCAGACTTTGGAAATGAGGGGTGCTCAGCAGGGGTTTGGGGGCGCAGCCCCCAGAAAATTTTTTCAGGGTAGCGCGGTACCAAATGCCGGGGTTGACCCTTCTTTACACTTTATCAATGATTTCTACTCAATTCTGGCAGAGAAAAACCTTTATTGACTCTGTAAAAACAATTCTTTGTTAGTTGAGATCTGGTCATTTTCACCCAACTGCCCAACTTCCAGCCTACCTTCCACCATAGGTGTTTGGCATTTCAAGAATTATATGAATATTTTGAAAACTTTATCCTTAATTACAGAATATATTTTACTAGCTTAAATATGAGTAATATTTCCTCCAAGAAAATCCTAACCTATCCTAACCAGTTGAGGTTCCACCATGAATATCCAATGCATCACAATGAAGTGACTTGTCACAGACTCAAGAGGTTTATTCTTACAACTTGATAAAAATCCAAAAAGAAATAAATATGTATATTGATTCACGAAATTGGAAAGACTTTTATCGTCATCAAGCTAGCAGAGTCGGAAAAACAACTGACAAGGACTGGATCTCAGATATTATGTTTTCAGCGAAATATAAACACGCCTTAAGAAGGCCCTGTTGACTAAACATTGCCCTGCAAGTTAATGGGATGCGAAGGCTGGAAGATGGAAAGAAATAATTTATTTTGAAGAGGACGGGTAGGCCTAGAAGTATTCTAGCTCTTTCTCTTTCAAAGAGGCTTTCACTTCGAAGCATCGCAAACTGAAGGAGTCGTCGACTGCTTTTAGTTTAGGCCTAGGCCTACGGCCCTTGAACGCTAGCCGGTACACAGTGGTGTCTTTCTCTCTCCTTGTTATGTTTGGGCCTTTATCTTCAAGAAAGATTCAGTTTCATTCAAAAAAAAGTCACTCTGAAGCTGCAGATTCTTTCAATTCATGGCTTGCTTTGCCATCTTCGACGAGGACGCAATTAGTTTACTGCCTTTTGAGAGCGGCAGCCATGATTGAAAAACATACGAGAAGGCGAACAGAGGCTGGTCAGTAGGTTGCTCGAGCAACTCCCCATCGATCTCAGGGGTGCTCGGAATGAATTTGAGCACTCCTGTATGAGCGATTTGATTGGTTAAGAGCTTATTTTCAAATCATCGGGGGTGCTCCCGCGCTTTTTGAGCAACTCTTTTGAACCCTAATGGGCGATTCTTATTGGCTAAGAGCACTTTTTCAAATCAACGGGGGTGCTCCCGCTCAAATCTTGCATTTAAGTAAGATGGAAGATTAAAACACGGACCAAAAACTTGGATCTTTTGATCATTAGATAATAGGACTCAAAAACAGCGACAATAACGGACGTCGAATTTAATTTGCGAGAATTTGGATAGATTGCGAGGAAAATCGGAACTTTAGATTTTTAGAGCATAATCATGGGCCTGGTATAGATGATTAAAAACAGAATACAGAGTTATCAAAGCTGATTATAAAAAGGTTATTTAGTGGAAATTGAGGGGTGCTCGAGCACCCTTAGCACCCCCTTAGATCCGCCCCTGGGCTAAATGAAGTTGAACCTGAGGCTGAATCCTCTGCAAGCCAGTTTCTTAGTGGT
Source organism: Pelagia noctiluca (assembly GCA_963924455.1). Lineage (NCBI taxonomy): Eukaryota > Metazoa > Cnidaria > Scyphozoa > Semaeostomeae > Pelagiidae > Pelagia > Pelagia noctiluca. The sequence continues at coordinate 4,039,998 of OZ004320.1, forward strand.
TAAGTAATACTGTATTATCAGCTAGTCCGTCTGAATGCTTGAAATTCTAAATGACTGGCATATTTAGAAATTTCAATTCTTCTCTGTTAGTACAACACTAAGATTTGCGAAAACGCGCAATCTCTTTGAAGGATAATTTACGCAAGGATTATTTAGTTTAAACATTCTCTTGTAAAAAAGCTGTCTAGAATTAATTCAAATTCTGTTTCGAAGACAAATCTATTCATATCAATTTGGTAGATAGTAAAGACAAGCAGGATTGGTTGTTCTGACACTTTTAATCGAAGTGGTTTATGCCAAAATGAAAGGCCTAGGTCAGACTAGGTCACACTTTTCATCCACCTTATCTATTAAAACATCAAGGTGTGACATAGTGACGTCAAACCAAACGTTGCTTAAAGGACATATGTCACGCCTGCTATTGGCTTAAAATTAACAATAACAATGTTTTGATTCGTTAAAATAACAACAATTGAGGCGCAAGGCGATTGTTCAATATCTTCAGACGCAACAATTTGATTGGTTAAATTCATACAGTTTGAAAACGAGGGTGATTTTTCATTGCAATGAAAAATCAAAATTGAAAGCCAATCGCAAGCGTGACATATGTCCTTTAAGGCAGCTTTACCATCCTTCATAGCTAATCTAATCATTCCTTTCGTTCACAAGAATGGCTGGAAAACAATTTATCGTCAAATCTAACGCAATAGTAGTACTAATGTAGTTTCCAACACTATTTTTGCACTTGTAGTTCTAATATGAGGTTGTGGCTTTTAGTCCTACTCACATGTGTTATCTCGACTGATTTTCCAAATCCTGCTTCTTCTCAAAAATGAATATTTCTATTATTTCTCTTTTGAATATCATGTTTGAGACATGTTGTTGTGCTTGCACTTCATACGGGGCCTAATCTATTCATCTAAATTAGGTATTATTACAAGATCTGATTTTTTGCCACAGTGTCTTTGTTTATATTATTCAGTTTGTTTTAGAAAATAGCAGATGCTGTTAGGCTTGGATGAAATTAAGATATTTTGAGACGATTCGCTGGTAGAAGTAGATAAATAGCATTGTTCGCTTACAGACATGGTGTTGATATTGACTCAACTGAACTGACTTTATATCTTACTTTGTTAAGATATATGTAAACTACTAGCTGAACTTAATTAGCCAGCTTGCAAAAGAGCCGAAAGATAACACGGTATTGGTATAGTAAAAGGACTTTTTAACTGTTTTGATGTAATACCACAGTCTTAGAAAAGGCCAGGCCAGGGGTAGGTTGGGAACTTGGATTCGCCTTTTTTATTAACTGGGAAAATTTGATTGGAGTTCTTAGGACTGGGAATTCGGAATGAAAAATTTGATTTGGGATTGGGACTGTTAAACACTCAATATCATGAATTTCTCCATTCTCCTCATTAGGATTGGGGTTTTTAATGATATCAGTGTTGGGTATATGAATCAGTACCCCCATTATGACCCTCTTAGAATGGAGACTGGCAGCAAGTAGATGGTATTCATCCTCCATCCGTAATAGTGGGGAAACCGAAGACGAACTCAACTTTCCTACATCATGTCTTAGATACATACTTTAAGTGAAACACTACATGATATCTTAAGACTCGATTTTAGATATTCCGATGTCTTATCAGAGGACCAGAAATTCGTATTCATTCTTTTTATTCCAATGAAAGAATGAAATAGTTTCGGAGACTGCTAAATAGGGTGCATTTAAACCACGTTCTAAAGTGGCTTGAACCAGTGCAGTTCGGTCGATGTTCCAATTCGCTGTACTGGTCAGTTTTGCTATTGGTGTTCGTTATTGTTTCATTGCTTATCCTTAGCTTGTATTTTTTGTAGATTTTTTTCATATGGCAACAAAATTGAATTAACATTGAATTGAAAATTGAAATTAGATTTAAATTTGTTATTATTGCTCCTTGCATGTTTTATCTGCAATGATGACCCTAAAAATTGCTAATGACAAAGAAAAGGTACTTTAAAGTTTTACTGAGATCTGCTGTTGCTGTAGTCACGAAATATCGGTGATGTATGCCTTAAGTCAACGTCTTTGTGAACGTTTACCGAACGCGGCATTTTCACACAAATCATAATGTTACCTGATCGTTTTTAACGTTATTTAAAGGAGTTCTCGTTCGATGTGTAATGTTCATTACGAAATAATTACAGAAAAGGCTAGTTTTACAACTATGTTTGGCTTTGCTGTCTTAATACGTCGCTGAAAGGAGAATGTGACAGCTGCGTCCACTTAACTCAAATAGTATTTCAATATATTTGCACCGGAAAAATCTGAACTTTTCTCACAACCTACGGCGCATCCTGCAAGACCTGTTGCTTTGACGTCTGCGGCCCTGCTGAGGATGGATGTATTTCCTGGTTCTGCACCTGCAGCAAGGCATTTTGTATTCATTGAGCAACCATGAACTCGAGCTTTTAATGTCGAGAGTCGTCTGGAGGAGAGTAGATTTCTGAGCCATCTAACAAGTAAGTTGTTGTCGAGCTCTAATTGAGTTTTAATGTATGTTGTTTTTATGATCTGTAAGGAGTTGGTTGGTTGGCAATATGATAATGATGATAATTACAATAAGGATAATGATGATAATGAAATCTGTTTGTTATTGGCTAAATTTTCAAAATGGCGGTAAGAGGTACTCTTATCGCTCTAATGCTTTTCTGTCGTTTATCTCAAATTGTATGGAAGTTTGAGGATACTAAAGAGCAAAGCTTTCGAGGAGTACTGGTCATTACATCCTTCAACAGTGTTTCTCACTATAGTCTCTGGTTCAACATCTCTAAGAAGAAATCGCCATTGCGAGTTAGGCCCTTGAAAAATGGCGCCAAACCGTTTCTAACCCTATTACTGGCGTTATGTGGAGATATTGAGTCAAACCCCGGCCCGTCTTGCCAGGTTTGTCAACAGAATCGTCCAACTGAAAGCTCTTTTGGAAATACTCAACAAAAGAACACACTCTGCCCAGAATGCGTCGAATGTCTTGAGAAGCTTGGCCAAGCAGAAGAAAGTAAGAGAGTAAAAGAAATTTCAGACATCAAAAGCATTTTGGATATTTACAGAATTAACGACACACAAGAAATACCCCCGGAACACCCTTCAAATTACCTGACAAAGTTTAAAAATATTCAACACCATGTTATCTGCACCACAAATCGCCACCTACCATATTTAATCAAAGCCGTACACGAACTGACTTATGACACCCTTGGACTAGATGATGCGTACCTTGTTAACTGGACTGACTTGGAAAACAAAAATAACAACAAAGATGAAATCCAGATCGAAATCAATGAAACATCCTCTCCATCTGAAAAACCTGTACAAATAAATATCAATATCCCATCTGCTACCCTCTGCATAACTGGACCAAAATCTCAACTACAAAATTTCATTTCCACTAAACTTCCGCTAATTCAACAAAAACAACAAAATCTTTATGATCTAACCACCAAAAATCAACCTCACAACAGAACCCTCACACCCACAACAACAACAAACATGCTTTCTACATCTGCACCCATTTTTATCCCATCAACACCAAAAACCACTTCGAACTCACTACCATCTGCATCAAAACAAACCACTACCTCTCAAACAAAACAAACCACTGCCTCTCAAACAAAACAAACCACTACCTCTCAAACAAAACAAACCGCTACCTCTCAAACAAAAAATACTATAGACTTAACCCAAAAATTAAATGACAACAGTGCTGACTCACTTAAAGATGAAATTGCCAAAATCAAGCATGAAATCGAGATCATAAAAGAAGCAATTCAACCATCACCCAATCCTGACTACTCCACTCTTCTCACACTAAACCAGCAATTAAGAAATGAAAATCAACACCTTAAATCAGAAATTCTCTCATTAAATCTAATAATCAAACAACAATTCCACCAGCCCAATCATCAAACCACACCAGACGAATGTACTGAAATACCACAATGGCAGAAAGTTACAAAGAAGAACAAGACACCTCCAAAACAGCAAACTAGACCACTTGATACAAAAAACCGCTTCTCTGCTCTTATTGACAATAATCCTAAAATCAACAACCGCACAATGAAAGAACCAAAAACAAAAGTCTACCAAAACAACCAACCAACCTCAAGAAATCACCTCCAACCAGAAACACCTGATAACAGCTCACCAAACCAAAACAAAGACAACAACACCAAAAATAACGAAAGTAAACAAGAATACAACACAAGAAACAAGGCGTATCAAAAGGAAAACAACGCAGATGTTAAGGATAAACCGATCCGTAAATCAGTAGCAATTCTTGGTGACTCCATGGTCAAAGACATAATGCCTCACAGATTTCTCCCCAAGCTGGCAAAAACAAGCAAGATAAGTATATCAGGGGCAACTTCCGGTGAGATACTTGACTATGCTGTTCCCTCAATTAAAAGAAAAGTGGATTACTTCATCATCCATTGTGGAACAAACGACCTTATGCTACTAACCCCCCAACTAATTACCAAAAATATTTTTTCAATAACCAATAGAATTAAGGAAAGTCTTCCAAACACCAAAATATTCATATCCTCAATCATTAAGAGAGGGGATAAACCTTTCTTGAATAATAAAATCAACCAGGTAAATGACATTCTCAACAAAGAAAGTGAATCAAGAGGTTACTGCTTAATCAATAATGACAATATTGAAGAAGATGATTTGAATGGTAGCATGTTACATCTTAGTAAAAGGGGCACAAGCAAGCTTGCTTTAAATATTATACAAAACATCAAGCCTGACCTCTTGATATGACAGAAATCTATAACCCCCTGCCTGAACACCCCTTCTCTCACCCCAGATATTAATCAGTCAGTTAACAGTTGCACAGATATTATAGAAAATACTGCTGATGATATTTTTCAAAATATTTTGCAAATAAGAAAGGAAAATCATAAGTGTCCAATTTTAACACATTTAAACATAAACAGCATAAGAAATAAATTTGAAGAATTTAAAGAAATAATTGTTAAGGGAAGTTTAGATTGTATTGTAATAAGTGAAACTAAATTGGATAATACTTTCCCTTCACAACAGTTTACCATAAATGGGTACAAACCCCCATTAAGACTTGACAGAAATGCACATGGAGGTGGGCTCCTAGTCTATATAAAACATAACTTGCCTAGCAAAATATTAACTAAGCTTGAAAATAGTTCTATTGAATTGATTCCATTTGAATTAAATCTCGTAAAACACAAATGGCTTATACTAGCTACATACAGACCACCAAATGCAGATGATCAGCTGTACACAAATGCTTTATCTAAAGCCATTGATGAAGGGAGTAGTCTGTATGATAATATTATTGTCATAGGGGATTTAAATTATCAACCTGATAATCAACATCTAACAACTTTATGTGACACTTATTCTCTGAAAAACCTAATCAACAGTCCCACATGTTATAAATCAAATTGCAGTCCTACACTAATAGATGTTATACTGACAAATCAAAAGCATTTTTTTAAAAATAGTTCGACACTAGAAACAGGTCTGAGTGATTTCCATAAAATGATCTTAACTTGTTGGAGAGCTAAACTCCCCAAAGGACCACCAAAAACATTTCAGTATAGAAATATGAAAAAATTCAATGGAGAAAACTTTTGTTCTGACCTAGAAGCTGCAGATTTTGAAACATGTCAAAGTATATTCGATGCAGAAGCATCATTTTCAAGATTTGAAAATATTTTCTGTAAAGTTTTGAACAGACATGCACCATTAAAGCAAAAAGTTGTTAGAGCAAATAACATTCCACTAAGTAAAGCTCACCGAAAGGCTGTTATGTTACGTTCAAAGTTAAAAAACAATTATCTTAAAAACAAAACAGTTGAAAATTGGTCAGAATTCAAAAAGCAAAGAAATTATTGTGTAAACCTGAGGAAAAAATCCAAAAAGGAATACTTCAGCAAAATCTGTGAAAATGGCACATTGGACTCAAAAACTTTTTGGAAAAAACTGAAACCTTTTTTCTTCAGAAAGTCCTCCAAAACTGACACTGAAATAACTCTAATAGAAGATGAAAAACTCATCACACATCCAACAGATATTTCTGAAATCATAAATAAATACTTAGTAGATGTAGGAAACTACTGGGCCAGAGAGAACAATGTCCAAAACAGCAATCATATGAAGAACAAGCCTGTATCGGAGATTGTTGAATTTTATAAATCTCATTCTAGTATAGTAAATATCAAGAATAATAACAGTTCTAGCGAAAAATTTGATTTTGAAAAAATAAATGAATCAACTACTAAGGCAATAATTGGAAATCTGAACCACCGTAAAGCCCCCGGCTTTGATCACATTAATGCAAAATTCTTAAAAATAGCATGTAAACAGATAACAAAACCTCTAACAGTCATAATTAATAAATGCATAGAGCAAGGTAAATTTCCATTCCTCCTAAAAAAGGCAAATGTTACACCAATCTATAAAAAGAATGACCCCTTCAATAAAGAAAACTATAGACCCATAAGTTTACTAACTTCTTTTTCTAAAATATTTGAAAAAATCATTGAAATACAAATGCAAACTTTCATCGATGCAAAACTCTCTGATTTTCTCTGTGCTTATAGGAAAAAATTCTCCTCGCAACACGCCTTGATAAGGTTGATTGAGGAGTGGAAGTTTTCTCTCGAAAAATCAAAACATGTTGGAGCTGTTTTGATGGATCTGTCAAAAGCTTTTGATTGCTTACCAAAAGACCTTCTCATTGCCAAACTAGAGGCGTATGGTCTTAATCCTCTAGCACTAGACCTTCTTCTTAGCTATCTTTCTAACAGGGAACAGAGAGTTAGAGTAAATGGTGCATATAGCTCATGGGAGGCTCTTGAAAATGGAGTACCGCAAGGATCTATATTAGGACCACTACTTTTTAACATTTTTATTAATGATATTTTTTATATTGTTAAAGATGGATCCCTCTGTAACTTTGCTGATGATAATACAATATTTGCTGACGCTGAAAATAATAATCAACTTGTTGAAAAAATAAAATCAAATGTACAAGCCTGTACAAAATGGTTTTATGATAATAAAATGTCAGCAAACCCCTCAAAGTTTCAGTCGATTACAATAGGAAAAAAGAGTAAAGACTTGAAATCTTTTGTGATAAATGACAATTTTGAAATTGAAACCACTAGCGAAGTAACACTATTGGGTATTGAAATTGATAACCAGTTAAACTTCGACAAACACGTGGAATTAATTTGTCAAAAAGCATCCCGACAACTGAATGTCCTTAAAAGGCTATCAAACAACTTAGAAGAAAAAGAAAAACGTGTCCTAGTAAACTCCTTCATCCTGTGCCATTTTAACTACTGCCCCTTAATATGGCTTTTCTGCAGTAAAAAAAGTAAAAATAAAATAGAGAAAATAAATGAAAGAGCGTTGCGAATAATCTATGCAGATTACTCACTAAGTTACAATGAGATTCTTAAAAAAGATAAAGATACTACCATTCATGTAAACATGATCCGCACATTGGCACTGGAGGTTTATAAAACTCTCAACAGACTAAATCCCTCTTTTATGCGAAAAATGTTTGTAGAGAAGCCTACAAATTATAACCTTAGAGGAGTAAAAACCTTAGATATTCCAAAAGTCAATACCACCAAATATGGAATCAAATCTCTTAGTTATCTTGGACCCAAAATATGGAATTCACTACCAGATAACATAAAGATGGCATCGTCCGCCAATAACTTTAAAATGCTAGCGAAAACCTGGTTTTTCGACAACGTATGCTGCTGCTCTTTCTGTCAGAAATAATCTGTCATAGGAGTGGTCAGACTTGATGCAACTCTTAATGTTTTGTTGCTTTATGTTGGTTTAAATTAGTCATCCTTGTACTATGTAAATACTAACACTAAATAATTCATATTATTATTATTATTATTATTATTGGCTAGCTAATGTAATAAAGGGCTAACTTTACAATATCATATTTATAATATAGGAATGCTTTTAATGTCGAGAGTCGTCTGGACGAGAGTAGATCACTGAGCAATCTAACAAGTAAATTGTTGACCTCTAATTGAGTTTTGTGTATGTTGTTTTTATGATCTAAGGAGTTGGTTGGTTGGCAATATAATGCTAATAATAATTATGATAATGAAATCTATATATAATTATCTAGCTAATGCTGTTAAGGCCAGCCTTACTATACCCTACTCATAGCACAGAAATGCTTTTAATGTTAAAAGTCTTCTTGATAAGAGTAGATTTCTAAATCATCAAAAAGTAAGTTGTTGTTGAGTTCTCATTGAGTTTTGTGTATGTTGTTTTTATGATCTAAGGAGTTGGTTGGTTGGCAATATAATGCTAATAATAATGATTAAAATGAAATCTATATATAATTATCTAGCTAATGCTGTTAAGGCCAGCCTTACTATACCCCACTCATTGCATAGAAATGCTTTTAATGTTAAAAGTCTTCTTGATGAGAGTAGATTCCTAAATTATCAAAAATTAAGTTGTTGTTGAGTTCTAATTTAGTTTCATATATGTTGTTTTTATGATCTGTAAGAAGTTGGTTGGTTGGCAATGTAATAATGATGATAATTACAATAAGGATAATGATGATAATGAAATTCATTTAATCATCGGTACATTTCATGAAATGATAATACGAGAGCCTAATTATCTAAGTTTATAAAATTCTAATAGATTAATTCAAAAATAAACCATGCTTGTAAACGTTTCGATACAATCTTGTTGTAAGAATAGTTACTGATGAAGATCTGTATCGAAACGTTTACAAGCATGGTTTATTTTTGAATTAATCTTTCACGGAATGATTAGCAGGTGGTGAGACTTCACAAAGTGAAATTCTACGTTCTAAGTAAGGTTGATAAAACTTGCTGGGAACCTTTTTGCACCAAACGGAGAAAGTTAGAAAAACTCTTTTATGAAGATTTTAGCATAGTTTTTCATCAGAGGATGAGTGTATCGTTCTCAAAATTGTTCACTATCTTGATAATTCTACAAAAGTTACAGCGCTGTTCTTTTTCACCCAGACTGTTTCTGATACTGTTTTATACTTTGACAGAGCCATCGAGGCATGTGAATGATTTCTAAATGCCACCTAGAGTACCAGAGGTCTAAGGATTTCAAAAATTTCATTCACCAAAAAATCTTATCTTTCCCTTACATCAGTGGCGTAACAGAGGTAGTTGGGGCCCCTAGGAATTAAGTACGATGGGGCTCTGACAATGCAGGATATCCTATAAAAAGCACAGCATAGTCTAAACCACACAATAAATATATTTTGCTTTTCAATATATTTTTGGGGCCCCCTTTTGGCCCTATTTGCTCAGGGGCCCTTAGTTTTCGAACTAAGGTGTCCTAAACTGCGTTATGCCACTGCCTTATATCAGAATTCGTAATGAAGTTATTATTTTTGTAATACGTTGGCCTGAACATTTGCAATTCAACTTCCTGAAACTTGCGTCATAAGTGGATGAATTAATCACGCAGGCGTAGCTGGTAAAAGCTGCACTTAATTAGATTGCAAACAACTTACTTCCTTTAATTCGCAGACTCTTGGAAATTTTAAGCAATGACCAGAACTACGCATATCAAAATAATGAGCCCAACAAAGTATCAAACAGACACAGACGGAATGATGAATATGAACTCGTCTTACGCTAATCTGCTTTTGTATGCAAGCCCATCAACGCGCACTCAGTTGTCTACTGATAACGAAGCGTGTCCGTTATTCAGGTTCCTATGCTTGCTGTCGTCAAAGATAACTTTGAGATAAAACTGATGTTTCTTAATGATTCGTAAGTTCTATCTTTATTATGTTGTTTCAGTTTTATTGTTGAAGCTGTGTTATTGTTACATTGTTAAAGTTATGGTTAAGTAAAGCTGTTTTTGCTGAGTGGTATTATCTGTTGTTTTTCTTGTTTTTCTACTTCATTCGCCGTGCTTTGGATTTTTAGCTTCGTTAACGTTATTTCGTATCTATTGACTTCGATACCGTGCAATTAAGTTTACTTCATTAATTCTTTAGTAAAAACAAATGTAATTACGATTAAGGCCTTCTTGGCTGGGATGGCTAATTATTGAAAATATGTTATGTCTAAATAAAATCAATTCTTGAAGTACAAACAACGGCGTAGAAAATCATATAAGTCTCCGAAAAAAACACTGCAATTTATGAAAATGGGAAATTGTAGGAGGGTTGAAAAATCTCAAAAGTTGATAAGCGGGGGGGGGGGCGTCTATTAGAGTGAGTATACTCTAAAGTCTCAGTAATTTGAAGTTTTTCTCTCTGAAAAAAGTAGGTCATTGCTCCAACTCATGATAAAAATTTGTGAACAAAGCAGACAGGTCCTTAAGTTACATAATTATATACGTTTGGACCACCCATCCCAAGATAAATCTGATGAAATGTGCTTACTGAATAAAAACCGTTTAGGCTAGAACCAAAATTTGGAGATTCTATCCTGGGGGGGGGGGTTCTTAGTATATTTTAGGTAATGGGAACGCGCCTCCCGGGTTTTTTCTGCTACAATATCGTATCGCTGCCTGCATGCTAGAAACTAAAGTAATAAATAAAGCAGTCCATTTTCTTGTACCTTTGGGAACTATTTCATACTTCATAATCTAATTTTGTCTTAATATTCAATAAACCCATAAAGTGGCCACCTTTTAGTGATAAAAATATTACATCTATTGCAAAAAATTGCAAAAATCTATGAATATGTACAATGGAATTTTTCAAATACTAGATGAAAATCTCTCTCTATCTAGATAGAAATGTATTTCTATATTTTTCATATCAAACAATTTCACATTAGGCTTTAATTGGATTTTGTTTGACAGCAATTATCAGATTTCATTTCAGACTAGAACATTAATTGTAAATGGATGTCATAGTTGGAACTCGATGGCATTCATGTCCTTTCCAGCTATGACCGCTTCAACATATTTAGAGCTATTTTGCCATTTTATGATATTGAATATAAAAGAATAATATTTCATCATACGCTTAGTTGGAACAAATATATCATGATAAAGTCCTTGTAAACGAAAACACCAAACATAGTCATGACCAAAAAACAAAATTTATAGGCTGCAGTTCTTCCAAATTTGTTCCTCATATCGAAATCTTACTGCACGAAATAATAGCTCTAGACTCTGACAAGGCAGCATGACTAAAAAGAATTGATGAAGTGTGATCTCATTGGGATTGGCACATAGCTCCTTTCTACAATTTCAGACTAGTTCTCATTGGACAGAAACTAATCAACACTGACATTCTGGGGTATGGCCGATTGTACGGAGTCGAATCCCCCTTTAGGAGGTCCCGAAGGGGGTACTTACCCCAATTCCTAGCACTGACGTAATCAATAATCCAAAACCCAATGAGTGAATTGAGCATTATTTATCTCGAAATCGAGACCCCAACTTTTTACCAAAATACTTACACACATCAATTAGCCGTTTTTAATATCTCTCAACAGTCCCAAGCACTGGCCGAGCCAGGCCTTTGGGGCTGGGATGGCAAAAGTTCGAATTCATTAAAGCAGTTTTTCATGGGGAGGGATTTGGCTAAACATAAAAACGGATATGGAAACTTAAGGAACAACGACTTTCAAAATTTAGACCCATTTATACCCGGATCATAGAATATGCTCTTTTTCATAATCATTCTCATCAACAATTCTTTTATTTCAATTTCATTCTTAAGAGTGCAACACTGGGTAAATAGTAAACCATTGTAGTGACTCGAAATAATTTCTAGGGGTGGCAAAAAGCTTACTCAAATCGCACCAGGGGGATGTAATTCCGTACCTCCACCTCATGGCTACAGGCCTGTACCGAGCCCTATCTAACTTTTACAGAGCTCAGCGGAGGCTAAAACCAGATTCGGTGCCTGAGACACGGTCAAAACATTAATTCTGCTAAAAGCGTAATGAGCGTAATAGGATAAAGACAGGCTTCCTTTGCAAAAGGGATGCACCGAGTACAAAGAGTGACCTATTTTCATAATTTTCAAAATAGACGTGAGAGATCATAAAGCCCGCATTGGAAAATTCACTGATTTTAATAACCGAATTTGAGTTCCTGCTATTTCGTTCATTTAAAAAAACTGCACGCTTGTGTTATGACTAATTCAAATGTCAATATTTTGAAGAGTGGCGTTATTTTAGCGTAAAGTTAATTAAGGAATAAGTAATAAGACAAGCCTTGGAAACTCTCAATCGCGTCTACCAGCAAGTGGTCTCGTATTAATCGAATTTCTATTTGCTTTTTTCAATCACTGTTGTTAAGTCTGTTTTGTTAACAATGGCCGGGTAAATTTGGCATATAGAAGGCTGATTTGATTTACAGCATTTACATTGAGCGGAGCTCTGAATGACTTTACATCGGTTTTTTTACAGAGTATTCAACTAGCTTATTAATATGTTTTTGGATTTTGGCTTAACAAGTGGAGTTAGCTTATATTTTTCTCCTTTAAATATTTGTGGACAAGAAGGTTTTTCTGCAGGTGGTATATGGTATGGCCTTTCAGGCTTTTAAATATTTTCGTCTTGAAGTAAGATGTTACTCTCAGGTGATTTCCTGCCACGATTAGGGTGAAAGCTTAGTAACGAGCTATCTTATTCAAACGAGGTGAATATATTCTCAAAGTTGGGCTGCAATAATTGCAATATGCATCCATCAGGTCAGGTCAAATGGTCTAACACGAGGAGAATATATTCTTCCACATTTGGCTACTACTATTTTGATATGCTTCAACCACGTCTCCAAAGCAGGACCTTGCTTACGAGAGGCTGGCTAAATCAGGACAGTAGCCCTCAGGTGCTTCAAGCTCTATGCGTATTCACCGTGGAGACAAAATTTACTAGAACAGGCTACTGCAATTGTCATATACCACCACCGAGATGTAAAACCACCTATGTACCTGCTGTGGGTGCGTGGGGAGGCATTGCCCCCAAACGAAATTTCTGGCTTCCTGTGGCTCCTAATTCAAATTCTATTTTGGAAAAATCGCTAGATAGTAATTCGAAATGCGATAAAATGAAGATGAATTTATGTTACCCTTTACGTAAGAGTTTCTCTGAGAAATCTTTTTCTGAGAAATTTTAGGCTCTCTAAATCTCAATATGTCAATTGCAGTACCCAGCTCTGGTAAAATTTTATTTCCCATGTTAGAACATCTCTTATGAATTAATACACATTAGAGACATAAATTCGTGTCTTAGACTAAGTCCTTCTACAGAGCCATGAACATAATTTCGTAAATTCTCAAGGCATGGTATATCATGTGGGGAGACAAATTACAGTAGCTTGTAGTGGTTCACTCTCAAAAATGGCCCATTTCAACTTTTAGACCACTTGTTGCTATGAATACGTAACATTTCTCATATTCTAGAAACAAAGAAGATGAGAGTCAGATGTCCTGAAAATCTGTTCTTTGCATTCGCATCGCTACCACCCTACATCTACAAATCTGACGATTCAAAAATAACTGGGATTTTCAGCAGCTTTCTTAACGATGCAGTTCAATTTTGGTGCGCAGGCAAGACCAACATCACGTATACTGAAGTCGGAAACGGATTTGGCGATTTGGAAAGACACATTGTCAACAACTCGGCTGATTTCATTTTCCCAATGCCTGGAAGACTGAAGATGAAGCATTTCCTCGGAAGACCATATATTCCTATCAGTAAGTTTTCTTCTATTTCTGTCCACAATATGTCATTGAATCTAAAGCTCCATTCACATTCACACTTTATTTGAATGAAAACGGAGCAAAACCTATCCGTTTCTGCCTGCGTTTACACTGATACGCTTCAAATACTTTTCAAATACGCAAATAGATACGCATACTTTCGTACGTATTGAATACGCTCCGTTTTCAGTGTGAATACCAAATACAAAGACATTCGAAAATTTTCCTAGAGCAGTGTAAACACTTCATCGCATTCATAGCGTGTTTGCTTGGAAACGGAGCAGTGTGAACAAGCACTTTTTTCGTCTTCAAATACGGTTAAAAACAGACATGGAGCAGTGTGAAAAAGGTCTAATGTGTAGCTTATACGAGCAAATTTTCTTTGAAGATTTTCAATTAGATTTTGCATATGTTCATTTGGGTCGATTTGAGTTTATTTGACAATTTTTCACATGACAAGTCTAGTTTATCAAAAGCTGGTATGCCAATTTTGTTTGCAATCTGACAAAATGTTCGTATGTGAAATTTGCTTTCTGAAGGCGATGACGGAGAAACTTTACAGTTTTCCCAAGTCCCAAGACAGTTCTTTGTTGCTAGGGAGGATAAATTCACGGTTAAATTGCTCTTCAAGATGAGAGAGGTCTACCTTCCTCAGCATATATTTCATTTGGGCTTCCATCTTGTTCTGCTGCTTGCTTGCTTCACTGCTTCCCTTCTCCGAATTTTCCCCGCCAAAAAGTTATTTCTCAAAACGAGGCCGGGCAAGAGAATTATCGATACGAGGTCGCATAATCGAATGCTGAAACGCATAATGATGAAATCGAGTGATCGAATACTAAAAACGCATAATGATGAAATAAAATGATCAAATACTGAAAACGCATAATGAAATACTGCAAACGCATAATCGAATGTTGAAAACACATAGTGGAATGACGAAATGGAAAGATGCGAACAACTAATTGAGTCTCAAACTGAAATAAAGGAATATAGAAACGAACACCTAGAAGTGATGGACAACTTCATATGCACGCAAGCAGCAAGCAGCAAGCAGATTTGTTTCTTAACGCAGGTTTGGAGTATTGCAGCTTGAAGCTGATGTGGACCTGCAACTTGTGCCCCCAGAATTAGTATTCTAGAACGAATATCCTAGTTACTCATTTAACGACCTTGGAAGAGTGGACAGCTGAATTGGCAGACGGTTTGAAGTTCATGATTCCGACCGTTCGTGGACTCGAACACACGAAAGCTACCCTTCAAGGATTGGAAATCCACTCTTAACCACTAGGCTACACCACCGTGTATTAATATATGCACTAAGTCATTTGACTGATTTGCTTTAGAGCAGATCGAGAGTGCACACTGACGATAGGAGAAAATCGAAATTAAACTTAGTCATGTGATTGATTTGTTGGAAGAGCAGAACAAGGGGGCACGCAAACAATATGAATTTCTTTCCCGGCTTCCCTGGATGAGATTTTTTTACAAATTCATTAGCATGACACGCTTTTAATTTCCTTTAGGAGTAGAATGACTTGGTATGGCGATAACAAAGTGTCACCATCTCTCAATAGAAATAAGCCTTAATTCAAGCGTATTCTGTTAATAGTAGAGCAGTTTTTGTTCGTTACATAACTTTAGAAATCTGCATCTTGCTATAATAAATCGTTAGGTATTAATCATTCGTTTCCGCTTCCTTTCTTACGTACAACTCTAATGAGTGTCAGACCAAAGCTGTAGTAGTTATGATTTTTCACTATGTTTCAGATATTCCTTCCCCTCATAATTGCGTTTGTCCAAACTTACCCACCAAAATCATAGGATTGGGTTACGAGAAGTTGGACTAAAGATTCTCTCAAAAGTGGGACTTGATACAATTATTTGTTAAAATTTTCTATGGAGTAAGTTTAAAAAGAATCCAATACATTTGTAAGTGGATTTGTTGTCTGTAAAGGCTGATTAATCACATGGCAAGACAATCCTGTTTATGAATTACATCTGGTTCCTGTTTTATAACTCGATTAACCAGAAAAGAGGTCTATATCCGAACATTCCAGTAAATCCTCAGCTTGATGAAATTGCATTAGGTTTTTATGATCAAATAGCAAGACAATTTGGAAACTTATCGAGAGCTATAAGCTTTACAATTTAGTCTACCGGCCACAGCAAGCTGAAAAACGGAGAATTACTGGACCACAGACAGTTGATAAGTTTATAGCATCAAACTAAGCACAAATTTCTCTATCAGAAGTTAGAAACCTTTTCCGCTATTTTGAGAAACAAAATGGAAACGGCATATAGACATATGATGGATTAGAACAGAAAGCAGTGTGATACATATGTACTGTAAATCCTCGAATAATCCCTCGATTCCGAATAAGCCCCCGCCTCGAAAAAGCCCCCACCTAAAATGTTACTTTTGCAAATAAGCCCCCCTCGAATAAGCCCCCATGGAGCCTTTTTCAATGGAATTAGATGTCAGAATAGTATGTTATTTCGAGGAAGTTCACACAGGACATAGCTATAAAGTATTACCACCTTCACGTGAAGACAAAATAGGAAAAAGAAACGTGGGTTTCATAGTTATTATTACATTTCGGTTGCGAAATAGCCTTTTTTATCCTTTTTTAAAAGAATTGGTATGGAAGATTTTGTCATTTTTATGTCAATATTTGGAGAAATTAACAAACTTCTGAATGAGCCACCCATCCGAAAATTTATTTTTGCAAATAAACCCCCAGAAGCTCGGTCGAAGATCTGCGGTATACACAATCTCCAGTCCTATTTCTAAAGTTAATTTCCATTAGTTTCTTGCAACAGCTTATAAGCAATTCATAGAATAGAAATGATATGAACTGATTTTCGCCTTTCATCCTTACTGGTCTCAGCTTTCCGTTGAAACATTTGATCGAAGACGTCATAATTTTTTTCAGCTTTTGTCAATATCGAAAAATGTTTTATTTATCAAAAGGTCTAACTACACTATTCTCGAACAAGTCAGACTTACATGCAAAGAGTTATAGTGATATAAGTTATAAAAATGACAGTTATTGACGTCATCAACAATAACACTTCCGGTCAGAATCCAAAATGTGTGAAAGTCTTATTCGAGTCTCCTTGGGCGATTGAATACAACTCAAGTATAGAAATCAAAGGCTAGGCAGTTTGCTATTATAGATAGTTATAGGAAATCTCTTGTCTAAAAGAAATTACTTTTGCTTCTAGTTGAATCTCCTGGTATTGCATTTTTCTCCAGTGAAGACCCTCAAGCTGGTCATGCTATTGTCGATGCTTTGTCTAATGGCTGGCCGGCGCTTGTCATTGTGATCCTATCAGCCATGGTTGCTGGAATGGCATTTTGGTTCCTAGTAAGTATTTGCATATTATTTATTTGGTATTGCATCATTCATTCAAATCTAGTAAAATACCCCATTGTTTTTACCTAAGTAGGGATTTCAAGAAATTGGCTTTTCAAAGCTTCCCTTTGGCACGCCTGTAACTGTAACCACTGAACCTTTGCAAAGTAACTACCTAACTGTAAGTTAACGACACTTACTTTTTCAATTTTTTCACTTATCATTATTTACAGTTGGTATTTATGTAGCCATTAAAAAACCAATTAAAACCAACTATTTACAATACATAATAAGTATTTACAAATTAAACATTTACACTCCTTGCCATCCCATTCTTTGATCCCATTTTTTAAACTGTTCAATGTTTGAGCTCTTTTTAGCTCATCATTTAGTGTGTTCTACAGGAGACTGCCTCTGCAAGAAAGAGAATCTAGATCTAGTCCATATCGATGTGACTGTGCTGATTGTAGCTCACATAACTCTTTCATGCGGAAATTGTAAGGTACATCCTTCTTAACAAAAATCTCCCAAATATATGAAGGATTCAAATGGTTCATGGTCTTAATCCGGGTCTTAAAGATACACACATACTTACAAGGATGCATACATACTTACAAGGGTAGTAGACAGCAGCAATTAACAATAGACAAATCGTGGCAGAAACTGTGCAAATCTTTGATGACTAGATCACCTAAAATATCCAGTTTCATTAGGTGCAGATCTATAATCGCTTTTTTCCTGCCTCTTGAGGAAAAGGAATTAGCCTCTAGCCAATATTGTTGAATTTCAGGAATTAACTCGCGAGAGTCGTCAAACAGAAACGCCAGTGAAAGAAAAAGTCAAATTTTCTACTGAAGCCTTATTCAGGGGGTTCTACTGGGCAATGGTTACGATGACAACTGTTGGGTGAGTAGATGCTCAGAGGCTATTATCTTTTATATATTATGTTGCGCAATCTTCAATCGATTCGGGTGAACCTATTTTTGAAGATTCCCTAAGGCCTTATTCATATGAAGTAGGCTAGTTTGGTAGACAACCATGGCCCACTTTTCCTAGATCCCACTATAATGAGAACTCTCGTTGTAATTAGCAAGTCGCGTTCATATGAGAAGAGAGCCAGCCCAGTTTGCATAAATCCCACCACTTGTTCGGGGAGATCTGGCTTAGCTCGTAAGCTGAAAGTTTTCCATATGAACTGAATTCACCCAGGCCTGCCCGCCATGCTAATTTCTTCTGAATTCTGGTTTCAGAAATGCTAAATGTTGCTGACGTTGTATCGAAAAGGAGGCTGGCTCATGTGACTGGGAAAATAATTCTCCATATGAAAACAGATTGAATGTCATCCCACCTAAGTGAGATAGCTGGGCATACCCGACTGATCTATTTCACATGAACTTTAGCTAGCTTTGAATGTGTTGAAATGAATTTTCACAAACACTTTATTTCACTTTATACTATTAGTTTTACCAAATTTTTATTCATAGTTGGTAGCAATATAGGTAATGTACATAATCAATTATGGCATTATATTCCAGAATGCTTCTCCGAGAGGCTAAATAGTTTATGCCGAAGGATATCGTTTTTAGGCGGAATTCGTAGCGTGTTTTTTATGCGTAGATTCTGATACGTCAATTTTCTCTGCACGAAAGATTATCCCATGAATGATGGGCTTTCGTGATTTAATGATTTAAATATCTCTGTCAATAATTGTTGAAGGCTTTTTGTGTGGATAGGTACTTAACTGTTCTTGGTGACGGACCTTCAAAAGAGGATTCAGAGTCACTATAGTACACTTAATGCATTTCTCGATCACATTGCTCTTATTTGCAATTATATCTGTTTAAGGTATGGTGATTTCTACCCGAAATCAACAGTCGGAAGATTGCTTGCCACAATGTGGATTCTTACTGGGACGATAATCATTTCCCTCTTCACGGCTTCGATCACTACCATTCTGCTCGCTGCATGTCTAGCAAATGACGTCACCCTTAACCAAGCACAGGTAATGTAACGGTTTGTTATCAGAATATGTTAAAGAGTGTTTTTTTCCTTGTTCATTCTGGGGGGTATGGGCAAGACTCTAATCTATAGATGGTGTAATTATGAATTAGCTGACCATGGCAAACGAGGCTAGGGTTAGCCCTATAGCCAGGCTCCTGAAGCCGGGCTGGAAAAATGTTTAAGTCAATAAAAACATTTCTTTGTGGGAAGGGGGGGATAAGGCTGAACATAAAAAACAGATATGGGCACTATATGAACGACATCTTTTGAAATACGGACTGGCGAGGGTACTGAATGGTGAAAGTTCGATAGACTCAACAAGGAGCTAATACGAAATCTAACTTCAAATTAAACACCCTTAACACTACTAATCAACCAAAGCAAACTCTCAACGACCTCGAACCCTACCCGAGAACTGATTTCAACTAATTTTACGAAAAATTACTGCAAATGTATCTGTACCAAGTATAACTATACAGTACATCCTCGATTACCCGAACCTCGATTATCCGAACCTCGATTATCCGAACGCTAAAAGTTTTCATTAAAATTTTTTTTGCAAACTAGTTCTTGAGAAACCAATCGAAATATCCGTTGTCTGCTCAAACTGTTGCCCAATATAAAAGTCATATCCAACGGAAGCGCAAAAATAACACATTTATTTTTACATTCGTGTTTACATTTAACCAAACTATGCTAAAAGGAAATCAAACAGGAAAATCCAGGAGCTTCGACAACACATTATTACAAATTGTTGTTGAAATTTACAAAAAACTGTTGCCTTAGTTTTGTTGTTGGTCTTTCTGTTTGCCAAGCTTTTCAATTTGCATTCAGTTTGAGCATCCTGTGACTGTTCAGGACGATGATAATAACCTTTATAGCAAGTTTAGTAGGTAAAATGTTCTTCCTCGATTATCCGAATTTTTTGCGTATCCGAACGGCCCAACAAAAATTTGAGTTCAACCTGTTCGGATAATCGAGGATGTACTGTACCAAGAACTGTAAATATATCTGATGTTAAGATCAGTGGTGGCGCCAGAGGGGGGGCAGGGGGGGCTACAGCCCCCCCGTCGGAGGAGGCTAGCCCCTCCGTCGGAAGATAAATTATGCTTGAATTTTTTTTGTCGGAGCAAATTTTTTAAGTTTTGAAAAAAATTAGCCCCTCCGTCGGAAGTGCTAGCCCCTTTGTCGGAGGAAACCTAGCGCCACCACTGGTTAAGATCCTAGTAATTGTTTTCTAGATATCTGTTATTCAGAGCAGCACGGAGTACCGACTTGCTGTAAAACGAAATGCCATTCCGTTCGGTAGGTTCATTTGAATAATTCTTGGGCTCTGGCTAGAAGTATATTTTGATTTATGTAAACTTTTTTCTCTGGAAAGTCATACATGGCCATAATGTTAGAGACAGAGTGACAAAAAATAATAACTTCAAAACTTCCCGAAAGGTTACTACATTTACAGCCCATGAGTGGTCCCTACAGGGAAAAGATTTCAGTTGTCGATTAATTAGATTCTTTAGAATTACCGCTCTTAGAATAGCTAAATACAATACAATCTTAATCAGTAAAAGTGAATCTAGGTTTTATTGTTTTTCTAGAGGTAGCATCCGTACAAGAAATTGTCCAGCTAATGTCGTCTGGGAAAGTGGAAGGATCGCTTTTAGATAGCTTCGTTGCTGGATATTACCAAGAAAGTTTTAATTCCTTCCGATTGGTGGAAATCATAGAGCACGTGTTTGCATATGGCGTAGTGTTGTCAGGCAAGGGCCTATGGATGGAGCGTCAAATAAGAGAGTTCACACAGAATAATAAGGAGAAATTATTCAATTACATGTCCTTAGCAATGAGACCTTTGAAGGTGAGTTATATTCATTGTATTCAATGATAAACAACAAAAACGTTCTTTGAATCGTAATTCGTAGCTACAGAACTTCGAAATAGCCAGAAAAATTTGAAACATAGCGAAGCGAGAATTACTTAAGCTTTTCGTCTGACACTAACCAGAGTAATATGTCAGAAAAAGAACGAAACAAAGTCAAAACGAATTACCATTCCACTGTTGAGTGTGAGAATAAAAAGCTTAAGTAATCCATGCACTTGCTTTGCTATGTTTCCGATATTTCTGGCTATTTTAGACAAAAACTATAGAAAAACAGAATTTCTGTATAGGGGAAGGGTGGAATGATTTCAGTATCCCTTCTAGAAAAGAAATAAAACAAAAGGCTTCCTGACCATTCCAGTCTAATAACAACAGTTACACCAGCACGCTTCAACTTTAGCTACTCCTCATGTTTAGACTAAAGCCTCGGCCAACTCACCAAGTTGTATTGTGGTAATTTCGTTCTTTTAACCATCTTTTAAAGACACATTAAAGAGCCCAGATAGGTTCGTCACTGCATTCGGTGAGTAGTGGTGCAATTTGTTTGAATGAAATGGTAGCGCTCTAGAGATCGAATCTAGAGGTCGTGGGTTCGAGTCCTACTCGCGTCATATTCATTCTCACAAATTATCTCGATTAAAAAACCTTTGCTCATATATTTCAGTTCCCACCATTGAAAAGGCTACTGATGAAAAGTGAAATTTATATATTTCAAAAATAAGGTTGCATGTGTCTTTAACTACTTGTATATAATTTTCTTACTAGCAGGAAATGCATATCATCTCTCATTCTATAGTTTAAACCATAGCAATTAATTTTAGCCTAACAAATTTGGAAGTGCAGCTGTGGAGAAATCAACAAGTCTCTTGGATATCAACAACAACGCAATGTACTCAACGTTGTTAGTATTGACCTCGCTCATTGCAGCACTTGTCGTCATTGGTAACATATGGGATCGGTGTTACTTGAGAAAGCGAAAGGAAGTCAAAGGTATGTAGCCTTGAGCAAAGTATCAAGTTGGTAAATCATGCTGGGAATGGAGAATTCTGGTCTCCGGTTCATTCTTGTTTTAACAACATACTTCGATAGGGTACCCAAATGTTTGAAATTGCTTGATATTTCGGGGTTCTATTATAGAAGTGAGGGACTAGCCTAGCAAACGGGCTGACACGTTTGAAATGATCAAATCAATATGGGTATCTTATGCAAAAAATAAGCTAGGTTCTGTGTTAAACTGAGTGGACCTCAAAAAGTGACTCAAACTTGTGGCTAGAGTCAAAGAACTAGCTTTTTTACTGAGTTAGTTCACTGGCATACAACAGCAAAGAAAGCATTTTGAGATATTGAACGTTCAAGAATTCAATTAAAATATTCAAGAAATTTTCTGCACATGTTTTTGATACTGAGGTTAGATATTGGTTCGTTTTGTAATCAATCCTACATGACGTTGGAGATAAAAGATATTTTCTCTAGGGGCCGCAGCAGCCTTAAATGTGGATTGGGCAAAAACCAAGCAAGCGTTAGATACCTGATATTCCAGCTTCTCTGAGGCATTGTATTAGAAACTCGTAACCCTACAACCATTGGTGAACATTTCTCCACACAGTCCACCTCATGTGAATGACTCCTCCCTTACTAAATCTACTTCCCTAGCTAAGACATTTAAAACCTCGAAACCCTTTTTTTATTCATTTATGAATGAAATATATTCATACATGAATTTTTTTTAGAACGAAGGCAACGAGCTCGAACTTTAAGCAGGCCTGGAGAGTACGCTGAGCTTGGGAAGATTCATTTGAAAAATAGACTGGCTGTTTTGAATGAAATCAAGACAGATATTGAAAACTTTCAAGATTTGCTGCGGGTTCAGTTGGCACTGGCACAAAAGAGGAGTGGTCTGATCTATGCAGAAGATGACCTGGCCATAAGCAACATTGAGCTAGTATCATAGCACTCGATCTAGTTTTTGTAGCTAGACCTAACCATCTTAAATCTACTTTGGATCTTTTGCGAGGTCATTCCCAGGATCTGTCCCTTCTGTTTCCAAGGAAACTGCGACAGTCAAAAACCAAAATGTCATTTTAGAAAGAGAATAGCATCAGAATCTGAATTGAGACTATCACCCTTGGGAATGTTTGTACTGTACTGTCGAGACTCGTCAGTACAGTACAGACAGTGAAGTATAATTAGTACTGTGGGATACCATCAGGGAACGTTTAGTACTTTGAAGGGACACCATCAGTATCAGTACTGTGTGGGGATACCATCAGTACTGTAGAGGATATTCAGTACCGTATATATATGTTATAAGATTTTGTATTGTATAGCATCCGTAGTATTGTAAGTAACCACAGGAGATTTCCTGTATGTCTTGAATAGAACCACGCTGGTTACATGTGATATTCAGTCTTGTGTTTTCGATTAAAGTGAACACACGCACGTGCTTGATTTCTCTCCGAGCTTTCTCTTAGAACCTTAAAACGCTACACAGGGAAACTACAAGCATTTTAGGTGTTATCTCCACAGTGCTTGAAGTTTCTCTCTGCAGTACTGATTGCATTCCTACAGCACTGAATATATGTTCTCAACAGTGCTGATAGCATCCCCCAAACCACTGATGGATGGTATCCCTTCGCATTACTGAGCACCCTCCAGTACTCAGAGACGTTCCCCAGGTTGACCATGAGAAAAGGGATATCATGTACTGTAAGCATAGAGTTTTAAGCCATTAATGTTTTAAAAGCCATTGATAACCTCCCTCCTAAATCATCATTTCGTATCTAACTTCAATGGCCACTGTCTATAGGTTTTGGAAACCTCTGGCCAAAAGAGGTGATCTTTTCAATACCTTAAAAAAACCAAACTCTATGCACTACAAACAATAGAATACCTTGCTTCCAAAGTGTGGAATACTTTTCCTATATTTACAGTATTTTCTGTTAAAAAGTACTTTATAAGAAAGAACTACTGGAATCTCTCGTAGACAAATTGATTCAGTTCTGAGATTTTTGAGACATGAGACTCTTACAGAAAGAGAATGTGTATTCGTGTTTCTGTCAATGTAACACTTTTCCAGTCTTAAGTGAAAGCTTATTAGAACCAATTCAATGCTTGATTTTCTACTCCCTCTCACATTTCCATGAATTTCAATTCTGCTGGTTCGTCTTGGTTTATGGATATATGAAGTTTTGTCTTCAATATCTAAAATAATTTTATCATCTTTATTTAAGGGGAGTTCTCCCCAGAGCTCCTTAGTTAACTAATCTTAAAAACATTCATGTTAGATAAGAACGACTTCTTTTTCCTTTTCAATCTTGTTTGAAAAACGGAATGCACACGTTCACAACTAATGAATCATTTATGAAACTAATACAATTCGAATCATAACTATCTACTCTACATGCAATACTCCTTTTTCCATTTCTTTGATTTGATTTGCATGGTCAACACTCTTCCGCATACACAGGTTTCCCAAGACTAGGGTGAGTGATATCAACAACAACAGCCACTTTAAAGTAGCACAATTTGGTAGAGAGAAGCCATATGGTCCTACATTGATGCATTGTTTGTTGTAATCCACATTTTGCATCGGGCCTCTCCGCATTCATTTAAGTCACTTTACGCATGCGGATCAGAAGGATAGCCCTATAATTAGACATTCCGAAAAAAAGAATCACAAATATGGCGTTGAACCCCACGATCGTGGATGAAATTGTACATACAGATAAACTTGGACATAGATCCACGCTCTTGGGAGAAAAAATGTTGACTCTTTCTTGCGTAATGATATGGCCAATACATAGAGTTCATCCGGAAATTGATGTACCTGAAAATTGAGGAATTCCTTCACTATGCACGATTTATTCCAAAGTGTCTTGGCCCATAGACTTCTTGTGACCTTACACAACAAAGACACTCTTTTTTGAAAGAATACTAAATTTTTTTCTGAGCATTAATGTTCTTAATTTTTTGCTATTTTGAGCTTCTTATGGCAGAAAATACGGATATAGCAATAAATTGTTATTTTGTCAAAAATACCAAAAACCCCATCCTTATTTCCTGTAAACCAGAGCTCATCGACACTTGCATCAACATTTGGGTGAGTGTATCTAAAACCGTTTCATGTAAAAATTTTTTTCATAAGATCTTGAGCCTGGCAATATTCTTACAATATTCTTAAATTTCACTGATTTTGAGCCTCATTTTTCTTATAAAATATTTGCTAATTAATACTCTACCGGGGTAAGGTATCAGGAATTGGGCGGCAAATGCATCAGCCCTAAATTCTGCCTGATCAATATGACCTGTATGGGCGGTGATTGAAACAGGGAAAATATTTCCGGCCAATGCACCTTGTCCCACGGAGGAAGAACCACCGCGAGAAAAGAAGAGGAGAATACTGAAAAGAAAGAGTGAAAGGGAGGAGGGTGGGAACTTTAAAAATTTGAACGTTGTCGAATCAAACCTGTGTTTTCTGAGTTTATGATCGATATGAAACCGCAATGCACAACATGCTATATCATGGCACATGGCACAGCGTGATACCTGACAGGACAATACATAGAAGAACACCTTCCCCCGGAAGTATTAACTGCTGTTAACCTCTGCGCGCCTAACAGATATTTAATACTCTACCGGGGTAAGGTATCAGGAATTGGGCGGCAAATGCATCAGCCCTAAATTCTGCCTGATCAATATGACCTGTATGGGCGGTGATTGAAACAGGGAAAATATTTCCGGCCAGAGGACACGCAAGTGTACCCACCAATCACCAACCATAAAGGTAACCCTAAGAGCTAACCTTAGAACCCAGCCTCCGAAAATAGAAAGAGAGAAAAGAAAAGCAAGGAAAGGAATAAGTAGGATAATTTTGAATAACAATACAACGAAACCATGGCCAAAGGCCAACAGCACAAAGCTAGTGGCAAAACTGCCAGTTTTTGGATAATAACATAACGAAACCATGGCCAAACGGCCGGCGGCAAAACTGCCAATTTTTGGATAACAATACAACGAAACCATGGCCAAAGGCCAACGGCACAAAGCCAGTGGCAAAACTGCCAGTTTTTGGATAATAACATAACGAAACCATGGCCAAACGGCCGGCGGCAAAACTGCCAATTTTTGGATAACAATACAACGAAACCATGGCCAAAGGCCAACGGCACAAAGCCAGTGGCAAAACTGCCAGTTTTTGGATAATAACATAACGAAACCATGGCCAAAGGCCAACGGCAAAACTGCCAGTTTTTGGATAACAATACAACGAAACCATGGCCAAAGGCCAGTGGCAAAACTGCCAGTTTTTGGATAACAATACAACGAGAAACCATGGCCAAAGGCCAGCGGCAAAACTGCCAGTTTTTGGATAACAATACAACGAGAAACCATGGCCAAAGGCCAGCGGCAAAACTGCCAGTTTTTGGATAACAATACAACGAAACCATGGCCAAAGGCCAGCGGCAAAACTGCCAGTTTTTGGATAACAATACAACGAAACCATGGCCAAAGGCCAACAGCAAAACTGCCAGTTTTTGGATAACAATACAACGAGAAACCATGGCCAAAGGCCAGCGTCAAAACTGCCAGTTTTTGGATAACAATACAACGAGAAACCATGGCGAAAGGCCAGCGGCAAAACTGCCAGTTTTTGGATAACAATACAACGAGAAACCATGGCCAAAGGCCAGCGGCAAAACTGCCAGTTTTTGGATAACAATACAACGAGAAACCATGGCCAAAGGCCAGCGGCAAAACTGCCAGTTTTTGGATAACAATACAACGAGAAACCATGGCGAAAGGCCAGCGGCAAAACTGCCAGTTTTTGGATAACAATACAACGAGAAACCATGGCCAAAGGCCAGCGGCAAAACTGCCAGTTTTTGGATAACAATACAACGAAACCATGGCCAAAGGCCAGCGGCAAAACTGCCAGTTTTTGGATAACATTACAACGAAACCATGGCCAAAGGCCAGCGGCAAAACTGCCAGTTTTTGGATAACAATACAACGAAACCATGGCCAAAGGCCAGCGGCAAAACTGCCAGTTTTTTGATAACAATACAAAGAAACCATGGCCAAAGGCCAACGGCAAAACTGCCAGTTTTTGGATAACAATACAACGAAACCATGGCCAAAGGCCAACGGCACAAAGCCAGTGGCAAAACTGCCAGTTTTTGGATAATAACATAACGAAACCATGGCCAAACGGCCGGCGGCAAAACTGCCAATTTTTGGATAACAATACAACGAAACCATGGCCAAAGGCCAACGGCACAAAGCCAGTGGCAAAACTGCCAGTTTTTGGATAATAACATAACGAAACCATGGCCAAACGGCCGGCGGCAAAACTGCAAATTTTTGGATAACAATACAACGAAACCATGGCCAAAGGCCAACGGCACAAAGCCAGTGGCAAAACTGCCAGTTTTTGGATAATAACATAACGAAACCATGGCCAAACGGCCGGCGGCAAAACTGCAAGTTTTTGGATAACAATACAACGAAACCATGGCCAAAGGCCAACGGCACAAAGCCAGTGGCAAAACTGCTAGTTTTTGGATAATAACATAACGAAACCATGGCCAAAGGCCAGCGGCAAAACTGCCAGTTTTTGGATAACAATACAACGAAACCATGGCCAAAGGCCAACCGCACAAGGTCAACGGCAAAACTGCCAGTTTTTTGGATCATGATATATCAAAACCAACGGCAAAGGCAAATGGTCCAAACCCAGCGGTATAGTTGCCAATCTTAGGATAAAAACATATCTAAATTAACGGCCCAAGCCAAATGGCCCTAAACTAACAATATAATTGCAAATTATTCTTTATGACAAGGTAATTGGAAAAGACTACAAAAGTCCAGCATATAGGTGTTTTACACAAAACCAAAAGAGGTTCCTAGTTAAACAAACAGGTTAATAATCTATAACCACAACATTGAAACCCTCAGCATCAAATCACAAAGTAGATGTCTGGGAACTTGAACTAGGATGGAGTCAATAGTAGGCACAGAACTTGAACTAGAATGCCAATAAATCTGATTGTGACAGCGCCTCAGCTTGTTCATCGCAGACACCTGGAACATACACAGCGGTATGTGTAAATGAATGTAATACGGCTGAAATTATTTGTTCCATTGACTATAAAGCCAAATGTTAATCCTACAAGTACCTTGCCTAAACAAATAACCATCGCCATGTTGTCACAGCTAGAAGCAATGCGTCTAACAAGACCATGAATCACCCCAAAAAATGGGTAGCAAGCCCAATGGGAATAAACTCCTTGGATGTAATATCAATAGAAACTTGCCTCCTCTGGCAAAACACTGGTAAACCAAAATGCTTTCATGAATAGAAGCAAAACCTATTTTAACATGGAAATAAAATAAGCTTTACACTCAAAAATATTAAAAGCTCAAACTAATATCGTAACGACTCAAAGCTGAAAGACAAAAGTTATGTAAATCCGACACTGAATGTGTACAACCAATCAGCGGATGAAGGAAGGCTATCCTAAGAAAACCAGGAAATTTTCCTGTCAATTTGCTTGTTTTGCAATTATTTGTGTGTGATTTGAGTGTATCAAACTAAATGTTGTTCATCTAGAATGTTAACCTGAATAGATGGCATTGTTAAGATTTGATGAGTAACTACCCTATTGGCTAGAAAAACATCAAATTTTTGTAATTAGCGCAACCCTTGCCAAATGCATAATTAAATTAATAGTCTCAGGTATGCTAGCATATGTAGCCTAAACCTGAGAGTTTGAGATAAAATAATTCCATTGGGATATTTATGAGAATGAAAATTACCCCACGTATTACACTAACCTGCAACCCCTAGATCCTTACTCTAGTGCACTACAACTGTGCAACTACTGCGCACCATAAGAAGATTCATACTTAAATCCCAGAGATAACACTTGATGAAACATGCAGAGATGACAACTGCTGGACACTGGGCCCCCTGTGGTTGAGTCACTTTAATAAAGAGGGGACAGTAACTGGGTGCAGACTAATAGTCTATATCTAAATCTACCAGTAAAACCTATCAGTAAAACCAATAAGGTATTACGCTGATGAAGATCAGCACACTAACCCATGCACCTCTATCATATCTCATAAACTCATGCATAAAGTCAGTGAGAAAAATACCAACTGAGAGAAGTTGACCGTAGCCTTAGATGGGAAGCTAATTTTATTTCCAAAACATATGGAAGAGGAATAATTGGCGGCAGTGGCGGTTTTAGGAACTGCGAGGCCCGGGGCCGAAAAAAATTGCGGGGCCCCTACCCCTGGTAAAAACATTGGTCCTAATATTATTTTTTACGTTTTTTACAGAGAGCGTGTACAACTCAAATTTTTCCCAAGTCTGAGCATAACATTATTTAAAACGTTTTTTTTAATGTTGCTTCAATATTTTCGAGTTTGTGTTAACGTTGAAAAAACGTTTTATGCCCAGTGAGTTTTTGTTGAAAACTTGATGATCGAAATTTAGGATTATCACTCATGTCCCCAAGGAGGTGGCTGAAGTATTCTATTTACAAGTTTAACATAACATAACATTAACGATAAAGTCAAAACAAAGTTGATTCATGTCATTCGCGAGTAACAGTCTAAAGTCAAAAAGTCTTGCGTCTTGCTTTCTCAGAGGCAAAAGTCCCAATCACAGAGGAGAAATCAATGTTCCTCAATAGTTGGCTTTCGATTGAAAGGATAGCCAACGATGCCAATCTCTTCTGGCCCATCGAGTTTCTCAAGTAATTCAAAATTAACTTGAGCTTCGAGAACGAACGCTCGCCTTTGCAATTTGTGACAAACATGCACAGGTATAATTTCAGCGCGATTGAAACGTTTGCGAACAATTCGCCGGCGGCGTTGTCAAAAATCAGTTGAAGCATATCACTCTCGCTGATTTTGTCACGGGAAAGAGCTCCTCTATTCCTCAGACCTTTCAAAAACGCATTGAAATGTACCATCTCCAGCTCTAATTCCGGCTCCAAGTCTTCCGGGTAGCAATCGACAAGGTGTTTTGCTGCAGAACGCAGGTTGTCGTCAGAGATTTTTCCGGCACCAAGCTGGGCAAAGAAGCCGAATTTCTGGCATAGGCCAGAATATGCCGCTATTCTCTTGGAAAGCGCCGAAGTGAGCGAGTCGATGATCGGTAGGTAGTTGTTAATCCTATACGATTCTCCAGGCGAAAGTTCTTCCAATGCATCGTTCTCATCTTCCAATTCGTCGTGAAATCGTTTACGTTGTCTTCTTCTTCTGTTATCTCTAGCGTAGTCTTCCTGTCCGCTTATTTCTTTCGCCTCGTCTTCGAATACGCTGTATCTGTCCCGGAATCCTTGAACGTATTCATGCAACGATTCCAAGAGATGGACGGCGGTGTTCAGATCAATCCCCTCTTTCTGTAAAGCAGAACTGGTCTGTTGAAACCGCTCAAGAACAGTCTTCCATACGGCTAAGAGAATACATGTCTCGAGTTGACTAAGCTTTTCAACCAGCCCCTTTGCCTCATTTCGTAC
The DNA here is from genome assembly GCA_963924455.1 of Pelagia noctiluca. NCBI lineage: Eukaryota > Metazoa > Cnidaria > Scyphozoa > Semaeostomeae > Pelagiidae > Pelagia > Pelagia noctiluca. Next base: position 4,070,506 of record OZ004320.1, read on the forward strand.
TTCACCACGGTTTTCCTCATCGTCGCAGATCACTTTCAACAGTTCAACGTACTCATTGTAGCCAGGTGCTAGGGCGCGAACTGCGTCGTATCTTGCAGACCAGCGTGTTTCAGACAAGCGTTTAACGACAAGAAGCCTGGGTTTCATGGCTGCAGAGTTCTTGAGCATATCCTCAAGCTTTTCCCAAAGATGAGTTGAAGAGCTAAAAAACTTATAAAGCTGCTGGATGATTGAGAAAAAATTAGCTGCTGCTGCGTTTGCCTCGACAGCGCATGATCCAACCAGGTTCAGTGAATGTGCAAAACAAGGGCAAAACTCGGCGTAGCCACACACATCCTTTATTCTCTGCTGGACGCCCTTGTATTTTCCAGACATGTTGCTGGCATTGTCGTATGACTGACCACGGCAATTTTTAATGTCAATCGCATTTTCTTCTAGAAAATTCAGAATGACTTCAGCAATTCCTAAACCAGTGTGACTTCTGATTGGCACAAATGTTACGAACCTCTCGACTGGACCGGATGGTAAAACGTACCTTATAGTTATGCACAACTGATCTGTGAGTGTGATATCAGGGGTGGAGTCAACGGATATTGAAAAATAGCGAGAGCATTGTGCTTCTTTGACAATAACTTCTGTCACACTCTTAGCCATAATGTTAATCAGTTCATCACATATGCTGTGCGACAAATAAGATGTGCTTCCATGCCCTTTACTTCCATATTTCTCAATGTGAGTTGCCAGGAATGGATCATATTTACTCAGTAGCTCAATGATACCCAAGAAGTTTCCATTATGCACTGATCCAATAGCTTCGTCGTGTCCACGTAGTGCTAAGCCCCGCGTACTAAGAAGTACAATTACATCAATTACTTGTTGAAGTACTTCCCGCCAATATTTACTCTCAAGCTCAATAGCTTGCACCAAATTCTTGTCGATTCTGGAAGACGTTTTGCTTCGAACAAAAGCATCAGCCAAGGCCTCTCGGTGCGATTGCGATTTGCTATGGCTATCGATATTTTCTCCAGCTTTTTTCCAGTTGCAAAATCCTTCCGTAAAGTTACTCTCTGTTTTTGAAAGGAGTTTGCAAATAAAGCAATACAGCTTTCCCTGACTTTCAGAATAGCAAAGCCATGGCAAATCAAATGCTTCCCCTGACAACGAATGCTTTTTGGTAAACAAAGATCTTGTGCAATGACGAGTACGATCCTTTCCTTTATTGGCAGAGTTCTTGAAATCAGAGTTCTGATGCTGACACTCCTTGCTTCCATGACTAAGCCAATACTCCCGGAACGATTCTGACATCTGTTGAGGCCACAAGCCAATATCGTTTGGGTAACGCTTCTTCAATATCTCTTCTGGATTTTTCTCTTCCATGGCTGCTTCTGTTGCAGCGTCAGTTGTGTTTGCTTCTCTATAAAAAATAACCAATATCACTTAAACTGATTCAAACATAAACGAAATTATAATCTTACCCTCATGCTCTATGCAATGATGCAAAAAACTTCATAGCCAAACCCTGAGCCCAACCCTGACCGAGCTTTGCCTTTGCCTCACCAATAAGAATCTCACTATTGAATACTATCGAAGAACAGGGTACCCCAGTTTGAACCATGGTGTTTTTTTATTCATCACATTATAGGCCTACTAGAATCTGATCAAGTCTCTACCTCTATTTTACTGCTGCTTTTTTATAAGAAATCTAGACTAGAGCCCCAAATAATATAAGAATTTTTGGAGCCAAATTGATATTTTTAAGAAACTTTTGAGTACTAGGACCCGAGTTAAGATTCTTAGAAAAACATTTAGTTTCTAATAAACCAGTTTCGAGAAAATTCTATTTTCTATTTTACTTAAGATAGCAGCAAATTGATATATATTTTTCAAAATTTTCATAAAATAGGGTTAGGCTGCACTCTTTTTTCTTTATAAGAACATCGAGGCTCGGTTTCTAATGGAGAACAATAGAGAAAACAATAGCCCAGTGTTAAGAGTAAAAGAAAAAATAAGAACATCGGAGCCTCGGCCAGAATTTACTGGGTCTTATAAAAAATTAGTGTAAGAAAGAAATTAAGAATAGTAGCTACCTTTCTTCAGGATCTTTTTCGACCACAGCCCCATCGTGCGTTCCTTCTTCGCATTTTTCTTCCACGAGTTCTTGATGCTCTTCTTGTTCTTTTTCTTCGGAATCGGACTTCAGAAATGCTGTTATTTTCGGATGCTTTTTTAACATTTCATTCTCAGCCTGTTTTAGTTTTCGCTTTTCGCTCCCAGACTTATACGAACGACCTTGATCTCTGTCACGACTAGGACCACCACCTTTTTTCATTTTTGAAAAATAGTAGGTTCGATGTTTTGTTTTCTATTCTGTACTCTGTAGCAAGACTCTAACACATATAATTCAGGCAAGATTTGTTCAAAGGATAAGGTCGTCAATCGTATATGAAGTAGAGCACTATATTGGAGTAAGCGATGTTGAGTCATCAGAACTTTTATCGTGTTAGCGTGTCAGGATACGGGGTGTTTACTGAATGTGTCAGTGTCAGGATGTGAGAAACAAGTACTGCGTGTGTTGGGTTTAGGATAGTGGTGAAAGTTTCAGTTTCTTTTCAACGAGCTGACAACTTTTACAGGAAAAAGGCGTGTTTTTAAAAATTTTTGTAATATGAATAAATTATCAATTTAGTAAACATGTGGAACATGTGCTTGATATGTTATAGAAAAACAAAGTATAAAGTAAAACAAACAGTACAGTATAGCTAATATATGTTCATTATGAAGCAGATAATTTTTTTATTTCATCAAAGGTGCGGGGCCCCTTTTTTCTAGCAAAAGCGCGGGGCCTGGGGCCATGGCCCCCCTGGCCCCCCCCCTAAAACCGCCACTGATTGGCGGGCAGACAATTGCTGCAACTGACCAAATAGTCTACGCATTAAGACTTCCAACGTGGAGGTTTTGGCTTCAAACAAATAGCGTAACAAATTATATCAAACAGTGCCAGCTAAGTCTGATCCTAAGAATCAAGGGTCACGGAAATTAAAAACCCTCCATGAAAATCAAAAATATATAATCGGAATTCTCTCACCCAGAAAACCACGATGGTGAAAATCCAAATTCTCCTCATTAAGTCGAAGCTGCTCCAATTCAATAAAATAAACAATAAATCCTTTGAAAACGAAAGAACCGCTTTGAATTCCTCCCCTGCTGCTAGGCAACTTGAAGAAACTGGAATCAAATAAGGTTAATCGCTGAGAAGATACGGTGTAATCAGGAATAGTTGGTGAAGTCTGTCAAATCCACTTGAATGATCAGCACTCGTAGTAAGATCATGAAGAAATCGAATAAAAGACACAAGTAAACTAGTTCTCTCTAGTCGAGACAGGACGAACGCCAGGTTCTTAGGCAAATTCTTGAAGCGTCAGACAGAGCACGATTCTCGGGAACACCACGTAACAAGATCGACCAAATTAATAATGATTGTAAAACAGAAACTTCCTAACCAGAATATCGATATGATATAATAAGCAACAATTCCGCTAATATAAAACTTTAAAAATTTGAACGTTGTCGAATCAAACCTGTGTTTTCTGAGTTTATGATCGATATGAAACCGCAATGCACAACATGCTATATCATGGCACATGGCACAGCGTGATACCTGACAGGACAATACATAGAAGAACACCTTCCCCCGGAAGTATTAACTGCTGTTAACCTCTGCGCGCCTAACAGATATTAAAAATAGAGTGTAGGCTGCAAGAAAATAGCCTCGTTTTGATTTCATGCCCAAATAAGGAAGTATCTCCAACGAACAAATTTGATTAATGGCGCGTGAACTTTTAGGCTTTACAGTGGGGGCCTAAGTTTCTAAATATAGAGAATCAATAAATTTGTAAAATATCTAGAAAAACCTGCGAAAAGAAGCAGCAAGATGCCACCGAAAAAAAGAGCACCAAAAGGAATGGGGAAGCCTCTTCCTCCTGGGCAGATTCTGACAGACTTGAGAAAAAAAGAGTGGAAGCTTGGCCCACTTGTTGGACAAGGGGGATTCGGTTATCTTTATTTAGGTAAGGACTAGTACAGTTGTGTGTATTTCATGCACTTAGGCCTAAAGATCTCTGATACGGAAATCGCCTGAGAACGAGAGGTTTCCTTGGGTTAATTCGTGTAATCTCCACTAATGATGAGAGATGAATACACCTAGGACAGGAGGATGGGGGGTTGTCCAAAAATCCTTTTGTGATCAACAGTTCAGTCAATGGGCCGTTAACTTAGTTACCCCCTCTCCCCTCCTCCTTAACAAACCCTATCTTTTTCATTTGTGATGATGCTGTGCTATTATCAGGCCGTCTGATGTGTGATTTACATAAAGTTTACCCTGTGGCTATGAGTATGGGAGCAGTATCCTGTACACAATCCACTACGAATACGGGAGTTGTTATGCGCATGCATTGTGTGGATAATTTGAAGTAAATAAAGACTGTTAGGACAAGAGATCTCGCTTTGGAACAATACACGATCACCTCCCTAGTGAGTGGAGCAGTGAATTTGATTCATATTTCATACAGTGTTCGAAAACTAAGTTCTGAAATCAGGCAAAATGTGGGACTTAGATAAACGCTGCTAACACATGCACATAACAACTCCCGTATTCGTAGCGGATTGTGTGTACAGGATACAGCTCCCGTACTCTTAGCCTCCGTAAAGTTTAGCCTTAACTGGATCCTCATTAAAGACATTGTCAAAGTATGTTACACAACACTTGAAATTCCTCAAGCTCAACCAGCAATGATCACTGAACGGGTTTTGATAAACCCCCCCTCGCCTTAGCTGCCTGATGCTGCTAACTGACCACAATGGGAATTTTCGGACAACCTCTTAACTTACTCAGAAACTCCGATCACACATGTGTGGTATTTTAATGGCAAAAATTACAAATTTTAGTGTTGGCAATTTTTATATTTTTAGCCTCGGGTTTTTACTGTAGAGGCAGGTACCGCCAGCCCAGAAACAGTGGGGTGGAGGAAGACGAGCAACAGGCCTTTCATGAAAAATATCTGGGGTCAGCAAATTACCCTGGAAAATGCATTAGGGAGGCAATTGCCCCTCAACATTTTTTGTCTAAACAGCCAGACTGCAGAGAAGGGCACTTTGATCTCAGGTGCGCTGAGAGATAGAAAACATTGGAAAGTGCACCTAGGGCGCCCTTGACTTTAGATCTCAGGAGCACAATTGACACACTCTGTAGTCTGGCTACACTGTATAGAGTAATATATTAACAAAATGTACAACTGGATATTTTTGTAATTGTAGATGATTTACTAATTCTAATCTTTGGTTTTAAATTGTTTTAGTACAATATGTTTAATGGGAAAACCTTTGGTGACGGGCCTATTTATTCTATGGTGTTTGAAACAACTATATGTGATTTTACGAAAGATGAGTGCTATATAAAAGAACTGTACTAATTAAATTTTTAATGACAAACTTTTCCAAAACAAAAAATAATTTTGCACACAATTTTGCGTGAGTAGTAAAAGCCCTGGTAAATGATTTTTCCTTGGCAAGGGCCATCACCCTGGTAAATGGAAAAGGCCTTAAGCAGTCATTGAAGCATTTAAAGAGCTTAAAATCCTGTAGAATCTGGAAAAAAGTGGCTGAACTAATCACCTTCAGTCCACTCTTGTGGCACCCTTCCTCTTGCAAAGTTCTTTGAGGAATTCAATAACCATCCCCACAAAATACCCAATATTGACATGGGCCAGATTAAAAAGATTGCATATTGAGCTAGTGAAATACTATTGATTTTGGTGCTTCTATCATGCTCCTGAATTTGCATATCTGCTGCTGCGCATGATGTAATTTGACTTTCAATGCATTTGATACTGCCGAAATGGAGCTTCTATGGCAGGCATTGTGGCCCATTGTACATTCCATGACAAATATATGTGGAATACAGAGACAAACAGAACAATAGAACTGTTAAAAGAACAATAGAATTGGCAGAGACATAGAGAAAGACTATTGGCAATGTTTGAAAGCCTAAAACTGTATTCCCTTAAATGCCGCTGTAAATGTTACAGGAATATCTGCAACTAGAAAATCTTAGTCAGCCTTGCTGCAAACGTAAATCAAAAGATATACGGCAATGGAAACGCATGACTTGTAGATAAATGCGAAATCCAGAACCTGCCAAATGGAAAACCAGGCAATATAAAAGAAGCTTCAGAATTCATATAGCAAAGCTATTTAACGTGCTGCCTAAGTATCTGTGTGAACTGAAGAATGTGGAAATTGATGTTTTCACACAAGCATTTGATAAGTTTCTGAAGCAGATGCCCTATGAGCCACAGTCATTGGCTACACTACTCAGAGAAGAGCCGGCTCAAACTCCTTAATGGATATGACCAATACAACTAGAAATCAAGTGGGTGCATGCTCTGTTCCGGAACATCAAGCAGCATTGGAGGGATCTGCACGACCAGATGACCACCAGTAGGTGCTGGGAAAATTAATACAAGTAAATATGCAAGAAATTAGTTATGTTCAGAAAAATAACAAAATGCAGCCTTGAGTGAGGCCAGAAAATGGAGTCTTGGAAAAAACAAATTAAAAGGGGGCCGAAAACGAGAATCAAACATAGATTACAGTCTGCTTCTCTATGCGTGCAATGACATGCACACGCATCCACATACACATAGAGGTAAATAATGAAGTGCAAAATATTGCTTGCATTAAATTGCACTACTTTTGCGATTTTTCTTTTCTAAAACATATTTCTATAGCAATTGCATTGTCTATGACCACATCGTATAGTGCTTTATGTACAAAGTTATAGAGAGATATAGATGAGAAACAAGAAAGGAGATTGGCTCTCTGTAACTCGAAGTTTCATACTTTACGCCATCATCAGACAGATTAATATGCAAAATGTAAATTTTTTCAGTTTGATTACTCTAACTCTGGTACTTCCTCTTCCTGTAACATAATGATAATTTTCAAAGAGTGTCGCTCAATCGACTGAGATTATTTCATCAATCAATCCAAGAATATTTTCGAATTTCAATTTGAGTGTGAGAATCATGTTGTGTTTGTTGTGAAATGAATGATACAACAACTGCAGAACGCTTGTGGCTAGAATGTGATCGCTTCAGTCATTTGAGAAGACATACAATTTTGAAACGCACGCCTCAGGACAATAATGTATGATAAAAAACAGACTGCAGATAATAAGATATGATAATAGAAGGCACTAAATCATACCAGAATACTTTCCTTCATTACCTTTGAAAAACCAAATGTGATTGAGAATATAGTGTCCTGCTGCAAACAAAGCATCTAATAACAGCTGGCGTTCTTTTGCAAAACTCTGCTTCAGATGAAGGGGCCTACCAGGGAATACCCTGGTGCACCACTACGCCAAACCACCCTTGCTCTAAAAAAAATTTGGTAACTGCAGATGCAGCCAATATGAACCTGAAAAGATCTGTTTATTGGTGTCTAAGCAAGCTGACTGCAGCTGAGATCTGAGGCGCACATGGCAAACAAATCTAGGACTTGGCCATTTTAACTGAGTCAAAAAAGTATTTTGCAAGGCTGTATCTTGATATCAATCCAAGGAACCAACCAAACTTACCTTAATCTCACATGAACCCTATTCTTAAACATGGTCTAAACCAGGCCTGACCTAAAACTTAATCCTTTTCTTAGAACATAACATGTTAGGTAATTTCTTCAGTTTGTTTTCTTTTGCACAAAAAGGCAATCCAGCTTTCAAAACCTCCGTTTTCACTCTCAACAGTTGCTCTTGAGCAGCATCTATTCTGCTCGTTGCATTATAAAACAGCAAATTTGGTTAGACATATCACATATTTTCTTCCAGGCTCTGACAAAACAAGCAGTGCAGTATCTGGAGATGCTCAATATGTCATCAAAGTGGTGAGTAAATTTCCGGATAATTTTCTTTGCTTTTTATGTATTCTTCAATAGGGCAAAGTTAGGTTTAACAAACCTTTCATGTAGCATGTGAGAATTTTCCTTTTTTCACCAGATGCATTCTGGATCCTGCCCGATGACTTAGTATCTTACTTTCATGAAGTCCAAATTATAGCTGCCTCTCATTATTATATATAGTTCTTCTAAGAATGCACATATTGTATTTGTCATAAGTTTTATCAACTCTCCCAGGAGGCTTTGTGAAATCCAGCACTTTTAAGAGAGGCAGATTATTAGATTACTACATCTCATAAAAAGGCGTTATCCGAAGTGCATTACAGCACTATATTAGTCTGTCTTGGCTTGGATTCTAGATTTTCCAATCATACCTATATTTAGTTTGACTCGACTTATGGCTTTGGAATATTTTGACTATTTGACTATAATTTGCCTTTTTCCAAGTTCTTGTGCAGATGTTTTGATGGTGCTTAATTGCAAGATTACTAGCCCTGTATGTTTAGATGTGAAACAGGCTTCAAGGCCTATTTTCACTGCAAATATATATATTTTTACATATAAGAGAAACAAGAAAGGAGACTGGCTCTCTGTTACTCAAAGTTTCATGCTCACGCAATCATCAGACAGACTATTATTCTTCTTCTATATCGCTCTGTAATTTCGTACATCGAGCACTGTGATGCAGCGTTGATAACGCAATCGCTATAGAGATGTATTTATACATACAAACTCTGTATTTTCGCCTTCCCTAAAGATAGTGCTTGATGCATATATGTAGAGCGCAATGTATATTGGGAAGAATGAGTCGAGGAGACTAACCTCTGCATCTCTATAAGTCGGTTTCCTGGCGGCCAACTCATCAGGAGATGTGCTTAATCTTTTCTCAACAATAATACTCATCTCCATTGGGGTCTGAACTCGCACATTTGTGCTCAATTACAGAAGTACTGAGCGTTGTAGAGTACTAAGCAAGAAAGAAGACTGGTTTGTTACTCAGAGTTTAATGCTCTCGCTATTATCAGATATATATAGCCTAACCTTGACGAAATTTAAGATTGATTTCTATAAAGCACGTAGAATTATAATCTGTTTGATGATTAGAGGAGCATGAACCTCTGAGTAGCAGAAAATTAATCTACTTTCTTGCATATACTATATATATGTTTATAATTGAGTCTTTGATCTCATAACAACTATGCAGCCTGATAAAGTTCCAAAAGACCTGTCTTTACCTTTTTGCGCATCATATGAATTTAAGGAGGTGCTTGATGGAGAGGGGCTTATAGAGAATCTATGGTGAGATATGAGCCTGATTTTATTTTAGGAGCCTCACTCCAATGGACCTCTATTTGTTGAATTAGCATTTTACCAAAGAGCAGCTAAAAGTGAAACAAGTTTGTATACTTCCATCTCATATCCTCTTTTATCTTTCCTCTATTACATCTTGATATGTAAATGTTATTGATATTCCCCTATTACTCTTGTGCCAATCATAAGTACATCTACCAGATAGATCGAAAATGCACAGGAGGTCACTGATCTCAAAAAAAGACTGGATCCTGCATCTGTCTTTCTAAAATGAGGTCATTCGCAGCCATATTGGTAGGCCCAATTCAATACATTGAGCTTCCACTAGGGACTGCTTTTTTCTTTGATAATTTTTGGAATGTTATGAATAATCAGCAAGAGACTGAATAATCGTGCTGCAAAGAATACAGGCAATATAATGTCTTTGGCAGCCATATTGGGAGGCCGGAGCAATTGGCTTCAACATCTGAATCCAGAAACAACAGATTACTCGATCCAGTCTTTATTTTGAGATCAGTGGCAGGAGGTTCGAAGGGATATAGCAAGAAATCTGTGGGGTTACCTATCTCCTCATGCAGGTTAAACAATGTACAAAGACCTATTAGCTATCATCGCATGTGATTTTAGCAGCATTAGAATACATCATTATTTGAACATTAATTTGTTCTAGGTTATTAAGTCATTCTTAGATCTTTCTTTACTTATTGCAATTAATGTAAGCTAAACTTACCACAAGCAAAAATTGATCGAAAAATTATATATCAGGTGTGGTTGTCAACACAATTAGCTTTCATTTTCCATTCTTGAATAAAGTAAATACTTTTAATTTGTTTTTCCTATTTAGTTTCATCTTGGATAAAATCTAAAAAGTTAGCTCACTTAGGAGTTCCAAAGTACATTGGATCTGGCTCATTCGAGAATAATGGCACAAAATTTCGCTTCTTGATTATGGACCGCTTTGGACAAGATGTCGAGAAGATTTTGTTGGCATCAGATCGAAAATTCTCTCTTTGTACAGCTTTCAGCCTGGGACTGAGAATTGTGAGTTTCCTTTCATGTTTTTCATGGATGAATTTCTAATATGTAGCAGAAGTTTCCACAAAAGACTACAGATCTTATTTTCATGCTATGCTTGATAGAAATATGCCCATTGTAACCTCTAACGTACAAAACTAGTGAATTCTTGTCCACAGTAGCAAAGCATTAAGGCCGTAGCTGTTTCAATAGTATCTAACAATTGTAATGTTTTTCAACAAAGCTTACCAAAAGAAGTTATACTTGGGTAAAACTAGTCGGAGAATTATTTGTTCATAGATATGTCCCATAAAATTGCAAAAGGTATGGCCTAAATCTTTCGTATCTGTGCTGCATTCAGACTTCATGCTTCAGTGATTAGTTTTGGAGGTTATATGCGTTACGAAGGGCCATATTCTTAGATGGATTGCATGGAACGAAATGCACCATTTTTGTGGAAGCAGCTATCGTGGGGCAAACCATCAAACACCAAGTCTGTTAACCTTATTTTTTGGTTTTGAAATCTTTACTTATGTCGTTTAAAACAGGTTTTTCACCTCATCTTAATCGGTACAGCATGTTGAATATCGTAGTGGTATAGCCTAGTGGTTAAGGTGCTAGATTCTAATCCTTGAAGGGTAACCTACCTTGTTTCGAATCCAGTAACGGACGGAATCATGAACTAAAAGCTGTCACCAAACTGTCCCGACCCATTAAATAAGTATCTAGGATTTCGTCCTAAATCATTAATTCTTGAGGCACAAGCTACAGGTCCGCATCAGCTTCATGCTGCCATACTCCGAATCTGCGTCATTAAATCTGCTGGAGTTGCATGCACTGGATGCTTTGTGAAATAAGTATTTCTCATACTTTGTTTGTATGGAGGAATGGATTGATTGGTTCCTTGATGATAGCAAATACATTTTCTGTTTGCTTAGTTAAAGTTTTATGTATGCTGAAGGAGCACTTGGCATGCAGAAAGAGGTTTACTCAAGGACTTGATATTTTGTAGATTGAGGTGTTGGAATATTTGCACGAGCAAGAATATGTCCATGCAGACATCAAGGCTTCTAATTTGATGACTGGATTCGGAAAGAAAAATGAAAATCTGGTGGGTAATAAGTTGCGCAATTCGCATTCCATGATATTACGTATGTTATCATATTTAGAATTTCAACATGGACACATAATGAGAACCGTATGCCGGGGCCCCAACATTAATTTGAGCATAATCATAAGCGTATAGCAGAGGGAGATTGAATCAAAAGGAGAATGATTGGTAAGGAAAAAGACCCCAGCAGTGTTCAAATAAATAACCACTGACTTTGTGAGTCAATGCTATTCCGACTGAACATCAGAGGTATTCGATCAGTTGTTAGAACAATGATAGGCCAAGTCAGCAATCGTCGGTTCGAATCCTACTCAGGTCATTTTTCATTTCCAAAACATTGTCTCATTGATTTTGCCAATCCTTCCTCTTCTCAAATTTGAAAACTTGCATCACTTCTCGAATTCGTGAAACTTTGTTTCCTCAAAGTGGCCCTTTTCCGTTGATCTTTCACGGTCTTATTTTATGATTCTGGTGTAAGCTTTGTTCGATCCCACCTAAATGTATTTTTACTTTTTGTAGGTATATCTGCTTGATTACGGTCTGGCTTACCGATACTGTCCTTCTGGACAGCATGTTGTATACAAGGAAGACCCTAAGAGAAAACACGATGGGACGATTGAATACACCAGTAGAGATGCTCACAAAGGGCTTGGTGAGATATCTATATCTAAACAAATCATTGTGTTTGTCGAAAATTGCTGTTTAGGAAGGCTTTAGACTACTGTTGGTGACTCTGTTAAGATGATTTCACACCTACAAAAGCCTACAAAGCTACTTTCCTCAATTTGTAAATGAAAAATTTCCTTCATTTTCAAAAATGGAAGAATCTGAGATTTTTGAGAAAAATCTGAACATAAATCATTTTCACCAGTCCCATCCCCTCCCTAACTGCCCATGCCACAGTCTCTTCTTCTTTTGTTTCATCAGAACCACTTTCGCAATCATTATTTGTTTCTTGCGTGTGTGGATGGGTGTGCGTGAAATTGCAGTCATTAAAAGCAAGACACACTGTAATTTAGTGGTAAATTCTCATTTCCTAACAGAGTAATGAACAATTATTCTTAGCACCAGCCCGAAGAGGAGATCTAGAGATTCTTGCATACTGCATGCTTCAGTGGATATGTGGTCATCTGCCGTGGGAAAATAAACTGACTGATCCAAATTATGTGATGGCAGAAAAATCCAGGTTTGTTTCTTTTTGGTTTCTGTAATCATAAACTTATGCTGAATGATAGGAGATCCGTCTAGCCGAGGCTATTTTCTAAGCTTCTATACTTGCATCCCTTACAAGGTTGAGTAATTCTCACTTTGCGTTTAAACTAGATGAGGAGGGACAATCAATATAAAGTAGCTGTGCAAGTTTACTCTCCGGGTCTTATTTTTAGCAGCAGAGTGGTCGTATCATGTACTGCATTACTGAATATAGCAATTGAGATCCTTGCCTTTTATTCATTTAGTTATCTTACTAAGCCCTTTATTAGCATCCCGGCTAGTGGATTCAATAGTTCCATAATTAAATCTTATTCCAACACTTGAGTATAAAGTTTATGATAATTTTTACAAGTTTTGAGTAGCTTCTAGATCATTAAACGTGTATACCTTTTCTGGTTCACCCGGTATAACCCCTAGCTCAAAGCAGATGGGTTCAATTGTACGCCACTAAAACTAGCCTTTAAAGGGAATGAGTAAAACTAACAGGAGTGAAAAAAGTAGCAGCCACGGCACCGATAGTCCTAGAAATTATCTAGGTCTCCAGAGGCATAAAAGCTCCTTATATTTAATCAGGCTCGAGTTCTCTACGAGTTCAGATCAGGAGAATGGAGCATAGCTATCTAGTACTTTGCTCGCAACCAACATTCAACTTGTACCCATGTCGTTGTTTAGAACTTGTCATGTCATGTCAGATGATTAATTGAAAGTGTTTTTGTGAATCAACTAACCACTGCCGCAAAATGGTTCCTGCATTGATAGTATAATGAGGATCGCAGTTTCCACCATATTCTGACTTTTATTACATCTTTTCTTTTTCTCGCATAGATTTCTATTGTACCAGAAAGTAGCATATTTCTTCCACCCATGGAAATTAATGGAATTAAATAGAATTACTTGCAGATTCGGAAGCGAGGTTGCGAGTACCGGATCCGAGGCATGGTCATGTGATATCTCCTGATATCCCATTGATCAGCCGCGTTTTGATGCTGAGATATCCGGGATCACCGAGGCTTAGCTTCTGGACACTGATGATTATTATATTCATTTTGTAGGTTTATGAACAACATAAGCACCTCTTTGAGATCCTGTTTTGCTCAATCAACAGTGCCCGGTAATTACAAATATTTACTTATTCTCTAGTAGGATTGCTTTGGAAAGACTGGTCGAAATGTGAATAATCATGACTCACAGCTCTATGGCTATTTCTGCTGAAATAAAATTTTATGACTAGAGTGAGGAAAATCGTAGATATAGTGAAACATGATAACAAATAAAGCTTTGTATCTGACACTGATCAGAGTAGCATGTCAGAAATAGATACCTATACCTAGATATGGATCAAATTGGCCAATCAGGAAGTAGGTGAGTGATTGGTATGGTGTGAAACAACCAATCTTAAAGGGCAGTTCAGTGAGATGAACAATTAAATATTATTGAAAGTCCTTTATCCCTTGGTGAATTTCGGTGTTGGTCAATTATGATCCACATCTTGGTCATAATAATTTGTTGGGTTTCGTTTTCTTTCTCCTTTTAGCATACTACTCTGATGAGTTTCAGATGCAAAGCTTTATTAGTCATTATGTTTCGTTTTGCTCCCGATATTCCTTGCCCTTCTCAAGTTGTACCGATCAAAAACTTTTCTGACATGATACACTGATGAGTGTCAGATGCGAAGCTTTAGTAATTGTTACTGTATGTTTCGCTATGTTTCCGATTTTTCCTCTCATCCTCCAGTTGTGTTCCCATCTGGAAGTTTCTTCCTGCACTTTTTTAGCCCTAAATCATTATTGCTATGATTTTTCAGAGCAACTCGAAGCCTTCTTCAAATACATCCTTAAACTCGAGTACACGGAAAAGCCGGACTATAACATAATAAAACAATGGTTCAAAGACGGATTGAAGAAGAACGGCGCAGCTGATGATGGCAAATCCGTCATATTCACCTCGCCAGCACCAAAGAAAAAAGGAAAAGCTGCCACAAACGATAAGCAACTGGTTAACGGTGACAAGAAAAGGGTGTGTTTCCTAAATTAAAAAGGGAGGGAATGCTTGTTTTTTGTGGTTTCTATATCTTCTTTTTTCTCTTAGTGCTTTTTTTACTTTCACTCAGCCCAGTAGCCGTTGTTAGTGTTTAATCAACCTGGGCAACGTTTGTGCAGTACTGTGGGGGATGTACTGTACTGTGATGTTCAGAACTGCGGGGGATGAAAAATAGTACATCGGTAATTATTCAGGGACACCATCAGTACTGTGAAGGGATAATATTTAGTACAGCCGAGGATATTTAGAAGTGTCAAGGGATACCATCAGTACTGTGGCGATACCATTAGTACTATAGAGGAAATCCAGTATTGTGGAGGAATAGGAATACTATGACCACCATTACCACTGTAGGTTTACCTCCACCATCCTGATGTTATCCCTCCACAGTATAGATGGAATCCCTCCACGGTACTGAACCTCCACCACAGCACTGATGGTATCCCCCACCGTATTGAACACCCTCCAATGTACTGATGATATCCCCCATAATACCGAATATCCTTCAGAGAAGGTATTTATATTGTGATGATTTCAACATTCTGAATTTATTAATGATTTTCTAGGGAAGAAAATTTGCTATTGATGAGTCAGCTGACGAAGAAGAAGAAGAGCCTGGTCCAACAAGAGGAGCCAAAGGGGTTGCTCCAAGACCAAGATCGCTGTCTAATGAGCCATCAAAGAAGATTCCTGTAAGCATTTTCGAATACAAGTCTTTTTCAAGATTCGTACCGTTTGAATGACTTCGAATCAGATATTACATTTATCACACTAAAAGTGAATCGAGACAATTTGCGAGAATTCAAAATGACCCGAGCCAGGAATGGAATCCACGACCATTGACTTGGTGATTCGTTACTCTTGCAACTGAGCAATGATGCGTGAAAGTCACTGGCCGTAGGTTCGAATCCTGCTTGTGTCATTTTTCATTCTCACAAATAAACTCGATAGATTTTCCAAATCCGGCTTCTTCTCAACGACACCAAAAATTGTCTATATCGATGCTAAAAAGACTTAAGATATGCTCGATTTTTTAAAATTTTCTGCATGAACAATTTTAAGAGTTAAGAACATTCATTAATGATTTTTATGTATGACAGAGAATGGCATGTAATAAATAAGAGCCTATATTTAATTCAAGAGTTAAGGTATTTCAAACATACCTATCTCGCCGTTTGGGAAAAATTGTTTGAGTTTGAGAGAGCAGGAAAATAAGTATATTTTTCCTTTCGTCTGCAAAATAACGAATACATCATTCAAGTAAGCATGCGTACATACGATGATTCCTTACCTACTGGAGCATCTTGCAGCTGCTTTATTTGAAACTTCTTTGTTCTTTTTTCTGTAGCTATGTAGGTTTTTAAAAATGATGAGATAGCTATGTCTGAAAGAGTATATGAAAATGAGTATGTGAAACCAAATTGTACAAGAGTAGGCTACTGCAATTGACATATGCCTCCACCGGGTCTCGAACCCGGGTTTTCGTGGACAAAGGCGAGGGCGCTAACCACTGTCCTAAACCAGGATAACAAGTTAGCACAGTAACCTTGATGTGTTCCCAACTCCAGGCTTATCCACGGTGAGGCATTAATTCGTGTTTCGGATTAAATCCTTCTTCAGAGCTATGTTATATTTACATTAATTCATAAGGCATGGTCTAACACGGGTAATTAAATCATACCAGAGTAGGTTACTGCAATCGACATATGCCTCGACCGGATGCAGTAGCCTGCTCTGGTATAATCTAGCTGTAGAACTATAGTTTCTGAAAATTTCTAGAAATAATCATATCTAAGTTGGTCTATTTGTCATCAATATCAAGAACCTAGTGTGTTCAAGGCGATTACTAATTCAAAGTTCCTGGGAACGTATGTACATGACGGTGGAGGGTGTACAGTACTGTGGTGGATATCATCAGTAATGTTAGAGATATAATCAGTACTGTGGGGGATATCATCAGTACATTAGAGGGTGTTAACCAAGTTGTTGTTGCCATTTACCTACATTGGAAAGTGAAGGGTTAACTTTCGCTTTAGACCAGGAGAAGTCCCCGTCGTAAAGCTGCATCCGCCACCGAAAAGGACCAAGCTAAACGTAAGGCAACTGGAGCACGGAAGAGAGCCTGTCCTGCGAAATCTCCATCAAGAATAAGAGTATTCCCTGTCAAATCTCCCCCCAAGGCTGCGGCCCGAGGCACCAAGGCACCAGCGGCTAGGAAAAGGGCATCCCCCGTGAAATCACCTCCTACAGAGACGAAACAACAACAGAAGCGAAGAGTCCAGCGGAATAGAAAGGCGAGAACGGTCGACTTTGCGCAGTCACCATGAAGAAGAAAATATAGTTTGTATGATATTTTGCCATTCCATCGATCACCATCTCATGTTGGATGAAATGTCGGGCGATTCCTAAGCTGTACATATCATTGGGTCAGTAATAGAAAGGTCTAGATTTTGGCAGGATTAGAGCATTGTTATTTTTATACCAGTTTCACGCTATGGCATATTGGTCAATAACATAACTTAAATACTCTTGAGTGGCTGTAAAGGAACCGAGAGTAAATAAAGTTAGGTTGACCATGTCAGTCTGAATGCGGTAGCTGTGCCAATTAGTAGACCCAATATAGCGTAAGAACGGTTCCTGGGTGCAAAGCTGTTTCGTTATTCTAACTATACCATACACGCTAAATAAACCCATAATCTCCTATAACCTATCATAAACTTCCTATCAATAATCTATTTCAGATGTTAAAGTTGATGTTTACTGCTAGATAATTTGATGCGTAATTTCCAAGATTTTCAGAGATACAACGATTTATAGACACTTCTTATTTGGAATTTAAGATTAATTTCTATTAAGAAGTTTGATGCAGGTTGCGCCATACAAAAAATTGCAAACATGCTTTATTATGATCGAAATAAAGCCCTCTGCAGACTTTACTTAATCCAGACGAAGCCCCTCTTTAAAAATGGTGTCAGATGCTGTAAGAAATCATACAATTTCAGTTCCATAGATTGTTGAAGAATGCGTTACACTTCACTCTTTTGTTCCTATTGTAAACAATAGTACTGTTATGATGTTACTTTGCTGGCTTAGTAGTAAGAGCGTTGTGCCCCAGCAGGAACCTACGGTAGAATTCTCCCACTAGCACACCACTCAAGGTTTCGTGTATATCGTTTATCGTAGGTCTGGCCCTTAGCCTATATTTGGGTCGCATCTCACGATTGTTCATTCATCAATACATATGTACATATGACGAATTTTTGGGCAGATTTTTATTTTAGCACTAGAAACAGTTCATGAAATATATATCTTATTTCATTAAGCATCTCAAGAAAAACAACAACAATTACATTCGTTCATTTGTATTCATAACGTTCATTTTTATCGTACAATGTGACCATACAATTGATGTAAAATTTTGCCTTCAATCTACTTTACATTCATTTTACAAGTCTCAGAGACCCTCGTGAGGCCATTGTAGTACCCTTAACACGTCACATTTACCCCTGGCTCTTGTATCAGGAATACCATAGACATCCTTTGCTGCAATAGAAGATTTCCAGCCTACCATCTGAGCACTTGTTTTCGGGAATGGTCTCTTCTCTGGTTGCTTTTCTCCTTCTCCCTTCTTCGTCTTCTCTATTGGCATTTCCTGGACACGCGAAGCCTTTCCTGAAGATTGTTTCAGCTAAACGGAGAAACACTGATGTATGAAAACCTCGCAGACAAGAATCTGCATTTTGAGATCCCCCTTTTAAGGTTTTTATTCATTTAACTTCAAACGTGTTATTTTGAAAATCATTGCAGATAGTGCTAACAAATTTTAAGGGTGATACTTCACACCTTTTGTCGGGTATTGAAAGAAGCAGAAGTTTTCTACATTATTTCCTTCCTCGAAATATCTCCAATGATAATACTCGCGAAAATTATTCGCTCAAAAAGATTCATTAAAGCCCGCAGGTTTAGATTATGTTTCTGTCGATACTCTCAGATTTGAATAATTTGCAAAGGTGAAAATTTCAGGACGTAATTTCTGCCATGCATTATGAAATCATGGCACTGATATTTTCATATTCTACATCAAACTTGTCACCATTCCCGGAAACATCAACATTACCTCAAATGAATATTAGATTTCACAAATTCAGGCTGTATATGCAATCAAAAACATGTCTCGAATGAGGAGTCATCTATGTCAAACATAAACTACCGTGCCGTCACAGTGTTGTTTTACGCAGCAATGATTACTAAGACGAACCTCTTTATAAATTTCTGAAAGAAATCCCCACTTCTCTGGACACTTGGTCTGCGACAGGATCTCACTCCGAATGTGGTCTTTCCTTTATAAATAAACACACAAAATCAACAAGTTTTCGCCGCAGAAAAACCGTTCTGTTCTTCTGTTATCGAAAGGTTGGTTTCGCTGAGAATAAATTTCCTCTATTCTACCATTGGCGATTTGCAAAGATTTACATACTAAATGAGTAAGATAATATTTTAATCATCAGATCAACTTTGAGGTCACGAATTCTGAAAATAAGAGCTGTGCCGTGAAAAACCAAGATTTTAGTTTTACAAGCTCTGTGCTGGTGTTTGCCTCTACCGCTGTCTTAAATCGTAATCGGAAAGCTTAATTTCATATATTTGTCATCAATATTAATGAATTCATCAAAACTTCAGTCTTATACCTGTAGGTGAGAGGGCTGCCAGATAAAGTATTAAAGGTTGTGGACAAAATCATCGTCGCACCTTTCAGCCCTCGAGCTGAGATCGAAGATAATGGAATAGAGACTCCATTATCTTTGCCTCTATTCCATTACCTTTGCCTCTATTCCATTATCTTTGCTGAGATCTAACTTTCCAATTCTAGCCACTGTGTTTTTCACCCTCTGTTTTTATGGAAACCTTCATCTGGGCCGAGTGAGATATCACTTGTTGAAAAGTGAGACTTCGGTAAGATCAGATTTTCTCGTATAAACACTGGAAGGTGAGATTGAAGCTTGAAGGTGGGATAGAATAGGTAAAAGAACAATAGAAGATGAAAACAGCTCGCGTTTATATGTTATTTTGATCCAACCTTTCAGTTTTTTGAGCTGCAATGTTGGATGAAGTTTCAAATATAAACTTATGCAGTTTTTGTCCCATCTCTCAGCTTTTGGCCTAGCTTTTGGTACGATGATTTTGATCTTAAAACAGCCCCTTTATCTTGTGGCATTTGCTAGAGAGGATCTTTTCTGCCCATCTCTAGCAACTTTCTCTGCTCGAGGCAGGCGAGTTTGTTGAGTTTCACATGAAACTACTGGAGGCTTTAGGCAGAGGAAATTTGATTTAATACTCTCAGCTAGAGTACTCTATACTTTCAACTAATAAACCCCGAATGATCCAAAGTAAATTTTTATGCTAGATTTATGATACCCGATTTACACGTAATTAATGCGAGAGAATGAAGTAGCTACATACGTAAAGGCTTGCATATTTTACGAGCACCAAATCCCTATACAATACCATAAAGTGCTTTTTGCTTGTTTCGTTTGAATAAAACACTATTGTCCCCTTTTTCTAAAAATGATAGAAACAATGAAGAAATATTTTTAAGTTAAAGGATAGAAATGATTCCTGGTTTTGGCCATGAGCATCACGTCTTGATCACCACATACTTAGCTAATTAACTAGTAAAATAACGTTTGAAATCAAGAATATGAAGAGTAAAAGAACGTTTTCAGAAGATTTGGCGAATATCATTGGCTCAGAATTGGAACATACCAACAAACTTAACTAAAGAAATCAGATATCAATCGGGGAGATACCGTAAAACTCGATTAACCCCCGAGGGAGCTTATTTTATTTTGAGGTTATAGAGGAGGATTTAAAAAGGTGGTGCTATTTTAAAGAGGGTTTGGATAAGAAATTATTCACTCTCAAGCATGAAAAGTTGGAAACTCGCAATATTACGATGGAATGCATCCATTAGCCATACGTAACTCATTACATTTTACTCTGTAGTCTTTCTTGTAAGAAGATGGGGACCTAATAGAGCTTTTACAACACTAACAATCGTATCTCTTTAATTGTTTGGTACAGTGACAATCTTCAAGTTAAACTTTACGTTAAATATGTGATGGGTTTTAACAACTCACCATATCTCATCGTTATGCACCATGTTGTACGACTTTCTTGATTCCATCTTGCTCTCCTCTCCTGCTTATTTTTCAAATACGTTTTTCTTAGGCATAAATTCGAATTCGAACCGTCAATAGAATCGCCAAATCGTTTGAGGCGAACAGTCGTTTTTAAATCACTTATTGAATTCACTTGAATTAATAGAAATAGTAGAATAATTTCAGTTTTACTTTCTTTGCATGGCATTAGGCATATCATTAATAACCAACAATAGTTAATGTCAGCAGAAATTATTCTTTTGAAACTTCGCTGCACGCTCCTATCTCAGAGGTCACAATGTTTTTGCGTGGATGGAAGACTGTTAACAAACCATTCACAATGTCGAGTCTAAAACGATGGTCTTCCAGTCTAGAGAGATTTAAAGTAACTTTCTGTCGCTGTCTTCTTTTATATATACTTTATCTCCCTTTTCCAGTCTCCCTCGTTAAATACTTAATCTCCCTTTCAATTCCTTGAATATGCTGGCTCATCAATGCCTCATATGATCTCTTCAACAGAAACTGCAGGAGTCTTGTTTATACAGCCTGCGTAATAAGGAGACCAACTTGAAATTACTGCTCAACAACATTGAGCACAAATACTTCTCATCTAAACACACCATGCAAAACCTCTAGCAGCCGGGGACGTGGAGCCAGGAGGCGGAAAACAATGAAGTTTTCCTTCAATGAAGTTGCCCTTCCCACTTTCAGAAAATGCCTCACTTAAGAAGTGCCCTTGAAGCATCGTGCCAGGTTTGAGATGCTTGCTACGTCCCTGCTATCAAAGTATGAATCTTGCGATAAAATTGGTTTATAGTGCGTCCAAAGCACTCGCTTCTTTTGTAAAATCTACAACCTATGATGGCAAAATCTAATTTCGGATTCTCCATATTCCACTATCTTTGGCAGGAAGGATGTTACTTCCGAAGACAATCCTTTTATATGGGCATCAACCTCC
This sequence comes from Pelagia noctiluca, assembly GCA_963924455.1. Taxonomy (NCBI): domain Eukaryota; kingdom Metazoa; phylum Cnidaria; class Scyphozoa; order Semaeostomeae; family Pelagiidae; genus Pelagia; species Pelagia noctiluca. The sequence continues at coordinate 4,092,260 of OZ004320.1, forward strand.
TATGAAAAATTGTACTATTTGAGTGCCTTTTCGGTGAAAAGTATTTTGCTCCTTTTAGTCTTACAGTGCGATAAGCTATCAAACAACATTGTCTCTGTGCCCATCGCAATTTGTCAACGATTCTACACTCAACCCTTTGTGCTGAAAGGGTCATGGGTTTGAAATCATCTTTGTCACAAAGTGTGAGAAAAATTAGATTTTTATTTGACTTCAGGGAAAAATGCAAATGGAACCACAAAGTGCAGTATCATTGATTGAATGACCTAATAATTGGCCATCTAAGCTTTGCTAATTGTCCAATACCTTACAAAGATAATAAGCATATTTACCTATCAACTAGGTATCAAAACTATCAATATCAACTGTTTTGCAACCAAGTTATCATCATGAAATATGATATGAAATATGAGCAAGAAAAAGCAAATGGAAATACAGAAAACGAAGCCAGCCAAATAATTTAGAAGAATTCCGAAATATGAACTTTCAAAACTTGCTCAGGGTGATAAAAAATTTGAATAAATGTGGAAACTGAATACATAATTTTGCTATCTATAAAGCATTGACAGCAACTGGCTTCCTATTGACCTTGACACAGTTCCAGAAAAAGACAAAAGTTCCGGACATTTGTTTGCTCTGCGACTTTCCAAGGCTTGTGGCAACCAATCATTGATCCAACGAGCTCGATTTGCATGGGAAGGGTGGGTGGATAACCACTCTAATTGTTCACTTTCCTGCTCCATCTGGTCCATTCTTTTCCAAAAATTTGAGATTTTTCTCACATCAAAGCACGCATTAGCAGCAAGATGTAACCCAACACAGTCAGCTTCCTTTTCAAGTACACGGCCATATGGCAAATGAATCAAAACATCCTGAATTTTGCTTTCGATCCAGTGGGCAAAAATAGCCAAGGCGTCTGATGGGATCAAGGCATAGAGCGACGTGAGAATGATGATATTGAAGATACCGAAGAAGCCACTGAAGCTTAACTGCTCGGCAGAGTGCCGCAAAATGGCATGTGCAATTTCATGCCCTAGAATCCCTGCCAGTTCATCATCATTGGCTGTAAGATTTATCATCCCAGACATGACAAAAATCTGACCATTTGGTAAAACAAATGCATTTGCTATATTGCTTTCAACAACGTTGACTTCCCAGTTTTTACCCTCAGTAAACTCTGTCATGTTTGCATGTAGAATTCTCTTTGCGATTCTAAAAACTCTCATATGGCTTGGATGATTGGTTGGCAGAAATGAATCTTTAAGCTCATTGGTTAATACCAAAAACTCCCTTTCGGCTATATCTTTGATCTGTTGGTCACTCATGATCATGAATCTCTTTCTATTGGTCATCGGCGTCTCTTCAATATGGTAACTATAATACAGGAACGAAACACCGAGAGTTCCAAAAACAGCAATGAGAATTTTGTCGGTTCTTTTCTTCAAATTGGAGAGATACCGTTCTTTGTTCTTCTCTGGCAATTTTTGCCACCATTTCCTTACCTGCCTCCCCACTAGAATTGCCCCGAGACGAGAAAGGGGGGATGCTAGCTTGATGAGCAAAGGGCCAAGGGCTGGAAGGGCGTTTTGTTTTGCAGAGGTGTGAAATGGCTTTGATGTAAAAAGATTCAGTCTTTTCACCGCAGATACAGGGCTTGCCTCTGGTTTGCATCGTAATAAATTGACATGGCAACAGCCAATTTTTCGGCTAGTGTTTCGCAGAGAATATGACGATACGTTTAAGACATTTGATATCTTTAATGATTGTTTAGAAAACATACTTCATACATACATCAGGCTCTCTTGTACTTCATTTCACCAGCCCAACCATAGACCATAGCCATAGCAAAAATTGTAAACAAAACAATCCTAAAAGCACTATACCTCGCTTTCAGAATGAGATGGAAATAAGATGGCAGACTCGAAAAGCATACATCAAGTATCTGATCAATCAAAGAATACTGCTGCCGCTCGTAGGGATTTTTACCTACAGTGTAGATTTTCAGTGCTTTTACGTTCTAGCGAAAACCCGATAGGGTGGGGAATCAAAGTGCATCACTCATTTTAATATCAAATTTCTGAAAATTTATACTTATATTTATACCAAAATGCTGTAAATTTTTATACAAAAGGTACGCTGAAACCTTGAAAATCGATACAAAGAACCACATTCAAACATTTTTTTCAAAATTTGAGACCCATATTTATACCAAGGTCACAAAAAGGGCGAAAAAGTGCACTTATTCGGGTGGCGCATCCCCCAGGTCCCAAAATATACTTAGTATCCCCCGAGGGAGAACCTACGGTAGAAGTCTTGAAATATGGGAACTTTTCCTATTTGAAGTTAGAGTTTCCCAGTTAAGATATTTCAGGCATCAGCATTTTGAACACCTTTTATTGCATTATTAAAGTGAATTTTTGTTATGAATTTTCTTTGTTGTAAAACGTTAGATAAATATGAAATGTTGTGTAAAAATTGTTGGTTTTGTAACTCTTCTTTTGTTATCGTGAGGAAGAATATTGATCTATCTGTCTATCCTTGGGGAATGGGAACTGAAGGTTTTATGTAATACTAGCGTCTACCGACCGCAGGGCGCTGTGCGCCCTTGCGGTATCCACTTTCTCAGTGCTTTGCACTTCGCTACGTCCATTTCCTCAGCGCTTCGCGCCTCGCTTTCATAAATTCTGTGTCTTTACCGAATTTGAAAGAACACTTTTATACCAACTAATATAATTTTCATTAGCATTCAAATACTTCTTTTGAGACAGTTGTCCTATCGATTTCTTCAGCGCTTTGCGCCTTGTGTTTATAGAGTCTGCTCGCCCTTGCGGGTATCCACTTTCACACTGTTTCGCACGCCGTAAGGTCCATTTCCTCAGCACTGCGCGCCCCGTATTCACAAATTTTTTACTATTTTTACAATTACTTCTATGGCAACTAAGATAACTTTCATAGCAACAAATTCTACTATGGAGACAATACATAAATTTGGCGTCACATTAGATCAAACTTAAATGAATTTTCTATGTCTCTAACGAAAGTGAGAAAGAAATACAGCTAGAGACTGATGGTTGATTTGACGTCATAATGGCATCAAAGAAATTCATATTTTAACGTAATTTTTCTCAACTACTCGTCACATTTTTGCCTTTCCTCATTTATTTATAAAAGATTTGTAAAATATTTCTAGCTAAGGACACTACCGAATAAATTCTGGTTAAAATGATACCTTTCATTGTGCTGTGCATGAAGTGGTTCTTGAGTTTTAAGCGGACAAACATACATACATACATACATACATACATACATACATACATACACTAGCGTCTACCGCAGGGCGCTGCGCGCCCTTGCGGTATCCACTTTCTCAGTGCTTTGCACTTCGCTACGTCCATTTCCTCAGCGCTTCGCGCCTCGTCTTCATAAATTCTAAGTTTTTAACGAATTAAAAGAACACTTCTATGCCAACTAATATAACTTTCATGACAACAAATACTTCTTTTGAGACAGTTGTTCTATCAATTTCTTCAGCCCTTCGCGCCTTGTATTTATAGAGTCTGCTCGCCCTTGCGGGTATCCACTTTCACAGTGCTTCGCACTTTACTATATCCTTTTCCTCAGCACTTCGCACCCCATATTCATAAATTTTGTACTATTTTTACAATTACTTCTATGGCAACTAAGATAACTTTCTTGAGTTTTAAGCGGACATACATACATACATACATACATACAAACATACATACATACAGTTCTGTTTTATATATATAGAGATACATACAAACATACATACAAACAGTTCTGTTTTATATATATATAGATTTGTTTCGACTGTGGGACTTTTTAACTTGAATTTTTGCGTAGAGCTAAATTTAAAGACGGTAGGTGGAAGTACTGTATTGTGCGTGGCAGCATGCAGTTATAATATCAATGCAGTGGAAGTGAAAGTGCATGCAAAGCAGTGGGAGAAACAGTTGACTAATACGTGGGCCTAGTAACATTTGCTTAAGATGGACCTAGACTTTGATAAAAGCCAAGATTCTAGTGACGTTGGTTTCGTTGGTATTCGCTTTTGTCAGGAATGGTAAGTTTTTTTAATTTTGATGTTTTTCAGAAGAGAGAAAAGGCCATTTTGCCTGGCATTGTCCAGTCAGTTAAACGTTCCTCCGCACAAGTGAGAGGCCTCTTTGGCTTTATGTAGATTTACTGGAGACAAATCTTCGGGAAGTTGCGTATGCCACACGGATATTGGAATAATTCAAAGTTGTTAAAGTCGAAGATCACTATAAAAGAAAGAAAACTGAGAACATGGAGGTTAGTATGTAAGATATCTATCAATAGTAGTTCTCTAGCAGTCTACCTATGAGGTTTTTATTTTGACATTAGGAAATTTCATAATAGGCAAAGGTATGCTTTTATTGAGAGTTTTTCTCACTTACCTCTAACTTATAACTTTCTATAATAATACAAAATTATTGCAATTTAGCCTTTTTTCCAAAGAGCCTAATACGGCCTAATAACCTTCCTAATGAATGATTTGATCTGCTGTGGAGGAGGCACCAGCTAAACTGCAATCTAGCTAATACAGTTGACTTGTGTGTTTTGCCTTAAAGAAAAAACATGAAAATAGTGGCAACAATGTGAAATAAATGAAATAAAGATATCAAAAGGGGTTAGAAGGGTAGTCCCAACCATCATCCTATGCTGTCTATACCACCTACCACCTCAGACAAGTACCCAGGAGTTGCTTTATGAGTATTAAGTTGTTTTATGGATTTAATTGTTTAAATGTTATTTTCTTGTGATATGTCATACATAGGTTATAGGTGCAAATCATCAGCTGATATCCTAACACCGACATTTCAGGGCACTTCAACCGGAATGTCGTTAGGTGTTAGGTGCCCCAAGCAGACTGGCGTCCCAGTCCACCATTGCACCCTTGATTAAGTTTAGTTTGCCATTGTTGGTTACGATTCATTGGTTGTTGGTTTCAAATTCCTGTCATCACAGCAAATGTTTATTTGGGGGAAATGTGTCTATAAGCAGAGTGTGACTATATGCAGAGTTGCCAAGAATGAGGGTGAAAGGGACATAAAATCATACATTTTAGCATGGAAAGGGGCTAGAAACCCTCTGTGATTGCCTCCGACGCATTAATTGTCATTTTTGGGCATATACTCTCTAAATAATATTATACAAATGAAATCTAAATTATAAAAATGGCAGCCGTATAATAAGCACATGAATCATTTCTAAGTGCTTAGTGATTCATTTGTTTATTCTATGGCGGGAAAAATCTATAAACCAGTTTCAATGTTTACATTTTACGCCTGTTGGTTTCTATGTTAACTGAACAATTGGCATTGAATTCATTGTCATCATGTGTAACATCTCATTTTAGTCCCTAATTTGAATATCAAAAGAATCTCATTTGCCTGTCCAAAAATGTAAACATTGAAAGTGGTCTATTTGTCTCACTTTTAGGTTTCATACTGTAAGGGTTTGAAAGTCGAAACGATGACGTAAACATGGCCGCCAAAGCAGTGATGGCCTAAGGGTCCCTGAATTTCATTGGCGATTTTTGACCTCGTGACTTGTCTGCGCTTCAAACTTTCCACGCAAAAACAAAAACAATTTCTCTCACAACATAAAATTATATCACAAAGTTTATTTCCTCACTTCTAAAAAGTGTTTGAAGGCCAAGAGGTTAAACATGTACGGGGAAGGAATATTTTCAATGGATAACGAGCTGTATCGAAAAAGTTAATCATAAAGTACTGATTATTTGAAGGAATTCAGTTATTTGCTCCTGAAACTAATTCAACGTAAGTTTAACATTATAATTTTAACCACAAGAGCTAGGAATCAATAACAGGAAAGCGAATATTCATCAAATAAACTTTGTTGTTAAAAGGGCAAGGGAAGTTTTAAAACTCCCCTTTTCAGTCCACCAACAAATGTCAACATTACTCTGTAGTTTACGGTAAGTTTCTAGCTCCAAACTTTATTGTTCAAGAGGCATTTTTATTTCTCTTTGCATTTAATGTAAATTTTCTCTCAAGGCTGCGTGAAAGTTTATATCTTCTGAGCTTTAATTTTGGTGTTCAGAATTCAAATTATTTTTTCCTAACGTTCAATCCTTGCACAAAATTATCTTGATTTGTTTCTCAGTGTTGCAGCACTAAAATTTGGATAAAACCCCTTTATTTTGAAGTAGTATTTTCAATATAAATCCTCAACTGCATTTGATAGCAAAATATTCAAGAAATGTTTACATTTTACTAATTTATATTGCTATGCTCTAATCACCTTATCATATTTCTGTGGTTCTGAACCCTCTTGACCTTTTGATATTTAAAAGGGACTTTAAACGGATTTATTTCCTCTAAATTAACATTTTTTGATACTATGGGTTATTGTATTGATATTTCTGATGATATTTTTTATTTAGGATGTTTCTAGGGGTCAAAAATCATAACTTGGAGTTTAAGGCCTAAGCCCAGCTCTTGCCTTAACCCGCCATGTTTACGTCATCGTTTCGATACTTTTAAACCCCTACAGTATATATAATTCAACTACAATAACGTGAGATTTTTGATTAATTTGTTTGTTTCATTGTTCTTATGATACTACGAGAGAAACATGGACGTCAATTAGGCCATACAAAAAAACATCATTAAGGCCCTAAAGCTGCTTATTTGCTTTGCTACTTATTGAAATAAAGCGTACTTAGGAAACTCTAAAACTCAAATTGATTTGAAAAATTATAAAAGAGGGTTTAGAATTAGTTAGATTCACACTTGATAATGATAGCCTCACCTTTCCATAGTGTTAAGTACCCAAAATGAAATGAATACCGCATGAAGATATTTTCTAACCGATAAAGCAAATATACTTATTTATTTTTTCACTGAGTTTGACTGTAAAAAGAGTGTTTTGTGGTTTGGGAATGCAGAAAGTAGTGTTTATATGCAGGTTGTGACTAAAAGCAGAGTTACCGTAAGCAGAAGTTGTTGATGAGGATTTCACCAGGCAGAGATTTAGGAAACAGTTGTGATTATAACCAGAGTGTTACTTTAATCGGAGTGACTATAACCAGAGTGAACTGTAATACAATTACTAATGACTTAATTCTGCTAACTTAAAGTATATTCTTAATCTATCTTGAAGATGTCGAGGATAAGCACTGCTTCAACCCTAGCCCCAGCGGCCTATTATTTTTATAAAATTCTAGTTAAGTTGGGAAATCTTAAACAACAATGGTAGCCTTGGAAACAATCAATGTTTTGTTATCAGTCCCCCTGCCTTCGAAAATTTACTTTACAGCCCTTTGAGTATTTTCATTCTCAGATATTATCTCGATTGGAATTGTAGTACTTACTTTCTTACAAGTAATATGTGTACCTTATCTCCATTTCTTCCAGAAATCTGGTAGAGAATCAAGAAATTTTACAAGTGATGGACACATCAGCAAAGAGCCGAGAGAAGCAAAAGATAGGGCTGATGCTTACTATCATCGATCAAAATATCTTATTCAAAAGGCAAAAGAGATTGAGTCTATCACCAACTGCAAAGTTGCATTAAAGATCTACCCTACCTGGGGAAAAGGCAAAGTTAAAAGTTATGTTTCAGCAGGACTTGATGTTTCAGAAGAAGAAGAGGATCCTCCCATCTGCCACTGAGGTTGTTCTACACATTGGCAGCAATGATATTTCGAAAAACATCCCTACATCCATAATACTAAATAACATAGACACCGCTGTCCAAAAGCTCAAAGATATCAACGCCGAAATCAAAATTGCAGTCTCATCTATATTTCTCCAAACCTATGACACTGCCAAGAATATAAAAATCGTTGAAGCAAATCAAGAAATCCGAAACCTTTGTTTGTCACATGGATGGGACTTTCTGGACAATGGCAAGATCGCTTTTAAACACTTAGACTCACAAGGAATGCACCTAAACGCTGTAGGTAACCGTATCTTTGCTAGTAACTTGATTAATTACGCTAAATCTGATTAACAAGATACACAATTTAGGGGAGGTGCTAAGCAAAATAATGGTGGGACAGTCGGGTGTCATCAACATCTTGGTTTTAAAAAGGGCATGGCCATTGCATCCCTAAACATCAATGGTCTTCGTAGTCACCTTGACGAAGTTAAACTACTTCTAAATGATAGGGGGATTCACATCTTAGTCCTAAATGAAACCAAACTTGATGACTCAGTCGCTAAACAGTTGACTGAAATATCTGGCTTCCAGCAAAAACGGCTTGATAGGTCTTGTCATGGTGGTGGTGTAATGGTGTATGTAAAAGAATCTATCAAAATGATTCTCAGGGAGGATATACCCTCTTATGGGCTTGAAATTCTTTGTATTGAGATATCCCCTCCTAAATGTAAACCATTCCTGATTTTTGGTTGGTACAGGCCACCCAGTGATCCTATCGAAAGCTTCTCTAAATTAGAAAAAGTCCTTTCCCATGTAGATAAGGAAAATAAGGAAATAATTCTACTTGGTGACACAAACTGTGATTTTTCTGAATTAGAACCTGGTCAGGAATTTGACAATAATTCTAAACATCTGTCCAATGTTTATGAACTATTTAGTCTTAAACAGATCATTAAAGAGCCAACCAGAGTTACTCTTAATACCTCAAAAATAATTGATCACATTGCATGCACATCTACTCAAAACATTTTAAAGTCTGGAGTGCTCCCAATTTCTATGAGTGATCATTTTATGGTTTACTGCATCCGAAAATTTAATGGAGGTGTTGAAAAAAGCCATAAAATAATTAAAACTCGAAAAATGAAAAATTTTAATGAAGAAGAATTCCTGGCAGAGGTCGCCAGCATGCAATGGGTTCAAATGCTTCCTGACACTGATGATATCAATTTACTTGTGAACAGCTGGTCTAATCTTTTTTCTTCAATCATTGATAAGCATGCTCCAATAGCAGAAATGCGTGTCTCAGAAAGATACTGTCCCTGGATCAATAAGGATCTAAAAGACCTTATGAAGTCTAGGGATAAGCTTAAAAAAGCTGCTGTCAAAAATAAGTCTGATATTTTGATGAACTGCTATAGGCAGGTCCGTAATAAGGTTAACAAACTTAACACTAGCCTCAAAAAGCAACACTATGCTAACAGAATTACTGCTTGTAAAGGTAACATGCAAGATTCATGGAAAATAATCAATGAATTGATAAACAAAAGGTCAAAATCCAGTAACATAAATGAACTTAAGGATACTGGTTCTGAAAGTGTTGTTCACAAGAAGGACATCCCTGATACTATGAACAGTTACTTCTGTTCAATTGGTAAGGATCTTGCAAAAGATATTGACCCTGTACCAAACCCTCTTTTGTCAGGTGACTACCAAATCAACAATGAAAGAAAGGTTTTTCATTTTAAGACCATTGATGTCAAAGAGATAAGGGCTGCAGTTGCCAAAATTAAGACAACTAAAGGTTCTGGGAATGATAATATCTCCAGCTACTTCTTGAAACTTGCAATGCCACTTATTGAAGATTCTCTAGCTTTTTTGTTTAATACGTCGATCGAAACAAGTCTGTTTCCAGATTTGTGGAAAGTAGCTAGGGTCACTCCAATTTTCAAAGCTGGAGATAGGGCAAATAAATCGAACTACCGTCCAATCTCTGTCCTTCCTGTAATCTCAAGACTTTTCGAAAAGCTCATCTACAATCAACTGTACCAATTTCTCAATGAAAATGGGCTCCTGGCTCCTGAGCAATCAGGTTTCAGGGCCCTTCACTCTACAGTTTCAAGCTTGCTTAAAAATACTGACGATTGGTACAGTGGAATTGATCTTGGAAAACTTGTGGGCATTGTTTATGTTGACCTTAAAAAAGCGTTTGATACTGTTGATCACGAAATACTCTGCAGCAAACTCAAACACTATGGCATAAAGTATCGTGAACTTCAATGGTTTCAGTCCTATCTATCATATCGAAAGCAATTTTGTAGGGTCAATGGTGCCTGCTCTAAGACAGAGGGTATCAACATAGGAGTACCCCAGGGCTCCTGTCTTGGCCCTCTACTCTTTCTCATTTATATTAACGACATTACACAAGTTGTTCAAGAATCTGTTCTCTCCATGTATGCTGATGACACCTGTCTGTGTTACCAATCAAAAGATTTGAGTAATCTTAATGAGACCATTAACAGTGACCTCGACAAACTTGATAAATGGTTGAAGGGTAACAAATTATCCCTTAATGTCACTAAAACAAATTCTATGTTGATTACCACTAAGAATAAGCATAGAATTTTAAGACGTGATGATCAAGGGTTAAATTTGCAAATTGGCACTACAGAAATTGGTGTCATTGAGCAGGCAAAATATCTTGGTGTACAAATTGATAATTCCCTAAGCTGGAATGAACAAATCAAAAATATTTCCTCCAAAGTTTCCAAGGCACTTGGTATTTTGAAGTACGCTAAAAAATATCTTCCCCAAAAAACTTTGGAGACTCTCTACACAAGTATTGTTGAGCCCCATTTCCGGTACTGCTGTTCGGTTTGGGGATGTGCTGGTTTGACACTAATTAACCAGTTGCAAAAACTCCAAAACCGTGCTGCCCGTATTGTCACTGGCAGTGGCTATGAAACCCCAAGCGCTCAGCTAATCCAAAGTCTTGGATGGAAAAACATTGCTCAATTAATAGATAATGAGCTAAGGATCATGGTATACAAATCTCTTCATGATAGGGCTCCACAATACCTGAGTGACTTGTTCAGCAGAAATTCGCAGGCTCTGCCTTGTACACTACGTAACTCTAAAACTGATATGAGAGTACCTTTAAAAACAACAACCACTGGGCAAAAAAGCTTCTCTTTCCGTGGTGCCAAATCTTGGAATAGTTTAACAGCAACATCCAAATTAGCACCTTCCCTAAATATATTCAAAGATACGATTTAGGGGTTGGTTTTTCTTTTTTTAGGTTTTATTACTTTTTATCACTTGTACATTATTTTATCAGTAATTAGGATTTTAGAAATAGGTAGGGTTTTAATGATATTTTAAATAAATATAGTATAATAGTGTTTTTAGCAATCATTGTAATTTAGGATTAGAACTTTTTTAACTTTTATAATTTTTGTAAAATCTTTATTTTGGAGGGGCCCCTTAGTAAACCAGCACTCTTGCTGAAGGGCTACCCTTCCGTTAGTTTTTAAAATCAAATGAAAATGAAAAGGATGGTGGGTCTCCAATACCTTCTATGATCCAAACTCTCTACGAGGGTCTTGGTGAACATTTTACCCCTTCAGAATCCACAGTGACAAGTGCACCTGAGCCATCACCTAGGAAAAGACTGCAAATGGATCAGGATATCTGTCAAATTTGCAAGGCAGAGTACATCAGCGAAGATATTGATAGCCACTGGGTTCAATGCGCAGAAAACTGCAATTACAGGGTTCATGCAACATGCTGTGGGATATATTACAAAAATGATGCAAGGGATAAAAAGAACTTGGAGAAATGGAGCAAAAAACACTTTTTCTGCAAGGAACATATGCCTAGTGACTAAAATAGTTGAATCTTTGAATTCTTTTATGATAAATACTGGAACATAATCTGCTTGAGTAGAATTCTCTTCTCTTTTCTTTCAAAGTCCTTACTGTAACCAATTGGGGCCTGCAAGATTAGGCCTTTAGATACCTTTTGTTTTTTCCCCTTCTTTTTTTATAATTCCTTCCATCTTTGGCGTTACAAAAGATGAGTTACCATAGATACCTTTTCCTAAATAGCTAGCTTTGTAATCTTTGTGATTTTCAAGTGCTTGATTATGATATCGCTAAGCTTGATGTCTACAGTACACTGCTTGTGGTTTCCCTCCACAATACTGATAGTATTGTTCCATAGTATTGAATATATTCCACAGTACTGATGGTATCCCCCCCCTCACATTACTGATGATATCCCCTCCAGTATTTAATACCCTCCCAATATATGCATGTTACTAATTGCTGATGATATCCCTCAACAGTACCAAGCATCCTCCACTGTACTGAAATTGTTCCCAATTGTGATTTTTCATTTCACAAAGGTCTAATATTTGTTGTTATCGGCATTAGGCACTCCCTAAATAGACATATTGCATTTATGATGGAGACTGCGGAAATCAAGGTTTAACCCTTGTGACCTGTATGGAGGCCGTTTTACCTGGTTTTAGGCCAATTTTACTCTGTCAGGAAACGGTTTTAATTATGCATCATCAAAAACTCTACCCAAGCGGGTAAAAAATTTACGGGTAAAGTTTTTAAAAAAACTAAGGAAGTAAAGTCCGAGCTGTAAACGGGCTGAAATATCAGTAAACTCTTTCCAACTCACATGGCTCTGACAGTGAAGTATTTTCTCAGTAATTTAGTTATTTATAATTGATATTTTCTTTCAGCAATAATATGCTTTATCCAAAGGAAAACAAAGAAGACAAAATACTGTTATATGCAGTAAGTTTAATTGGAGTTATTATTCTATAATCAAATTTTTGTAATGAAAGCAAATCCCTCTATAGATAAAAATAGTGATTGAAATCTAGAAAATAGTGCAAAATACTAACAATAAAAACACCAATTGAAGAATCTCTATATTTCAGCTTACTCCCAGCTTACTTACAGATTTGTACTGGGATGGCTACTCTAAAAAACATGGCTACAAACTTTTAGCACTCTTTTGCTTCCAAATTATAAAAGAAGTCTGGTTCTTATATAGGGCTTTACTGCCTACTAAAGATTTTCTTAGCGGAACTTATTTGGAAGGGCAAGAGCGCCTAGTACAGAAAAAGGTATACACGCATTATTTTTATAAGCAATTTCAGCTCGCGCTCAATACTCAAAATTGCTTAGCAATTGCTTAACTTTTTGTTCGTAGTTATTTTCAAATAGATTATAAAAAGGTGAATATAGGGCCATATACATGTCAGAAGGCACAATAAATTGAAGATGAAGAAACAAATTACTGTCTCTTTTTTTATAAGAACAATTTTATAAGAACACGAGCCTCAGATTTTGCCAAATCTTAAGAACAATTTAAAAACAAACTAAGGCTGACAATTTCAAGATCAATTTAAGAATAATGCGAAATAACCAGGAGACTGACAAATAATTACAAACAACCAAATTGACAGCAAACAGATATATCAGATGGTCAAGAGAGTCCACATTTGAACCAATTAACACAACTGATAGCGAAAACAGGCTTCCAAATCATTAAAGGTAAGAACAATTTAAGAACATTTCAGGCTGAAAACAGAGAAATATTTATGAACAGCCAGCTTCAAAACAAATTTACTGGTTCCTTTAAAAAAAAGAGTTTAATGATTGATGATGTAAGCGCTTTTTACTCATGGACAACGCTTGCACAAATCATTCCTGTAAAAAAAATTATGTTACATTACATTTCCTGATAATTAGTGAAAATACAATATTTCAAGTTGCTTAGCAATCTTCAATCGAGTATGTACTAAAATTGCTTAGCTTTTTGGCTTGCTGATTACTGACTTGCTGATAATACGTGTACTGCTCACACAAGTCTGATACACTATTCTCATTGCAGTTTCTATTGAAAAGCTCCTGTCTCTGGTCTTTTGAAGAGATTTTAGTCTGATATTCATTTCAGAAGAGCAACTAATAAAAAAACTAATTTTGGGGAATTTTTCTTGATTCAATAGCCACAAGATATGAAGGGAGAGTGAAGGGACACTATCATATATCTTAGCCAACATGCCTTTAAAAACTTCGAAATATGCTAGCCATAACGGGATGCTCTTCCTATTACTGGATTACATAATTGCTAAGGAGGAGGATTCGCTGCTGAGATTGAATGGGACACACAACAAGTAATATATATCCCGTTCCACAGTCAAAGCCAGTGTCTAAGTATCTAAAAGTAAGTAAGTTAAGAATGACCAGCAGGTTCTGTTATAAAGTGATTTTATAGTATTTTGGTTTGCATTTTTAGTGTCGTAATTGTGATTATCAAGAGCGTGCAACAAACAGCTGTATCTACGTCAACCGAGTTGTCCACGATGTCAAGTAAGAGCTCCTCATTTATTTACACTTGAAAGAAAGAAACTTTTGGGTTTTTCACATCTCTCCCAACCCCTATATACCCAAACTCTATTTACCCTGTCCACCTGTACCCCCTATATAGTCTCTAGTCCTATTTACCCTAACCTTATATGACCTTTCCAAAGATATCCTAACCCTATATACCCTGACCTATATATCTATATACCCTAACTCTTTTTACCCTTACCCTACATTCTAACCCAAAATGTCCTAAACCGGACGCAGGGGGGGCCCAAGGTAAAACGTTTTAGGTAAAAATCATTTATACCAGAGGTGCCCCTAATTTTCTTTTTAACATGTGACTTTTCATTAAATTCTATTTGAAATAAGGCCTTGAGAGCCAGAGTAGCTGTTTTGATATGCAAAACTTTCCTGAACAGCATAAATAGAACCCAGAGTAGGGTGCTAAATTGGCGCCCATCTTTTAAAAAGTGCCTCTTTTCTTGCCTATGATTCTCCTGTTTATCGTCATAAGAATTTCAATGGTTAAAGAATTAACGATATCTTGTATTTCAATTGAAATGAATTTATCCTTGACATCTTAGGCTTGAACAGACCTTTTTAATAGATTTATCATTTTAGCTTACCAAAACACAAATTGATATTTTCATGGAACAGTTCCCTTTTCAAGATAATTGCTCAGCTTTAACGTTTTTCTATAATCAAAACGGCAAACTATCAATTAATTTTTTAATAATTCTTAATGTTTTTTTCAGTGAATTGACACAGATAATTGCCGATGTTGTAGCAGATCCAACCCTTCCTAGAACTCAAGACCATCCATGTCCAAGGTTTTATATGTTTGATTTAATTATCTTCACGTGGTAAAGCTGGAAAACATTGTTTCCTCACATGAGAATATTTGTACAAAGCATTTTGCTTTTGCTTCTCAGTATCCCCACCCTGGAATCAAAGATTTTTTCTGGTGTTGGGAGCAAAATGTTTTGGTATGGAACAACAAACAGAATGCAAAATTTCAGCAAGAAATGTTTATTTTTCAAAGGGTGTTTATCAATGATTTATCCTTAAATACACCGCATTTTTCAGTTCTAGTAAGGAGCTTTATAACTTCTTAACTATCTTTTTTTTAGTTGTGGACACAGTGAAGCTGTTTTCTTTCAATCTCAGTCAAGTAAATGTGATGTTAGTATAACTTATTTGATAAATTTCATTCATGTTAATCATTGTTGCGGCTATGGTCTGTTTCAGGCTCGGACTTATTTCTTTGCTCTAGTTCAAATGTTAAACTGGTCTTCAGCTATGCTTGGAGTCTGTTTAAATTCATTTGAAAACTGGCCGAATAAAGTAATATTCTCTTTATCAAAATATCAATTTTGAAATATTCTGATTAGCTTAATTTCGCGCTTTAATACATCAAGCAAGCAGTGAAAAAGATCAACTAATGAAAGAACCAAAAATGAAAGAACAAAACATTCTTAGACATGGTTAATTCTTGAGACTTGTCTCAAGGATGATTTGAGAGAAAAATAGGTTTTTCAGACATAACTACCTCAGCATTTTGCAAAAATTGTCAAGCTGGAGAGAATAGAAAATTAAGCTCCAGTTTCTTTTTCCATTGCTGTTACTTTGATATTTAACTACAGCTTTGACCGCTTTTTAACTTCTTTGCATGCTTAGACTGCTTGCTATAGCTTGATATTGAACGTCTCTTTACGGTTTTCTGTAGCTTGGTGAATGTTTAGAAATACAAACCTGAGTGAGTATTTCTATACCATAAGTCCTTCAGCAGGTGAACAGTAAATTGCCCACCTAATTGCTGTCAGTTGGGCTGCTCTTTAGTGAAAGTACACATCATCGAGGTGGGCAATTTCCTGTAAACTGGATAAATTATCGGTGCAGAAATTCCAAAAATTAGGCACATCTGAATTGGTTGACTTGACTTCATAATATAAACTACTTTATGTATTCAAATGAATCTCTCTACCTAATTGTTTGAATATGGTGACTTTGAAAGTAGTTTTGTTCTTGTTTTGTTGTAGCATATGAGGCTTTACTACGTGTGCACAGCTAGTCACTGCAGTCACAAATGGTCAGAATAAGGGAGGAGATATACATGCAAGTGAGAGAAGGAGGATGGATTGTCACATTGTATGGATGATAAAGTAAGAAGTAACTGCCAGTGTCAGAACTTGCTTAAACAACACTGAAGGAGCGCTTCAAAGTAATCATTATAATGATAATACTAGTTATATGGAAGCTATATCTCCATTTCTGAGCAGTATCCTAGGTATCACTATAAAGTATCACTTAAAATGTGCAAGTTTTTCTTTTATCCTTTTGTCCTCAGTCTTTATACAAACTATACACAATGTTAATGTTTTAACAAGCACTGCCTATACATACTTTAAACATGGCTCTCTGGATATTCTCATGGTTTTAGTTTTGTTTGTAACTAAATCATTTTTCAAATTTTTGATTTTTCAAGGAAATTTGGAGAATTTTAAAAGTGTTATTTATTGTACTTCATGGGATCAACACCTCCTGCAAAGAGAATCGGTATGCTTTCCCGTCGAGTCTGTGTTATTCTTCGCGTGAATTCAGCCATATTTGATTTTTTAGTAAAAAAAAGGCATCTTCACCCCTCAAGTATTCATCCATTTCAAACTTGCCTAAAACACGTTCATAATAAACTTAGTGCAGTGTTTACCATAAATGTTCAAGCCAAAATAATATCTACTTCCCATTGTGCTAAGTAAATTTCATAACCATATGTTGCAAGAGAAACACTCAGCTTAGGACTAATTCATTCGTACAGTAGCTGATGTTTTTCCTGTTTCTACTGCGCATGTTATCCAACAGGATTTTGCTCTGTTTGGAAAGCAAAACAGAGCAGAGTGCAGTTCTTGATAGCAATCCAAAGCAACCCAAAAAAGGTGGTTCGATTCTAAGGATATCAAGTTTATCTATCAACCTTCTCTTTTTCTTATGCTATTTTGATGAAATGAGGGTAAATTCGCATTGCAAAAGGGAGCAAAATAGCAAATTTGTACTGGATGGAGAAGAAAAAATATACGCGTTCGCTAACCTAAAAATGACTAGAAACCAGTGAAAATTATCATAGTGTTTGTACCGAGGTGTTGGCATAAGACTAAATTAAATGATGGCTTTTGCAGATGCAATATCAAGTTTCTCCAAAGGTATTTTCAAATCTGAAGCAAATTATCTGCAACGAATTCCTGCAGATGAATTGAAACTCCTACCTTAACTAGTTAGTATATCAGATTGACAACCTGTTGTTAAACACGCTATATTCTGGGGGGGGGGGGGGGTAATGCAACAATCGTTTGAAAGTGCTTTTATTCTGTCTATCCCTCGAGACATTTCCAATATCATACATCAGCCGAGTTATTCCACGCTAAAATTTCACCCTGGTTAGTCAAGTTTCTGTTGAATTTGAGTACATCTTATGTCATAAAGCATATTGCAAATCTAACAACAATATTTGGACGATTTATGACATTCCTCGTCTGCTATCATCAAAGTCATCCTTTTACCAACATGTAGATAATTAGCAAACGTCTTTTTCAGGTCCTACCAGTAGCTAAGTCTGCTGCATTGAATACAGTCCGTAGCAAAATACTTACAATAATTACCACTAGCACTAGATAAGTACAAATCTTCTCACAGCAGTTGAAATTCGGGATGGTGTAATTTAAGATTCAAGATTCAAGATCCAAGAAATTAAGATCCGACAAATTAAGATCCAAGAAATTAAGATCCGACTAATTAAGATCCAAGAAATTAAGATCCGACAAATTAAGATCCAAGAACGGACAAAATTTCATGTCAAATTAAGAAACTTTTATTACTATGGCCTGATCCTAGTTTCTTATAAAAAAAACGTGTAATGAAGGATTGGTTCGCGATTAAAACGAGACAATGTGCACTTAATATCTCGAATCTTAAAATCTCGGATCTTAATTTGTCGGATCTTAATATCTTGGACCTTGGATCTTGGATCTTGAATCTTAAATTACAGTAGAATCCCGATAACTCGAACAAGCAAGGGACGATCAAAATAGTTCGAGTTAACGAATGTTCGAGTTATCGAGGCTCTTTATAACATGAATAAGGCTCAAGGGGAATGCCAAATCTGTTCGAGTTAGCGAGAGTTCGAGTTATCGCATGTTCGAGTTATCGAGATTCTACTGTATACCATCCCTTGAAATTCAAAGGCTTTCTCATTTTAAAAATATAATCAAACATGTCAGAGGCTCTTCACATTTTCGCAACTTCTTCCATGCCTGCAGTCATTGTGGTAGTGACAACAGTATATAAAGCCAACCAGGCCTGGCGCACTTCGTCCGTAAATTCGTCCCCAAGCGCATTTTCCAGGGTCCAAAGAAGCGACCCACCAACGGCCTAAAACAAATATTTACAATGGGATAAATCGAAAGAAAAATCAATCGTGGGAGTTGAAGGATGAGAGCAGAGTTGCAGGAATATATTGGTCTTCCTCGAAACATCCAGGTTTATCCTCATTTTTTCAACACATATGCTGAACTATATTGCACGAATGTTGCACGAGATTGACCAAGGCTGAACGTACCTGAAAATGCTCGGGCTGCAAGTTGAATTTCGCATGAGAAGCTCCAAGCTGCTTCAGTATCGGAACCACGCTTCCGAGGTCGCTCAGCATCGCCACGGCAACAGAGATTGTATCCATGACACCCTTGGCATGCTTTGCCAGTCGCTCGTCCGCCATTATGGTCACTATGTCATTCTCATTTTCCAATGCGAAGTAGAACTTTTTTCTGATGTCTGGATGTTGTGTGAACAATCTACGAAAAGGGACATCTTTTCAGGCTTGAACCGTGATAGCGAGGAGGGGATAGTTTGTGTAATTGTCCTAGTACACAACTGCCTGCATCAATCAAAAATAAGGAACCATAGACCAGGACAAAGTTAGTATTCAGAAAAAGCTACCCAATCACAAATACAAGCCCTACAAGATATGCTAATCAATTTTTGAAAAATACCACTTTTGAATCAATTTGTGAGAATGAAAAATTGATCTGCGAAGTATTTTTCACTCTCACAGATTTATTTAAGTGATTTGATTGACTTTCCAAATCCTACCTCTTCTCAAATGCCGATTTGTTAGTTTACTTAGTCGGCGTTGATTAGATACTAACAAGGCCACTTCTGGTCAAACATTTTGAGGTTCATTATCATCATCATCATCATCATCATCATTATTATTTTTTTTAACACGGCTTGATGCCGGAAACTTCAGATAACTATCAGGCCACAATCAGTGGCCAAGGATAGATATCTCATCTCGCTTTGGTCCAGTCAGTCATTTGAGCTCTTTACTCTGATATGATACCGAAACAGTGTCTGATAATAGACGAAGTCCCTAGTAGTGCAGCTTTTTAATATTGTGAATGGTTTTTCCCACCCGATAGTTCTGAGATATTTTTCAAGCGCAATGGGTACAATACCCAGAGCTCCAACAACAATGGGTATGACGGTCGCTGTTGTGTTCCATAACCTGCTTATTTCTATTCGGAAATCTTGGTATTTTTGGATCTTTGCTGTTTGTTTTGTATCAATCCTACAATCAGAAGGAATGGCAACATCAATGATGGTTTTTTTTCTCTCGATTTTGTCCATTGGCACAATTTCATGTCTTCGATGGCTAATCTGTTTGTCAACTTGGATATCAAGGTATAGAATTTTGAACTTATGATTTTCTAAGCATTTTTCTGCCACATGCTCCCACCAGTTACTGGCAGCAGAAAAATTATTCTTTTTCAGGAGTTGGTGATGCACCATTTTACCGACTTTATTGTGCCGATCTTTATAATTTTTGCCTTACAAAAGTTCACACTCGGCAACAATATGTTTCACTGTCTCTTCACGTTGGTGACAGATTCTACATTTGCCATCAATTTGGGTCTTATAAGTTCTGGCTTTATTGTGGTGTGTTGGAAGTGCTTGATCTTGAGCAGCAAGTAGAAGTCCCTCAGTGGGTGCTTTCATCCCTGCAAACCGTAGCCGGTTCCAGGTGAGGGGGCTGACCTTACTTTCAGTATCTCTTATGAATTGACCATCTAATGCCTTTGCTTTCCATTTCTCAACAGTATTTTCCAGCTCTAAGGTGTTACTACTTTCCACGCTTCTTTCTTTGATTGCATTTTCCATCCAACTTTCTGACTTCCCATTCATCCTTGCGAACATGGCATTGCATTCGGTTTTGGCACTTAATTCGATGTTCTTAAGGCCTCTTCCTCCCGATTTGCGGCTCGTGTATAGGCGGTGAACATCAGATTATTTCGGAAACAGGTCAAATATTGTAAGTCTTTTCCTTGTTTCCCTGTCTAGTTGTTTCAAGTTTTCGTCACACCAGTTAACAATGCCTGCAGAGTATGTAATAACATATAGAGTCCATCTACTGATAGCTCTAATGATATTGTATCCATTTAGTTTCGATTTGAGAATTTTCCTTAGGCGATTGGTTTATTCAGAGCAAATCTTCTGCTTCAAAGTCGTATGTTTTATGGCTGTATCTTCGAGGATACCAAGATATTTGTATCCGTTAGATGACAGGGGATCAATCTTCTCCCCATCATACAACTCAACACTGTTGCCGTTCTGCAGCACTCCACGTTTCATTCTCATGATGGCGCAATTGGCCAGGCCGAACTCCATGCAGATGTCATTGCTGAAGATCTTGACTACGTTAAGAAGTCCAGTATTTTCTTTCTCAGTTTTGGCGTAGATTTTCAAGTCGTCCATGTATAACAGATGATTGATCTTTTCGCTATTCCCTGTGAGTTGGTACCCCTTGTTCTCCTTTGTCAACAGAGAGGTTAGAGGGCGAAGTGCAATTGTGAACAGCAATGGCGATAGGCTGTCACCTTGGAAGACTCCACGATGGAAATCAACTTTCCCAATTTCTTCATTTGCGAGTAAGAGAGTTGTATTCTAGGATTTCATGGCTGTTGGATAGGAATTTAACAATGTTTGCAGAGACACCGACCAGGTTTAGAGTCTTTATTAGCCAACTGCGAGGAACCGAATCATATGCTTTCTTATAATCTACCTATGGAGTAAACAGGTTTGTTCTTCGTCTTTTTCAGTTTACAAGGATAGTTTTATCGAGAGTAAGGTGGTCTTTGCAGCCTCAAGTATAACTACTGTAGCCTTTCTGTTCCCATTGATGCAACCTATTTGCACCTAGAAATGTATAAACTTCGCTGCTAACGATACCTGTTAGGATTTTCCAGATATTCTGAAGGCAAGTTATTGGACGGAAGTTGCTGGGTAAACTTGATTTTTCCATATCCTTCTTTATGAGAACAGTTCTTCCTTCTGTCATGGCAGGGTAGAGATTACTGGTTAGTAAGCACATATTGAGCTGAGAGGCGATGCGTTAATGTAAGGCAGATAGATGTTTGATCCAGTATAGGTGTACATTGTTAGGCCCAGGTGTTTTCCAATTTGGCATTTTCCTAAGTTGTCTCCTAAGCATTTGGCATGTTATGTGTATGTTCTCCTGTTGATTAACATTGTCCGTTTCTATTTTACTCAGCCATACTAGATTGGTGTTGTGTGATACTCTATTCTTCCATATATTCTTCCAAAAGTTATGAATGTCATGTTTATCTATTGGGAATTCGTTTGTGGTGTCTTGATTTTGCGTTAGTTTTTGATAGAATTTATGTTGATCATCATCATCATCATCATCATTGTAATTTTATTGAAAATAGGCTATCTACAATGAAATAACTGATTGAGCTAATTAAGGCCTACTAACTAAAAGATTACGCATTATTTAGAAATTCTACGATATTTACAATAGTAAAAGTAAAAAATACCTTAAACATGTTGGACACCCCGCCTGTGGTATTAATGTGTTACTTAACCTAGCTGCAGTTGCAATTTTACTTAATGGGCGTTAATTAGACACTAACTAGGACCATATCCGGTCGAACGTTTTGAGATTCATTATCATCATCATTATTATCATTATCACTTTATTTAAAGTAGGCTATCTACGATACAACAGCTGTTTGAGTAAATTAAGGCCTACTAACTAAAAAATTACATACCATTTGGAAATTCTATAAAATTTACAATATTAAAAGTAAAAAATACCTAAAATACCCAAAATCATGTTAAATTATACCAGAGCAGGCTACTGCAATTGACATATGCCTCCACCGGGTCTCGAACCCGGGTTTTTGTGAACATATCAAGGTAACTGTGCGAACTCAAAATCATGCTATATACCCAACGTGCGGTATGTATCTTTCACATAACCTAGCTGCAGTTGCAATTTTTATTCGTGTTCTTCGACGTTTATTGCATAGATTCTAGGTGAAAGCTTCACGTTTACCACTTGGCCTGATTGTTTGAAGAAAAACCCTGTCCACAGAGTAAAAAGCGAAATTCAGCCTAATCTTTGATATAAATAATATTAGACGGCCTAAATCAAATCTTGTTTTGAGTAAATTACACCGATAAAAGTTGATAATTATTGTAGAATAGCAAAATGAGAGTAGAATTTGAGCTCCCGGCTTTTCCTGCGGACATATATCCAGCCATAAGGTGGCCAACGGTAGGAATCATAACAGCGTATGAATTTCCTCCAGAAATCAAATAGGTATTCAGGAATTATTTCGATACTTTCAAGCGTAACTCATTTATTACAATACCTTTCAAACAATGTCAACCCATGGCCTTGCAAGTCTGTCTCCACGCCCTGCCACGAGCTTTGAATTAAATCAGCTTGCTTGTTACTAATTGGGGGCTGTCTTGGGGCAGCATCTTTTTGAACCCCACTCTGCAGACTATTGAGGGGGTGGATGGCATTACTGCTGCAGCATCCCATTCTATTTGCATCACTTTCCTGTTGCGTCTGAAACCAGGAGATGTTTTGGTGAGACAAGTTAATGTCGGAGATTATATGAATTCCAATCTACTTACTTTCAACAAAAGCAAATAATACCGTTACTATGATACATGCGCATGACCCAGCGAAGGTTCGGTTAGTTTCGTTACGTGTTTTCTATTTCCATAGCACCTGGTGTAGCCTGCGTGCAGACTCGACACTTGAGCCTCATTCAGTCCTGGAAAAAAATTGAATTGAATTCTATCTTTATCCTTCTGTAGAGTCTACATTCAATTCAATTCAATTTTTCGTACAGGGTTGAGTTGAGTCTGCATGCAGGCTACAACAGGTGACAAAACTAAACCAAAATAACCTCTCAAAGCAAACACAGAGACATTCGTAAATTGTTTCTAGATGAAACATTTTGGCTTGAATAAATATTTCGACGATTTCCCTGTTGATATTCAAATCAGGTTCATCTTTAACCCGTTGCACTCGTTTCTTGCTCCTAAACTTCAATAGGCCTATTCTGATCTGCAATGACAGGTTTTACTCTAGACATGTGACTTTATAGGTGTAAGCAAAATCCCACTTGTCCAATTTAGTTTCTCGGTTCCAGTTTTTAAGCGGAAAATTCTTAACCTGGGTAACCGAAAAGTTAGTGATTTAAGAGCTCATCCTATTTTTCTTTCAGCTAGCTTTCATTGTATGAGTAGAGAATACTGTCCGATGAACTGGTCGTTAATCAGCCGTTATGATTACCCCCGTTTATGTAAAGATGGCTGCTTTAAACTTTGAATATTTATGCTCACAATCGCCTTAAAAGTGGCAAGTCTGGATTTTCAGTCTAATTCCAGCTTTGAGGGTAATTAAAGAGTGTAATTAGTTTAGAAAACGTCTTTATCTACAAGCTTCTGTCAAGGAAATTCCAATACAATACAGCTTGTTAAAATAAAGACCAAACATACCTTGCAAAGAATAATAATAATAATGTAGGCATTTTTATAGCGCCATATATTCCCAGGGCGCATAGGCACTTTACACCATAATTAATTAACATAAAATTAGAGTCCCGAATATGATTTACATGGGATTATGAAATGAATTTACTTGAAATTGCTAACCTATTCAATAAAGAATTCGATCATAAAATAAAACTAATTAATACTGATTAAAGACTTCGTTGAGACCTAATTGTTCCTAAATTTTCTAAAATGCGTTAGTATCATCTAAAAGTCACTACACTTGATATCTAGAGTACTCTCATCTCATCCAATAATAATACAAAATAGGTAATTGCTTGAAACTACGCAATTAACTTAATGACCGAATTGAATACGGAAATTAGTTTCACAAAGTTGGTGCTGCATGACTGCATGAACGATCTCCTGCGGTCTTCAAACTTGTCGAGTTGTGTTTCAATAGGTAACCATCACAGGCTGGTCTTGTCATGCATAGGCTTATACTTTGGGACAAGGGCCTCCACATGGTGAAGTGCTAATCCGTGAAAACATTTGAACGCAAGCATAAAAATCTTGTACTTAATTCTTGATGATTCGAGCAGCCAGTGCAGGAGATTCAATAATGAGGTCATATGATCATACTTCGATGCACCTGTCAGATTCCGAGCGGCAGGATTTTGGATCTTTTGGAGTTTTTCAGTTCCGTAGCCATCTGGCAGGCTATAAAATAAAGAGTTTGTTCCATCAAGTCGTGTTACAACAAAGGCATGAATGGACTTTTCAGCAGCTTCAGGGGTCAAGTATCCCCGATGTGATGAAGGTAATATCTTGCTAACTTGCACACTGCATTTAAATGAACCTTCAGTGTCATGTGCTTGTTAAAGATGACACCTAAATTTCGTGCTTCGTCTTTGGGCTCTAAACTATCTCCATCGATTAATGGTTAGGCCTGTGACCTTTGCATGTTGTTAGCGAGGGCCAATTACTAGCATCTCTGTTTTATCAACATTCAACTTCGAGGTATCGCACAGCATCTATTGATGTTCGTCATGTACACAACTTTCCAGCTTCTCTGCACACTGTTCTGCATCAGCTTGAGTGGGTGGGGATACCATGTATAACTGAGTATCGTCTGCATATAGATGGAAAGTCATGTTGTAGCGTTCGCGAACAAGGTCCCCGAGAGGCAAGGTGTAAATTGAGAAAAGGAGTGGGCCAAGTACTGACCCTAGAGAGACTTCACAGGTAAGAGTTACATACTTTGATGTTTCATTTTTAATACGCACCATCTGACACCGCCCTGACAAGTAAGACTCAAACCATCTAAGTGCATGACCTTGAATGCCACAACTGTCTGACAGCTGTCTTAGCAGCAGATTATGATGATTCACTGCTGTATCAAAGGTTACACTGGGGTCTAGCAACAGTAAAATTGTTACTTGTTGATTATCCATTGTCATTAGAACATCGTTCTGAACCAAGAAGCGCTGTCTCAGCAATGGAAATGTTTACAGGCAGACTGAAACGGCTCAAGTTATCCATTTGTGATCGCATGTTGCACGCACAGTCTGGTCCGCAGCCGATCTCTCAATAATCTTGGATACATGTAAGTTTAATATAGGTCGAAATTTTTTCTCAGTCGCTCAAGAGCAAATTTTTTCAGCAGAGGAATCGGTATACAGCAAGCTTACAATCAGTGGGCATTACTCCCTCTACAATTATCTGTTAATAATAAGGGTGATGACTCTGATAAAGACATCTTCACACTTTCTAAGAACCCAACTTGGCAGAGGATCTAGTTCTCACGGTTTTATGGGAGCATTTTCTTACTCTATCCTCTGAAAGTGTTGCAAAATTACATGATTGCTGTATCAAATTTTCATGTCTCTTGTTGGTTGACTGAAAGATTTCTGTCTTCAAGATTTTCTTGAATTTGTTCTTGGTTTTGTCAATTTTCACTGTAAAAAAGGAGGCGACTTCATCTGCAAGTTCAGGATTCATGTGATGGTAGGGTGGGGGGGGGGGGCTATGTTTGCTTATTGAAGATGTTGTGGAAGACCTTGAACAGCGCAAGAGGATTGGAAGAATCATTCATTGCCAGATCTTTCAGATTTCAAGTTTTTGGCCACAAAATTGTCGCAGTTGGTAGGAAGGCGTGTTTTTTCCACCTTCTTTCCAGACGACGTTGCTCTTTTTTATCTGATTTCATTTCCTCATTGAAGCCTTGTCGCTTATCCCTTGTTGCTATAATATTTTCTGCGATGGATAAGCCAGCCTCGAAGAAAGAGAAATCACCCTCAATGTAATCTAAACTAGCCTTAAAGGAAGCAAGACCAACTTTTCATTGCACGGCACTGGTGCAAAGACTGTGATGACCCTAGACTAGTGTTCACTTCTTGGAGCATCTTTTGCAGAATCGTATTTTTGAAATCCTCTATTCCGGCTTGGTTGTTTTTCCAATGCAGTTAAGGTTCTGTGAATTTCCATTCTATTGAGATTTGGGTGTGTTCTATCCGTCATGTTTCTGCACCAAATTTGTGAGCAACAAGGGTTGAATTATTGCCAACATAGCAACAACAGCAGCTATGTTGGCAATAAGAGGTCACCAAGAAACTTACACTATCACCTACCTAATGAAGAATCAAGGTGCGCAATAGCTCCACTTATGTTGTAGTTCAACCTACATTTAAATGATTTCTTGTTTATGAGAGGATTGATCTACGCTTGTGTTAATCTTGGGAGGTGTTCAGTCCCTAGCTGCGTGTATTGTCACTTTTTCTCGCCATTGCTGACCACCACGAAACTGCAACCACGGTCCTTGACCAAGACGGTCGGCCGATATAAGTGGTTCTACCGGTATACCCAAACCTACCAAGTTCTGAACATGGTCGACTTCGCAGAGATGGAAGCACAAGTCCGATCAGCCGCAAAACTCTTCAAACTAAACGGAAGGTTTCAGATTCTTCCAGACTAAACCATGTTTCCCGTCTACTTAACTGAGTCTCTCTAAAGTCTGCCAAACCTTCAGAGCAGAAAGTTTAGCAGACCTACCGCAAGTGAGCTTATAATAAGTATATAGATATAACTTTGGCTTTAAGGGGCCCTTCAGAGCTATGGGACCCCTGGTAACTACCCTCGTTACCCTCCCCTCTAGACGGTTCTGTTAGTTAGGAGTCAATGGAACGCGAATTGTGAACCTGCCAAGTCTACTATTTTAAGATTCAGTACCGATCAATAGGGTCTAGAAGAGTCTTCAACTTTCTCTCGGTTAACCTCTCTGGTAACCAAGGTATCTCATGTAATTTGTTTGCAGAGACAGAAAAAACTGATATTTAATGAGCCAGAATGTGCATCAAAAGACTTCTATGCAGCTAGAATTCACCTCCTTGCAATGCGATCAAACAGCACTGACATACCATTTGATTTAAATAAGCTATGCAAGAAGGCTGGAAACAAGCTATTTGTGCTCTCCCGTCTCTATCCATATATAGAATCTAGCAATCCGCGAATTTCGGTGAGAGCCTTTGAGATGAGCCAGTTTCAACATTGCCAATCGGCTTGGATGTTACAAAGCAAGCATTTAAATGCCAAAATCAATAAGATACAAAAAGAGCCTTAAAAATTACCATAAGGATTTCGATTCTAGCTTTGAATGTTTATTAGAAAGGGATAGCTCTGTAACTATCCATGCTAATAACTTACAAACTCTAATGACTGAAATGTTTCAAACGCATAAACCCCAATTTCATGAAGGAAATCTTCACTGAGCGAGAAAATATGTGTAGCCTTAGAAATAACAATGAATTTGAAATACCTAGAATAAGAACTGTAATTTTTGGATCTGAGACTATTCGATACAGAGGACCTCAACTTTGGCTTTCCCTTTCTTCAGAGACTAAAAATGCGGGCTCAATTCGGGAATTTAAATCGAGCATAGAATATTGGAACTGTGACGAATGTTTCTGCAAAATGTGTAGACCTTTTATCCAAAACCTTGGTTTCTTCCAAAATGATAACCTTCCATGATTTTATCAATTTATTTTATCTGAATTCTACATGTGTATATAAGAATTTTATCTGTAGCATTTTTAAGTCAGTATTTTTCAGATAATTGGCATTAATTAGTATTAAATTTAGTTGCAGCTATGTATAGCCAACTTCGAATAAATTTATTATTATTATCACGAAGTCTGTGCTTCGGTTTCCCGTAAAACAGTGCTCAATGCATAAATGCAGAGCGTAATATATACTAAGGAGAAAAGAGTCTAGAGATTAACTCAACACTTCGACCAGCCTGTTTCGTGGTTTCCCACTCATCAGGAGACGTATAGATCTTATTACTATTATATTTGAATACGTTTGATCCTCAATTTCTCAGCTTTTTTTTAACCTCCCTCCAGTCAATGAATACGTGACTGTGTTACCAAATGCTTTCCTGGTTCTTCCAATTATACACATCCCTGATTCTCTTGCTTATCTGCATTCTTTTTCCTTGCCATAATTTGATGCACACAATTTATATTAATGCTTAATAGTTAATAGAGATGTATTTTGCCTCATACCCGGCTGAAGAGATGTTCTAAATAAATATTCCAAACGAAAACAACTAGAATGAAAATAAATGAAATCGAGGGAAATATGCAAGTAAAATTTTCAGAGAAAATCACTCAATATAAATCTCAAAATCTTTTCCTAAAATCCTATTATTTTATTCAAAATCTCGACAAAATTTTTGAGAATCCTTTTGATCTTGAAAAACTCTGGTCAACTCTAAAAGAGAGTGAAAGACGCTCCGATGAAATGAATACCACAGTATTTTCGGTATCTCGAACTCTCACGGAAAATAAAAAATTCTTCGACATAACGGAGTTTCAAGATAACAGGAGTCGAGATTTTCTTGGACCAACAGGGAGGCTTTATCCGTAAAAACAGAGCATAAACCATGAAAAGATTGGTTATTTCTAAAACAACTTTTGAAAAAATCCAAATACCAATAAACAGATATAAGTTCTAACTCATAATAGTTTATCAAAGGGCACCATATTTATCAGTCAATTTGACAGACA
This sequence comes from Pelagia noctiluca, assembly GCA_963924455.1. Taxonomy (NCBI): domain Eukaryota; kingdom Metazoa; phylum Cnidaria; class Scyphozoa; order Semaeostomeae; family Pelagiidae; genus Pelagia; species Pelagia noctiluca. The sequence goes on from OZ004320.1 coordinate 4,121,241, forward strand.
AGAATAGGAACAAATTAGAAGCCATGACGGAGCCAAACAAGGTTTTGAAAAAGTATGCGTTTTGCGTGAAGAGAAATGAAAAAATTACATGACATCTACCTAAGATTTCCAAGAAACCAAGACCATCTTCTTCTTTCACAGGGCAGACGAGTTTAGTCCCTGCACGGCAGTGGTCAAGGGCAACCGATCAAACTTTGGGGTGGTCAAGGGATCAGAGTTCCTTGTAAATCACTTAAAACTTTCGTGTCATAATGTTCGAGATAACAAGGTTTTTTTGCTCACGGGGAAGAAATTTTGTTCGAGGTAGCGAAAAGCTTGAGATAACGGGTTTTATTTGCGTACTAAATTATATAGAAAGCGAGGGGAAATAGGTTTTTTCCAGATAGTGGGAAGTTCGAGACAACGGTGTTCGAGAGAGCGGGAGTCGACTATAATATGACGTATAACATTTACATGTTTTGCATATCTTAGCCTCGATTTTCGAACGAAACTTTGCCGGTAAAGATGAAATATCTCAAATGATAATTAAGAAATGAATTCATCATTACATTTAGTTTGCATACCTTACTTTCAGATGACATTGCTGTTTCGAGATATCAAGCTGCACCCATCCGAACCACGAAAGAATGAAGTCTTGAGACTAAGGTAACACGGACAATTCAGAGGACGAAAGCCATTCCGCGACTCAGAGACGTCAGGAGGTTTCACTCCAGTGACCTGTTATTCAAAATTAATTCTCTCGAGCTATGATAAAGTGTCTCGTTCTAGTATTTAGACATAGATGAAAGGACGTGTCAATAATGGGCTAACCTTTAAGCATAGAATGTGGAATATTGGAAGGAATTGTGCACAGTGGTCGAAATATCGAAAAATTCCACGTTTTAATTCCCTCTTTAACAAATGGAAATGTGGCCATAACTTCTTAGTCGTCAATTGTCAAGTAGAACAGAATTCCGCAAATTGTACACACTGTACCAACTGTGCAGTGTATGCTTTACATAGTTCTGGCTATGCTCAGTTTTCATGTTGCACTGGATGGTCGAGATATCGACTCTTTCGTGCTTTAAAGATAAGGAGGTGCAACTTTTAAAATATGGAGTGCAAACATAACTTCTCTCCTCGAACTGTTTGCATCATCGCATTCGGTGGGTGTGCCTTTTTGCACATTTCTATATCAAAACTTCTCAAGAAGCTCAAGGCAGTTGCAACAATTATCCCTTCACTGTAATGTGGTGTGTCGATACGACAATAATATTTAAACACAACAAATGTCGTTGTAACCATCATGTCTTCGGTTGGCATTATAGAATCTCAATTTCCTGTCAAAGCAATCGGTTTTGTATGTGACAGATTCAAAGCCTAACTAAGAGGTCTAAGAATAATGGTATCTTTACATTTTAACAAACATGAGTTAAATATAAAACGGTTTGAATGTAATAGGAATCACTCATAAGGAAAATGTTTTAAGTTATATTGTTATGTATGGCTATTTCTGTGTCACCTTTTACGTATTCCACTTTTCTATTCCATTCCAATCTATTCCATTATCCAACATTCCATGTTTTAAAGATAGCAAAGATGAAGCCAGGAAAGGCGCAGATTTATTTAATAGAATCTGTGCGAAAAGCATATTTATCAATTTCAAGGCTTTCATCTTTTGTAACTGGAGAAAGGCGGCGTAGCCAATTTAGGTTCTGTTGTCTGGATAGCAGCATCTTTTTATTACAGAGTACAAAGACTTAACTTTCTCCAGGTAAACAACGATTCAAGAACTGTCTTATTGTAAGTCAGTATTGAATAAGTAGATATTTCATTATTCTGATATTAATTCATCATTGACATTTATGAAACTGGGACGTTCAAATATCAAAATAAACCGCTTAGTCCACTGTGCTAGGCTAGGGAGGTAACGATGAACAATGCTAGAGCTTCCAATTCAGAGATGAATTATTCTTTCACGTAAAAACGATATCAATTTTGTTAATCAAATTTTGTCAAATATTGATATTTATGTAGTCAGTCATGAAATGGGGCTTCCAACTATAACATGTTACTGATTTTTGACAGTTTCCTTCTAAACAAGTTGTCGGTAAAGTTTCAACCAATGAGGTATTAAAAGCACTAAGAGTGTTCTTCGAAGATGAAGTGAAACCATCTTTTTCTAGGGCAAAAATTATTCTACAAGGCAAAAATCTTATCTGCGATGTTGAAGTTCATAGAGCTTTTATTCTCAAAGTTCAAACGGCTGAGCAACAAAATATCCCCAATAACGTTGGTGGCAATCAAACCCAAAAATCATTTGCCATACGAAAGTTGGCTTCACTTTAGAGTAGTGATAATCTAATGGAGTTAGCCCTCTCGAGGAGCAAACCACTCTCTGAAAATCTCCTGCACATTTCTTGATAATCATGCTGTTCTTAGAAAATCCTTGGAAATCACTAGAAATCCTTTTGTTTTTGAGAATATCTGGTACGCTTTGAAAAAGAGTGATACGCTCCCTTTGAGCCCTCTAATATTCTTTATAACTCATTAATTCAAGCTTTATCTTTTCGCTACACTTCTGAGTCTGACTGGAAATGCATGTACATGAATGGCCTATATTTAAACATTTCGCGGCAAATTGATCTTGCAACGGCTCACAGTTGCAATAGCATCAAGAAATGATGATGAATCTGACGCAACAACAGTAAAAGTGGAACAACACAAAAATACAGCACACAGGGAGAGGGAGGCACATCCAACAAAAGCTTAGGGATGTTTAAAGTTTGAGACTGACCCTTTCGTTGGGGATCGATTGAGGTTCCATCCCAGAAAAGGAAAATACCACATCCATCGATTGAAAGTTTTAAAGCGACCAAAGAGAAACATCTTTTTAAAAAGGTTATTGTGGCAACCTAAAGCTTCTCTACACCATCTTTCTGATGCTTGAATTGCTGGAAAATGCAATTTGGAAGGTGTGCTCCAAATTTGTTAACCAACTGATACTTTTTCCAAGTGCAAGACCACTAATTGTCAAGCTACAGATGTATTAAATACTTATTTCCTGTCATATTAGGCTAAAAATATAATTGTTCTAGAGTGTGGTTTGCCAGGAGTTTGAAGAATAACTGGAAACGAAAAAATTCAATTATGTCCTCTTGATTTAACCTCGTCTCTACGTATATCCAAATGAGGCTTGTTATGCTAAGCCATGCGTGAAAAACGATTCAAATTTTCAAATTCAAATTCATTTTTCATTCAACAACAAAATATAGTTAACAAGTATAAGATATTTAAATACAATAGCAAGAGAATAATAATACGAGAGCCTAACGATCTAAGTTTATAAAATACTAATAGATAAATTCAAAAATAAACTATGCTTGTGTAAACGTTTCGATATTCCTCTTCATCAGTAACTGTTCTAACAATGATTTGGGGACCTACTTAAAAACCTAATTTACAAAACACAGGGTTACAATCAGTTAAACCTAAACAAGGACCTACTTAATACAATAACGGTTAAACTAAAAATAAAACAAAGGTTGGGCTGAGAAAACAAAGAGAAGTTAACAAGTGCAGAAAAAGTGAGGAAAGGTTGAAAATTTTGAAATTGGATAGGGAAATGCCGCTGTTACACCTAAGAAATGAAAATAAAGCTTAACACAAATGAAAAAACAATGAGAACGCTACACAATGGAAAAGCGGGGTTATAAAGAAATAAACAACCAAATAATAGATAGCAGTGCGTCCATTAAAGAGCCGCGATGAATACACAAAGAGAATAGGAGCAAAAAGACAGAAACCAAAGAACAAAACGAAACACGTGCTAACAAAAAGAAAAGACAAGAGACGCAAAGATTAAGAATCTACCAGTCTGACATTAGGCGCCTTAGGTGCAAAACTATCCAACTTAAATTGCCAAAAACCTTCCCTAACCCTAGATTCACCTAATAATCTATCAATTACCTGGACCCCAACATCCTCCATAAACCCATGATGACCTGCCAATTCAAAATGTCTATAAAAATCTGCCTGTCCAACCATTTCCCCCTTCTCAAATTTCCTACAAGACGACTTATAATTATTAAACCTATTACGAAAGGGGGTAAATGTGCTACCAACGTACTGCATTCCACAGACCTTGCAACCTAACAAATAAACAACACCCGACGAATCACAATCAAACCTAGAACCTATGTTGTACTCCTTACCAGTAGAATGACAAACGAACCGATCTCCTTCCGACATAAACCTACAAACCTGACACCTAGACTTCCCACAACGAAAACAACCCTTAACAGAACCCCCCTCGACTGGAGGAAGCTTCGCTCTCACAAGGCTATCCTTGACAGGGCCGGATCCAGCACCCACAGAAAGGGGGGGCGTAACACATATTTAAGAAGATACAATGTAAGAGAAAGAGGGTATTACCAAGCTAATTGTATTGTTTTTCTACCAAAATAGGGGGGCGTACGCCCCTTACGCCCCCCCTTGGATCCGGCCCTGCTTGAGATTGCTGGCACGCCTGAAGGCAACAAAAGGCTGTTCAGGAAACACCCTCTTGTGCTCTTCAGTCACTGCCAGCATAGGCTGAAGCTTACCAACAGCTCGGCGAATCCCATTAAGGGCTGGATGATAAGAAAGTACAAATGGGATGCGGTCCCCCCTTCCCCGATTACGTCCAACATCTTGCTCTATCAACACTTGCCTGTCCAAATTTCTAACCCTTTCAACCTGCAGCAACCTTTCCTCACTTTTTCTGCACTTGTTAACTTCTCTTTGTTTTCTCAGCCCAACCTTTGTTTTATTTTTAGTTTAACCGTTATTGTATTAAGTAGGTCCTTGCTTAGGTTTAACTGATTGTAACCCTGTGTTTTGTAAATTAGGTTTTTAAGTAGGTCCCCAAATCATTGTTAGAACAGTTACTGATGAAGATGAATATCAATAGCAAGAGAATGTCATATTAATTCAAATATTCTATGCTATCAAGGACATTGAGGTAGACCCTGATGTTTTCGAGCCCAGTGCCCTTCTTATTGAAAAATGATTATAATTCAATTTTTCAACATTTTTTCAATTCTATATTAGTGACCTGAAACTTACATAAAAAATCAAAGAACATCAGAGTATACAAAAAGACATACATAACATGGTTATAACCAGGTAAAGATATCTAAATCACAATTAGGTCTTGAAAAAATTCGAATTTGAATATATTTTGTCTAAACAAGTAACAAACAAAAATAAAAGAAAAAGAAAAAACGGGACAATAAAAAAGGTAAAAACAGAGGACAGGGTGATTTCATGATGAGATTTTCGGTGATTGTTTTAGTAAAGGGTTCAGGGCTTTAGGGTCACAATAATGAGTTTGAAAAGTTTTTAGTTTAGCGGTATATAGGTTATATTCTGCAAAGTATATAATTCTAACTGTTTTTGAGGCTTTTTTCTAACTTTTTTTTGTCTGCACAATTTGAAGCACCACCCCAATTAACGAGGACATAGCTTATGTGAGGAGCAATAAAAGCATGATATAATTGTTTTAGCACATCAGTTGATACATTATGCCTCATTTTCGTAAGTATTCCGATGCCTCTTGAGATTTTTACGTTGACATATAGAAAATGTTGTTTCCAGTTAAATTTGTTATCTATAAGAACGCCCAAATATTTGATACAGTCTTTTTCCTTAATAGAGACGTTATTAATTTTGATATCAATGGTAGAATCGGTTTTTTTCTTATTAGATATCGTAAGGAAGTTGGACTTATCAACATTAAGAGATATAGTCTGCTGTTAGCTGAGAGCCATGCTGAAACTTTCTTAAGTCATGATTTACTATGGACTATATGTCTTTTGCATTGTTATGTGAATAGAAGATGCTAGTATCATCAGCAAAAAGGTGAGATTTAAGGATATTAGAGCAAGAAGGTAAGTCATTTATGTAGAGGAGAAAGAGAAGAGGACCTAAAACACTACCTTGGGGTACTCCATGAGTTATTATTTGGGATTTCGACCAAATACCGTTAACGTAAACTTTTTGATTTCTACTTGATAAGTATGACTTAAACCGGTCCTGAGTTTAGTTATTAGAATTTCATGGTCAACGTTGTCAAAGTCTAAAAATATACAAGAAGATATTTTTTGTCCAGAGCATTCGTCAGTTGATTGCCAAGGTCGAGAGTATTGCTTGGGTTGTAGACTTGTTCTTTTGGAAGCCAAACTGATGAGTAAACAGTACATTGTGTTTCTCTATAAAACTTGTGATCCTCGTGTGCATTAATTTTTCAAATATTTTGTTAGAATTAGGCAGCAATGATATCGGGCGGTAATTCGAAACATCTAATCTAGATTTAGTCTTCTAAATTGGTATTACCTTTGCAAATTTGAGAAGAGATGGATGAATACCTGAGCTGAAGGATTCGTTAATCCAATCTGTGAGAGTACTTGATATTGGTCGACTTAGGTATTTACCATTTCGATAGGAATATCATATCAGCCTGGTGATTTAGAGCTATCCAGACTCAAAATTTCACATTTTACCTCTTCTTTATCAAGTTGAAGAAAAAGCTTTGTTGAATCGGAGATTTCAGGATTTCACAACGTTTTAGCATGCCAAACTACATTTTGAAAATTTTAGTCTGCTCGCTGTTCTCTGCATTTCTTGGTGAAATAATGAATAAATTTAGAGGATGGGAAGCAAAAATGACGCACAAAGAGTAGATCAAGAAAGAGAAAAGCACATTTCAGAGGAAATCAGTTAACTGGAGCTGTCACAGATCTTTCAGTCAAAGAAAGGCCTAACTGAAAACGCCATTCATGTCCAAAGTAGGCCTAATATTTTTCATCACCCATTTCTTCCGTCTCAACTCCATCTACTACTGATACCAATACCGAGTCTTGTATATCTGCCAAAAAGTTAGGATATAAGGATTAAAGCTTTGCAAAAACTATGGAAACGACATAAAGGCACTATTTATGAGGCTGGAAGAAATAAAAACCATAACAGATCTAGTCCAGGGCCGGATCCAGCACCCATAGAAAGAGGAGGGGGGCGTAACACACATACCAAATGATAATGTCGTTTTTCATGAATTCATGAAGAACAAAAAACTACAATTAAATTGCCTAATTGCCTAATAAGCATAATTTTTGTACTGATGGCATTCATTTTGCTATACTAATGAAAATATGACATGAAATTATCCCCATCTATAACAGAATCAAAATTTAGTACCAATGCAAGAAAAGCATTGAAATTCAACATTGTGCAAAAACTCTTGATTAGAAAACATGTTATAACACAAAGAAGCTTAGGTCAGGCCTATATAATGTACGTATTGATAAGAGTCATTAAAGAAGTTGCATATCTACACCATTGATATCGTCTGATGAAATATTCAATATCAGAAAGTTCCTTAGTGATTTGACCTTAAGTGGTAGGAGTTCCTTAAGTTTTTCGACCTTCTACATGTAAGTTCCTTATAAACGATTCCTTAAGAAAAAGCGTGTAATGTGTGATATTGAAGCCTTATCTTGATTATCCTTCGTTGCAGACCTTACACATCTAATTATTGGTAGGTTAGCCTAGGGGGGCCTAGTATTTCGTGTTTATGTCAAGATGCTTCGTATTTCTTAGGGATATTATATTTTTCTCAATCAAACTATTCCTAAGGGTTTGAAAGATCAAAATCAATCATGAAAAGTGCGTTTATGCTACCTTTCCTTTGACTTTCTGTTATCATAAATATTCTTAACTCCTGTTTTGATAAGAGAAACACCCAAGAAGCAGATAAGAAATATCAGATCGGATAGTTTTGATGAAATTAGAAAAGGGCTTGAGCGGGACTTGACTTCACCACACTGGACTGATTCGCTGCTGCAGCCCTTGTGACGTTTTGTCATGTGACTAGAACCCGCCTGACACATTGTCGGCACAGACAAGATGGTGTTGACGGACCTAGCGTGATGCGTGACAAGTCTTCCAAGTTTCCCAAACAAAGTCGACTTAAAACAATTATAGAAGATACATCTCACTTTATGTCGAGAAGTTAGGTTCAATCCATAAGCTGACATGGCAGCAGGCTCAGAAAAGGCGCGACTTATTGAAACTGGTAAAGTTGAGTCGCCTTTTTTAGGCTACACGTCTGATTCTTCCGCTACGCCGCAGAGATACACACCTTCGATAAATGACTTTCCGGCTGAGGATGGAGTCAATGTGGACGAAGGCGAAGATCGTTTGGAGTATGTTTAAATTTCTACTGATTACTTATGCAACCAACATCAATATGAAACATAGAAAACAGCTGTTGACAGCAAAATGTAGGCCCAATTAATCGCCGGATTTCCAATTAGTTAGGCCCACCGCATCAGATCTCAGGTCGGATTACGTTTAATCTGTGGACCAGGTGGGAATGATGCAAAATGAATGAACATATTTTATTGTTTTCAAATTCAATCGAGAGGCCACGCAGATATATACAGTAGAAACCCGCATAAAAGAACCTAGGTTTTTTTCGGGCAGCCTGAATAGGTTCTTAATTAACAGGCTGCTATTCTAAATTCCAGCCTGTAAGGTTCTTAAAAAGGTTCTTATACGGGGCAAGTCAAAAAATGTTTGACATTTATAGATATTTTATCACGTTCCAATTTTGATTCTATGAAGCATATCAAGAAAAAGAGAAAAGTATGTGGAAAATTTATTTGATGTAAATGGGTCATTCCATTTTGTAGTTATGAAAGAATTTGCTGACAGGACCGTATTTCACAATTTTTCAAACTTTGAAAAGAACACAAACTGTCCTGTTTGATACTTTGACCAGGGAAATTTGATGCATGTGCTGATCATGTGCTTGTTTGTTATTTCAATATTCAATATTTGTTATTTCAATAAATAAGTATAACCAAGCACTAAACAGACTATTATTAAAATTCCAAATAACATGAAAGAAACCGATTATATAAGAACCTTTTTCAATGTCAGCCTCTTGGAGGTTCTTATTTACGGGGTCTAAACGATACAACTTCAGCCTCTAGGTTCTTATAAATTTAGGTTCTTTTATGCGGGTTTCTACTGTACCCTCCAGTAAGGCCCAAATGACAGTGGTGGTTAATATGTAATTAGTCAGGCCCCCCTCTTGAATCGATAATAAGCCCTGCAGCGCCCAGACTGCAGAGTAGGGCACCTTTATGTGCCCTAAGATTTTGTTCAGGTCATAGGTGCGCCTGGACCGCCTATAGTTAGCGCCTGTGCATACATAGTAGATTATGGATGCACAGATTATAATGATTATGATTATGTTTATGCAGGAATGTTTTAATTTGGAATAGAGCTGAGCTTCAGGGGTATCTTCAGTCGACTAAAAAATACAATCTTACTGTTTTGTAGTAAGTGATTAAGTATAAAAACGTGTAGTGCAGGAATGAATTTGAGAATTTTTTAGGTAGTATCTTAAGTATTTTGAGGCCTAGGGGAGCCTCTGGACAATTATTCCTCATTTGCAACTGGATTCTCCTTCTTTGGTGCACCCATGATCTCTGCAAAAAAGTGCCCTTCACTGCAGTATGGCCTGCCTACACATATCCTTTACATATTCAATGTTCTTTTTGACTAGAGTTAAATTTACTTGCCTCAGGTAGGCTATTTTCACTGGGCTTGCTAAAAAGTATGGATTTAGTTTTCTTAGGGTGGGGCACCAGATGGTTTCTGTTTGCAATAGCAAAAAGAAATCCCTGGTCCCTTGGCCTTTAGGAAGTCAATCCTTCTGTAAATATTTCCTGTTTAGTGTCTTACAAACCCTGGATATAACAAAATTTAATCTAAAAAACTTCTGACACCTTTACCAAAATACCCTTGATACAGCAAATATTTTAGAAAACATATCTTTGAAATCAAAAGAGTTTCAGAAGGGGGTTGAAATAATGACTAACCTTCATACCAAGATGTTGCTGATATGAAGAATTAGCTTGAAAACAGGCCAATCTGAAAAGAAGTGATTTTTAGCAAAATCTCATGGGTTGCTGCTACCAATGAAAGGAATCTTTGTAAATTTGCAAGAGGTTAGAAAGCAAGGCAGGTGTGGTTAAGCAAAGCATCTGCATTATTGGGTGGCTAGCGTCTTCCAAAGATTGATTTTCTAAAGATCTGACATAGTTGTGAAAAGGGTCCAATCAAGTAGTTGCAAAGCAGGGAAATACTGCACCAGGCTTTTATGATGTATTCATCTTCATGGTAACTCTAACGATATAGAAAGAATTTTTGGTACGTAAAGAACACAAGTAAATATTTCAAATTTATCATAATATTATTTACCATGGAGTGATAATTAACAAGCTTTCAGGCTTAACCTGTTATCAAGTAAATAACGGGTTGAGCCCGAAAGCTCGCTAATTATCATTATGATATTCTATGATACTGTATATAATAAATTTGAAATATCACTTTAATGATATAACTTTGATGTATTTGATGTATTTTTACATTGTAGAGATTGGCAAGTTGCTGTAAATCTGGTAAAAGGAAGTATTGGAACTGGAATATTAGGGCTACCCCTTGCCATGAAGCATGCTGGTGTTTTGGTATGTTTCAGCTCATCATACTTTTTGTATCAAGGCTTGTTTGCTAGGAGGTGATCTATAATCTCTTGTTTTTCAAAAACATTTGATCAGATTTCCTAGTGAAATGTTCTACTTTCACTTTACTGTTGCAGGAGTATCTATGTAGACTTAAAGTTTACTGGTAGTTTAATGACTGATAGTTTATGTGGATATCTATGATAGTTTACAGAAGAAGATTGATTGAAAGGTTTGAAGATGAAGCATGGTTTATTTCTGAATTGTTATTTAGATTGGTATTTTCTCAACACTCTACCTAAAGGCGTGCTTTTGACTGCTTTGACAAACATCATCTTTTTTAGGCTGGCCCTGTGATCTTAAGTATAATGGGACTTTTCAGTTTGCATAATATGCACTTACTTGTAAACTGCAGCAGAGCTATGACCAAAAGGTAAGACTTTATACTTTTCTTAAATTTTAGTTTGGCTGAATGGATTTTAGCTGTGAATTAAGCCTTCAAATATTTGAATTGCTTAAGGTATTGCTTAATAGTCATTTGAGACTGTTGCAATATTGTTGCCAATCATGTTGTTTCAATATTGTTCAGATTGATTTCTCTTGCATGGTAAATTATTGCAATTTGTCCCAGATTTCTGCAAATTCTTTTATAAATCTCCGCTTGATGATTTCCAACCATTGCAAAATAATTGCAAATTTTTCCAATATGTGATGATACTCCATGGATTGCACCAACTAATTCTGCTTAATTTTATTGAGCGTACAAAAAGAGAAATCTTATGGAAGGGTAGAAAGTGTGATTTTTAGAAAAATTTACCACAATTTTATTCATAAAGCTTTCCTCTTGGATGATATGTCAAAACAAATTTTCTTTAATTCCCCTAGAGACCCAAGCTGTCAACGTATGGACTATGGCGAATTGACAAATGTTGTATTTTCTCATTATGGTGGAAAATGGAAAAAGTTTGCCAGGTTGGTTGAATATCAAACCTAATATTGTTGTAAAACTGTTCTTTGGATGAAATATCCACTTTGCACTTGGCAGACCTTCTAGGAAAATAAGCATCTTGACCAGCAGGTGAATGCACAATAAAAGTCTTTGCTTTAATATTGGGAAATACATTTGTAGTTTTCCCGCAAAAACCAAATAATAAGGTTTCTGGTTAACACCCTGTTATGAATCTGGTTCTACCTCATATTTATAGGAATTCCAGGTTCAGGTTCAGGTTCATTATTTTAAATTCCACAATAATACAATACTACTCTACAAACTACGTTACATTTTCAACATTTTAATACTTTTACAATCAATAGGAACATTATAGAGAAAAATTATAAATGATTAAAAATGAATATTCAAAGGCTATTGTAGAGTTTGCTTGAATTGGGAATTATTTAAAGGAGGAACTCTCTCAGTAGCAAAGCTAATCGAGGAGAGAGACCCCCCTAAATTTTCCCCTACTATGTAAAAGCGAGAGTACCCTGTAGCAAACTCAACGGTAACAACTATGTGCAATGGTGGCTGGGAACCAAATTAGGACTGTTTAGCATAAAAATTATTTGGGTATCTTGAGCAAGGGGAGGTGGATGGGTGGAGGAAGGATTTATAATTTTCACCGCACAATCACATAAATTTACTGATGAGAGTCTGAGTCCTACGTTCTTTGTCAGAAACTTTGATCAGCTCAGTAAATTATCAAAATATTCTTATTTTCATGTAGGAATTTCATTGTAGTAGTAATAAAAGTTCCCTTTTACCATTCTATTGACAGTCAATAAGACTCTATTGAATCATTAAATCTTAAATTGAACATCTGAAATATTTTTTCTAAAGAGACGTTTTTTCTAAACAAAAATCATTCTTGTTTCTCCGCTTTATCATAAAGGTAAATTTTAATAATTTCTTAATTTGCAACCAAATAACAGAACGACTAAATGCCTTGTTATTGGCAACTGAGCCCTGATAATAGGGTTGCGTTACAAACTCAAGAGTTTCTTTACTTCTCAGCAGGTCGAGTAGGTAACTTTTTTTTACTTCAAACAAGATAAAAAACCTTGTGGGTGCATAGATCTGATAGGGTGTAAACTTCTTAGAATTAGATAAGAATAAAAGTATCTTACAAGAAATATGAAGTCGATTTGAAAAAATAACAAATGTTTCAGTAACAAATAACTGCATTTTGTGCCTTACCCAGGTCTCCTATGACAAGGCATGGCCAATAAAAGTAGACTTTCCTCTCTACTCTGACCTCCATTAAATATGGAAACGTTTCGAATTTTAGCCCTAAATTAAATTATTTTCATTGTAAGGCTAAACTACATTTTTTTTTGTCTCTTCCTTATCTTCCCACATTGGCTGAATTTCACATCAAACTAGTGTAGAAACTTTATTTGAAACTTAAATGTAAGATAAAGTTGGACAAAAAATGTTTTTATTGAAAATCTTAAGCGAGGTGAGATGCTCAAGAATTTTATTTGAAGACTGTTTGATTCACAAAAAATAGCTTTAAAATGGGTTTTTCTTTTTATAAAAATAGTAAGAATTATTACAAAAGCAAGTCAATAAACTAAATTATACTGAAATATCAAAAGTCTGCTCGTACTCCCTCAATTCACAAAATGCCAAGCCAACTAAAACATATTTGGCATCAGCAAGGTTATCGAGGTGAATTAGCAATGAAGAAAAAAGGCATGTCATATACACCTGCCCCATGATAACTCCTTATTCCTGCCAAAAGCTTCGGAAGAAAAATTCAGTGATGCAAACAACATGAAATTTTGAATCGACCGGGAAGGTTTTGAGACAAAGAAAACAATTGACTATGTGTGAGGCTGCTTAGGGTTTTCCTTTTTAATGGGCTCATAATTTGTTGTGTTTTCATTTGCCCTATCTTTCACCCATACACATACACCCACCCTAATTTGTGCTTCTATTGATATAATCAAATTACCAATCGACTGCTAATATTATGGATTTTTGTTTTAGCCGGCTGGTGAACTTTTTTCTCTGTCTTGTACAATTTGGATTTTGCTGTGTCTATGTTCTTTTTGTTGCTGATAATATTTACAGTGTAAGGTTCTTTTACTTTCTTATTTAGATAACAATGAAATTTAAATCTTCATCAGTGGCGGAATATTTAAGGTGCTCCCAGGTCTTTACCACCAGGCTTGTAGGAAGGAATCAAAGATTGGGGATGGGGAACTGAACAATAGATGCTTTTTTGATGACGTAAATTATTCTGGCTACTATTCTGGCAGGGCTATAGTAGTCTCCTGCTTCCTATGGGCCTGAACATAAAAATCTATGAAATTCCTCTTTAAAGCAGACACTTTTGAAAAGTAAGCAACAAATTTGTTTCTAACAGTATCCTCATTAGAGAGGTTTCACTGCATTCAAAATTCAAACTTGAAATGAAGGAATATTTTATTATTTGTTATGCCAAGGAAAGGAATCAAAGTATCTTTGATAGATATTGAAATTCGAGCTCCTTCGTCCCTTCCTTTGGGGAGATTCCAAAGATGTACTATCTGCTCTTCCTTTGAGCGTGAGGGACATATGCAGTTTTTCCAAACACATTAGCACTTCTAATTAAGAGACATAGGATCCTTCTGCAGTAGGTATTAAAAATTGCAACAAGAAATGAATTACTCAATATTGCTGAATATTTCTAAAAGTTTTTAAATTAAGTAAGTTGCCATATGGATTCACTTTTGTATGAAATGCTTTTTGAGAGAACTCTTTGTTAATTGTTATTATATGCAGGAGTTTATTCTTATCAAACATTCTATGCTGCTTTTCTCGGGACAGTTTATTATAAAAATTTAATGTTTTTGAGCTTGTGTGGAATAAGTTCAGGACTTTCAAAACTTTCTTCCTGCAAGAATTTTTCTTTTATATAATTCCAGAGAAACCTCCTAACCTCAAAAGTTAAAAAACGTGAACCCCTCACATTTTTAGAGCTCCCTGCATGCCTTACACTTTTCAAAGAATTTCTTTCTTTTACAGATAACTGGTAAATTATTGACAGTAAGAATATGGGCCTCAATATCACTACCAGCATTTCTAATCCTGAGCTTCTTTGACCACCTGACCTTCATTTCGTATATCTCCTTTATATCAAATTTCTTGGCACTATTTGGTTTGGCCGGTGTTTTAGCTGACGTCATCCCAAAAGCCAAGGATCCATCAAGCTTACCTTTGGTTGCCTCCTTTTCAACTCTGGCGCTTTTCTTTGGTCAGTCAGTTTTCGCCTTTGAAGGCATTGGAGTAGTAAGTATTGCATTATTGATAATAATGTTGATATGATTTATTTTTAGTTTGATACTTTTGTTGGTTTATACATAGGTGCATTTCACGGCAACTGCTACCACAATATGTTGGTAGAGAGGTTTCCTTTCATATTCCATTTATAACTTTCTTGATACCAAAAAGCTTTATGTTTAATTGATTATGATAAAATGATATTTGAAAAGAAATAGGAGTTGGAAAACCAATCAAGATAATTTTTGTGAATGAAAGGATCTATGTAGGAGTCTAACCCAGGACCTGTAGATTGGAACTTTGCGTCACTGCTTTACACGGGTTCCCAAGCCATATCAATCGCACAAATTGTGCATCCACTCATGGTATACAAAG
The DNA here is from genome assembly GCA_963924455.1 of Pelagia noctiluca. Taxonomy (NCBI): domain Eukaryota; kingdom Metazoa; phylum Cnidaria; class Scyphozoa; order Semaeostomeae; family Pelagiidae; genus Pelagia; species Pelagia noctiluca. Next base: position 4,136,427 of record OZ004320.1, read on the forward strand.
ACAAACATATCCGGGTCTTTAGCATGACACAGGACCTGCCAAAATGGGAGGACTTTTCCGCATCAGGAGAACCTTTGCAGTGATAATACTAGAAAGGGTTGAGAACTTAATAAGCGCAGTAGAGCACTAATCTAGAGGTCGTGGTTTTGTGTTTTATTCTCTGGTCATTTTCATTCACACAAATGATCTCAATAGCAAAAATATGGAAACATTTTCCTAATTCATATTTAACAGAAAACTTATGAGAGCTTGATTCATTCTGATCTCCTAAAGGGGTCCTGCTTGTGTTTAGTGATAGCTCATCAAATAATTGTTTTCATAATGTTCATAGGGATTTGATGTCAAGCCTCTATTGCTATATAAGAAAATTAGGAGTTTTCCAGATTATACTTTGGAATTTGAAGGTTATTGCAAAATCTGGTATTGTGACCAAACCAATGTGATCTTTGCTTGATTTTATTGAAATAGTTTTCTCGTCATCCGTATCCAGCGGTTGAGTTGGTCGAACAATTTTGACAAGTGATCTTTTATTCTGGCAGTGTCCATCATGTTGGTTCTATTCTGTTGACCTATAACATACTAGTGCATACCTTAAGGCGCTGAACACCCTGGCAGTATTCTTTTCCTCGTATATTCTTATTTAATTAAGATAATTTGTGAGAATGAAAATGACCCGAGTAGGACTCAAACCCACAACCTTTAGATTTGTACTCTAGAGCGCTACCACTCCTTGATTTTCCAAATCTTCCTTTTCCTCAAATATATTCTTACTCATATGGAAATTTCTCACAATTCCTCTTGCACGACAAGAATTGGATCTAGGGTCGTAAAAATTTGGGGCACTGGGGGCATGCATGTGCCCCAAGATTTTACTTTCAAAATTATGGTTGTTGCTTGATGAACATTAGTGCCCTTGAAGCCTTTTACCCCTCATTAAGTGTAGGATGATACCTACGACCCTGGGACTCGGCTACTCCTGAGGCTAAACTAAAGACATCAGGCAGAGAGCAATGGAAGTGGTTTATAATGGTTCACATATTAAATCCATTTCCCTGCATGCCCTAATTATTTTAGAAGTTAACTCTTAACTATTTCCTTGCATAGATTTTGCCTGTGGAAAAGAAAGCCAAGAACCAGCATCATTTTGTGTTTGTCATGTATATCAGCATCATCTTTGTTGTCCTCTTGTACCTCGTTGTTGCGATTTTCGGATACCTCGCTTATCCTGATACTATCCTTGGCAGTGTAACACTGAATTTAAAAGAAACACCGTAAGTTTTGTTTACTTCTTCCATCCTTCCTTCTTCCATCAACTGCTAAATTTTTGGACATTACTATTTCGGACCCTCAGTTTTCAGAAGTCAAATTCTCTGACATCTCTTAGTCGCTTCTGGACCTTTTGAAACAAAATCTTGAGTATTTTTCCTCGCCAGTTTGCATAAATCGCTAAGTAGGAGAATCATGTAATGAAATGAATGAACAATTTCAACCATTTCGATCATATCAGATATCTACTAGGAGCGCAACAAAAAATGCGTAGTTACATATTACGACATTTTCGGACCCTAATCTTCAGCTTCATCTAAAATTATAAGCAAATGGCTATCTTTTGGTAATCGGTGCTATTCTTTTGAATGATGTATTTGTTAAGCCATATTTATCTACAGATACTTTCATTTGATTTTGTAAAGACTAAAACAATCTTGTAAAGTTTTGGTGTCTTTTTCAACCAAATTGACAAAATTCCTAAAGTAAAAATGTTAATGATTTTCTGAGCTCAAGTTTAAGTTGTAAACTATGCTGGCAATTTCAATCTTAACCTTGTTCTCGCACTGAATCTAAACATCCTTAATATTCCATTATTTGAAGTGTTTGTTACCTTTCTTTGCAGATTCAACATTTCGCTGCAAGCCGTGTATGCTGCTGCCATTTACTGCACGTATTTCATCCAGTTTTATGTGCCAATGACAATCATGATTCCTGTGGTCACTGGAATCTTCGAATCTCCAATCAACAAAAAACTGATCGATGTGTTATTCAGAACAGTTTGTGTCGTGGCTACATGTAAGTATAGCAGTCTTTGATCGGTACAGAACTTGAGGAAGGGGTGTAAAATCAGAAATATAGCAAAACATGATAACTACTTCATTTTTTTGTTTCACATTCACTCATCTCTTTGTGACGTACTACTCCGATGAGTCTTAGATGCAAAAGCTTTAGTAGTCATGATATTTCATTATATTTCTATATTTCTTATTTTCCTCGCCATCTGCATTTGAATCTCAATCTTTTATTTGATCAACCTTTTTTCAACCGTCATAGCGCACAAACCTTTCACCTTAACATTACTTCATCTGAATTAAGGAATTGAACCTAAATCTTTTGCCGATTGTTCACAATGTGTTCTAATTTAAAGTCATATTCTACCAAGTGGGCTATCACCGTTCTAATATGCCCCCACCAAGCCTGTAACCTAGGACATTACCCAAAAAGGAGAAGTGCTAAAACCACTGTTCGACCCAGCTCACCAAATCGGAATTTATCTCAAGTCTCTAGTCAGAATTCTTTTTTTATTTTATTTTACAATTACGTTGAGTAATTTCGGCATTGGGTGTAAAAAATAGTCGGGGTTGAAGTTTTATCAACCTTGAGCCAGACAAACAGTCAACCTCGATGAAAGCTCGAAGTTTTAACCCCATTGTTTTGAAAACCTGAATTTATATGTAATCGCAATTTCATTTCCAACCCTAGCATCGAAATGCCAACCTTGATGAAAGCTCGAAGTTTTAACCCCATTGTTTTGAAAACCTGAATTTATATGTAATCGCAATTTCATTTCCAACCCTAGCATTGAAATGCCAACCTTGATGAAAGCTCGAAGTTTTAACCCCATTGTTTTGAAAACCTGAATTTATATGTAATCGCAATTTCATTTCCAACCCTATTATTGAAATGCGAGTGAGGCATATGCTTAACAGGAATATTCGCTTTGAAATAACCTCAGGGTTGCAAATTCTTCACACTGGGGTTGAAAATACGGATTTAATTGCAAGTTTTTTTCAACTCGGCCAGTTGAAATTCATCCCTCGGGTTAAAAAGTCTGATATAAGCAGCCCCTTGATGCATCGCTTCTCACTAGTAAAATCTTTCTGGTCCAACCTATTGTATACAGGACATACTTTGATATTCTGCTAAAATGATTATGATTCTTTTAGATGCTGTTGCAATTGGAATCCCTCAACTAGGCTCCTGCATTGCTCTGGTGGGATCCATGGCTGGCTCAGCAGTGTTGTTTGTCTTCCCATGCTTGTTGCACACCCTCGTCATCTGGGAAGATCGGGGCAAGTTTTCTACGAAATTAAGTATATTCAAAAATGCTTTCATTATGTTCATCGGAGTAATCGGTGCGATTGCAGGAACCTACGCGGCAATCGATGCGATTTCAAAGTCTTACGAAATCACTCCGGCCCGTCACAAACCGAATAGTGATGCGGTGAAATTCAACTACATGGTTAATTTCACTTCGTTGGTGTAGTTAATTTCAATTCGTCTTATTTCAGTGCATTACTCAGTGCTCGAGGTATTTCAGACGGCCATGTAATCATGTACAGTAATTTGTTTCAAATTCATTAACAACAGAATACATCAACGTATTAAGGCTTTTCGCCATACCCGTAGAATTTTAGCGGCACTGAATTCAAGAACTTCAATATTTTCCAAACTTCAATTTCTTATTTTCAAGTTATGAATGTGTAAAAGAAAATTGTGCAATCATACCCCTTGAAGAACGGAAGAAAGAAAACCTTTGTCAAAGAAATATACGTCTAAACCAGGAAATGGCAGATGATTGGTTTATTAAGTTTTCCTTAGTTACACAGTAGCAACCAAACGGAATAGCGTCTTTTTCTTTTGATTGGTTGGCACAATTTTCAGTAGACACCCACTGGCAACCAACAAACATATTTTCTCAGTTGGTAGAAATTATTTCCTACAAAAATGAAAAAAATTGAAATGTTGTGCTAGTACCCTTATCTAGGTCCAATCGCCTTGAAAATTAGTGCAATACAATTCTATGAAACAAGTTGAGAATGTATTCAAATGGTTGAGATCTTTTCAAATGATTTAAGTTTGTATATGGACAGTCCCAAAAGTTACCTTCTTATTGTCATGACGTTGGGTATCCAGCCCATATACGTTTTTCTACCCTCATCTTGTGTGTTTACATGTGTACCTGAAAAAAAAACTAGTGCTCTTTTAGTTGGGAGTTTACGTGAAAGTTTTAGTGAAATTTTGTAATTACCTTTTTAGGTGATTTTTCGCCTTTTATATTGTTGTGGTAGATAGGAATTGTATTCAATTATATAGAGTTTTATGAATTAATTGATTTAGATCATGACGAATCAAGCTACAGTATGTGGTGCAGGGGAAGCTCTCTCAGAAGAGATCAAGGATTTGAATTGCTCTAGATGAAAATATACTTTTGAGTTGCTCAGAAGATCAGGAATATTTCTCTTTCAACAACGAGCGATGCACGAAACCTTGATGTGGACCTGAAATAGTGAGAAGATACCGATGAAGTATTTATCAAAAGGCTGAAAATCATCATGATAATTATCATCATCATGATAATGATCATCATCACAAGCCTGAAAATCATCATGATAATAATCATCATGATAATAATTATCATCATCATACAGGTGGTGGGAATCTTAGTCAAGAACCCTTGGTTAGAAGTACCTTAACGATTGTACCATTCAGCAATAAGGTTGAGGAGGGAAGGAACTGAGTTTATTTTGTTGGTGTGATCAAAAATAATCAGAATAAATTACCATCATCACCATCAGCATCATCATCGTCATCATCATTATCATCATCTGCATCATCATCATCGTCATCATCATCATCACCATCATCATTATCATCACCATTATCATCATCATCATCATCATTTTCATCACCATTTTTTTCACCACACGGCTTGATGCCGGAAACTTCAGATAACTATTGGGCCACAACCAGTAGCCAAGGATAGATATCTCATCCCGCTTTGGTCCAATCAGTTGAGCTCTTTACTCTGATCTGATACCCAAACAGTGTCTGATAATAGACGAAGTCCCAAGTATTGCAGCTTTTTGAATATTGTGAATGGTTTTTTCACACCCGATAGTTCCGAGATGTTTTTCCAACGCAATGGTTGCACTTCCCAGACCTCCAATAACAATGGGTACGACGGTCGCATTTTTGTTCTATTACTTGCTTAGGTCTATTATTTTTGAATCTTTTCTGTTTGTTTTACATCAATCCTACAATCAACAGGAATGGCAACATATAGAGTATGCTACTGCCCCCCTGCTTGAAACCAGGTCTTATCTTAGTCAGGCCAGCACATTGAACAGAAACTCACTCATACGACTACGAAATCTGCGAATAATCCAGTTAGACTCAACTTTGGATCCAAAAGAGGCTTCGGGAGCATAAACAGCTTCTTCTACGTGCATTTTGTCTTGGGAAGCATGCCCCTTACCAGACCCCTTTACAACTCTCCTGCACCCTAGATATATAGTCCTGTAGCAATATAGTTATACCAATCATTATTACGAATTAGTAATTTTTCATACCTCTCATTTGAGGGCGATTTGTCAAAATTATTCAGAGAAGTGACGACAATGTACAATGCGTGTTTTATTAAGAAAATCGATAATTAGTTAAAGACAACTCAGTTAGTAGCTATTCACAGAATTTATGATTTTACTGCACTTTTATCTCAGTTTTAATTTAATGTTATTTATTGCTTTTAGATGTTTTGAAAATTTACAAAATTGTTACGATTTTCGATGTTGTTGGAGAAAATTATGAGATTGCTTGCTTTCTTTAAAACTTTTACTCCCAATTCTTAATACCAAGATGCTTCGATCAAACTTCATTGTCGTAAATTAATATTGTCTTATAACCAAAAAGTAAAAAAGATAAACTGATTATGAAGTAGAGCATGAAGCAAGGAATACCATTAAATTTTGTCAGGGTTATTATAGGCTAAAGAGTACACAGAAGGGTTGTAGCCAGGGTACATGGTATTTACTTGGTCAATTCAAATTCGTATTGAATTCCGTTGCGCGACATATGCGCTGCGACTTCCCAAAGGATGGTGTTGTGTTTTGAACGGGGAACCACTCTTTTATCTGGCATATTTCATTAAACCAATCGTAGAAATACCCGACATCTCCAAAAATGCCTATTTTGTGGGGATATAATGATATCAGATTTGGCTAACGTTTCAATTGAGTAATTTTATTCTCTGTCTGCATCAAATGATAGATCTTTAATTGTGTGGATAGAAGGAAGCCCTTTTTCCATTAGGGGCCTTTCAATAACAGTTCATTGTTCGTCTGAGTGGAGACTCGGCGACGATCGGTTGATCACAACTACACCGATCACTCACCCACTGATCTCAAAATAAAGATTGGATCAAACATTGTGTTTTCTCTAGATTCAGATGTTGAAGCCATTTGATTGGGCTTGCGTTTGGCCTCCCAATATGGCTGCCAAAGAAAAAATATTGACTTGATTCTTTGTGGACAAAAGCTGCACGATTGTTCAGCCTCGTGCCTGAGCTTCATAACATTCCAACAATCATTAAAGGAGAATGCAGTCCCTAGTGGAGTCTCAATGTATTGAAGACACACAAATATGGCCGCGAGTGACTTCATTTCAGAACAACAGATGCTCGATCCAGTCTTTTTTGAGATCAGTGCATTCACCCCATTCTTGACTCCCCAATTTTGATCCATCTCCGTTAAAAGTAAGTAGTTAGGCCTCGTTTTCGTTCTTTTTCTAACATACTTATCTGATGAGCATCAGACACAAATTCTTAGTAGTTATTTTGTTTCCGAAGTTTTGGAGATCAAATTCGATTTTCTGTCGGAGATCACAACAACTTTGCATAGAACTGGAGTTGAAGATGAGATTTCAAGATCACAAGAACTTTGCACAGACCTGAAGTTGAGTGCAAAAATTTCAAAATCAACCAGAATCCCCATAAGAGATGCTTACAAAAGCAATGCGTGTTTCCTGCCGTGCTTCCTTATTGTGTTTAACCTGCGAATGATATGCGTGAAGAAAATCAGGGTTCTCTTGTGAGATATTTCCCTGTTGTATTTTTGTTACCAGCCGCTCGGTTGTGTCTCTGCACTATTCCAAATAACTTGCCAAACGCATCTTCTTTCTACCATGCTTATCTACAAAATTTAACAATCGATGAATTTATTTCCAAGCGTGTTTACCGACCGAGCCAGGAGCCCGGTTATGGAAGAATTTGGCAAGGCAGGAGGTGATACAATTCGAGCACCCGTTTGTTTTGTGACCTGTTGATCTCACTCTGGCAAAATGGCGGTCGCTACTGCACCTACGGAGATTTCCACCAGATATTACTGATTAAACTCTATTTTGTAGTTTCTGTAGAAGTTTGAAAAGCCAAGGAGAAATGAAAGGAAACGATGACCAACCGAAAAAGGAAACAGATGAAATTGGCTCGCCCACCTTGCTGGAAGAGGGGGACTCTATGCCATTTTTGAGGTGAGAAAACTCAGGTTTTATCTGTAGCTATGAAGTCCATATTCATGTAATTGTCTTGTATGTATTCTCTCATTGCTCGAATACTTCCTACAGTATATCGAACAAGAGATTACTGGAATGCTAATTCTGTGATGAGATTTCAACACAATAGCTCGTTATGGAGACTCAATGAAGGAATCCGTACTTGGGTTTTCCTCATACGTTGTGGTAAGGAAGCATAGATTACCGTGTAGAACCGAGACGATATTATTTGTAAATTTGAAATAACTGCAGGCCTACACAAAATCCTATATGTTTGTTTTCCCAATTAAAGTTCTGGTAGCCCAAACGTTTCGATGAAGCATATGATGTTGTTGCTAACAGATTTGTTGTTATGCAAAAAGGCATGAATGCAAATATTAGAATAATGCTAGCACGCTCAAGAGGCGGATAACGTTATTTGGATGTTATAAATTAATACTCTGCGGATTATTTTGTGTGAAGATTCGCCCTCAATGTTACCCAGAATGCGTTGCGTTCCTGGATCTTTGATAACATCTATTGTAATCCGAGGGGTACGTAGTATATTATGGGTACTGCGGACGTGCCGCCCAAATGGCGATTTTCTTCGTCGTTTCGGTATAAATATGGGTTTCCTTTTTCGTGATTTATATATAAATATGGTTCTCAAATTTTCAAAAAATGGTTTGAATGAGGGTAACAATTTTCAAAATTTTGGAATAAATATGAGTATATACTTTGATTCCTGGGCGGTAGGCCCCACCCAAAACAGGGTCAAGTACCCCCCTCTGATTGTAGAATGTGTTGTGGAATTGTTATCTGCTCTGCTTCTTTCTTAGTGCATCGCAAGAATCAAGCACCGAATGCAGTCATGTTTCACCCAGCAAGATGCGAGGGTCGCTCATGTTGGAGTGAGTTTATCACTTTGTTGTTGCTTTCGAACTACAGCTGTATTATCTGCCTTGTTAGTGGTATCTGTAAAGTTTTATGAATTCAAAAGCCAAAGCTTCAATTTTGTATGACGAAGGTCAGGGATCGATCCAGGATTCTTGAAAGGAGGTCTGAACGCCAACTTTGTGATTGGTCCAGAAGGTCTTTCAGGGAAGGCAGTTTTGTACTGTAAATACAATCAGATGCTATTTCACAGCATTTTAACGCTTAATTGCGTAATGCTGTTTTAACTTAACATTTCTGATGTTTTTTGGTTGGTGAAAATTATGCCTCCCCTCTAAGACTCCCCAAGAATAAGCCGAATTTTGGGTTGTAAGAAAATCTTAATCTGGAGTTTATAAGTAGCCCAGAAACAGAGGGAGGTTCCAGATTAAGGTATACGGGTGAGAAGTGATGTAGCAAGAAGTCTGTAGAGCCACTAATCCCCAGATGCAGCAAATGTCAATCGTAGAGCCACTTCATCAAGCTGGTATTTGGTATCCAGCTTCATCAGCCTGTCAGCCACTCAGTAGTATGATCAAGTGACGAAGATGTCTGTATATATTACTAGCAAGCCCTTTGTGTGCTAAGCCTATAATGCCTCCTTCCCATATTTTTACGTGATGCACTCACTGATCTCAAAACAAAGACTGGATCGAGGATCTGTCGTTCTCAAATGAAGTCATTTGTGGCCATATTGGTAGGTCCAATTCAATACATTGAGATTCCAGTAGGGACTTATTTTTTCTTTGATGATTGTTAGAATGGTATGAATGCTCAGCACGAGACTGAAAAATCGTGCAGCTATTGTTAGCAAAGAATCAAGTCAATAAGACTTCTTTGGCAGCCATATTGGGAAGCCAAGTGCAAACCCAAGTAATTGGCTTCAACATATGAGACCAGAATCAAAAGAATGCTTGATCCAGTCTTTATTTTGAGATCAGTGGATGCACCAAAACCCTGAATGGAACCCTACTTTTACCACAGTAAACCGAAGTATAGTTTGATCATCGAGATTTTCATGACGATAAAATCCTGTTTGCCTCTCGAGAAATTCTTTAGAACGACATTTCTCGTCATTGTTTATCTTTTCATTTCAAGAAGCACAGAAAGAAAGAGAAATCAATTAATCACTTCCTGATAGAACGTGCAAGTGCAAGTGCGTATGAGGTCACAGGATACACCACTGCAACAAAACACAGTCGACAGACTATTGGGACAGGAAATATTTTAACATAAACGCTAGCCCCATTCCTTTTTCTTTTTTGCTATTTCTATCATTTTTCTTCAGAAACTGGCAGACATCTATGCATATATTAAAAGGAAATATTGGGACAGGAATTCTCGGTTTGCCAGCTGCTGTAAAACATTCAGGACTTGTTGTAAGTTCGATTTTAGCTGTCTTTTTTGGTGCGAAGCTTCAAAATAGCGAAGTAGATCGGAAATATAGCGAAACATGATAACTACTAAATTTTTACATCGGACTCACATCAGAGTAGTACGTCAGAATGTGAACTAAACCTAATGAGTCATTTCACCCAGATGTGGATCGAAATTGGCCAATCAACAAGGAGTTGAGTGTTTGGCATGGTGAGAAACAACCAATCATGACCGGGAGTCCTGTGAGACGAACAAGTTGACGATAGAACCAACTGAAAAAACTTTTTCTGTCTACACAATATGAGATCCGTGGTGTTGCTGTTTACAGATTCTAAATGTTATAATTGAAATATTTACCTTTTCCTGCGAATGATGCGAAAACAATGGGTACTGTAGGGCACATTCTTAGTTGTCGAGCAAATGTTGACGTAGATAATAGTTGTGTTTTAGTGTTTTTAGAGTAAAATAGGTTTGAGATAATCGTTCTGGTTGGTGTATGCTTGAGATTGGACTTTTTATTCTAAGTTGATGAATCAATTTCTAACTCACTAATGCATATCCTTCATGTTTTTAGGTTGGTCCGATCTGTTTGGCGTTATTGGCAATAGTCGCAGTTCACTGCATGCATTTATTAGTAATTTGCAGTCATGCTATTTGCAGAAGGTATCGTGGAGATTTCGTGTGGATTTCATACACTATTTATTCTGAACTTCTGGAAACCAAGAAAGAGAAAAGAGAAAAGCACTAGACAAACTCTTTCAGGATTTTTTACTTTGATACATATTTGACACCTCTAAAAATGCATTCAAAAACCTTTCTTTAAAAACCTCGAAAAATAAGATCGATATCACCTGGAAACATATTATCCTACATTTAAGACCGTAAGTAAGAAGTCTCTTCAATTTATCAAAAAAGTGCTTTTTCATCACTGAAGATTCAGGTGAAGAAAATAATCAAAAGGAATCAGTCTGCATCTCGACAAGCATGCAGAGTTGAGGCGTTTGACTCTTTTAATCGTATGAGATCTGATATATAATTCTGATGGAAATGTCCATAATCCACTGTACGAATCTTGACAAATCACTACGATATTATACGTAAATTCTATTTTATCAAGATTTGGTTGATAAAAGCATCTGAAATTATTTCTATTAATGTGCAGCAATTTCAAACAATTATAAAACGATTTGCAATGATAATACTATATTCTGAATTGGTTTACAAAATGTACACATTGTAGTAAGAGTTCCTAGTGTTTGATGCCCTCAGTGTGAATGAGTTGGTCTGTCTTTGATGTTCTAGCCTGAATAAGACTGGGCCTTGTTTCTTGCAGGGGCTCGGTAAAATTCCCTGGGTCGCAACATGTATTAGTAAGAGGGAATAGTGTTGAATGAATGAATTTGTGTTTAGTGTGATAGTGCTACATCGGTACATAGAGGACAATAATGTGGCAATAATGTGTTTTGTTTCCAACTATTTTTGCTGCACAAGATTTCAAATTTGGCTGCCCACTAAACAGCTATTTTTGCACAAGAAAAGGTTTATTTGCTATAACCGTTTGTTAGTGCTGTTTGATAATACGAAACTTTCCCCTTCCAATAGATGGTATCTTAGAAAGGAGAACTAGTTAGGTAATGAAATGTTTGACGTTCAATTTTACTCTTTAGGTCAAAGTTAGACGCTTGCGACTATGGGGAAGTGGCAGAAGAAGTGGCAGCAAATGTATTCGGTCGAAGAAACGGAGTTAAATTCAGGTATTTCATATGGATTCGCGTCGGGATTTAATCCAGCACTGGCGATTGTAGGATTAGAAAAGTGCTAAGAACTAAGTAGGCTAGGGGTGATAGACGGTTAGGGCGAAATGAAACCTTCAAGGATGCGAGCTTGCAGTATTCTGTTCCATTTTTTATGCTTTTTGATAATGTTTTTCTTTGTTATTAGGTGTGTTCTGGATACGTTCATCTGTGTCACACAACTTGGATTTTGCTGTGTTTACTTCGTGTTTGTTGCTGAAAATCTACACCAGGTAACCAACTCCATGTCCATCTTGTACCCTTTTCATGATTTTTGATAAAGACGGAGACTCTTAATGATAGGTGAATGAATATTGCATGGTACTACTTACACAACTTGTTCATTTATTCGCCTTAATTATGAACAGTACCACAGGCATCAAATAGTTGTTGTTATGAAAGGTTTATTCTAATAAGTCGGCTTCTGCTTCTGCAATATGCCCAGTTAGGTCTCGATGCTGGGTCTTCGAAGCCGGGACATTCTTCTGATCATGACAATGGCTAGCGTGCTCATTAGGATGTACTCACTGATTAAGACAATGGTTAGCTTGCCGGCCTAGGGTGTGCATACTCCCGGGTTAGAGACATGATTGGGGTGTTTTACCCTTGTGGTAGAGAATCGATCCCTGTGCTAAATCATGCTTTATGGATTAGCAAAAGCTAATAAGGGTTGGCTCGAATATTTAAGAAGTCATTCAGGAGTTTTCTTAATGCGCCCTGAAACGAAAGCTTTAATACCTGCATTGAAAGATGAGCGAGTAATGGAGATTAGATTGTTTACCAATTTGAAATAATACTTTCATAGATACTATTTTAGGTCAGGAATACTGTATTTATTATCAAAGCATAACAATAAAGTCGGAGATATAGTCGAGCTTCAGACAAAACTACTGATGTATGGTTGTACATTTAGGCCTCGTTCACATAGTTTAATGAAAACAGATGAAAACCTATTCGTTTTGGCCTTGCGTTCACATTGATACTTTTTAAATAAGGAGCTTTCGAGTACGACAACAAACACGCAAACTTTCGAATATATTGCGTATGGAATACACTGCAATTTCAGTGTTTGAAAAACCAGTTACGGTGATATGCAAATACCACGGTATTCTTTCAATGGAAGATTTTGTCTGGAAATGGGATTAGCAGCATTGTATTTACCTTAAGCAGTGAGAAGACTTCGTCGCTTTATAGCGTATTTGCTTGAAAGCTGAGCTTTGTGAACATGCTCTATTTTTCGTCTGAAAATACGGAAGCTAATAGATAAGGAGTAGTGTGAATGAAGCCCTAGAAAACTACTAAGATTACCATATTCGGAGAAGCCCCCCTCAAAAGCATAAAGTGTTGAATAATCCGCTGATGCTTAATCGAATCATTGCGGTAGTTTTGTTAACATAGACTATAGAATCTATCATGAAAGCATAGAGCAGCCATGATTCATAGATATTGTTCCGATTGGTCTCAATACTGAAAAAATGGAAAAAGAGCAGCTTTCAAATGTTCCCTCTTGATTGTTGCTATATCAATCTTTATTTCTAGCTCTTCGGTCTAATCGACGTTCGATATTGGACCATGATTTGCTTTGCTCCAGTCCTGATAATTGCGATGATTCGTGAACTACAAACCATTTCGTACCTGTCAGCCGCTGCCAATGTACTGTGTTTGATTGGCCTGCTTGGAACGTATCAGTACTTGCTGTTTCATCTGAAAAACCCCAATTACTTCTCTGCTTATGGCACTGCTAAAGATTTCCCCTTGTTCTTTGGAATCGCTATATTTTCGTATGAGGGCATTGGTATTGTGAGTATTTGTATATTAAGAGCTTGCTATAAATTTTTGTAAGAGACTTTTAGCGAGTTGGACGGCAACATCAACAAAAACTTTCTTATGTATGACAACACCGAAACTGACATCCAAAATATTTGGAACTAACTTTTGTGAAATTAGCGAAATACAAGATTTCGCAGAAACAAGGTTTCCCGTTGACGAAAATCACCATGAAATTCACTGAAAAGGTACTTTCATACTAAAATGGGATGAATGGACGATTTCATTATCGTAGGACGAATCAAGAAAATTTTGAAAACACTAATTAGTGGATTTCGTTAATCTTTTCATAATTAAGTATTCTCAAGACGGCAAACAAAAGGATCTAGACTTTCGTTTCTTGCAAAATTTGCATATTTCGTGAAATTACATTATCGCAAATCTTTTATAGAAGTTTACCGGATGAAAAGTCTTTTTCTGCAAAAGTATATTCTCATTAAATACGCAAATTCTCAACGTATGGTCTAGATGAGTACAGAATGTCAACTATCTTTCAGGTTCTGCCAGTAGAAAACAAAATGAAGAAGCCGCAAGATTTCTTCTGGGTGCTGGACATCAGCATGGGTGCCGTTGCAATGTTGTACATCTCGATGGGGTTCTTTGGCTATCTGACTTTTGGCAACGAAATCAAAGGCAGTGTCACACTCAATCTGCCCCAGTTACCGTAAGTACCAACCGAAATTTTAATGATATGTTGAAGCTAAGGTGCATATAACCCCAAACTAGATTTTTCAACGTACAACTCGATCCAACGTCTATCTACCGCAATGGCTATATGTATCAACAAACATTTTGTAATATGTTAAAGTTGAAATTCAAAATTGATATGGCCAACCCTGTATTACGACCTGCTTTAGCTTGCCCATTGATAGTTGTATCCAAAAAGGGTTTCACTTTACAACGGCCTCGAACAAGATTTATTACATTTGGTGTTACTTAGGCTGTTTTTGACACAATGTTTGACATGATAGTCACCACGTATCGTGATGAGCCTTTGATATTCAGCAGTACTTCTGAAGAAGTTAACAATTGAGGAATTTGCTTTTTAGCTGAAGCACTGCAAATAAAATCAAACTTACTATTGAAATTCATATTTATTAATCAAATGAAAAAGAGCAGTTGCAAGGACTTATCAATGATTGATTTCTCGCTTGACTTGTTTTATTTGGGATTTCCCTCATTTTTACCGTTTTTAATTTCAGGTTCTACGTTATAGTAAAAGCTTCTTACACAATGGCGATTTTCTTCACCTACTTCATACAGTTTTATGTACCGATGCAGATCATGGTTCCTACATTGCAGAACGGCAACGAGAAATTCCAACTAGGCCTCGATATCTTCATGCGGACTGCTATGGTCATGTTAACATGTCAGTATTGCCGTAGATTCTCTTTGATCCCCTCTCAGCCAAATTTCTCTAATACCCTAATATCATCTCTCCAACAAGCACTACCATTAGATGAAACATTTATCGAGCTCTCCCTTTTTATCTAAACCCTTTTTGCGACCTGCCAGGGTCATGTTGATATGTGAGTCTTTTTTCGATCGTGTACAATATTGTATATCCTCGTATACAGTATCACTTGGAAAATTATATGTTTACCGCTTCGCCACGGTTTCAAACACCTGTTGTATACTTAGGGATATATTTCAACCTGTAGAAAGTTATGAAAGTTTTTATTCTCAATAAACATTGCATGATTTCAAATTGAAACGAATTTAATTTTTTTTCAGGTGCATTGGCAATAACCATCCCACAGCTGGACAACTTCATCGCGTTAGTTGGAGCAGTCTCGAGTTCTTCGATCGCCCTGGTCTTCCCCCCTTTATTACACATCATGTGCTTCTGGAACTTCGGAATATCGAAATTCGAAATCGTGAAAGACGTGCTGATAGCTGTTCTCGGTGTGGTTGGGTCTGTATTTGGCACGGTTTTGTCTATATTTGCAATTATCAAAGGATTTCACCAAGAACATCACGTTAAACACGTTAAAGTTAAGGAACCAGGTGAGTTCTTCAGCGTCTTGCTAGCCAGTATGAACTCAACTAATACTACTTGGTGGTAACGAGGAATTAATGTCTCACATATGAGGATTCAGTTCAGCATACAGGAGTCGGAAAGAAGCTGTTCAAAGATGGTATTTGGGCGTAGCCAAGACAACAAGAACATTCTTATAGTCTCGCTAAGTCACTTCACAGCTGTGGTATTGCTCTCAGCCAAGACATCTCACCTAAGCCCAGATTTCAGATCTTACAAATAGCATCAATTTGAAGTGGTTAAAGTGACTTCTTCTCTGTGGTTTTAGCAGGCATCAGTCGAAAATAGAATGTCCAAAGATTGCCCATGGGCCTAGGCCTAGCTTGGAAGTGAAAACATTCATTGCTCCTAATAGTGTTATCTCATGTCGAATTAAGTGTGTTAGTGGGGCAGGAATATTTTTCTGTGCCCCTGCTAGCTCTAAACATAAGATTGAAGTACGTATCGCAAGACAAACATCTAAAAAATTAAGCTATCGTTTGTATATCCAGTACATCTACACTAGCATATTGAAAATACTGCACAGTTTGATTAAAAAAAGCCGGCAAAATTGCAAAGCTTTAAGGGCTAGGGCAAGACTAAAATTCCCATAGCTTGTGTCAGACAGCTCACAAATACATGATTTTGATAGCTCATAGCAATAACCATGATACATGATACATGACCATAGCTCATAGCAATAAGCAATAATAAATTGAGGGAGAAATTATTTATAACTTGGGATTTGAGTTATGGTCAAAAATAAGCAAGGAGTTTTTGAAGAAGGTGTTGCTATCTAAAATCAGTGCAAAAGTGTTTGAAAAAGTCATTAATCTGGTAAAGTGCTTTGTTACTTTGTTGCTACTGCTTTGAGGATCCCTATGAGTCTTGTCCTAGCTGTCCCTGTAGCGAGGCAAGAAATTGTAGGGGTCACACAAATTTTAAGGGAAGGAGGAGACCTTGAATTTAAAGCAAAATTTTGTAAATAAAGACATTTTTCTCACACACAAGATTGTAACCATTATTGCTGTGTTTGAGGTTAGTCAACAAGTAAAATATTTCAAAGATATCAATTATAGGGGCATAAAAAGGAGAACAAACAACATTCTTACCTGAAGAATGGCAAAATCGCAACTAATGTGGGGGATGCACTATGAAAAATCACTCCCCCCCTCCCTTGAAATTTCTGAGCCTCCTTCATTTTCCCGTAATGCCACCATACAGAGGAAAAACAAAACTCATGGGGATTCTCAAAGCAGTAGCAACAAAGTAACAAAGTACTTTACCAGATTAATGACTTTTTAATACAGTTTTGCACTGATTTTAGATGACAACTCCTTCTTCAAAAACTCCTTGCTTCTATATTGACCAGCCCTCAAATCTCAAGTCGTAAATAGTTTTTTCCTTAATTGATTATTGCATGTTGTGATGAAATATGTTGTCAGATTTCCTAACTTTCCAAACCAGAATTATGTTTTTGTGGGCTGTCTGACACAAGTTATGAGAACTTTAGTTTAGGCCTAGGCCTCATAGCTTTCCGATTTTGCCGCCATTTTGAATCACCCTGTGCAATATTTTCAATAGGCTAGTGTACTGCATTTTTATTCACAAGTGTGCCATTACTAGGTCTTCGAACACTTAGTTATAAGTTGGCTCCCAAAGCCGTAAGGCTATCGTTTTGATAACTAGCAGGAATCTGATACATAACACGAAGCAAAATGAAGGGATTGATAAAGAACTTTTCGTTTACGGAAGACAAGGAACATTATTAAAGCTAGTTAAGCCGGAGAGCCGGAAGTCTGATCCCTCTTACAATTGCAGTACATGCATAGAATAACATCTTCACGTAACGATAAACCACCATTACCTTGCTGACCTAGAAGTCACTGTAATTTTACTTTTCTAAAATTTAAATCAAAACTACAAGGTGATTAAAACGATGGTACACTTAAATCAAATTTCTTTTTCTTGTGTTGGAGTTTGATGAGAAAAACTGTTTTGGTAAACTGCAAAAAGTAATTTTTCTGTTATCATTCGTAAGACAAGGATAAATCTGATAAATAACTCTGTATTTGGAAACTAAAACTTAAAACTTTATAACTATGTAAAAATACTTTTTTAATCAAAAGATTACACGTCATCATTGTTTTGATTCTCCGAACTCTAAAGAGTACTGATAAGATACGTTCTTTGAAATCTATTTCAGTTTCCAACCATAAACCTAAAGGATTTTCTGAATTCTGCAAACAGCGTGCAGCTCTACACGATATATGTGCAATTCTAGAAATTGAATTTGCTGTTCTATAACATTTTGCACAGTTCTAAAGAGAATCGTGTAGTTAGTGCCGGTTATGATAAAGATCTTCTCATAACTGAATAACATGCAATAGACCATCCTACAGCCATGATGGCTAAGTTATAAAATTCGCCTTTAGGTGGTTCTTATCAGGAGTAGCTCTTGTATAATCACATGTTAGTTTTTATATTTTTGACATAGCAGTGTAATAAGCACTTCTATGAGGATCAAGAATAATGTGTCGCGCTATTTGTGCAGCTATGACCCTTGTGAATGGCAAATTTTGTATCCAGGGTCACCAAATTCTTTGATTGCATTTATGCTCATTAGAAAGACATGTTATTGATAATGATTGATAAACTGAAAAGCTTCTGCTGAATCAACGAGTTTGTTCGTCAATATGTCTTTCTAATTTATACATGGCTAATTCTCGAAATAAATTTATGCTCAGTTTGTTTAATTTCCTGGATGCAACTTTGTTTCCTCGTTTTTCTCTGTTTTTGCTTCCCGGTTGAAACTACACTGCGGCGACAAATATCTCCTCGTTTTTTACCATGCCAGTAGTGTTGTATGTTCCATAAGATTCTGGAATCGTGAATGCGAATATGCTGCAAGAAAACGTTCGAATTTTTAAATCGATTCGATCTCGACGCCACTAACGGTTTGGCCTTCGTTCCTGACGTCAAATCATCAAGTTTCATATTTTGACGTCACAAATAAAACAAAGACAAGACACTTATCATCGAAATGCTAATGCTATGGAGGTATTTGATACGAAAAACTTTAAGAGAAGCTACTTGATTATGAGGAGAGCTTTGAGAAAGTAGTTTTAAATGATTCGGAATGTTGATGGCCTAAATAACAGCAGAAATAGCAGCAGAAAATGTACAACCTAAACTCAGAGTTGAAGTATTCAACAGCAAACCAAACGTCGTCGGAAATCGCAAAATCGATAAAAAACGAATTTTGTGGCGCATCTCGTCCTGAATACGACTGTAAAACGAAAGTTCGGCGGCGTACGGATACGAATTTGTCGTTTGTCCGAGGTGATGATGAGTGGAAAAGGACTTTGGATCGAAGAGAAGACCAAAAATCGAAAGGTTTTTTCTCGCAAATTGCTGTTCCTTACGATGAACTTGGAAAAATCGAGTTGGGTTGCAAAGAACTTGTTGTCAAAGCTTTGAAGGATATTGGTGGAGTCTTTAAAACTCAGGTAATTTTTCTAAACTTCATTTTAATCTAAATGATATCTTCTTTATTGCCATCCAATTTTTTTTATAACAAAAATAATGATAATAAGCATTATTCTTGGTATTATAAGACCGAAAGTGGCATTCTTTTATGACTAGAATCTCAGCACGATGCTGCTTGAAAGCTTACAAGCATACTCGAAACCAAGATCTACTGAACTTCATGTCATAAGTGTAAAAATGCTATATATGCAAACGCACGCTTGTAATAAGTGCCAATTTCCCAAATATTTTTACCTATCAGTACCTTGTCAAGGTACATTACTCCATTTTGAGGCCCATTATACGTAACTGAGTACCAACGTATCACTAGTTAGCAAGGTATGCAACGTTTTTACTTGCGTGCTATCAACAAACTGTTCTTAATGCCACCTTTAAAGGCTTGCAATGTGTACTTGCATGCCTAAATGCCAACCATTCTCGTGTTACACTGCTCACAAAGGCATTTTTCTCAAATCCCTTTAATAATGCTACAAATTATTGTTTATAAGAATACCTCACTGGAAAATAATAAAATCTTCATAATGAATTGTTTAGCTAGCATTGTAATGATATATGTGATTTCTATGTTTTAAGAACACTCAAGCAAATTTTCAAATATCTGAAATGTCTAAAGACTCGTATAATGCCGAGTAACCTGACTGCTTTTTAAAGTGAATAACGTGTAGTTATCGCAGTAGAAAGCAATTTGCAAAGTCTTGATAGGGTTATTGAATTTCACTTTGATCTCACCAGGAGTTAGCGGAGCTTAGGATTAAACCAGAAAATTAACGATTAAAATCAGTGCATATGAATGCATTTTGAAACAGATAAAAAGTACAGAATTTCAAATATATATAGCATGGGCAGTTCAGACACTTTGTTCATTGTATTCCAAAAGTTGTATCTTTTTGGGATTTGTATAGCCCATTTAGGCCAGAGGAAGGTCAAAACGGTAATTGCAAATATTCTAGTGAAAACTGATTACTCAGTGCTCATATCAATGCTATTGTTTTGTTTCAGGCCTTTCGTACCTAAAAATTTCATGAAATTAAAAAGGGAGATACATTTTCTATAAAAATGACTCAAAAAATTCACACTGATTGAGCTGGAATTTTTAGACAATGTTTGAGCAGTTTTCCAGACATCCCATCTCTTGAATATGACAGAAAATTCTTGAAATATTTTCAAACTAGAACAGAGGTTTACTTTTGTACACCTTTTCCATATAATTGAATACTTTTAACAGAATTCCTCGTAATTTTCTTCATCTACCTCTTAGCATCCTCTATGTTTCTTGATTTCATCTCATTTTCGTATTTCATTTCATTTATCAAATTGAATTGAATCAAATTGAATCAAACCGAAATTCTTCTGGCAGCCTGGCCAAGACGCAATAGACGAAGAAATCAACAATGAAATTCCAAAGGAAAAAGGGAAGACGGTAGGTTGTGATCATTAAGTTTTTAAGAACATAATTTCATGAAAATGTTTCATATTTTTGTTAGAAAACTCGGCATTAATTTTCTAACGCCTGGCCTTTTCAACATGGGTTTAAATTGAATCTTTAGGCAGAGGCTTTATATTTGTGAACTTGTCCTTTGTTTAACATAGATAGAAACATTTCTGATCCAATCAAGCAAATTTCTTTTTTATGCTTATTATGAACTTTTAAATCACGAATAAAGGGTGAATCATGAATCAAGATAGAGCTTCTGTGACATTGCGTATAATTACCAAGGTTTTATTTAGGCACACCAGTTAAGCCAGCCAGTATCAAACGGTTAAAAAACACTTTCCTTCCCATGTTTTGTGTTTTGACTGCAAATTTTTCAAACATGTTTTGACACTGCTTAAACGATGAAACATTGCTTAACAAACATTTTTCTGTCTTTCTCAGATTTTATGATTTAACTGTATTTGAAACAATATTTTTCAATCAATGTTTTGACACTGGCCAAAGAATGGAACATAGCTTGACAAATGTTTTAATTTTGCTTTTCTTCCCATCTTTGATGGTTTCATTGTATTTGCAACAATTTTTCAAAAAAGGTTTTGACACTGCTTAAACGTTTGAAAATTTACTTGACAAATATCTTAAGTTTTGCTTTCTTTTTGATGATCGATATTTCTACCGTATTAGAATCTCGTAACAATGTTTTCAAACAATATGTTTAAACTGCTCAAACGAGCAAAATGATACAAGATAACTCTAGAAACAAGATTTTTATAGATTTTCTTAAAACTATCCGAACATTAGAAAGAATGAGTGGCACAATTTTGTTTTCTTGTGTAAAACTCATATCCTGTATGGCAGAAAAAGTTTTATCATAAAGTCCAATTTTTGCATCTTCCGAAATCGATACGATTATATATGTGTTCATCGATAAATGAGCGGTTTTAAGAACTTTCTTTCAATACCATGTCAAAACCTTGACGACGTTATTTGGCTGCATTTTGAGGAAAAAAGGACGTTGTTTAATGGATTTCGATACACCTTCCTCAATCAGGAGAAAGAAACTAAAGAGCCTTTAGAAAAAGAAGTTCCTGAGATACACGACAGCGGATCGTCAACCATCAAGGAACTATTGAGCAGAGCTGAGAGGAGAATGAAATTCGTAAAAGCAGGACGACCGTTGTCGCAATACTTACGTGAAGAAGGGAAGCAGCAGGTATGGCCTTCAAACTAATGTGCCACCATTTTGATACTAGCTTGGACTTACCCAAGGCGAGGGACAAATCTGAAGGGGTTTATCACTCCCTGAAAATCTCGAACACTTTTCCTGAAAATTCTATTGTTTCAATAAAGATCCCTCGAAAATCACTGGGGATCCTTTTGTTCTTTAAAAAATCTCGTATGCCTTGAAAGAGTGAGATATGCCGTTTGGGTTCGAAATTTTTTACTGATCTCCATAGGTCGTTTTAAGATTTCAAAGATTCATTATTTCAAAATCTCATTTAAGGTATTGATTCGAATAAATGACTTTGTTCCATTAATATCACTATGCTGTGTGGGGAATATTTATTAGATATTCATTCTATAAGTCAAACTATTCACTACATTCAAGAGATATCGCTTTGTGTATTTGAATCTCTATTCTAGATTTTAAATACAACTCATTCCGCAAGTGACACCTTTCCTACTGTTTTATCCAAATTGATAAGAAATAACTAGCGTTTTACATTTTTCATTGGACTAGGCACATCTGAAGCTGAAGCAAAAAGAATTACAGGATCAATCATCAAGTGGGGTGTTTCATTTAGAAACACCAAACGAATTTATCAAGGAAGTAGATGATTTGGACCCAATTGATGGAATTAGAAGGTAAGAATAAGAGGTATTGGAAATATGACATTAGAGAGTCTATAACTTCATGACGGTAACTGCGACGGGAAAGCCATTTTTCTTTGCTGGTTGCATCAAGGAGTTTCTGGCTTTCCGTGCTAATTGATTTCGTCTGAGACCCAATGAATTTGTTTTGGTTCTGCATCAAAATGTTTTTTCAAATTCAAATCTGGTTTTTGGCCTACAGCGTTTCCAAAGTAGGCAGTGTAGGTATACCTAGCTCATATTGAATGCCAACTATTGGAAAGCTATTTCTATTCATACCAAGGCAAAGTTATTTCATGAAAGGGTTGGAAACTGTAGAAGAATATTGCTCTTACCCGCTGCTTTTCGATATAGTTGTAACAATTTGGGAATCTTTCTTTATATTAGAAATGTATTTGACATTCTATTTGGAGTTACAATGGAGGTTTAAACTTTATCTTGATCATGCCCTTGAAACACTTATTGAGTCGCATTGTGCGAAGTTATATCATATGCCTCCTCTAAAGGGCCTCCGCAAGATATTTCGTGAAAAATAGGCTTTTGGGTAATAATAAGCATATCTTTAATGCTATATTAGCAAAGTTCGCCCATCACAATTTAACCCCATTACTCTTCAATATATCTTTAATTTGTTTCATCAGGCAAAAGGTTCTATCTTCTTACATTTGAATTCCACCATACATCACTTGCTAATTTTGCGTTTTCAGGATAATGTCTTTTAACTCCAAGCAACTACTCTAGCGTACAAAGCTTCTTTTTAATGAAGTTTTTATACCCACCAATCATTATTGTCATGTAAAAATAGATATTGTCAATTTATAGTTATTATTTCTCACATTTTCCAACTCTCGTTGTAGGCCACAAGACAGTACGCAGAAGAAAGCCTTCCTGGCAAAATTACAATTCCTCGAGATGATTTTCTGTTCTGTGTGGAACACGAAGAATAAAGATCTACGTAGCAAAGTATTTATTCTTCAAGATCTATTCACTCAAAGCATTCAATCAGTCTTTCAAAGAGGGTAATGACAGAGGTCTGATATGAATATCTATTCTTGATGAGCATTTTATCACGATGCTCGATAAGAAAATATGCTCATCTGAAATAACTTTCCCATCATTTTCATATCAAAAACATCACTATACCTAAAAGCAGCTCGAATGTATTTGGTTGATTATTTTCTGTTTTCCCATCCAGTTTCCTCCCACGCCCATACATCATGTTTCTTTTTTAAAAACGCCA
The DNA here is from genome assembly GCA_963924455.1 of Pelagia noctiluca. Lineage (NCBI taxonomy): Eukaryota > Metazoa > Cnidaria > Scyphozoa > Semaeostomeae > Pelagiidae > Pelagia > Pelagia noctiluca. The sequence continues at coordinate 4,160,045 of OZ004320.1, forward strand.
TCAAGGACATCTTTTACAGACAAACTGATAGGGATATTCCTAACCACGCCCTTAATTACCCCCGATAGCTGGCCCATGAGTCCCCACTTACAACTGCTCTTTTGCTGGAAATATTTTCAAAACTAATTTGACTTGACTCTTATAGCTATTCAATGTAATTTTGTTGTGTAACAGTAGTTATTTCACACATTGTTATTTTACACCCGTTCAAAATCTATAAATGAAATGTTGATGATTCATGAATATAGAGAATTTGTGAAAAACGATAAAATACAAACAACATTTGTTTATTTCTAGATGCCTTTATCTAGAGAAACCCTACGCTCCATCCGGCGGACAGTCTCGCTTGAAGGCCCGCAAGGCATGTTTGCTGTAAACCGCCAGCCTCGTATGAGTGCAGTGCCAGCAATCATCTTTGCCAGCAACAGAAACCACAGACTGCACAGTTCTTCCGTCAACGAATCGGAAACAACCCCAGCTCTGCCAGCAACAACAACAGCATACCGAATCAGCAATCCTGTGTACCTGGATGACAACCAATCAGTGAGCAGCAGAGTGTTATTAGGCAGCAATGAAACGCATGTTGCGAAACCATTGCCTGCATCTCTGCATGCATCGAAGAATTTGTAAGTTGACCAGTCTTTTATCACTACAGAACTCGAGGATGGCGAGAAAAATTGGATCCATAGCAAAACATAATAAGTACTGAAACTCTGTGTCTTACACTCAGCAGAGTAGTACGTCAGAAATAGAAGGAAAACGAAATGATAAGAATAATTCATAAGGTTTCGTTTTCGTTCTCTTTGCGATGTATTACTCTGATTAGTGGCAAACGCAAAGGTGAAGTAGCTATTATGCTTCGCTATGTTTCCGATTTTCTTCCTTTCTTCGAGCTCTGTTTTCTGCTCAAAGACTGTCAAGACGAACTAATCTGATGAGTAGCAGACGCAAATCTCAAGTAGTTATTATTTTTTGCTATGTTTCCGATTCTCCCCGCTATCCTCATATATGTAAAATCATGAAAATTCTACCGGGTGGACCCAGTGGCGGTTTTAGGAACTGCGAGGCCCGGGGCCAAAAAAATTTGCGGGGCCCCTACCCCCGGTAAAACATTTGGTCTATTTTTTGCATTTTCTTTACAGAGAGCTTGTACAACTCAAATTTTTGTTAAGTCTGGGCATAACGTTGTTTCAAACGTTGTTTTAATGTTGCTTCAATGTTTTCGACTTTTTGTATATTTCATTATGAAGGAGAGAATTTTTATTTTATAGAAGGTGCGGGGCCCCTTTTTTCTAGCAAAAGCGCGAGGCCTAGGGCCATGGCCCCCCTGCCCCCCTAAAACCGCCACTGGGTGGACCATGATATTTCCAAACGTTTGTAGATTTTTGAAGGGATGAAAATTACTATGAATTCAGTATCCATGCATTAATAAACGAATTAATCAGAGAAAAATGATCGAAGATTAGAAATTAAATCCTTCAAAACTATTGCTAGTTTTGTAATGTGCTTTATAATAAAGGAATTCTTAGAATTCATTATAAACCTTGTATGCCTGGTCACTATTTTTGCAATGACTTATCTTTAGTATGATATTTAGAAATATTTCTCCAGGGACAGATATGAGAAAAGCACTTTTCAAGTATTCTCGCATTGCCTTTCCCCATTACAATAGCACGCTAAACAACAGCTTGTCGAACTAATACGTTGACTAGGCAATGTCAGGATTTCTACTTAACCGCAAAAATTTGGCTCAGTGAATTTATCAAAGATTCGCAAATAACTTTAGACGAAAATGATATGATTTAATTTGGTATTATGCCAACACCTAGGAATAAACTTTATCATATAAGGTGCACTGGTTTTGAGTACTTTTTAGATTAGCAAACGTCTATACTCTCTGTGGTCCACTCAGTACATATTCTCCTAAACATTTTACTAAACTCTTGTATATTCACCCTTACTGAATCCTTCAATGATTTCTGAACCAGTAAAGATTAAAAACAACAAAACATACATTAGAATCAGCAAAAGCTTCTCGGTAAAAGCCATCTTCAGTGCTAGTAAGATCATGAAGGTGAAACAATGAAAAAGAAAAGATTTACGCTCAGTCGCGGTTTAAAGAAATGTCCAAACCGTTTGACTGTATCAACTTTGGGCGCACTTGGTTCAGTGTATATATTATTCTCAACTTTCTTCACTTAAGGGTGCATTTGACAGCATCAGCCTCGCCTTCACGTTTCTCGCAGCCTTATTCTGGTGGAGGTGGAGGATGCCTCCGTATGGAAACATGGGACGACCTGATGGCAATGCAGGCTGAGTCCTTCAGATGTGATGACAGTGTTACTGATGCTGATGGGAGATCTGGGAGGCCTGGGCAACACAACTACTCACATATGATTCGCCTGTTGAAACCGAGGTGTGTATTTTATAACTTCACTCTTATAATTCCCTAACCTTGAGAGTAAGCTGTCGTGGTAGACAGTGGTGGAAACTGCTTGGTGCTCCGAAGTTGACCCCCAAGTCTGGTCGAAGCCGAATACACCCAATCACTTTTGATGATAAATTTCAACCCAAATTGTCATTTTCTTGTAGGCTATACTGACTTTTGCCAGAAGATGGTAATTTGTTTTTGTTACTGCAAAGGAAGATGATTGATTTCCATTAATGCATGGTTTCCTTGCAGGAGAGGAGCAGTGTTTCAAAGCAAAGGAAGCATTGACTTGCCGATTTGGCAAAGAGTTATACAGGACGAAATGAAGCGAGAAGGTATTTAAACGCATCATCTTGTTTTTCGGCTTCACAGCATCTTGCTCGCAAAGCTGGTCCGACAGTTGGTTGACTTTGCAGAGATCAGTTCGAACTTTTATCTCACGTGGGGAAATGATTCCGAATTCCAAGGTTTCACCTACGTTTATGACGGGTACGATCTTGTCAGGTAATTTTCTCAATACCCTAATATGTTGACAAAATATTAGAAATACCCCAAATATGTTAACTAAATTTCGAAAAGACTCCACGTACATTAGCTGACATAAATTGTAGAGCCAGAAACATTTTTTTCAGTTGTCGAATTTCCATCCACTAGATGAGTTTTTACGCTCTATATTTTAGACTTCGAATATGTACATGATCATACACTTAATAAAAATTGATGATTATTCCCCGTGGAAGCAAAAATTATTTGTCATTATCAATTCATTTCCAAACATATTGCTTACATAACAGCTTTTAGAGAGTACCTCTTGGACCAATACATAAACAACGCAAACACGACTCCTTGGCAGAGCAGCAATTTACTTTCTTTTCTTTTGTAGATATGAATTTTGATAATAGACTATGCAATTTTAAACGTATCTAAAAGGATTCATGTATAAAAAAATATTGATAGAATGAAGAACTGGCAAATGGGTCTGATATGATAGTGCTATCATATGATTCCGCGAGCCCTGCATGTTTAGGGGTTTTAGACCTTGACACAATGCAAATTTCTGCTCCCAACATCGAGTGTTTAGAAATATATTTTCTTTCATTTATTTTTAGTAATCATTTCATCTCTTTTAGAAATAAAGCAAGGAAGGAAGGTTAAAGATTTCAAGTAAGAATTGCTAATTTTGTGAAAAAATGTCAGGATATGTCGGTTTTCTGTGGAATATGTATTCAATTCAGTATTTATGTGAGATGAGAATATGAAGAATAACTATAAGGGACAGTTGGATGCTGTTCTTTCTAGGGATGGGGCTGGGAGACATCTGAGAGTGGGACAAATCTTTTTTAACACTTACAGGGAGGTAAATGCAAATAAAGCACATCACGGTTGAGAAAGAGAATAAAAATCACTTAATGTATCAAGGCGCCGTTCCAACTAATTCGTTTTTGTAAAAAAGCTCAACGCAATACCTCCTTTTTAGCAATATTGTTCACATTTACACTCACAAAAACAACATAAAAACAAAGCTTTTCGAAAACGGTCTCTAGAGTGGATATCTACAAAAACGAAGCTTTTCAAAAACGATGAAAACGGTGTGAACGCACAAAACCGAATGTTTTTAAAAACGATACAACAACAATGCACAAAAACAAGTGATGTGGACGCACAGAAACCAATATTTCTCAATGCGCTTTGTGCTGATATGAACAGGCAAAAACGAAGGTTTTGCTCTTCGTTTTTATACAAAAACGAAATGTTGTGAATAGACAGCTTCGACACAACAAAAACGAATAGCAACAAAAACGGAATTGTGTGAACAGGGCCTAAGAATCAGTTATCTCCATAGCATTGCGTTGTGTATAACATAGTGCTAAATGTGTGAAGTTACAGAGCGATATAGATGATAAATGTCATCTAAATTTGTTATCTTTTTCCATAGCATGGCGTTGCGTATAACAGCAATATATGGCGCAATATGTGGAGTTACAGAGCGATATAGATTAGAAGTATTATCTTCTAAAGTCCCAGTAAACATCTATTCTCCTCAAAGATGAACATATATTTTCCATTTCTATGTGAGACCTCAGGTCCTAATCCCAATTCTTATGGAAATGGTTCAACGAATAAGAACTCGTTTCGTCAAGAAACTCTACCACCATCAGCTATTTTACAATAGACCCCTTTCAAAATGACGTAGAATATGTTTGAAAGTGAGGCAAGTGATGTGATTCCCTGCTGAGCAAGGATCCTTCATCATATCATTATGCTAATAGTACAACAACAAAACAACTTTATGCGTTGCTTAGAGCAATGCACGCCTTCGATATTGGAATCCACATGATATCGAGGAGAGTGATGTTGCTAGATATATTTCAAAAGAATTGACGTCATTGTGAAAGTGGCCTATTGCATGCATCACCACTAATTTGTAAAGCATGTCTCTACATCAAGTAGTACAATGTCGTGGTATGCTATAGCATCCATTCAGACTGCAGAAATATTCAAATCGGAAATTCAGAGCCCACTAGGCAACCCGTAGATTTCAAGTCCAATGCATGCTGGTTGTAGACTCCACGTTGTGCTGTGCTGAATCTCAAGCACTAAACAGCTGGTTTCCGGGTGCACGTCATACACTTTGTACAAGATTCTCAGTTTTCCGCATTGAATTGAATTGCTGTGATAGCTTCAAAACATGTATGAATGATAAATGAATTAAGATAAGAAAAAGTTGAACGAATACAAGGAATCATGTATGAAGTCTGTGCATGCTACATCACCTGCGTAACAACATATTGGATCGAAATGACATGTGAAATCATCCAACTCTGCAATTCAAGATCTTTATCGTGCTTGTTTTTCTGCAGTTCGTTCAAACGCCTATTTTCATTTCAGAAAAAAACAAGTTGTTAATGGAGACGCCATGTTGGAAGAAGTAAAGAAAACATTTATCAAAACCAAGGATAAAAGTTCAGTCAAGCTGGAGAGAGATTTGGAATTCAAGCTCGAGTACGTCTATAGAAGGAAGACGCTTACGTAACAAATCTTTAACATGGTTAAAGAGACAACATCACATTCTTGTCTCTGAATATCTGAAAAAGTTATAAGCATTCCGAAATGCTTTTGCTGTTTTTCTTAGATAACCAGAAGATCCATGAAGATAATTTGTGTAAATGAAAATGGACCGAGAAGGATTCGAGTCCAGGATACCTGAGTATGTGTCCCAATGACTGTACGAACTGGGGTGCCGGGGAAATAAAATCAATCGACTTCTCGGAGCTCTATCAATCACACAAATTGCACTACCAGTCACCGAATATTGATACAAACTTAACCAGGTTCTTTAAAAACTACAAAGACCTGCCGAAGGGCGACAACTTCCTCACACAAGAGGGGGTGGGGGGTATCGCAGCCCCTCGGCTGGATAGGGTTGACAAGTAAGCTTTAGAAACATAATGTTATCCACCCACAGTACTGATGGTATTATCCAAAATACTGAGCACCTTTCAATATACCGATTGTGTGCCTCCATTACACTGAGCAGCCTCCACAGTACTACACAAACATTTTCCAGGATGATAAATCAATAACTTATGAAGATGGTAAGTATCTGTATGACAACTATCAGCTATCTATAATTATTTCAAAATTTTAATTTTTTTATTTCAGTTGTTTCAAGGAGAGAATGAATTATCTGAAAGTTTCATTGTTTGCCGAGGAAGATTTCAAACACATGCGCAGTATGATGAGGCATTGGCAAATGGCACTCGCTGCAAGTAATGCCAGACCAGCGAAATGGTATGTACGCAAATAGATTTTCCTCCAAATAAAATGCTCTTGATAAATTGTAGTGAAAGGAACCTGCAGCCGACTCGCTGCGATTCTGTCTTAAGATGTTTTTTTAAACAAAAATACACTTTCCTCGATTTTCTGATGAAAACTTCCTTCATTTTTTGAAAAGAAAGGTGCTGAGATTTCTAAAGATCGGAAAAACGTTTTTTCATTAGTTCCACCTAACCTCCCCACATCCTTTGCGAAGGTAGATATAATTTCTAAGAATAAGTCAACGAGTGCTTGAGTTGTACAGAGCTTGAGAATAGTGAGAGAAATATAGGGAACAGCCTCTTCTTTCTACAAAAATGATAAGTAGATAAATGAAGTTGGCCTACAATTGACATGAATTTGATGTGTAATAACATGTTTTTCATACTTAGGCTGCTTGCGATTTTTTTATTCGAAATATGTTTGGTCTGTTTTCTGTAGCTTGTGAAATAGTGAGAGGCTTTGTCTACAAGAACTCTACAACTAGCGTTGCAGGAATTTTAAAAACTGCCCATACCTAAGTTGGTATATCTGGCATCGATATAAACTACTTTTAGTATATTGACGGAAATATTCGATTTTAAGTAGCTTATCAAACGTGTATACTTTTTTGTGTTTCATACGGTGTAACTCAGCTTTTCTGGCACCAAGTTGTTGTTGGATAACTTACACGCAACTTATATTTTCACCGGTCTCAGGGCCTATTTTAGTGGGCAGTATTATACACTCTGTACAAATGTCTCATGTACAAGTCTTGATACTGATTTCTTATAGAAATCTCTTTGAAAATTGGATTATTTATGTGAGGTATTGAGAATCTCTTAAATTAGGCCCCGTCGGTTCTTCCAGTCGTTCCTTTTTGAGAAAGATCACCTCCCACAACCCGTCAATTATCACTTAAATTTAATTTTGCTTTAAATTGTCTACGCTGCTTGGATTCGAGGGGTTGGGTTGGGTTTTATAGACGACCTGGTGAACATGTACCTGCCCAATTTAAGCAATTTTTTACCCGGTTCACGGGTCATCTTTCATAATTTTCTAAAAGGCTTTCCTTGGCTATGAGTCTGATATACAAGGACTCTCTAAAATAATGTCAAGTAACCTGAATTTTTGAAAGTCTTGAAATTTACGCCCTGCTTATAAGGTAAGCTTTTTTCAAGATATTGCTCTCATTATGGGAGATTTTGCCCGGGTTATGGGTCCATATTTTCAATTGTCACAGGCACATGTATACCAGATCACCGTTAGGATTAACCCTTCCTCCCTCGCTTGGATTGTTACATTGTAAACCTTCATCATTTCAGGTATGAAACCTTGTGCAATGACCAGAAATCATATGGTTTGGCTCATGATGCGCAAGTTTCATCAAAAGTTAAAGATTTATTCAAATTCACCAAAGTTGACGTCACTAGCATTGTAAATATCAAAGTGAGTGATTTTTTTTTAAAAGCAATAATTGTAAGGAGGAATTGAATCAAGGTCCCATAAATTAGTAAGTCAAACATTGCTCCACTCATGTGCTGAACCCGAGCTGGACCTGATAGAATAATCCATAGGTATAAAGTTAGGGGGCTATGGGGCTTGAGCCCCTATGCTGGAAAACTTGTAGGAGGGCGGAGCCCACCCCTGGGAAAATGGACAGACAATCAAAATTCACTAACTGGAACACTTTTTATATATCTCAAAGTCTTCAGAGTTCTTTATCATCTTAAACAATTTGATGATTCACAAGTTACAACTGTCCTCAAATCTGCTCCTCTTCATATAAAAACCCTTATGCAAGATAGTTTACATTAACCTTCATATAATGTTTCACTCTTCAGCCCCCCCCCCCTGGGTACCAAATAAGTTTAGGTCTATGGTTCAATCGAATGCATTCAAACATACTGTTGAATATGTAAGCTTTTGAATAATTTGAGGAGAAGCAGACATTTCATAAATGACACCTAATTTTTGAATTTGAAACAATTCATTTTGCTCTTTAAAGCTAGATTTACCAGAAAACAGTATACTTTTCTATCTGAATTGTGATTATCTCTAAATATTCTTATTACTAAACTTAATGCGTAAATTAAAAAGTTCTTGAAAATGTGATGGAGATAAGAAAAACGTCAATAGAATTAATGAATAATGTTTAAAGTATAATTTTTGTCCATAAATATATAATTTAGAACGTAAAGAAGTGACACTCAAAAAACAGAGACTTGTTTCTCAAATTATAGAATTCTAGTTTTTTGAGTGTCAATTCTTCTATGCAATTGCTCAATCTCTAGCACATTTCGACACTTTAGCAAGGATAGGCACGCTATCTTTAATTAGATATAATTTAGAACGTAAAAATACCGTACAATTAGCTTCAAATGCAAGCTGAATGCCAAAAACTATTTTTCGTCGTTTTAAGACCTGGTCATTGTGGTTTTCAAAATACCACCAGTCGATAGAGGTTGTCCAGTTCTGTTGTTGTATTAGGTTTAAGACTCTTTTGTCCTTCCAGCAAGATTACCAAGGTATAATATGCCGGTAATACAAGGGCCCTAAAGCCCGGGAGCATAAACAATTCATGATGTAGAATTGCAACGTCTCCTGTTTATTTGAAGAGGTTTCGAAGGTTCATCCTTGGAAGAGGAATGATACCCAACCGTCTTTGAGGCTAGGCTTTTCCCAAAAAAACAATGTGCTTAGCAATTTTGAATGATAACATTCTTTTCACAGGCGAAGTTATGTTTGCTGGTGATGTCATTTCCTGTCTATGAACTTTGTCAATCTCCAATGCAAGAAGCGCTGAAGGTAGGGGTTACGTTACGGCTAGGGTTAGAGATGGGGTTAGAGATAGGGTTGCTGTTGAGGTAGGGCTAGGATTAGGTTGAAGATTACTGTAAGAGTCAGGGTTAGAGTAAATACTTTTAATATTAGAGCTAGTGTTAGAGTAAGGGTCAGGATATTTTTTTATTGATTAAAAATAACAAAAGTAATTACCTACTTGCAATCCATAATGGGAAAGGACTTATAGAAAGCGAGTTCCCATTATGTATGACACTTACAATTGATAAGGTTGAAGAGTACTGTAAGAGTCAGGGTAAGAGTAAATACTATTAATGTTAGAGCTAGTGTTAGATTAAGGGTCAGGATGACTGCTAAAATTAAAGAAAATCCGACAGTGTGGATCGAGCCCTGCTACACTTATAAGATGTAATTTTCGAGAAATACATTCTTAAAGGTAAATTATTTTCCATCTTGTAGTTTTTTCTTGAATATATCATGGAGAAATCACCAAATCACCTCGAAGACTGGATGTTGCACCGAAAACTGTTTGTATGAATTGCGGACAAAGAAGTTCTAAACCAAGATTAAGGATTTTATAGGTGATAATGATTCTGTTTCTTAAGATATTAGTATGAAATAACAGATTGGGTTTTCGAAATTGAATTTATCAATTTCATACAAGATTTATCTGATATCCGTGAAAGATTTTTTAACTTTTTGCCTGACTATGGTTAAAAGGAAGCATACAAGCTTTTTTTATATAGAACCTAGCTCAGGGCCTAGTTCTTTAAGTTCCTTATTTTGAGACCTCTCTTGACCACTTTTTAGTTCTGAAAGTTCCTTAAAATTCCTTAATTTCAACTGCTCATTTAGTCGATGGGAATTAGTTTCGACGCAAGAACATCATTAAAATTCAACATTTTGCAATAAACTCTGCTAATGAACATGTTAAAACACAAAGGAAGCTTAGGCCAGGCCTATACGTCTATATAACGTAAAAGCTAACGAGAGTTATTAAAGAAGTTGCATATCTACACCATTGATAATAATATTATAATTATCAAGTTCCTTAGTTATTGGACCTTTACTAGTAGAAGTTCCTTAAGTTTTTCGATATTCTACATGTAGGTTCCATACACAAGGTTCTTTATAAAAACAGTGTGTATATTAACTTCTGAATCCTTAAGAATTATTTTTATTATCATTGCTTCGGAAATATTGAAATCTCATTTAAAGGTCAATGCTCTACTTAAATGGAAATTTTCTTTTAATAGGATAACAGTGCTTTCACTTAGAATGAATTTCCTTTTAAAAATAAATGGCAAAGCTTTCACGAAAAATTCTGTTAAAGATAAAGGACAGTGCTATCACTTGGAAGAAAATTTCTTATCTAAAAGAAATGGCAAAGCTTTAATTTAGAACAAAATTTCAATTGAAAGAGAAATAACAGTGCTTTCAATGGAAATAAAATTTATTTCAATCCACTCAGGAATTTCTAGGCAGCAATATTAGGTTACAATAGCATTAAAAATTGCACAAAATCACCAAAAAAATTTTTGTTCAGAATCATCCAGAAATTGGAAAAATGCCTGATGGTTGGCCAACAGTTTTGGGTTAAATCGGCCCAAAATATATTCTTCCAAATAGGTTTTAATTTACTCAGGAATGTTTAGGAATCAATATTAAGCTATAATTGCATTAGGAAAAGCACAAAAATACCAAATAAATTTTCGTTCAAAATCCGCCAAAAATGGGAGAAATGCCTGATGGTTAGCTCAAGGTTTTTAGTCAAATTGGCCCAAAATATATTCTTCCAAATACGCTTTGGGTTCACTCAGCAATGTTCAGGGATCAATATTAAGCTATAAAATCCCTAGATAACGCACAAAATCGCAAAATAAATTCCCGTTCAAAAACATCAAAAATTGGAAAATGCCTGATGGTTAGCCCACGGTTTTTGGTCAGATTGGCTCGAAATATATTCTTCCAAATATCTTTTAAATTCACTCGGGACTGTTCAATGAGCAATATTAGGCTATAATTGAATCAGGAAATGCACAAAATCACCAAATTAATTTTCATTCCAAATCAGTCAAAAACAGTAAAAATACCTGATGGTTAGCCCACGGTTTTTCGTCAGATTGGCCCGAAATTTATTCTTCCAAATATCTTTAAAATTCACTCGGGACTGTTCAATGAGCAATATTAGGCTATAATTGAATCAGGAAACGCACAAAATCACCAAAAAAAAGCTCTTTCCAAATCAGTCAAAAATGGGAAAAATGCCTGATGGTTAGCCCACGGTATTTGGTCAGATTTGCCCAAAATATATTCTTCCAAATATCTTTTAAATCCACTCAGGACTGTTCAATGAGCAATATTAGGCTATAATTGAATCAGGAAACGCACAAAATCACCAAAAAAAAGCTCTTTCCAAATCAGTCAAAAATGGGAAAAATGCCTGATGGTTAGCCCACGGTTTTTGGTCAGATTGGCCCAAAGTACATTCTCCCAAATATCTTTTAAATTCACTCAGGACTGTTCAATGAGCAATATTAGGCTATAATTGAATCAGGAAACGCACAAAATCACCAAATCAATGTTCGTTCCAAATCAGTCAAAAATGGAAAAAAATGCCTGATGGTTAGCCCACGGTTTTTGGTCAGATTGGCCCGAAATTTATTCTTCAAAATATCTTTTCAATTCACTCAGGACTGTTCAATGATCAATATTAGGCTATAATTGAATCAGGAAATGCACAAAATCACCAAATCAATGTTCGTTCCAAATCAGTCAAAAATGGAAAAAAATGCCTGATGGTTAGCCCACGGTTTTTGGTCAGATTGGCCCAAAGTACATTCTCCCAAATATCTTTTAAATTCACTCAGGACTGTTCAATGAGCAATATTAGGCTATAATTGAATCAGGAAACGCACAAAATCACCAAATAAATATTCGTTCCAAATCAGTCAAAAATGGAAAAAAATGCCTGATGGTTAGCCCACGGTTTTTGGTCAGATTGGCCCAAAATATATTCTTCAAAATATCTTTTAAATTCACTCAGGACTGTTCAATGATCAATATTAGGCTATAATTGAATCAGGAAACGCACAAAATCACCAAAT